>OZ020551.1:27711257-28331251 GCA_963971465.1 Lepidochitona cinerea | reverse complement strand
ATTAAATAGGAAAGAAATTCACCAGGCCACCTGTAATAACATCAGACCACAAGCTGCAGGACCTGGCATAGGCAATTCTCTGATGACTTTCGTATTTGATTAAATAGCAATTGCCGTTTCTTATGTTAAGGGTGCAAAATGGTAAAAAAGTACCCTTTAAAATAATGAATATGGATCAAAATCCGTTATACTTCCCCTGTAATACTAACTGTACCTTTATTTGCCGAAATTTAATTTGCTTGTTGAACGTTACTTAATAAATGTATTGTATACAGTTGATTCACGGCTATTGCTGAATAGCGGCGTTTCGTCTGTTTTATTCTGTCAAATTTTTCTTATTTATTTCTGTAGTTAAATCAAACTACAAATTGTTTGTACATGATACTTTTCTTATTAGAACCTGTTTTACCTGTGTAGTTGATTTTATTTCTTCTAACAATATTTTATGTGTGATTTCCCGAGCGATTCGGTTAGGTGTTAACTGTATTTGATAGAGAAGAAACTCTCCTTATTTTCAAAGTAAGGTATGTTCATTCTTTGAAAGGGTACTTTTTAAAGCAAGCTGATATACTACCGGTTGATTTACAACTTTTACGTTGTATCATGAATCTAGACAAAGTCACAGAAAATGGCATCCTCGATGAAATTTATTTGAAGAAAAATATACATGCCCCTGTGTCTTTATAGTATTGTTAATCAAACAATAATGTCTTTGACTTCGGTTGTTTGAAGCATTAGCACATCCGGACGATAAAATATTTTTTATTGTAAATAAATTAAACTTTCAAATTTTTGGATTTCAAAAACATGTTTAAGGCTCACTTGTCGCAGAAGCCTTTCAGCCATTTGTGAAGAAAGCAAATTTATGCGCCTAAGTGTTGCACTCCTCGTACCTTTTCATGGTACTGCATTTTAGAGAGAGTAAGAACCAGTCGTCTGTGAATACCAAGAAATCAGTTCAATGGCTATAGCATGGACGTAAATGGGGGGAATACAGAGACATTCTGGGGTGTGAATTAAAGAAAAGCGAGATGGGTATAAAGATCTTAATGCCCCTTTTTAGCACAATTAAAACCTGGTCTCCAAAACTAGCTATTCAAGTATGGGTAAATCTCGAAATTTAAATGTTGACTGAGATGTCACTGTTCAACCAGAGGTTAAAAGTCACATATGAAAACGATAGAAACGCAATAAGTCAATACCGGGAGCACCAAACATGTGAATCACAGCTTTCAGTCACCTTCGTACACGTAGGAATCGCAAATGCCTTTCCATTCCTGTTCGTACGAAACTTAAGACGTTGCATCCTCAAAACATAATACTAAATATTCTCAGACTGAAATGGCTAATTAAATTTCCAGCGATTTTAGCAAAGCATCAATATACTTAGACCGTTAAGTTTTTACAAATACCCCACAGCCCTGAGACGATTTCTGCTAGTCTACTGAGCGGTCAATGGCGGACCTGGAGACATTTCAGGGTGGGACTGGAAGCAAATGGATGACGCCTTGCTAGCCTTAGCAATCTTCTTATCATCATTGCGTGCTGTTCTTTCTTGGTCTGTATGAGGGTCTGCTGTTTTTATATCATTTATTTTTCACAGCGAGTCTGTCTGTATAGTGGCATGAGCTTCAAATTTAAGGGTTGACGTTGAAGTAATAAATATCTGTAAGGCCAGTAGCTCGTACCAATCAAAGATGTGTGACAATAAAATGAGTACATTTTAGGGGTTTTGTTCCACCCTGGAAGGATACGTATATATCTCTCTAATGTATATCTCTGACATTTGTATCAACGGAAAGATACTAGCTAATTTTGTTTCAACGAGATTTCGCTGATTTTTGGCGGCTCAATTCACTTTGAAGACAGTACCGTACATATTTTGATATGAAATGTATTTTGGTCAGCAGTAATTGAAATATTGATTTGTATATATGATAAAAACGTATAAAGGAAAAGAATATTCAGTTCAGAACATTTAGGTTTTCATTACATAACAATTAATATTCACGAATAAGAAATGGTAGGATTTGATTTCAACGCTTCCATTCAAACTACTTGTAAACCTACAATACTGGAGAACATCACTTTCCGCAAAGTTTAATTAACCCTTTCGCTTTTCTGTGGAGAGGACTATTGATCGATTAGATGCAGTGAAAGGCAGCACGGCTGTGAAAGCTGATATAATGTAATTAGTTATTATCGAGCATTTATCCGCTTGTAACTGTATGTTTAGTTACAATCTGATCAACTTAAGAATAAGACGCTACCTGCGCTGTTTTAAACAAGACTATATATTTCGCCCCAAAATGGAATTTGGAATAACACCTGGAATATTGTTATTACCGAAAAAGTTCGATTCGGTGTTAGTGATAGTTTGGACTTTTTACAACAGATAATTTCACAGACTAAATCGAAGTGCGAAGTGCTAAATGCAAAGAGAATTGCATGGACAGTTTGTCCAGGATTTTCATCGATGTTTGGCATGACACCATTTTCGATGTTCCTTTGTCCATTCGCACAACACCATGACTACTTTTACATTTACATTTTAAATAGGATGTACGTGCAGGTTCGATTTATCTCTAAGATATACTTTCAAAGTGACACAGGTACTCTAAAAGTAAAAATATTCAAGTGGATGAGAAATATCCCATCTGAACGTGCCTGACAGATATTAGTATGGTTTTATCAATAGAGAACACGCAAGGTCTTCGCAATGCCTTTCTGTCTGGTATTCTGTTAAAACCACGTGTAACAGCCGGCACTTTACTTGTTTTTCTATCAGGAAAATGTGATTAAATTTACAAAGCATGACAATATTTAGTAAGTTACGGCTTTCAAGGCAGCATGACAACAGTTATATCTGCCAGACGGTCCTCTCGATAAAGTCACTGTGACCCATTACTAAAATGAACATCTATCATACAAGAGGCACATTTAATGGTACCATATCAGTTCCTTCATTTATACGAATGGACGCGCCAATAAGCTAAAACAACCAAACAACCTTTTCAGTTCCCCATGTATTTATGAAAATCCAATTAAATTGTTTTGTTCTGGATATATCCCGTGAAACCTAGAAAAGAGCCGCCGTGTACGTTGGTATTCTACGTCCAAATACGCTGGTCATGGTGGTATTACAATCAATTGAGCTCAATTGAAAGTTTCGCTTTATGTGTAACAACACTAATACAAACTTGTTTCGATCGCACGATTGATGGCAGAAGTTCATTTGCTTTTTCTTGGTATCTTCTGAAAGAAGAGTACATGTACATCAAAGCTTTCCAAAATATGGACTTTTTGACATTGCCATTTTTGAGCACGTTAGAACAAATTTGATTCTCGCTATAGATCATTGAAGACGTTTATTGTATTGTAACCAATGTACAGTCTGGGTTAGGATTGTTCTTGATCATTTAGTGTAGTTGAAAGGTCATTGGTACAAAGCGATCGATCACCAGACAGCCCAAATTGACAAACCGTTGTCTTATCGATATTAATATGTTCGGAGCCAATGACTGGCTGATATGATCATATTCGGTATCTGTACTCGCTTTGATGTCCCAAAATATTTATAGTTTGTTTCTTTTATAAGTATGATGCAGTGGTAAATAAAGACTTAAGCAAATTGTTCTCTGTATACAAAAGACTAATTCTGACTAATTTAGTAAGTCATTGAGTACTTGTTTACGAAGTATTGTTTAACGAAATCTGGAAATTAGCTATTCAAGTACAAGAGAAGTCAATAACGAACTTAAAGACATCAGTCTTCTTATTGGCCACAGCTAAGCGATTAATGTATTTCTATTTCACCGCTGGATTTAAATAAGCTGAGGCATAATACCAAAAACATTCGGTTTCCAAACTAGTACCTGGCTTGTTTTAATAAGGTAATGACTTCAACGCAACTCATACCGTTAAATCGGCATAAGCTGCCAAAATGTTGAAATTGGTTATTGGCTACTATTCTCTAGACGTATAATTCAGAAGCTTCTTAGTGCTTCTAGTCTCGAGACTGTACGATAAAGTATTGTTTTGAACTTACTTTGGCTTAGAATGAATGAACGGTCGTCCCGGTAATTTAAATTTTGTTTATTTTTCGAACACTATTCCGGTTCATACAGGCCACATACTGTATGGATTTTCCTCATTCCAACGTCAATCATTTAGTTTTTCGATGGCCTTCAAATCCTGTTACTGTCGTGACGATCAGAAATTACGAAAAAGTGTGAATTTAGGCAGCTCATGCCATTAAAGTGTTCAACTCTTGAACTTGAATTAATGCGACAAGAATTTTGCAGTATGTTCACATAGCCCTTTCTGTGACATCAAATGCCAGGTAGAGGAATGACCAATGCCTTAAATTGGCCGATTTTCGGCCGACACAGAGCTGGACTTGCCTTCAAAGAGATTGCTAGAAGAAATTGAAGTAGACTGTTTCATCCGAAAATATGAAGTAAGTAACCCCAAACCTTCAGACAGACCACGAACAGAGATGACAGAAGTTTGTTGAGACGTCATCCATTTAAAACTGTTAGAAATAGTCCCAGGGCTGTGGGGTTGAGGGACCGAAGACCAATTCAATTGACAGGTAAACGACTACGTCGGGATTGGTGTAGACAGACAAGGATGGAACGTGAGATCTTGGAGAAGAGACCACTGGTCCGATGAGAGCAGATTCCTTCTGCAAATTAGAACTTAGAAGCCCCCTGGTACAGCTTATGAAGCCAGACGCATCATGTGTTTGGTGGAAATCCTCGATATGGGAGGATTTCTCCATATGTGAGTTTAACCCTACCTACAGTTCTGCCAACAATTTTGTTTTTGATTTCCATAATAGAGTGTCACCATACTTGTGGAGTCGTCGTTTATTACCACGCTTTTGGGGATATGTATTCAATGGAAACTGATTTAGTGGAAGCACGCGTTTTCAAAACTAGCGGCGTACTTAGAACCGTTCGCTAAGTTAGTTTTTCAAGACAGAACGTGTCTTTCTCCGTTATCATTATTAGGAAACACCAGATACTGACCAAACACATTGTGAAGAAAAGGTGTACATGTTTTGGGTGTCTAAATCTTAAATAATGAATGAGGTACTGTCCATGGTGAGTTCTTCGTTGTCTTAAAAACCAACTGATCCGTGGACAGTATTCCAGGGGGATCAATCAGAACACCATTCTCAATCGTTTATATAACACTGAGATAGAAAATACCTTATCTCTGGATTTCTTAGATCAATATTATTTTCAATTTGTACTAAACTGTTTAAGGTATTAACTGAATCCCAGCCAGATGAATATACACAAATGCATTATTTCGGGAACACAATAGCCTCATATTACACTTGGCAGATTCCTCTTCTTTGTTTACATTCTTTTCCAAATATTTACTATTAGAGAAACGTTTTAGTTTATAAAATTAGGCACGTGCCAACACATCATGGAATGAATGGTACAACCAGGACCAACTTATCTTCCTCTCACAGAATTTGTATAATTCGCCCAATCATTACTCCCAGACGTAATATAAGAATCCAGTCACTTCATTCCATTAAGTGCGTGTCAATTTATTTTAATCTCCATCAATACTTGGCCAACTGTAATTTGGGGTGCACCACTTACTTTATACTTTAGTATGTTTTGTCTATTAATGCCAAATTTCTCCAAAATTATATTCCCATATGGGAGTAACTCCCTTTCAAAATATCTCAATATAGAACGTAGTTATAAGAATCCAGTCACTTCATTCCATTAAGTGCGTGTCAATTTATTTTAATCTCCATCAATACTTGGCCAACTGTAATTTAGGGTGCACCTTTTTCTTTACACTTTAGTATGTTTTGTCTGTTAATGCCAAATTTCTACAAAATAATATTCCCATATGGGAGTAACTCCCTTTCAAAATATCTCAATATAGAATGTAGTGTATGGACATAACCTTAATATGATGCTCTCAACGAACCCATTTTCCTTTGGCATTTTATTGACCAGTTAATGCAGGTCAAAGGTTACATGTTTGGCCAGTCGTGCACAAACCTAAAATAACAATTGTCTTATTGTATTTTTATATTTTATCAAAAAAATGCATGATAAAATTATATCTGATCTATATATTTACTCGCTTTGACGTGCCTGAAAAACGTGAATTAAAATTTCCGCTGCAGGTGAGCAACAACTTCTTTGATAAATCCTCAGCCGAAAATGAAGCCTAAGACAAGGTGTTTTCTATATACAACGGGGTGATACACCTTGACTACAAATCATATAGATGTAACAATAATGGTGTTTTTTTGGGAATAAGTGACCGCCAAATATGTTCTATGCAGGGCTGCTTTCTGGAAGCAATTGCCCTCAACAAATAATCGTATGCATACCTTGAGTAAAGTTCGGCTTCTCTTAAATGAATACAAGTTTCTCGTAACATGTTGGAAATTGTGAGGATTACCAAGAAAATAATCATTTAAATCAAGATAGAAGTAATAAATCTAAAACGAAATGCTGAATACACCATGGATAACAGGTACATCAAGCGTAAGCTGGCAACTGAACAGTAGAAAATAGCCCCAATGAAATAAAAACTATGAAATAAAGAGACCAATGATATCCTTCATTACATAGGTTGAGTCGCTCATGACTGAATATAGGGTTAAATCTGGACCGCTTTATCACAACTCCCTCCAACACCTTCCATCAATGCGGTGCGGGTTCGAATCATGCTCAGACCAAATAAAAATCAAAACTCGCCGAAGGTCAGGGGTTTCCTCTGGACAAAGAGCTCGGTTTCCTCCCTCATTAAAGCTGGCAACGCCGCCTTATAAGTGAAATAATCTCGAGTGCGGCTTAAAACATCAATCAATCAATCAACCATCCAACAATCATAGAATTATTCGCCAACCCATTACTTCCCATTGGTTCATAAAACCTCGTTCCCATACCTCGTTCCATTAATAGTCGCCTGTCGATAAAACAGATATAGGGTTGTCTAATCAATTTATTTGGCGTCAAGTATACTTCGTAATGATTGTATAATTTAACACCCGAGAGGTTTGAGTCTTACTGCATTTGTTTTTTTCTAATGTTAACTTTCAAACTTACACCAATACTCTAAAAGCAAAAAGCAGTCAAGTGGACCAGACTTAATCGAAAATAGAACTTAGCTAACAATTACATATATCCATTCTTAACATTAATATACCACTTTCTGTCTAACATACCCTTCACGTTTTGTTCCAGTTTGTTGCCTGACATATTTTGAAAGGTCTCTCAAGTTACAGTGGCATATATGAGCTGCCAAAATTCGAACCTTTTTTAAAATTTCGGATTGCCACGACAGTACGAGGCTTTGGAAGTCATCGAAAAACTAAATGATTGGCGTTGGAATGAGGAAACTCCATGTAGTCTGTGTGCTTCACGAGCCAAAGTAGTGTCCGAAAGGTAAACTTTAAGGTCATAAAATATATAGATCGTCTCTGTGTCTTGTATCCTTCAGACTTGTCAAGATACGTTTTCTGTAAACATTTGACCGGGTCAATATGACCCTCAACTAAACATTTATCATATACGAGACGAACGTGTATGGCACCCGATCAATCAAAACTGAAATATGGCAACATAAAGACAATCGGTTCCAACTATTTGCGTAGATATGTTTATCAAACACCAGAAGTGGAGAAAGCCACCGACATACACAGGATTATAGTGTAAAATGAATTGGCTATATCCACGCATTTCTGCGACAGATATACATTCGCTTTGAAAAAGGGCGTTTGATTTAAAATGAAGAATAAGAATACATCTAATATACTTGAGATATACCATTCGTTAGCGTAACGTTATCCGTATTGGCTCGCTAAGTGCAATGTGTGTTTAACCGTATTAGAAATGCACATGTCTCATTTTTGTTAGACCCATTGGTCTTCTGGGAAATGGTATTCTGTCATTTAGTGCAGTTCAAAGGTCAGATGACTGGTGACTCGTACAAACCGATTGATCTTAAAAACAACCAAACCCTAAAATGACCATTTTGTTATCGACATAAATATGTTTGGAGCCAGTGACTCCAACAGGATTATATCCTTTGTCTATTCTTGTCTTGATGTAGTCGAATTATTTTCATCTCAATTTTCTTGACCAGAAAATCGTCTACAATCAACTTATTTTACAGCCTTACTACAATGATGAGGGCTCTGTAAACAAATATTTAATGTCAAGAATTATTTTCTCTATGCATAGGGATGATTATGTAGATAAGGAAATAAGTAGAAAGAAGGGATGAATTTTATTGTCGTGGTCCAACCTACCAGGATTTGTGACTTGGTTGTCTCATATCTAAGTTTAAGCAATGAATTATGTAACACAAAACTAATTTGTATAGGAGATTATCCCCAATACTGTTTGTTAATTGTTTGTTAAGTCTGGCTTATCTAAGATCAAATTTGGCAAAAGCTTAAAGGCACACTTGCCGCGAAAATCAGGAATATTGTTTACATTAAAAAAGAAAGACCGTTTTCTGTATTTTTCCAAGACAATATAAGTTAGGAACTTTCTATTTTTACCAAAATTTAAAAGTTTGGACCTCACTTTGTATTTTTAATTTGAATTTGAAAATTTGAATTGTTAGGTGCCCGGAACGTAAACAAACCAAACTGCTCGCAGGGGCGATTTTATGTTTCAGTCGAGTGAGTGAACTAACGGCACAGTGTAATTTTACGTAGGCCTATTTATCTGAGAAATACAGACTGACGATCGGTTAAAAGCGACTGGAAAAGCCTGCTGATAATTGTTTGAGTGTAAACTACGGGTAAAAAGGCGTGAAATGAGGGTAATCCAACACGAAAGTTGGCCGACACTGATCATTGTTGTTGTAATTAGGCTTCGATTCTTCGTTTGTTTTTCACCCCATTTCTACATTCTAAAGCTAACTAGACATGTTTTATGTGTCCTATGTTTAAGTTTAGTGGTATTAGTCGTAGTAATCTTATGTAAATTGGTTTTCTTAGCAAATTTAAACAGGCAACGGCGGCAAGTGGGTCTTTAATCGAAATTTACTCTAACAAACTTTAAATCGCTGATAGAATGAACATTAAGTAATATTGTTCTAAATATAAACAAAATCGAGATAACGTCCTTTCTCCATACAATATATTAACTAACACTCGTAGACTCGCTGGATATGCAAGGACCTAAGGCTACATTACATAAACAATAAAGCGTGAGTTGATAATATGGTACCGTGGTCAATAAAGGTTTTATCAGAGTTCAGATAATGTATGACTTAATGACACGAGTAAAAAATTTACCCTAAAGAGGTGGCTAGTGTAAAGTTATATTCATTTGGCATTATCTCAACGAGAAGACACCGTAGGGGATAACAACATAATGTTTTGATGGCAATCAAAGAAAACATATTTGCGCATGGTTTATGTCGTAGATACGTTGATCGGCTTAAATCTGTTGTGTTTGACTTTCTGAACAGGATGTATTTTAAAAAAGGCATTAAATCTATCACAAATGGTGATCTCGCCATATCAGTTTTTAGATGCTTCAAACTAACCGATTATTATAATTGAGCAATGAAAAAGTTTATAGTGATGTTTTCCTTACGCACATTAGCCTTTTGTCATTTGTTTGTTCTGGGTCAGATAAAAGCTCAGTCCGTTGATCAATCCACCCTCAACATAAACCTAAAATAACCTTCCAATGCCTGCATAATCTGGCCCATCTAAATACGCCATTGTATACACTGCAACTGCTATTGTATTGTTAATGTTCTCTGACTAAATGTGACGCACGATCGTTTTCTCTCAGAAAATGAATCCAGAGCTGATGGAATAACATATGAATTTAATAATGGTAGGTTTATTCAAGATTTCTCTCAGAATTAATTAACAAAAAATATACCGCTGAAATTAAAATCAAATCAAAACCATGCTCCTTCTGATATTTGCTTTCGCATAAGTTCGTATACATGTACAAAACCGAAACTAAATTATAAAAGAAGTCGTGATTTGTTTGTTCCGCACAAACATCTAACAGAAAATACTCCGGTCATGTTTCTCCCATAATGGGGTCTTTGTTATCATAAGTAGGATTTGGTCAATCGTGATTAAAAGTTCCTTGTAAACTGACAGACATAGTAGGTTGAAGATCACCAAGTTAATGAGAAAAATGAAGCCATTGGTATCAATCAAAAAGTTCCCATAACACTGTTTTCACAAAACAATAAACTAAGAATGACAAAATACGCAATACCGTACACAACTACTTCATATCGGATCCTACGCCATTTTAGTAAACAGACTTACGTCTCGAAAAAAAGCTGCTGCTAAACTATTCATTAGGTTTGTCTCGGAAACCGTAATATATGAATTTATCCAGTGATACTGAATGATTGGCAATGGGGATCGCCTTTGTGTAAATCGATGAAACTTAGAGTAGTTGTCT
The DNA here is from genome assembly GCA_963971465.1 of Lepidochitona cinerea. Lineage (NCBI taxonomy): Eukaryota > Metazoa > Mollusca > Polyplacophora > Chitonida > Tonicellidae > Lepidochitona > Lepidochitona cinerea. The sequence goes on along the minus strand of OZ020551.1, from coordinate 28,320,806 downwards.
TTGTCTTTATCAGTTAGGATGTGGTCGAAAAGTGAACATGTGGCATGTTCTGTTCAGTGTGCTACTAAAATGTTGGTCCGGTGAGAAGGTATTATCAATTTGATGAGCGGGTAGTTTTCCTAAGATAACTGGCGCTCTTTTAGACTTTTATTGAGCGATAATTTTAAACGTGGTGAGGGGTACCATTTTTAAAGACGGTTGTAACTTTTGCAGCTTTAAGTACAGTGGGAATAGCTCTAGAGACAAAATATAAATTTATGATATGTCCCCATGAAAATCAAACGGGTTGTGCAATGTTTGGAAACCAGACATACACATTCCATCTAAGACCATCTAAAGTTTTCCCATTGTATTATTAAAGTAAGACAACAAAGATGATGTAATCAGATCTCAATTCGTGGCGATAGGTTCTGCCTTACATCAACGTACTGAGTCTGCGCAGTGTCTGTATTTAAATCACTATCCTTTTTTTTGCCAGACGACACAAATATTCATGCTACACTGTACTTATTTCCGTCATTTTGTTTCTAATAACCTGCTACGGTTAGCTGTTGATTTTGCTGTTTGCTGTTGATTACAAATATCTGTCTTTTTGTAACAGTATTATGCTTGTGTGGGGACAGTGACACGCTAAAGGCAAACTGATTAAAGTTAATACTCAAAATAAAATTGAGTTAACAGGTATCCGTTTGATAATAATATAAGTAAAAGCACTAAATCGCTGACAATAAATATCTGTCTACCTTTTCCATAATGCGGCGAGACCAACCTAGCTTGACCTTTGGGCAAGCAGTTTGTTGGCGGATTTATATTTACGTCATGTATTTGTTCTTGAAATTCCCAACGTAACCGGTAGTGTTTCTGTCAAGGTCTGAAGAAACTGTGCTTAGACGGTCACTGAAAACAGACCACTTAACGAAGTCAGAATGACCCGCTCCAAAAGACACATCTATCATATTCGAGACGTGTTGGATGGGGCATAATCAGTCATTACTAAAATATGACAGATTGAGGACGAACTGCTTCATTTGTCTGTGGTGATGCGTTTGTACAGCATTAAACGTATACGCTACTCACGCGAAACCAATGACAAAATGTTTTTATAACATAACATAACATTTGTTTATAAATTTGTGCAACATGAATTTCTTTTCTTACAGGTAGATTTTTTGGGGCCAGTCTTTTCAAACCCGAACATCTGTATGAATTGTTTGTTTCATACCGCACCCAGCTTCGAAAGAAATATATAGAGGATATTTGTTGTTTATCGGTAAATAATCGGTTTATCGGTGGATAAAAAAATCTTGTATTTTCACGCTTGGCTTCGCCAATCGTGAAAATACAGATTTTTTATCCACTCGATGAAATATAAATGATATTTACCGATAAAACAACAAATATTCTATTCATTATATAATTATTAATGAGATTTTCGTGTATTTTCTGCGACAAACTGAACAAATCGCTGTCGTCAGTTGACCTAGAAAATGACCTACATTTGGGCTCATCACACATATACATGTAGTGATGTACGGCGTAGGATAAAATAGCGCACCGTTTGGGGGCTCAACACAATAAAAACTTATAACTTTGCATCCAAAGTTCTTATTATCATGTTGCAGTTCCAATTTTTTGTTGGAAAATGGTTTTATGAAACAAATTACAGTTCGAATAGTATACTTATTTCGGAGGAAAAACCTGCGTTTGTGTGCGCGGAAGGACACACGGTGTGCGCGCGACAACAAACATCGAGGTCTGTCATCGTCGGTGAAGTTGAACTTGACATTTTCTTTTGTTTAGTTTTATATTCAAATTTTAAGTGGCACGGTCTCATTATTTTAAAATGAAGATTTACTAGATTATGTGTGTTGAAATGTTCTACGATAAATTAGATCTTTATTTGTTTGTTACCAAAATCAATCGAGTCTACACTTACAGTGACACTGACAGTGACAGTGCCTACTGTCACTGTCCGTAGACTCCAGCAGAGCGAGCGTATAACGTCCAGCGTATCCCACAGTCTTTGTTTTCTATGATCTGCGTCAGTTCTCGAAACATTTTGTTTAAAATAAGCAATTTTAATGCTCCAGTTGTAGGCCTAACACTTTCATTTACATTTTAGAGTGGGGTGGATTTACTTCACGTTTTCTCGTTTAGCGAGTCCTGCTGCAGTGCTAGGCCTAGGTTAAAATATTATAATACGGCAAGCATCACAGAAAGGCCAAAGCCAAAAATATATTTGGTTTGTGTAAAAATATTTAACAGCCAACTAATAATGTTCGAAAATTTATAAATTAAGAATTGATAACAAATTTGGGCAATTTTCACAAAAGATTGGATAATATTCCAATGGAAATAGTTCCGGCACTAGCAGTGATGATATAAACGTTATCGGTAAAAGTGGTGATATCACTTATATCAGAGTTGTATAACTCAATATCTCACTACTAATTGTATAATAAATAGGTTTATCGTAGAAAAATGTGTAAATATGACATGATCAAGATATGTATCCCTGTCCACTTTATAACGATTATGATGATACGCTGAAAACAGTCAGAAAAAATGAACTGGAAGGATGCCATTGAATATCCAGGTCCAGCGACATCCGTGTAAACATGTTTTAAATACACGGATGATCACGTGGCTTACAAAAACAAAGATGATGATGTTACCATTTCCTTTTTCTGTCATAATCTAGAATACCTGTTTAAAATATTATTGGCTGTGACAGACGTTTTTCTTAAACTTAACTGCCTTTGAGATTAATTTTAACCAGTTTTAAATAACTCGCGTTTGTCTTTGACATAAGGTCAAACCCAGATGGAAAATATTCCAGCCATGCTTCCCGATACAGCTTTTCTATGGTAGAGTTAGACACATCGTGATTAAGGGCTCTGGTATAATGGAGTATATTGTTAGAATTGGATGGTAAAGAGAAGTCGTGCGTATTTATCAACTATTGAAATCCAGATAACATTGTTTCTTCAAACGATAAGGTTACAATCGCAGGATTTATGAATAGGCTATGTTCGGCGGTTATCTGACATGAAGCCTGTATATGTTTACATGGTTACTGATTTCGTGGTAGGCAATGAAGGGTTCTGTTGATAACTGATTTTATAAATGACTTAGTGACACGCATCAAATATCCAATATTGAACTGCCAGCAGTTAAAGTGTTATCTACATTATACCAAACGGGATCTTAATTTTGGAAAATCGGCGAATTAAGAAAAAAATGCGGAATTTTACTTCTAGCAAATGTAGAGACATAGTTTTGGTTCGGGAAGAGGATGGATTGGGAAATCCCCTAACCATAGCTACAAATATTATTAAAAGCACGCTCGCCCCGAAAATCCAGAATACTGGTTACATTAAAAACAGTGGACGATTTTCTGTATTTTTCCCAGACAGAAGAAGTTAGAAACTTTCTATTTTTACCAGAAATTGAAAGTTTTGGCATCATTTAATATTTTTACTTTGACATTGAAAAACAGATTTCCCAAGTACCCGCAATTAAAACAAACTTCGAACCTGAGCATGCCTTAATTTTTTTGTTAGTCATGTAGACGACACAGTCTAATTTTACGAACTTCATCTGAGAAATACTGACTAACCATCGGGTAATAGGGACTATAAAAGCCTGCCGAGTGCAAACAGCGACACAGTATATGAGTTTCATTTACATTCTACTTCATTGATGTTAGGCAATATTTCTGTCATCTCAGCGAAAAGTAAACAGATCCGATATGTCAATTTGCAAATCCATTTCCGTTTGACATGATCCAAATAACAGGAACAGAACAGTTTGACAAACCGTTACATCTTTAGATTGGATGTTTTATATGAAATGATATACCAAAGTTACGATGTGAGGCTGTGATATATTTCAATGGGAGTGAGATGGGTCTTCCTTCCCTCGATACAACTCGTTATGAGATATAGAAATTTTCCATCAATAATATGGACTGATAGTATTGTCTTCTACCGTCCTGAACGATGCCACCATTGAGGTGTATAAATCACAAGACACAAGACATAAATGTAAACATATACACATAGTGGAGTATAAATACTGTAAGCTATTTAGCGTTTTACGTGGACATATAAGTAGTACAATCTACTCATTTAGATTCTATATTTTGAAATTGAGACAATAATAATATTCCGATGGGTTTTCAGCCGATCCACACGAGCAAGTACATGTAGTGACCATTGCCGGCATTAAGGGAAGGTCTCAGATTTCTTCCTTGGGCTGTTCGTTGAATACAACGCTACGAAATAAAGCATGGGCTTTAACAAAGAGAATACATTATTAACCCCCAATATATCTTACCATTTTCAATTCCCTGTGCTATTAATGATCCAGTTTTAATGAAAAGGTAAAAAGAAACATTTTGTTGTTTTTATTTATAGATTGGCACAAATCCAAGGACAAATTGACGAGCAGTGGTTTAAAGACGAACAGTGGTTTAAAGACGAGCAGTGGTTTAAAGACGAACAGTGGTTTAAAGACGAGCAGTGGGTTAAAGACGAGCAGTGGTTTAAAGGCGAACAGTGGTTTAAAGACGAACAGTGGTTTAAAGACGAACAGTGGTTTAACGACGAGCAGTGGTAATTCGAGCAACGAACCTTTGAGTTAAACATTTTCAACATATTGGTTAGTTTTTTCTTGGTATATGAACTTTCATTTACATAGCCTTGAAGGGTACTGTGAAACATCGGTGCTAGCGTCACAAATATCTACTGTCAATCTATTTTCCGACAGATAAACCCAAAAGCTAGTGTGCCAAGTCAGAGCAGCCCAACTCTTCCACTCAATGCATCATACACATGTGATTGGGTACACAGGCTGCGTAAATCAGGTAGAATCCCAGATATATTCAACTAGTTTACATGACAAAAGCATTAAATCTTACTAAACTGAACTAGACGACACGAATTAATCAAGATTTCAACCAATGCATGTGATAAAAATTTTAACTAAGTAGGCGTAATACTTTTTCCTTGGCATATATTATGTCTTAAAATCATGGGCTCAGTATACAAATCAATTTATGAGACGAATTTCCCTGTTACACTGCATGGGTCTTGGTGTTAACATGAATGTTTGACAAATTTGCCCATAAAACTAATAATGCAAATAGAGGAAAAACTGTCAATTCCATACCAGGTTGTAATATGTTCAACAATCTCTAAGATAGTTCACTTTAATGTATAGCTTCTCGTTGGGTGTTATTTTTTTGTAACCGATGGCGGTCATGTTCTTCGTTTCGCCTTTCAATGGTAAGACACTAGGCTTATGTAATTATCTTCGTCACGTTTTCCTCATCTTGACAATTCACCATAGAGAAAAGGCATCTACCAATCAGCAGTCTAAGCTCTTCAACACGGTATCTAGAATCTAGATAATTAACTAAGTGGCTGTGAGCTAGTATAGAATCCATTGACATTGTGTTAATATAGCACATGGCGATCTGTAGGGACTTGATTAGTGCAAATCAAACACTGACACAAACATATACCCTTAACCCTATTTTAACAGTTTGAAGTTAAATTCCTTTACTGTTAAGTCGTTTTTCGGCAGCGTGTCTTAAAGTTGCCTAAGCTGCCACAATATTGATATTTTTTCGTTAAATTAGAATGTGGATATTATCGGCTATTACTGCAATTTAGAAGCTTTTTATTGCTACTAGTCTCGAAAATGTACCTGGAATTAGCGTATTAAACTACTTAAGACTTTGAATGAGCGTTAGTCCCAGTTATTTACTTTTTAAGACACCATTTCGACTGTTACAGCACACAGACTGCGTTCAATTTTTATGTACTTCAAACGGTAGATAATCAGAATTTACGAAGAAAAATATCCGAATTTTGGCAGCTCATGTCACTTTTAAAAGATAATATTTTATTTTTTTTGAGGTGTCTGTTGTTTTGTCCAGATATCTGAAGTCAAATTTTCTAAGTCAAATAAAAAAAAATTATAACACAGTCCGGTCTTGGACAAATGAAATATACAAGAACATGTACTTTAAATGAAAACAATTTTCTGAATTTTAAAGACGAGCGGGTCGAATGAGAACAAAATGTAGTCCTCGGGGTACTGAAAACTATCTTTGCTTGCCTATGATATATATATACTGAACTGTTATTTCACATTCGTTTGAAAAATTTGAAAGCAAAAATTGTTTTTATCTGCTGTCTGACAGTATTTTATTAATATATTTGTTTTAGTCTTATACATGTTTGCTCAACTTGCCGATATCCATTTTCTACATCACTGACACGGGACCGTGGGGCAGCTACGTGATCAACGTGACACAGTTACGTGATCTGACTAATCTGACGACCAAGCGATGCTTGTTTATTGAGTATTTAGAGGGAACTAATTAAAACTTATTTATTAAAAGATAGAACAGCGGAGTGGATTGTGTTTTGGTTGTGAACTTACCGATGCCAAATATACCCACAGAAGTTGTTCCCCCTGATTACATCAAGTTCCTAATCTTTGAAAGGATATGTCTACTTAACTTTCTCTGAGATACGATTGTATTACATCTCTCGAAAAGTCTATTTACGTCATTTGCCTTGAGGTTATTTACAAGTTTCTGTTATCAACGAGCAAGAAGTTGACCAAATGCCAGTTCATTTTGGGAACTGTTTATGCACATGACAAGGCGAACAGTTGATTTGTCTTGAGATTGAATCGATTCAGTCTATAAGTTCAACCGGTGTTTAAGGATCCATCTGCTATAGATGTTTATTTTAAACACATGTTTTATTATTTGAAGAAGCCGAAGTATTAAATTCTGTTTGTAAGCAAATACAAGGTTGTTTATTTTAATCACTGTTATCTATTAACTCATTGAGCAGCATTGAGATTGACCTTAGTTCAGTTATATTTAGATATCTATAGTTTCTGTGTAATTAGAAAGTGCCTAGTATTTCCAATTTTTATCCAAACCTTCATCACTAAATAAACGTAACTTAACAACATCCATTTAATATTACATAATCTTGTGTTATACTCTGTTTATATCTACGCTTCCTGTAGATTAATTCATTAGTACAGTCTCTGTTACTCAGATTTCATTAAGAAAATATTCTCTCAAGACATGATTTACGCTGAACAAAAATAGGCGATTTCTAAACGAAATTTTTGGGGGGTTTGCTAATTTTGTATAAGGAGAATATGTTACCACCGCCCCTCCAGTTGGAAGTGTTTATTTAGCCATTGGTTAATTTGACTCGAAGTAGATTAATGTAAGGTATTGAATGAATCCTGGCCGAACATAGTTGAACCCATTAGGTTTATTAATGTCAGCACCAAACGCCATTAAGTTGACGGGGCCACAAGGCTTGGACAGAGAGTTATTTTATATTTCATTATTAACTGTGGCATTCAGAAATGATTAGCTTCATTTCAGAAATAAAAGGGGTTACTTTTCTAATAATGGTGGTCTTATGAGTTTCATTTACATTCTACTTCATTGATGTTAGGCAATATTTCTGTCATCTCAGCGAAAAGTAAACAGATCCGATATGTCAATTTGCAAATACATTTCCGTTTGACATGATCCAAATACCAGGAACAAGAACAACTTGACAAACCGTTACATCTTTAGATTGGATGTTTAGATGAAATGATATACCAAAGTTACGATGTGAGGCTGTGATATATTTCAATGGGAGTGAAATGGGTCTTCGTTCCCTCGATACAGCTCGTTATGAGATATAGAAATTTTCCATCAATAATATGGACTGATAGTATTGTCTTCTACCGTCCTGAACGATGCCACCATTGAGGTGTATAAATCACAAGACATAAAAGTAAACATATACACATAGTGGAGTATAAATACTGCAAGCTATTTAGCGTTTTACGTGGATGTATATGTAGTACAATCTACTCATATAGATTCTATATTGAGACAATAATAATATTCCAATGGGTTTTCAGCCGATCCACACGAGCAAGTAGTGGCCATTGCCGGTGTTCAGGGAAGGTCTCGGATTTCTTCCTTGGGTTGTTCCTTAAATACAACGCCACGAAATAAAGAATGACAAAGAGAATACATTATTAACCCCAATATATCTTACCATTTTCAATTCCCTGTGCTATTAACGATCTAGTTTTAATGAAAACCTAAAAAGAAACATTTTTTTTATTTTTATTTATAGGTTGGCACAAATCCAAAGACAAATTGACGAGCAGTAGTTTAAAGACGAGCAATGGGTTAAGGGCGGGCAGTGGTAACCCGAGCAACGGACCTCGTTGTGTTAAACATATTCGTTAGTTTTTTTATTCGGTATATGAACTTTTATTTACATGGAATAAATTGAAGGGTACTGTGAAAGATCCGTGCCAGCATCACACATATCTATTGTCAATCCATTTTCCCACAGATATACCCAAAAGCTAGTGTGCCAAGGTGCCAAGTCAGAGCAGCCCAACTCTTCCACTCAGTGTATCATACACATGTGATTGAGCCTGTCAAGCGGCATAAATCAACTAGTTTACATGACAAAAGCCAGCAATTTTGTTCACTCTAATTTGGACAAAAGACCCTACTACTGGACTGACAACAGATATTTAAAAAAAATCACAAATAGCAAAATTAAATCGTACTGAAACGACTTTTTGATCAGGTAAAAATACCTATTTAAAAGATTTCAGCCAATATCTGTGATAAAAACTATAGCTCAGAACGTGGAAACTGTGAGACTTGGGCGAAATACTTTTGCTTGGCAAAAATTCTGCATGGCTTAAAATGGCTGGCTCACTTTCCAAATCAATGTATGAGACGAATTTCCCAGTTACACTACATGTGTCTTGGTGTTAACGTGAATTTTTTATAAATTTGCACATAAAAATACTTCAAATAGAAGTAAAACTGTCAATTCCATACCATGTTGTGATATGTTCGACAATCTCTAAGATAGTTCAGTTTAATGTATAGCTTATCGTTGGGTTTTATTTTTTGTAACCGATGGTGGTCATGTTCTTCGTTTCGCCTTTCAATGGTAAGACACTAGGTTTATGTAATTATCTTCGTCACGTTTTCCTCATCTGGACAATTCACAATATAGAGAACATCTACCAATCAGCAGTCTAAGCTGATCAAGGCATTTTCTTTTAGCTCTTCAACACGGTATCTAGAATCTAGATAATTAACTAAGTGGCTGTGAGCTAGTATAGAATCTACTGACATTGTGTTAATATAGCGCATGACGATCTGTGGAGACTTGAATAATGCAAATCAAACACTGACACAAATATGTACCCTTAACCCTATTTTAACAGTAGGAAGTTAAATCCCTTTACTGTTAAGTCGTTTTTCGGCAGCGTGTCTTAAAGTTGTATAGGTGCCAAAATGTTGATATTTTTTCGTTAAATTAAAATGTGGATATTAACGGCTATTATTGCAATTAGAAGCTTTTTATTGCTACTAGTCTCGAAAATGTACCTGGAATTAACGTATTAAACTACATAAGACTTTGAATGAGCGTTAGTCTCAGTTATTTACTTTTTAGACACCATTTCGACTGGTACAGCACACAGGCTGCGTTCAATTTGTATGTACATCAAACGGTAGATAATCAGAATTTACGAAGAAAAATATCCGAATTTTGGCAGCTCATGTCACTTTTAAAAGATAATATATATTTTTATTTAGGTGTCTGTTGTTTTGTCCAGATATCTGAAGTCAAATTTTCTATGTCAGATAAAAAAAATTATAACACAGCATATGTACTTTAAACCAAAACAGTTTTCTGAATTTTAATGACGAGGTGGTCAAATGAGAACAAAATGTAGTCCCCGGGGTTCTGAAAACTATCTTTGCTTGCCTATGATATATATATACTGAACTGTATTTCACATTCGTTTGAAAAATTTGAAAGCAAAAATTGTTTTTATCTGCTGTCTGACAGTATTTTATTAATATATTTGTTTTAGTCTTATACATGTTTGCTCAACTTGCCGATATCCATTTTCTACATCACTGACACGGGACCGTGGGGCAGCTACGTGATCAACGTGACACAGTTACGTGATCTGACTAATCTGTCGACCAAGTGATTCTTGTTTATTGAGTATGTGTTTAATTTAGAGGGATCTAATTAAAACACATTTATTAAAAGATAGAACAGCGGGGTAGATTGTGTTTTGGCTGTGAGCTCACCGATGCCAAATATACCCACAGAAGTTGTTCCCCCTGTTTACATCAAGTTCCTAATCTTTGAAAGGATATGTCTACTTAACTTTCTCTGAGATACGATTGTATTACATCTCTCGAAAAGTCTATTTACGTCATTAGCCTTGAGGTTATTCACAACTTTCTGTTATCAACGAGCAAGAAGTTGACCAAATGCCAGTTCATTTTGGGAACTGTTTATGCACATGACAAGGCGAACAGTTGATTTGTCTTGAGATTGAATCGATTCAGTCTATAAGTTCAACCGGTGTTTAAGGATTCATCTGCTATAGATGTTTATTTTAAACACATGTTTTATTATTCGAAGTGGCCAAAGTATTAAATTCTGTTTGTAAGCAAATACAAGGTTGTTTATTTTAATCACTGCTATCTATTAACTCATTGAGTAGCATTGAGATCGACCTTAGTTCAGTTATATTTAGATATCTATAGTTTCTGTGTAATTAGAAAGTGTCAGGTATTTCCAACTTTTATCCAAACCTTCATCACTAAATAAACGTAACTTAACTACATCCATTTAATATTACATAATGTTGTGTTATACTCTGTTTATATCTACGCTTCCTGTAGATTAATTCATTAATACAGCCTCTGTTACTCAGATTTCATTAAGAAAATATTCTCTCAAGACATGATTTACGCTGAACAAAAATAGTCGATTTCTAAACGAAATTTTTGGGGGGTTTGCTAATTTTGTATAAGGAGAATATGTTACCACCGCCCCTCCAGTTGGAAGTGTTTATTTAGCCATTGGTTAATTTGACTCGAAGTAGATTAATGTAAGGTATTGAATGAATCCTGGCCGAATATAGTTGAACCCATTAGGTTTATTAATGTCAGCACCAAACGCCATTAAGTTGACGGGGCCACAAGGCTTGGACAGAGAGTTATTTTATATTTCATTATTAACTGTGGCATTCAGAAATGATTAGCTTCATTTCAGAAATAAGCCCATGTAAAAGGCGTTACTTTTCTAATAATGGCGGTCATTTTTCACTTTACTGTCACATTTGTAGTCACTTATTTCAATCCCCTCCCCCCTTTTTCTGACTGAAAACCTATAGCATTTGAAAACAGTGGAAAACTTTTTCCAGCGAATATATAGAGCCAGCCTTTTGAACGATCAAATTGGCGTTACTTTTACTTCCGAGTTGAATACCCTTTAACCGGGGGTATCGTGGCTTTGAACTATTGCATTAGGTCATCGGGACGGTTTGTGCTCTGTGGAGCCTAATGATATTTTAGTCGGTTGTTTGTTTGTCGCTATATTCCTTTATTTATTTATTAATTTACCTCATACATAGATACAGAGTACAAAAAAATGAGTTCCAGAGGCGGGATTAAAGCTTACTAGGTGCGAAGTACAAACCCACTAAATCAATCAATCAAGCAATTGATGAATCAGGGCATTGGTTGGTTTTATTACAATTTATCATTTAACAATGGCGGTGACCACGATTTTATTCGAATCAATGCGCTATGAATGACAACTGTTGAAGAGCTGATAGAGGTGATTGTTGAGTTGACCAATCGTCCGTTTCCCTATTACACAACATCAACAACACTCATGGATGATTAACCTGGCCTTGACACGGTCACTGGGACAAAGAGATTTAATTACCGAGTGAAAAACTTCATTACATTCGTACCCATGGAATCAGATGACTGGCAATTCTAGGTTATGGAAACGTTAGCATATTTTTGCATCCAGCAAAACGGTTTACGCCAACCCAGCACCAGGTCCTATGTTGACTATGTTCACTTACCAGTTAACGCCATCATCAAAAACTTGTACAAAAGAAGTAATGATTGAATAATGCAAATAATCAGATATGTCTTGGATCGTCTATCTATAAGGATCACTTGTGCGGGGATTTTATTGTGGCTCTGAGTTTGTAAAGTAGTGAGAAAACTCCGTTAATATTCATGGTGCAATAATTTTTAAATTGCGTCATCAGCAGAAATTTGAATACTGTATTAACATTACACCATGACTATTTACGAAGTTCATTACTACTTTACTATATTAAGTAGTTCCCGTGGATGAAATAGATTATGTATTTGTGCAGAGAGGATTATCCTCGACCAACTGATACAACAGTTTCCACTTCGTTTATAAAAACTATACAATTACAAGATACAGCGACTTTGAAATGAACGCGTAATTCCATAATAATATAACCCTGAAATGAATATAGCACAATATAATCACGGTTTTGTTATAAAAATTCACTCATTTGTTCAAAACTTAATATTCCTCAGATTTTCTTGTGTATTCTGTATATGTTGTTCTTCTATTATGTACTTGAACTGTTTTGGGAGAGAAGGCACTTGGCTTATCCTGTAATAAACTAAATTGTATATGAACTAAAATGAAAAATTAACACCAGGCTACATGATATTTGTCTCAAGAGCATGCGCGTCCTAAGGAAAGCATATTGAGAACAGTTAAGCCGATAATGTTTCCTATCCTCTATTATATGACCATAATCACAATGATGACTATCATAAAATATATGTATAAACGAATCACTTTGAAGCGTGTCTTGCGTATTTTAATATCAACTCGATAGTTTATAATATGTTTAAAGGGGCATGAGCTGCCAAAATGTTGATATTTTGACGTTACAACAGAATGTTGAAATTATTGGCTATTTTTCTCAAGCCGTATAATTCAGAAGCTTTTTAGTGCTTCTAGTCTCGAGAATGTACGATAAAGTATTGCTTTGAACTAACTTTGGCTCAGAATGAATGAATGGTCATCCCGGTTATTTAAATTGTGTTTCCTTTCGAACACGTTTTCGGTTCGTACAGGCCACATACTGTATGGATTTTCCTCATTCCAACGCCATTCATTTAGTTTTTCGGTGGCATTCAAAGCCTCTTACTGTCGTGACGATCAGAAATTATGAAAAAAGTGTGAATTTCGGCAGCACATGCCACTTTAAGGATGATTTAAAACCCGGTATACATTTTTATAAGCAGGTATTTCTACTCAATGATTATTTATGCCTTTTACCAAAGGAGTTTTGCAAAGAAGATGTTTGTTGTAAATTGTTGCAATAATCGAGATTCTGTTACATTAATTCCAATCTTAGATTATTTTGATGCGATCTATTTTAGCTCATCCTGTGGCAGTGCCGATTGAGTATCCACCTTATTCGTTTTATTTACAAATATCTGAAACAAAATCGTAACGTTTTCATTCTTTTAAAGTATCAGCTAGCTCAATAAAAGCTTGTGTTTGTCCGCTCAAATCATTCGACCTCGGTGACAAAAGTCACTAGGGTAAACCTAAACAGATTTTAATGACCTTGACCTTATATACGTTACTCGAATCATGTGTATAAAAATCTTTCCTTTGAAATGCTCTTCCTTTTCTCGCTGTATCACGTGTGGTGTATTTTGAAGAGTATTCTCAACAACATGTCTCCACTTATTCTGTTAGCGGTGGTAGCCTTTGTGGGAGGTAAATTCATTTTAATTTCAAGAAATTTCTACTTTTCGACTGTTTTTCACTTAACCTTTTAAGGCTTTTGTATTTGTTATTAAAATCGATACTTTTTCCAACTTAAGTTTCTCCAAAAATTAACTTTAAGTGGCGATTCAAAACAGTCCACATATTTTGTTTTAGGAGGACGCATATTTATCCATTCGACAGTAAAGCATGGTCATTCGATTTAACCACTTGTTATATTCGGTTAGAGATTCCGGTCTTTGAAGTTCCCCTGTCAAAATATGTGCTAATGTTGTTATATAGAAACCTTAACCTTCAGATTACAATATCAGTGTAAAATTACAATATCCCACGGCAAGATAAAGCAGGACCACAAGTTATTACTATTTTTCAGCCGAAGAAAGCGAGAATTTGGTTCGAGTGAATTTCAATTCAACGTGTGAAGCCCAAGTTAACAGTCTTATTCAGCAAAATTTGGCGGCAACTTATCAGTACTTAGTTAAGGTAAAGTCTATATGTTACTGTATGTTAGATCAGAAGTCTATGAACAGGTCCATAGACTTCTGGTTAGATATGTTGCTTTGTCTAACCTTGAAGCCATTTCCTTTTTACTAAAATCCACGTAGTCGCCATGTGCTGCCTCTTTAGTGTGTAATACGTCAAACAATCAATCAATAGTTTCCAGTGAAAAGTGAAATGAAACTAACTTTACGAGTAAATGTTCTTATCTATTTCTCCTTTCGTCACCCTTTCTTAGTCCTGTATATACTGAAACAATAAACATATATTTCCCCTGGACACAAGTCGGTTAATTGAAGTTGTAACCATTACCAATGCGAAAAACTTTTGAAACAGACCATTTATATATTCTGTCATTTTGTGTATAGGCTTCCCACTTCCGTCAATATGATTCGGAATACGCTGGTATGGCTGTTATGTTCTCAGCACACTCCAGGGAGAAATTGAACGATGCCAAGCATTTGATGAGGTATTTGGTCCACCGTGGTGCAGAGGTTCAGTTCGGCGCCATTGCAGTAAGTGCAGCAAGTGGCATGAGTTGCCAAATATAGTGACAATTTTGTATAAACAGTGCTAATTGCTTGTCAGTTTTGCCAAAAAGTACAAAATAAGAGCTTTCTGTTTACCCTATTCAGTGAGATGGCACTTGAAGTGTTCAATTTCTCTTTACAATCGGAATTGAAACATAGTCAAATGTCAAGCAGTCTCCCCTTTCTCTAGTCTATTTTGGCACATCAACTTTTCATATGAGACTGGTCTTTCTTTTACAACCCAAACACCTTTGCAGGTTTAAACCACTTTGTTCTATAAATGAGGGGTGAGTTTATGTAGAATAATCTTGAACTTAACGATCTGAGTGACAGCTGTGTCAGAAGATGCAAACTCCATGACGCCATTTGGTTGCATTCCGGAATTATAACGTCATCGCGTTTGAGCTGACAACACTGATTGTCGTTTTACATATGATTGGCTCTGGTTACTCATGAGAGGGTCTAAATGTTCTTATGCAGGCTGGAAAGGCTGGTTTTCTTGTTAAAACTCTTACATTTTGACTGAAATTGAATTAATTTACACATAATATGCATTAGAATAGAAATAAATGACGTCCTGGTTAGCTGTGTAATGCTTCGCCCCTCGCCCTCAACAAGTGGAATTTTCCGCCACTGACCTTTTCGCCCCGAGTCTTCAAATAATAGTGGTAAACTCCATGACGTCATTTGGTTGCATTCCGGAATTATAACGTCATCGCGTTTGAGCTGACAACACTGATTGTCGTTCTACATATGATTGGCTCTAGTTACTCATGGGAGGGTCTAAATGTTCTTATGCAGGTTGGAAAGGCTGGTTTTCTTATTAAAACTCTTACATTTTGACTGAAATTGAATTAATTTACACATAATATGCATTAGAATAGAACTAAATGACGTCCTGGTTAGCTGTGTGTTGCTTCGCCCCTCGCCCTCAACAAGTGGTATTTTCCGCCACTGACCTTTTCGCCCCGAGTCTTCAAATAATAGTGGTATTTCCGCCACTGACCCTTTATTCAGCAACACAGAGCTCACCAGAGGGCCGTTTCACGAAATCGTCACACGGTGCGATCAATCGCAGTTGCCATGACGTCGTATCTCTTCACTTTGGTATCCATTGGCAACTACATGTACGTTTCGTTTGCGACTGCTTTGTGAAACGAGCCCCAGCGGTGGGTTATTCAAAGCGCAGTTAGCTTAACGACAGGTTAGATGACGTCGTGTCACAAAGAAATGTCTTTGTTATTTAACCTGCCGTTAAGCTAATTTGTTTTTAACAAGCGGTCCCAGAACGTCATTTATTTCTTAAATTAATTAACTTAGCGTCGTGATAGTTGTACATCACCAATAAACTATATACATGGAATTGACACGTCTCATTGGTTGGTTTGGATCTGAGCGCCGCCATTGATAGTTGATGAGCGTGCAAATCAAATACCATGCGACCTCCACTCCACGCATATAGTTCATTTTATTATATATCTGGCAATGAAATATAGAGAACTATCAACATGATATAAATCATATCAGAGGAAAAATAGCAACTGATATCGTCACTGTGACGATATCAATTTTTGTGATATCATTACAGCGATGATATCACTTTTGATAGCCGGGACTACTTTGACCACTGCAAGCCAGGGGGTCGTTTCACGAAGCCGTCGCACACTGCGATCAATCGCAGTTGCCATGACGTCGTATCTCTACACTATGGTATCCATTGGCAACTACGTTTCGTTTGAGATGCGACTGCTTTGTGAAACGAGCCCCTGGCCTACCAAGTCGTCCTTCCGGTTGATGTCTCTGTCTCACTTGGCGCTCAACTGCCCCAGGCAGCGCTATCTTCCTCTACCGCGCTCCAGTATTAAGCATTTTTTCCTACAATTTCTGTTCGCACTCAAGCACTTTCCGTTATCTAATACTCTTTATAAATTCGAAGGTCCGGTGCGAACTGTTTCAGTTAAACTGTAATTGTAATTTTTTTAATTCTTAAAATGTGTTTTGCATTTCTAAAGCTTTGCATTTTCATATTTTCCCTCGCTTCGATCAAATTTGACACTATCACTGCACGTGATTGGCTATGAGAAAATGCGCGCGTCTTGAATAATGACTTTGCGAAAAATGATGAAAAAGCGGCGAAAGGGTGTATATCTTTTTTCTTGTTCGTTTTATTTCAACATTATGTTTTTGGATACATATTTATTCCTTTTACAGTTACAAATCACCGCTAGGTGTTCATAAGGAACTTGGCATTTATCCTTTAACTTTCAGTCCACTATGTATAATTTGTAATAATTTTATCGAATTGTTCTAGGCCCCAGGAGTCACAGATTGGTCCCACCCATCAGAGCTTATTAGACAAGCTTTGGACATCGAAAAGACAATTCTGAAGCAAATCATTGCCACCCACACATGTGCCCAAGAGACCCACGATCCAGATGTACGTATATGGATGAAATAGTTTATACTAAGATTCATTCAACATTGAAATCTAAATAAGGATTATGACAAGATGTATTGATTGAATTCAGTTCTCAAACTTCGCTGGACGTCAATGGCACAATTTTGTCAACCCACCCACCCAATTTGACTGTATAAAGAATTCAGTAAACAAAACCAATCATAACATTACCTTTATAATGATCCCACTTTCAATGATCTGAATTTGCTTTATTCTTCTCTCATTTTATTTAGCTGATGCACGACATGGCTGATGTTATGATCATAGAAGAAGAGAACACCATCTTTGAACTTGCCTCTTACATTCAGCATTTTGCCCACGATGGTGCCTCGGACTCACTTGTATTACCCGCACTGAGTCAGACAATGTTAGCCAAATACAGCGATTATCAAGATTGTTTCCGTGCTCTTGATGAAACCCCGGCCACACAACGACCAAATTATTAATGATCCTGTGTTTAGCAATAGGTTTTTCAAACTATTTCAAATAATGAAGCTTGAATTAGCAAAGACTTTAAAGCAATAATGGTCAATTCTTTGAAAACAAGTTCAGTGTTTTACCTTGTAAAAAAATCATCATTTCCAGTAAATTGTTAGTTTTAATGTTGAACACTTGATTGTTTGTTTTTAATTGAGGTCTTATGACAAAGAGTTTCTAGGCTAGCTTATGTTCCACTATAAATAGAAAACGGAACGGCACATTACAATTCAGTAAATGCTTCAAAGTTTAAGCTTCAATTTTTTTTATGCCTGGTTTTTATTTATATGTTGGTTTATTTTTCGTGAAGTCGTGGATACACGGCTATCATTTGGCTTCGGTTGTATATGGTCGAACCAAATAGATCTATAACTAGTTTTTGCAAAGCGAAATCTTTTTTACGCTGGCATTTTTTTTTTTTTGTCATTTTGTTGATTACGGAAACTAGAGGTTAAGATAAATTATGTCGACAATAGAAGGGTGTAGGACAATGGACTATAGAAACAATAATGAACAGAACAATAATCCTGTATGATACCATCTGGTGACTAACAAATACACTGGATTTACTATTCGTTAATCACCATCGCCTACATGTATGTTAACAGATGCCTTATCGAACAGCTATGTCGACAATAGAAGGGTGTAGAACAATAGACTACATGTATATATTGTGTAAATTATAGAAACAATAATCATGTATGAAACCATTTGGTGACTAACAAATACACTGGATACACTATTCCATAATCCCCGTCGCCTATGTTAACAGATGCCTTATCGCACAGCTATCTTATCTATGGTGGATTAACAACCGACTGAATAACCAAGGGACGTTATTCATTTGATTGATGAAATTGATTATGGTAATAAGTCAGCAGGCTGGTTAATATCAACATAATTAATCTTTCAAAGTTAGTCAGGTTTAATCGGACTTTACAAAGACAAGTTTCGGATAGAATCTGTGAATTATTACCATTTAATGCAACATTCCGACTAAGAACTGTAAGTTCAATATTGAATAACGATTGCTCTAATTTAATTGGTTGTACGGACTTTGCTCCAAGCTCAGCAGTTTTCCATATCATGATTGCATCTCCATCTCACAAATCTATATTTTATATAAGTGACACCGTCAGCAAATATCCTATGTGGATAATGTTTTCGTGAAATCAAGATTATATTGCCGCCGTTTTTCGCAATAAGTGAAAATTTGAAGCCTTTGGGTTATACAAGTCTTGATATAAAACTTTAACTTGGTATTTAGGTTCTTAAATGAATATTCATATCGATTCTTTCGTTTTCTCGAATTATAAATTTAATTCGTTTACGTCTCATAATTGATCGCTAATTTCTATCGTCAATGACATTTGAAAAAAAAATCATATTTTTACAATCATGAGCTGCCAAAATGTTGATATTTTGAGGTTGAAACAGAATGTTATAAGTATTGGCTGTTTCTCAAGACGTATAATTCAGAAGCTTTTTAAAGCTTCTAGTCTCGAAAATGTACGATAAAGTATTTGAACTAACTTAGGCTTAGAATGAATGAATAGTCGTCCCGGTTATTTAAATTTTGTTTACTTTTCGAACACGTTTTCGGTTCGTAAAGGTCGCATACTGTATGGATTTTCCTCATTCCAAAGCGAATCGTTTAGTTTTTCGATGACCTTCAAAGCCTCTTACTGTCGTGACGATCAGAAATTATGAAAAAAAATGTGAATTTGGCAGCTCATGCCACTTTAAACGAGAACACTCAAATCGAACAGTGAGAATACCCAAGTCGAATGCGATTTAGCTGCATTCAACGAGTTGCAGGCGAGTTGAATGGAATAGGACATTGCCTATTTCGGCCTGCCAGTCCTATGGTTTAACTAATCAAAACACGCCTTTTGTACTCATTTGAAGTTATCTGGCCCTGTCGTATGCTCTTCGAGAGAAAAAAGCTCTCAGTTGACAGCTTTTGTTCAAATTGTTCATTTTAATGCAGAAATAGCTGAAAAAGGTATTACTGATAAAAGTTAACAGGCGGAATAGTAGCACTCCAAATAAGGATTAACAGAGAAATCGCATCCAAATTATATAGGCAGCCAAAAACCCACCGACAGTATATATCTGAGCATAGTTGAGAACTGACTTACTAAATGCAAATATTGCGCCCCATAAGCAAACCCCAAGAAATTCCAGAACAGGCGTATAGACCTAAATTTGCATATCTAAGAAAGCTAGAAACGCCCAGGCGTAATGAAATATATTGCTCGGGCTTAAATTTAGGTCGACCAAATAGCAAGGGCAGTCAGCTACACATGCATGTCACAAAGCCAAATGCCTAGAAAACAAATAATTCGAGAAAGGTCCATATATTACGTAATTCTTTTTCCATTCAGAGAAAGAAAAACTGTCTTAAAAAGTATTTGACAAACAAATATACTAATAGTATTATTATTGGGCTATTTACACTCGAAATAAACAATCAGCAACAACATTATCTTTACATTTAATGTGTCTGATATCAATGCTAAATTCTTGGAGTGTAAGGCTCCATATTAATAATCACTGATATCACTAAAAAAAGGTTGATCTGCTACAGCAATATAAATTTCATAATGTTGCAAAGCCAAAATATATGATAAACATTCTTTCTGAATAGGATTTTTTGCATTGATAAATTTACGTGACAAAGAAAAAATTGAATGATGGATGCCAAAAATATCTTCTTATAATAAAACTGAATAAGCAGCAGCGTCGCTGGCATCGTAAGCTAATTTAAATGGTTTTGAATCAGATGCTTAGAGAACTGGATCACTATGGCTTGGTATGAGGTATGTTTTTAATCTTTTCAAAAAGCTTCTTGACATCTATCAGACCAAATGTTTCTTATATAAATCAGTCAACAGCTCAGAAAGTCAAGATACGTTTTAACAGAACTTCAATTCGGTAATGTCCAGCCATATCCAAAAAGCGTTTCAGTTATTATTAACAGTCAGGCACAAGAAAATTTGAACATGCGTCAACCTACTTTTCACTGGTGTGACTGACCCGACCAAAGACAAATCCGAGATATATGAGGGTGGCACATCGAAATTCACTTTGGACAAGGCTGATAGTCAACTTGGCTTCACTGAGTCTCACAAAGAGTTGGAGCATCCAAAGTCTTGCTGAAGACACTAACGTCATCGGTGAAGACACGACAAACATAACCTGGTTAACCAGTCCTTGAAAAGTGACCGAAGAATTCCGCATACCACAAGGCATTACTGCACTGGAACAGTTAACCTGATAAAGTTATCTGGCTTAGTATCACTGTTAACTTCCGTAATAAGTAAATATTCGGAATGTTCTGTCAGGCTTTGACACAAGAATGAACTGAGAGTTCCAACTCTTTCTGATGGTTTTTATTTAATCATTGTCCAGGAGGAAATGAATTTTTTAAAAGATATTTGGCTTTGGTGGGCTTCAGGTTGTAAGGATGTTGTTTAATGGAAGAAGAGTTTTCAACCCAAACATCATGCAAAATAACGTTAGTTCTATATGGAGTATCAGGAAGTCAAGAGATCAAACGTTAAATGTTGATAAAGTTCCAAAATAATACAGTTTTAAAGAATGTCAGAGTTTTCCCTTAAGTCTGTAGCTTGGAATCCAACGTTGGTGTTCCAAAATCCTGGAATGTAAAATCTTTGGCGAAATAATTGTCAGGATCAGAAGAAACTAAATTAACTGGTAAAATAGATTCATTGTCAAGGCAATTTTTGATGTATTGGCCAAAGTTTGGTTACTCTAGATATGGTGTCTATGTATATAAAAATATATATAAACATTGACATACGTTTGAGTCATATTTCCCCCAAAATCAGCATCCCAAATATATCCTGTCTACCGTCGCCTGGACAAAGACATTTTAGAAATGTTGGAACTTAGCTTAAAAGGTAATGACTTTTAATTCAAAGCGGAGATCTTTCGGCAAATTAAAGGATGTGCTATGAGAAAACCTTTTAGACCTAACTTTTTTTACCTCCATCTATGTAGAGAGTGACCAGGGGCTCGTTCTACTAAGCTGGCGCAAAGTTACGCATTGGTTTATAGCATAGAGTTGCGCCTCTAGACTTGCGACCATGCGCAAGTTCCTATAATTTAACACGCGTTTGCGACTGGCGCAACTTACGCCAGCTTAGTAGAACGAGCCCCTGGACGACAACATTTGTCTGGAGAACAATACCACAACAAATACCCAAATTGCGACTCCTTTTTCGTGCATGTCATCACGTGCAAAAATAAGTTGCAAGCAATACAAAGGAGAAACTCCAAATTCTCTACGACAAAGAGTCGCCAAACAACAATCATGCTCATTGAAAAATCCATCATCTCATTTTCGCAGCAGATGCCAAACACAAACGTTGGTAAAGGTAAAGTCTTTTAGATTGAAACGCTACAAACTGTTTATCCTTTTGGGTTTGAACTTGGACCCGGGAATGTTTCAATATAATAATGACAGCATGCATATTGTACTGAAACATGGATATATTCTTTATCTAATTTAAATTTGACTTGATTTACTAAGATAACTTTATCTGATTCAGGTAAATATTCACTTGACGTATTTTTGTCAAACGCTTCCATCTTTAATTTGGAGCAATTTCACGTTGTAATATTTGTTTGCGAGAAGACTTTTTCAATATATTCAACTAACTCAAACAAATCGTTCTTACTTTATAATGAATCAAATTAGTCCTGGGGGCTTGTATGAAATCGTCGTGATTTAACACAGACATGGTATATAAAATCAGCTGGTATACGTAATATTAAATATCTTGTTGTTTGCTAGAAAAAGGTGATGAGATGTAGTTTATAACCTTGTTGTTTGCTAGAAAAAGGTTATGAGATGGAGTTTATAACCTTGTTTTTTTGTGCTGGTTGTAGGTTATGAGATGTAGTTTATAACCTTGCTGTTTGCTAGAAAAAGGTTATGAGATGGAGTTTCTAACCTTGTTTTTTGTGCTGGTTGTAGGTTATGAGATGTAGTTTATAACCTTGTTGTTTGCTAGAAAAAGGTTATGAGATGGAGTTTATAACCTTGTTTTCTGTGCTGGTTGTAGGATACGAGATGGAGTTCATAGCCTTGTTGTTTGCTAGAAGTAGGTTATGAGATGGAGTTTATAACCTTGATGTTTGCTGGTTGTAGGTTATGAGATGGAGTTTATAACCTTGTTGTTTGCTAGAAAAAGGTTATGAGATGGAGTTTATAACCTTGTTTTTTGTGTTGGTTGTAGGATATGAGATGGAGTTCATAACCTTGTTGTTTGCTAGAAGTAGGTTATGAGATGGAGTTTATAACCTTGTTGTTTGCTGGTTGTAGGTTGTAAGATTGAGTTTATAACCTTGTAGTTTGCTGGTTGTGAGATGGAGTTTATGATTGTTTTGTTCGTGGTTTGTTACATAGTTTTGTCTGTCCCGGGGGGGGGGGGGGGAAGCAAAATGTATGGGATTCAATCTCAGTCCACCGATGTTCTTGCCATAGTTAAGATGCGTAACCATTGTCAATGTGTTACAAAAGGATTCCAGAAATTCTACTGACCAAGGCTAAGCTCTTGTCAGTCGTCAACCTAATGAAATATCATAGGTTTGGTTTGTTACAACAATTTATGGGGTGTAAAGGTCTAAATGATATACCTCTTTTTAACACAATTAGAAACTTGTCTCCATGGTTACTTTAGACAAGAAGATTTTCCCTGTGCCCGTGTGTTTTAATGATCATTAATATTAAATATCTAATAGAATTAAACTATAAACTTACAATTTATAATTTACCAGAACACAATCTCGCTGAATGAGTTACGAAATATTTTTTTTCTTGAAAATATAAACAAGGAAAAAGGTTAAGCACCCTATGCTGAAATTAATTATTATAAATCTGCATTAATGCATTAACATGGCACGAAGGACGACAGCAGAAAATGGCAAATTGTCCATTATACAGTGATAAGCAGATTGGTGAGAAAACACGGTGAAACTGTTGCTGCGAATGACCAACCACGCTCGGGTCGACCACCTGTAACACCACAGCGTGAAGATAGGGCACTGATCCGACTGGTACAACATAATCCATTTGCATCAAGTCCATCTTTGAAGCGGCAATTGCTACCCAACCGACGTCTGTGCACAAGAACCGTGAGAAACCGATTGAAAATTGCAAGCCTGAGGGCAAGGAGAGTCATCAAACGCCTCCTATTGTCAGATCGCCCTCAACGGATACGGTTGGCTTGGTGTTTAGCACGACGAGGTTGGAATTTGAGGACCTGGCGAAGAATCCATTTGTCGGACGAAAGTCGTTTCTTGCTCAACGTCACGGATGGGCGAACGAGGGTTTTGTGGGCACAAAAACACAGCGTATACACCTGTACAAATCCATATGTTCCTTATGGAGGGGGCTCTGTAATGGTTTGGGGGTGCATATCTCACCACTGCACACTGGACTTGGTCACTATACGCGGAAACCTCACAGGTGACTGGTGCGTTCGGGCGGCCCTGCAACCAGTAGGCCCAAGACCTGTATACATAGATGACAACGCCAGACCTCATCGTTCCCGGGCAGTATTAGCCTACTTCCAAATCGAAGCTGTAACAATTCTGCCTTGGCCCGCTGTGAGTCCGAATTTGAATCCAAGCATTCAAACATTCAAGCCCTAGAGCCTCCTGTACAAAATCTGCAGGAATTGGAAGCCGCGTTTTATCGGTTATGGCGGCAGTTACCCTTCAACAGATCCGACGTCTCACTGGACGGATGAGGCGCAATTTGGAAGCTGTAATTCGGACTAATGGAGGCTATACGCGCTATTGACCTTCTGCTCTAAGGTAATGTGTGTTGTACACACTCAAAGTGACATGTTTACTTCAATATGTTCGTCCTGTGAAGCCAGATGGACTCTGAAGTTTCATACTTACAAGCATCTTTTTGTTTTGTTATAATACACTTTGATTTGGCTAACAATATCCTGAATAAATTGTATAGCTTATTGTCATTAATGGGGATTTCTTATCGCCAGAATGTTGCCCTTTATGATCACAATTGTTTCTGCAATATCAGCTTGCCAACAAGCTCCATACACCAATTATTTTATCGGTCGGTGCAGACTTTCCACGGGGGGAGGGGGTGCTTAACTTTTTCTATGTGTATATAATAAACAAAGAAGTAGCAAAAGACCAACAGAAGAACCCTCAAGAGTGAGGGTCGTATTTTGAAGTACATCAAACCATCTTTCCCCACTCAAGAAAATGCCATTCAATATAAATGATCATATATCTGAGTACGTTTTACTGTTAGGTCTTCTCCACCAGAAATTATAGGGCTTGGGTTCCGGAATCCTGTCTTCTTTCAAAAATTATGATCGTCATAACAATTTCATAGTTAATTTAGTTCATTTAGAAACTAAATGATAATGTTGAAATGCCAACTTCTTATTTCTACCCCCCGTAGGAATATAATACGAAAATGCTCTGATTTTACTTTAACGAAAAAATATGTAAATCGTGGTAGCTGGTTCCCCTAACTCCTCTTATTTGACAGAAACGCAAGTCTTCTAAAATCGATACTTTTTGATCGTGCTTATTCTATGACAGCGGGCAGTGTAATTTCGGACCAGCAATCGACATTTCGATGCTGCCATAATACACAGATCAAAGAGAGGTACACTCGTATTCTCGGATCACCGCTATCGCCGTGGACTGGTGGTTACAACTGAGTTTATATTCCATGAGAAAGTACTTAGTCTCAATTGCTGAACATTACACAGATAGGGGTTATTGGTGACTTCACTGGAGAAATTTGTGAATGAATAAAGGTTACAAGCGAAGATGAATGGTGACCATAAACGTGTGTGACGTCTCGAATAAGTCCAAGGTTAACAGTATCTTATACAACGTTATTTCGTGTGACAGGAAAAACCTGACAAAGATAGGTCCCTCACAGCTATCTTATTACCGAACCTCCTTGACCCTCATGAAGACTACAAACAAGCTATCAATTTACGGAAATTGTCATTTAGTATAAAAGACTAGAACTCTTTCTATTCGTCCCTTCCTTTACAGTTTTCAAAGAGGAGCAAACATTTATTTCAACATGTTTAAAATCATCTTTTTATCTCTGTTGGTGTATGTGGCAGGTGAGAACAGTATTCATCTAACCTCATTCCATCATCATCCATTGAATTTTATTGCTCACAAAAAATAAAAAAATAATAGGTTTAGGGTTTTATACACAATTTTTAGCCTTAGTAAACGTGTTATAAGTTGACTTATTGTTTATGTTTCATTATATGGTATATTTTTAATATAAATCTATTTTACTCACTTATTTGATACTCTAGGATAATCTTTGTGTTTAATAACTTTATTTATAGCCGAAGAGGTTGCGCCTGCTGCAGACAATTTGGTTCGAGTGAACTTCCACGCGGATTGTGAAAATGCGGTCAATGAATTGATACAACTCAATCTTGGTGCAACTTTCCAGTATATTGCAAAGGTAAGAAAGATATCTATTGTCGCTGTTTTACCTTGTATATCTATCTGAACTTCGGTCTTAAGGAATTTTCTAGTTTAGTTCGTTGACAAAAGGGGAGTCGTTCATAGACAAAAAAATAAAGTAAAACTTTATAAATTCTTATCAAAACTATGGTGTATTCAAAATCCCTTTAATTAGACTGAAAAATAATGTTAGTTGTCTCACTTGAAACCATATTGAGCCATGTTTGTCCATTATTTTGTATCATTGTTAGAAATAGCTCCAACCAACCCCTCTGGCATTGTCTAAATTGATAGGCCTTGTATTTATTGTTGTTGTTCGAACATTCACTACACTCGTAGATTTTCCAAACACAAAATTCTTTTTTATTGAATTCAATTAGAAATATTAGATGCGCTTGTATATTTCGAGTTTTATTTCAGTTGAATTGATAACATGCACGGTGTTATCCAATTCGTATTATCTCATTGAGTTTAAAAAGTATTTTGTTACCATTTCATACATGTAAATATCCAATACAAACGTCTTATCTTCCTCCATTTATACGGAATTATGTAAGGAATTATTTGTTACTTTACTTCGAAGTCGAGATAAATCTCCTGGAAAAGAACTTTGAGAATTACAATTTGAATGAATTTAATTTCTTACATTCTTTCATTTTAGGCAGTTCACTTCAGCCAATTTGACTCTGAATATCCAGGAATGGCACTTATGTTCAATGTCCATGCCAGGGAAAAACTGAATGACGCCAAACACTTGATGCAATACTTGATCCACCGTGGTGCCGAAGTCCACTGGGGTGATATCCCTGTAAGTCTATATCCGCCCCATGTCTTGTCTTAGTTTCATTATCTGCTTAACTTTTGTACCATACTTCATTCACTGATTACAGTACGATATAAAATATTGGGCCACCTTTATACATAACTTAAATCCAGTCTAAGAAATCCATAGACTACATATGTAATTACAGATAACCCCCGATATTAACTTAAATCACTACAAAACACACTCAATGACACTTGTCCAGCAATATATGAACTATAATATTCCACTTTGTAAAGTCGTGTTGTTTAATACTCTACTTTCTCAGAGGAATTGTTTTTAAAAGCTTTTGAGGTATTTGGATGCTCTTGTTTTGTACTTTTATTTGTACTTGTTTATTGACAGGCTCCACCCGTCACTGACTGGGAACACCCATCTCATGTCATCGAACAGGCTTTGGAAATTGAAAAGAACATCCTTCTAAAAATCATCGCAACTCACACATGCGCACAGAATCACCATGACCCTGACGTAAGTAACGAATGTCCTAAAAATTACTCTAATCTTCATCCTCATTTCCATTAGATTAAATTTAGATAGCTTGGGCGTTCAAATGTTAATACTAAAAGTTCTTGCTTCTGGTTCAGATATCCAATCTTAATAGGTTCGCATTTAGGAGTTAAAAGGTTCAAATTAAACAGAAAGGGATAATGAAGTCTGGCCTCCAAATTGGCGGGAGGGGGTCTGGTGGGGGCTGGGGAACGGGGGTTCCCTGATCAGGTAAGGCTGTGGAGGACGAACAAATTTGAGGCTCGGGGAAAATTACCTTTGGAATGCACATGTCTATATTACTTGTGGATTGTGCATCCAAACAATTATAATAAAAATTGCATAGCTTTTGAAATGTTGTCTTGACATTGTTAATCATGTGAGTTCCTTTAAGAGACACTCGGGATCATTTCTTTCAACTCACGGTGCTGTGAAGAAAACTTGTCAGGTCCATTAGAAACACCCCAATGGTGACAGTTCCGTCTCAATTTTCTATGCTATGAACATATCTTTGTTCTGGCAGACTCTTTTCTTGAAACAAGCAATATACATCAATTCTGTCTATAAATATTTGTATCAGTATACTTAAACAAAAACGCATGAGTTGGCAAAATTTCTATATGACTTGCTATGAGAGAGGGGCGAATTTCGATAGCTCGTGTCACTTGAAAACAGTTAGTTTTTAATAGTACATGTTAACACTGACCCATCAAAAAGGGTTCTTTCACTTAAATCGTTCGCCTCCAGGTGTATGGCGTGGGGTTTTGTATTATTATTATTCACCAGAATTGTACGAACATTTTCATTGAATTGACTTTTTCATTACAGCTGATGCACGATATGGCCGACCGTATGATTGTTGAAGAGGAGAACACTGTCTTTGAACTAGGCTCTTACGTTCAGCATTTTGCCCACGACGGTGCCACGGATAGTTTAGTTCTACCCGGTCTTAGCCAAAAGATGTATGCAAAATACAAGGATTACCAAGATTGTTTCCAGGCTGTCGTTGAATGAATCTTTCTTGTTTAAATGTTGTGAAACTTTTAGTTGCGTGTGGTACGAACAATAAAAAACTTTTTGAAAAACATTTTCGTTTCACTGCATTCTTTGTGATTTAAACCTGATAAATTGGGTTGCGTTTTATCGTTCGTGCATATATGTTAACAATATGGCTTATGATATGCATCCTTTTAACAGTATAAGTTTTACACAAGTCGTCAGAATAGAGAGACCTAGCTAGTGAGATTCAATATACCGATAACATGGGTAGGCATACAATTCCTGAGACGAAAGCAAACTTTTTTCTTATATTATTAACAATTGTATCATTTTAGTTTGTCATTTGATTTGCATGCCGAAATTTTGAAAAAGACATTCCATCAAGATAATGCCATATTGGGAAATTGTCAGAAAGTAAAAACTGTATCATTGCCATATCAAGTGGACCCTGGTCAGGTCAGTGGTGAATTACAATCCCGTTATGGTTGTAGAAATTCGTTTGAGTCAAATACCCCACATCCAGAAAGAGTGACAAATGAATGTTCTATAAAATTCTTTGACACCCCAAGTTGATTAACATTTTCGTTGACGAGAAATAACTTGTATACGTCATAAAAGACCGGAAACCAAAACGTTCACTTGCATTTTGCAGAATCAACAATAAAACAAATGAAATAATTGGTTGTATTGGTAGTTTGCTTGTACCAGACTGTAGGTCGGAATGTTCTTGTTCGTGTAATAAGAGAAGACAGTCATTGAAACCTTGAACTCATTTCTTTCATACTCCTAATTGTGTCATCTGAAGGAAACCTTTCAAGAAAGCCAGATAATTCTATTTAATGTACAACTATGCTCAGTGAAATTTAATTAGCTTTCTCTCAGTGCTATCCATGGATAATTTCATAAGCAGCTCTTGAGGGTTTTTTTTTTGTTCGATTTGAGTAGAATACGTAATCAGTATCTTTAAAAAAAAACAGGACAAAAGACAGAGTCCATTCGAGAAAAAAAAAACATGTAAGGGGGAGGGGTATTATTTAGAGCAGAAATCTCAACAACAATGATATAATTCAAGGGAATCTAATTCTTATGGAAGGAATACACAACCAATAAATAACCATTAACATAGGGGAACTAGGAGTAATCATATAGGAAAATACAGTCATTATAGGCTCCATGAGCCTGCACGGTTACATTGCCCTTTGGAGCAAGAGCTTGCCATTCATAGGTGTCCCATAGCATCACATATTGAAGGGAGGTAACTCTATCATTTCTTGACCCGTAATCCATAATAAAGAAGTACCCATACAACACGTCTTTTCTTGCTCTTCCACTTGTGTCGGTCCAGTGGATCTGTGAGAAAAGAGAGGATAGTTTGTTCAGTCAAAAGTACATGAAACTAGAGGTATCCAACCCTTTTTTCCTCAATATCGACGGCATTGTACTACTGGTTCAGTATATAAATATTGTGCATGTAGGCCTATGAGCTTACAAGTTTTTTAAAAACTCGCATAAGATGTATTTCTAGAAAAGACATAGTGATACGAGAAGTCTATGATTATGGATTGTGGTAGTGTGAAACGTCCCATTACACCGCGTTGATTTTTTGTCAAAATTTAAAATCAGAAAATAAAGTCCTTCTCCACTTACTGGACTATCATATCTATCACAGTAACCGCAGTTCGGAAAATGCATTGGTTCTTATAAAAGCTTAACCGATTACGCGACTCCGATATCTAAATTTCGACTCAAATTGTTTCAAACACGACTCCACATCTCATTTTGAACTTTATGAAGTTTTCCGGGAATTTCAACGCCTGAAACTTTTTATACTATTAGTTATTTGGCGGTCTTCCGTGGATATACGGGTATATTTTTGGGGTCGGGGGCCTCGTAGTCCAGTGGGTTACAGTGATCGTCCCTAAGTCCCATACAGACCTTCCATCGATGCGTCGCGGGTTCGAATCACACTCAGTCCAAATAAAAATTAAAAAAAAATCTGAGTGGATTTTTCACTCGGTCGCCGTAAAAGCATCAATCAATCAATCAATATTTGGTGTCTGACAGTAATATTTTTCCAAGGCGAATTTATTACCGTCCAGAGCAGCTTGTACTCTTAAAACTGAGTATAAGCAGCTGTTCTCTATTCGATACGTGCACTAAAATACTCTTGTTCATAATAGAGATTTCCTCGCCAGCGTCTACATGTATGCTAGCGAAACATCATTCTAATCTGACGTCACGATTGGTTCCGTTTTGACTACAGAATCAAATATCTACACAGAAACACTCGGAAAGCACTCGACAAATCGAGTGGCTAGATATTTCTCTGGCTGGTGATAATGCCTCATATATTGTTAATCACATGTCAAAATGTGACAATTCGTTTTTCAACGAGAATTCCGTAGTTTCTATGTTTTTCACAAAATCTCGCCGAAAATCTAACCAGTTGACCGAAGTTGACTGCTAATAATGTGTGTCAAATAATATGACATGCTTAGTTTAAGCGCCATGCTTAGTTCTTTAGTTAATAATAATAAAATTGGGTGGAAGGGGGGGGGGGGGTCATTTTCATTTGACCCTAGAAATATGGGCACAAAACATCATTTTCATCATGTTGAAACGCTTCCTTTGAAACCAACCTTCCCTAAAAAAAATAATGTTTCATTTTATCTTTTGGTTAATCAATTGCTAATTTCAACACCGAAATATTTCTCCGGATTAGTACATTTGCCCAATCTATCGTTATCCGGCATCTAGGTATCTAGGTTTACTTGCTGCTCTCGATGCGGGTTTGATATAAATCAGGTATCTGGACAGAGAGATCGACATAAGTGCAGAAGTGGCTGAGATAAAATTGGAGGTTCTCTTAAACAGGTTACTTCATTATAGTCAAAGCATCTCTACAAACACATGGGAATAGTGAAAATCGTAAATACAACCTTCAAAAAAGAGTACAAAAATAATTCCAAAGATATTTCAGGCGATTCTACAAGTTATTCTATCAAACGCCTTACCGTGTAACTTTGTGTTTCGCCGTCCAGGTTGTACCCAAGGACAACGACAGAAAGGTTATATCGGGAGTGGAATGAACAGTTGGATATGATTGGACGTTTGTTATCCGAGATCACGGAATCGGCCAAAGATTGGTTATACTGATTATTTGTACAGATATAATCAGAGTCCCAAGCAAATGAGATAATCTTTTGAACTGTTGCTCCGCCCACTGTTATAGCACGGTCCAATCGTTCTCGACTTGTACGATCCAAGAGTTCTGCCATACCAGATCCCGCAGTATCAACCGGAAGACATGGATCCGTGCGCAGATATTCAAATGCTTCCACATTCAGCCAGAACTCAAAGGCAATTCCTTCTTTCTTTAACTCATCATGGGCTTTTCCGAATGCTTTAAAGAGCTGTGTTAAATAAATAATTGACCAACTATTAAATATAAAATCCAGAAACAATTAAAACGGGAAAACAATATTGATGCCTAAGTGAACAATTAGAGGGGTTTAGACGAAGGTCTAAACTATTGCCAGTGTATTGTTGCTTTATCAATGATGTAAATTGCATAAAGTCACTGTTTCTCTCAATCAGGCTACTTTGTATTTGATAAACTTGAACTTAGTTATACAAATAAACTTAAAATTCAGGATTTTCTTGAAACTGTGTTTTTATACTTTTTATTAGCTGAAGTAAAACGGCTTAAGTTTTGTAATCATTGAAACAAATACAACATGTGTACGTACTAGTTGGTTACTAGCTGAAAATGCCTGCCTGTATGTAACATCAGAACTAAGGCTCGGTTGTCTGTATTCCAGGACATCAAAGAGCATGGGGTCGATTGAATTGACGGGTAGATCAATCTGAGTGTCCCAGTAGTAACATCCTTTGCCGGCACCTCTTCCCTCCTGGACAGCTATCACATCCACACTAAGAAGCTTTGCAATGGCAATAAAACCTTCTACGTGCTTGGTGATTGTAGAATTCAACTCTGACCTCACTAAATCGATAAACGGGGAAATCGTGAAATCTTTCTTAACGTCATGGACAAGGTTACCGAGTGATTTGTACAGATTTAAATAAAATCCGTTATACGCTGTAATGGCCTGGGCGAGACAAACCTCGTCCGTAGAGTAATACCCCTTTATTGTGTCATACAGAGTTGTCCCCCTTATACTGTTTGTGGGATAACGGTGTTTATGTTCATCTAGTATTCTGTCTACCCATTCAATATAAACGTGTGTTAAGGTGAAATCAAATCCTTCATTACTGACAGGGAAAGATGGCAGTCCAAAGTAAACATTGATATTTTTCTCTAAGGCTGATTCCAGTAATAAAGCATGTGGGTCGGTTCCAGAAAATGATGTTAATACAACATAAACTTCCGTTCCTACGGGTAAATCGCACTTTGTCCTATAACAAATAAAAACTCGTTCAAGTAGTTGTTTTAAGTTATTTGTGATCAATTGACAAAAATACCTATGTTAGAGCTGCATAATATCAAGGACTACTTCGGATATATTATAGAAGTTGTAACTTGTTTATTAAAATACTGAGCTCATGTATAGACCCATATTGTAGCCTACATACTGCTTCACGCTTAGATCAAATTAAATGATTTTGTGCACTTTGGATTTTTTTTGCCTGTTTGTCTGTGTTTATTTTGCTGTAATATAGAAATGGCAACAATTTCATGACATTTAGAAATGCAATTATCTTACCTTTGTTGTGTTGCCGGTAAGACTACAATATAATAAATACGGGAGCTATTTAAGCGACGGTCGTATTGTGGACAACGAATTAGGTCCTGGCCGAAATTCTCCTCGTACTGATAAGTAAGAAAACCACTAACGTTCAAACCAAGAGCAGTCAACTCTTGTCGTGTTTCTTCCCAACAACGTGTACCACCCACATGAGTCGGGCTTGTTGCAACGAGTTTTGTCACAACGTACGAGTTTTATTCCAACTCACGAGTTTTGTTACAAGGTCGACGCGTTTTGTCACAAAAGGTTACGAGTTTTGTCACAAGAGCGCCATGTTTTGTTACATGTCCCAAGTTTTGTTCCAACCCTGCCGAGTTTTGTTACAAAATCAATGTTACGAGTTTTGAAACAAACCGTCAACAGCTTTTGTAACAATTTTAATAGGACACGAGTTTTGATACAAAGAGTCGACAGCTTTTGTCCCAAATGTCAGCTGTAGGCAATTTGATAGTGACTGGTAGCTTGGCTTTATAAAAAACCTTCGACGGAGCATTTAGTCGCAACTTTGTCCGTCCGTCGTGATTTCTTGTCCTGACCATGTTTCGGTAATATTTTGAGGATTGCTTGGAAATTTGGTTGGTACATACTTACAATCAAGTAGTAGGCTACAGTGTTACTTTTTTGAACATTTGTTCAGAGTTGTTGCCCTTTATGGGGTAATGGTCACTTTCTGCTGATATTTTTGTCCTGCTCACATTTCGATTAATATTTAGAGGATTATTTTGAAACTTAGCTGGTACAAACTCACTACCAAGTAGTTATGTCATGTTATGTCATGTGCATTCGAGCTCATTTTCATTTCGCTTTTCAGTTCCCTGGTTTCAACAGTAATTAAGTCAGGTTATGAGCCTATAGGAACGTCTACGTATAGTGAAGATATTCCACAATCAAGCATAAAGCCCTCCTATCCTCTTTCAATTCATAACATAAATAAGAACCGAGATGGAAATTTATATTTTGTTCGAACGCTTTCTTTAATTCAACAAACACAATACACCAAATATGATTGAAAACAGTTAGATAAACAGAAGATAACTCATGTTTTGCGTAAAATACTGTCACAAATGGACTTTTTACTTAAAATCTAATTTTTTGTAACTTCATCTGATATATGATTGATAAGATAGTTGTCAATTGCTAAAAATTCCTCCTCAAAACAATAACAAAAGATTTCGAAAATATATTTCTTTTAAAAATATGCTTAAGCGTTGTTTCACTAAAAATACTTTTTGTCTCACTAGAAATACAGCAAAATATGGGTACTAGATCTAGATAGACCAATCGGGTCCAATTGAAAACCATAACTTAAATATTAATTATTGGGCTCTCCCTGTTCATCATTTAGTCTTCTTTAACATTTTCTAAACAGATCAGCAAAAACCACTGGTCTTTAAACAAACCTAAAAAAAAAATATGAATCAAAGGCACATTCACCGTTAAAA
Source organism: Lepidochitona cinerea (assembly GCA_963971465.1). NCBI lineage: Eukaryota > Metazoa > Mollusca > Polyplacophora > Chitonida > Tonicellidae > Lepidochitona > Lepidochitona cinerea. The sequence goes on along the minus strand of OZ020551.1, from coordinate 28,286,110 downwards.
CTCCAGATGGAACAAATAGATTACACGTTTTGATAACTGGTAAAAAAAATTGTGAAAATATTTCACCCACATAGCCACTCAAATAACCGGTAACATTATAATTTGACACAGGATAGCGAGACTATATTTATGGCTCCGCAAAGCGAAAGCGGAGCCATTATGTTTTCGGGTCTTCCGTCCGTCCGTTCGTCCGTCCGTCTGTCCGTCCGTCCACCTTTCCATCCTTGTCCGTAAAATAACTCATGAATGATTCATCCGGTCAACTTCAAACTTGGGGTGTGCCTTGACATCGGGCAGAGGACGGTTGGGATTGATTTTCAGCAATGTGCGCAATCCAATATGGCCGCTATCCGTCATATTACATTATGAGCATGATTTTCTTGTCCGGGCAATAGCTTGTGGATGATTCATCCGATGAACTTCAAACTTGGGGTGTGCCTTGACATCGGGCAGAGGACGGTTGGGATTGATTTTCAGCAATGTGCGCAATCCAATATGGCCGCTATCCGTCATATTGGATTATGAGCATGATTTTCTTGTCCGGGCAATAACTTGTGGATGATTCATCCGATGAACTTCAAACTTGGGGTGTGCCTTGACATCGGGTAGAGGACGGTTGGGATTGATTTTCAGCACTGTGCGCAATCCAATATGGCCGCTATCCGTCATATTGGATTATGAGCATGATGTTCTTGTCCGGGCGCCCGGTTTCCTCCCACAATAAAACTGGCAACGCCGCCATATAAGTGAAATAATCTTGAGTGCGGCGTAAAACACCAATCAATCAATCTTGTCCGGGCAATAACTTGTGGATGATTCATCCGATGTACTTCAAACTTGGCGTGTGTCTTGACATCGGGCAGAGGACGGTTGGGATTGATTTTCAGCAATGCGCGCAATCCAATATGGCCATTCGTCTGTTCGTCCGTCCGTCTTTCCATCCTTGTCCGTACAATAGCTCATGAATGATTCATCCAATCAACTTCAAAGTTGGATTGTGCCTTGACATCAGGCAGAGGACGGTTGGGATTGATTTTTAGCCATGTGCACAATCCAATATGGCCGCTATCCGTCATATTGGATTATGAGCATGATTTTCTTGTCCGGGCAATAACTTGTTGATGATTCATCCGATGAACTTCAAACTTGGGGTGTGCCTTGACATCGGGCAGAGGACGGTTGGGATTGATTTTTCAGCAATCTGCGCAATCCAATATCAAACCTGAGGTGTGCTTTGACATTGAGGAAAGGGCGATTGGGATCAATTTTCAGCCATGTGCCCAATACAATATGGCTGCCATGAAGCATATTAGATTATGGGCAATATTTTATCGGGAGTAAACTTGTGATAAGGCATTATTTGTTATAAGTTTTCAGCCATCTTTTCTGGCAGCCATCTTTTAAAGTAATTAATGCCAAGAATACCATACATCATCTTTATTGTTTCATTTCTTCTTTATGTCACCTCTCAAACCACACTGCCGGTTCTAATACCCTTGTCAATCAGTTCCCCTCCTTCGCGGAGCCATCTCCAGTGATTGCGTGCAATCACTTAATCTCTAGTTTCGATATGTAATTACTTTGCCCAATCCTAAAAAAACCAATCGGGTGCTATTGAGTCCTAACTGGGGCTTAATAAGGATCTTCCTTAGCCACCATTTAGTAACCCCCTTCGACATTTCACGAATAGAGCAGCTGAGGCCACTTGTCTTGCCAGCCATACCTATTAATCACAAGACAGACACAGAACTAGGACCAACATCACTTACACCAAGTTTCTCTTTCAGGATGTATGGTATGTGGATTGATCTTAAATGTTTATATGCTGAAAATAAACATGAACATTTGGAGCATTTTAGTGTGTGTATCTTAACACTGTTGTTAAAAAATGTGTTCACGAGTAACAGACGTCCCACTGAAGCTATATCTGCATGGACAGACTTTTCTATTATTATAGCCCAAATCTCGGGGGGAGCTGATAACCCCAGTCCTTGTCTTCGTACATGTCGTACCAATCTGTATGTCTTGTCTCCGTACATGTCGTACCAATCTGTATGTCTTGTCTCGCCGTTGTCGTCATATTCCTACCCATCGTTTTGTCCTGTCTCGCCGTTGTTGTCGTGTTCGTACCTATCTTTATGTCTTATCCCACCGCTGCTGACTTAAGGGGATACTACGATATGGTATACTTCATCACTAGTATGTGTAGCAAATTTGGACTTTCTATCTTAAATAATAAGTGAATAACAGACCAGACAGTTATTCAGAAAGTTATTCAAAAAGCGCCCCCTGGCGGGTATTCCATAAACTAAAGCCACTACTAATAGTATGTACCATCCTACGTATGTGTAGTAAATTGGGACTTTCTATCTTGAATAATAAGCAAATAACAAACCAGACAGTTATTCAGACAGTTATTCAAAAAAGCGCCCCGTGGTGGGTAATCTATCAACTAAAGCTACTACTATATAGTATACTTCATCACTAGTATGTGTAGCAAATTTGGACTTTATATCTTGAATAATAAGCGAATAACAAACCGGACAGTTATTCAGACAGTTATTCAAAAAGCGCCCCCTGGTGGGTAATCTATTAAGTAAAGATACTACTGTATATAGTATACGCCCTTGTAAGTATATGTAGTGAATGTAACCTTTTTATCTGCATTAATAAGCCAATTGGTATATCAGTCAGAAAAATGACTGCTCCCTCTCCAATAACGAACTGCTAACCATGAACTGCTGTGTAACTTATCATACGTGAAAAAAAAAAAATAAAACATATCGCTACTTCGAACTTTCCAGTGTCACCGCCTATGTGATATATTACTAATTGGTCGATCATAGGAAAATAAAGAAATAGCATTTGGATTTTTTTTACTTTTTGTTGATTTAATGCGTTCTCAAAACAAATAATGGTAATCTAATTTACTCCTAACTCCATCTACTTTTTCAAAATGGTTAAAAACATCAGCCAAAAGTTGTTACAAATCATGTCGACTGTTTGTATCAAAACTCGTGACATGTAAAATTTGGTACAAAAGCTGTCGCCTGTTTGTATCAAAACACGTGACGTGTTTAGAACAAAACTCGTCAAGATTGGAACAAAACCCGTGAGTTGTGACAAAACGCGTCGACCTTGTAACAAAACTCGTAAGTTGGAATAAAACTCGTACGTTGTGACAAAACTCGTTGCAACAGGCTGCTTTGACTGCCACACCATACAAAGTCCGGATCTCTGCCAAGTTCATCCGGTGTTCGTCGGATAAGAGGTGTTCCTCTTAACCAAACAGTGTCACCACCAAATGTTTGGAAGTGAGACAGAGTCTGATCCCATTCGGATTTAGAGAACCTGTCCCGAAACCACGAAGCAGTTATTGGATACCCATAAGTGCCTATTGCACAGCATGTTAGAAGCACAAGATTAAATATGATACTGAATTCCAACATATTCAGTAACATTGCAAGTAGCTAAAACCTGGGACTAATACATATATATATTAGTCCCAGCTAAAACAAAGTACACGGATTTACAGACTACAAAATAGGCCAAGATAAAACTCGCCTGATCAAAGTTCAATTACCCCTGAAATGTTAAACATTATAAGAGGATCAACTATCAGGTAATAGCGTACATATGTGTGTTGTTTAGCTTGAACGCAATCAGTTGGTCATTGTCGAAATGTTGTTTTTAAATAAAAAATATGTTTATTTAATTATCATGATTGGCTGATTGATTGATTGAGCTCTTCCATTCACGGGGATCGAGTAATTATCATGAAATCTCATAAATGCTTATCGGGATGCAGATACGTAATAGTGGTGAGCTTTTATATTAACTCTATATCTCTACTCTTACATCTGGTAAATCATTTGGCCACAGGCCAGGCTTGGATCTAATCTCACAAACTTCTCACAAGAAACTTTTAGGGACTTTAAAACAAAATGTTTATCTTGCCCACAACAGTCGGCTTGTTATCTTAGAAAACGAGTCACATAACATTCATCTTGGGGAACTCGAAATACAAAAGTAAGACAAAATACCTTATCCAGCACAAAATCGATAATTCTTATAAATTCATAAAATTAAACTTTTATTTACAACACATCAGATTATTCGATTAATAATATATTGACTCACTGTATTGTAAATTTGCATTGATAACATATTATCACAGAAATATTAGAATTTGATTTAATACCGGTAAACACAGGATATAAACTTGTCATCACTGCTGCAAAGTGGCTTGTGCATTTGTTCCTTTTTCCCATGTTGGAAAATCTGATGGCAGATATTCTTTGAGACAATCGATGGTGTATTCCCATAATGCTTCCCGATATTCAGCATTCCTACAACAACAATAGCATTAAAATAAAGAATATAGGCCTACGGCTTAATTACGCAAATAGCTTAATTCATTGATTAATGTTTTACGCAGCACTCAAGAATATATCACTTATATGCAGGAGTTCTAGTCGAGAGGAAAACCGAGCCTGAGAAAACCCTCGACTTTGGGAGAATACATTGGAACTCTTCCACGGTGATTCCACAGTAAACCCCACTGAGAAACTTTTCATTTCTTCTGTGGTCTGAATGAGATTCGAACCCGTGCCTCACCGCCTGTGTCAGTCTGAGAGACTATCGGTCTGAACACACCAAGTCCACTATACGAATGTAGAATAGGTCGAAATGGGACGATATGTAAACATGTTTTTCCTCCACTGAAATGGCTGCAAAGTTAGTTGATTAGTCAGAAATGTTTTTTTCTGACGTGGAATAGTTTACTTTGTATCATGGTTGCGGCGTTTTTCTTTTGATGAGTAGTCTTCGACAAATACCATACCCAGTGGACAGAGAGTGGGCGGGGCTTAAGCGTTGAATAACTTCCCGATTTTGGGAGTTGTTGTATGGCTCTCTTGACTGGGTATCAGAGAGTAAACACGTGCTAGTTTATTGACAACGTCAATCACTAATACCATGATACAAGCACGTTATTAAATGGCTCCCTCGAGTATGGAAGAAATTCTGAGAGGTGTGGTCGAGTGCGAAGACATTCAATAACTCGAACATGTATTACGTTGCCCATTGTTATTTTAATTATAACAGGTGTCAAAAAGGAAAGAACAAATACCACATAGTTTAACATGACAAACCTAGCATTTCTTGAAGACGTTTTCAAACTGTTGTTTGCATAATATCCACCAGACATGCCCAATACATTTGGACTAACTGCCAAATACAGCCCTGTGCGGGCCCCTTCTTCAGGACTCCGAAGGCAACCTTTAACAGACATATGATAGAGAAGTTTTTAATAGAGTATAATATACACCATTTTAAAGTCTTTCAGGAATGCTTATAATGGAGCACTGAAAGTCAGTGTTTAAACCCCATTTCGTAAAAACGAATATTTATGATAATTACAATTATGGATATGCACATGAAAGTAAGAACATGTCCTATTCATATTGGAGATTGAACAAACAGAGATACTTTATGAATCCAATATCCGCAACTAGCCTTAAATGGTAACAAATAAAATGCATAAATAACCATTTTTGCAGAAAATAAAAACATATTCCAAATACATATCATGACTAGACCAGATACTTACATGTAATCAGAGGCATCATACATTTGTTGAGGCACATGTCGGACATATTCCGAGAAATCTCCGTTTTCACAGCTCCAGGATGAAAACAGTTTATAGTAATGCTGGAGGCATTTAGCTTAGAAGCCATAGTTATAGTTTGCATTGCCTGCAGAAAAGATTTGAAATATTAATAATAATTTTTGTCGACGTACTTCAAAGGTTTGCTGTACTACGACAGCTGGATGCTGCCACTACAAAAATCGGCGCTGTGAATCCGTAATAACGAATTAATGTCTTTAATCCGTAATAACAAATTAGTCAATCCGAAATAACAGAATATTAATTCGTTATAACGAATATTTACGGATTAATCCGTATTTACGGATTAAAATAATTCGTTACAACGAATTATTAATCCGTTATAACGAATTCGTATTCCGTTATTTCGGATTGACTAATTCGTTATTACGGATTAAAGACATTGATTCGTTATTACGGATTAAATACATTAATTCGTTATTACGGATTAATAGCGCCGATTTTTTTGTAGTGGCAGCATCCAGGTTTCTGGTTCTTTCGCAATACGATAAACTCCAAGCTTGATATTTGTGATGACATCTTCGTGGTTGTGTATTAACTTTTTTTATAAAATCAACATATTGCCCACCATAGGGAAAATTTGTCAGAAACTTTAATGCAAAATTAAAAAAAATATATATATACATACACAAATTCGTCAAAATATCGTGAATTAATCGCCAGTTGGATACAGTTTTAAGACGATTTTGTGTATATTTGAATACATGATTTAGTTAACATTACATACCTGATAAAGTTTAGATTTGGAGTACCAACCAAATCTAGAATATTTACGTTCATCAGGGGCTTGAATTGTTTCCATGTCAAAGTCTGCCATAAACTGTGCGTAACTACTTGTTAAAATAATCCGGCAATCATCCCCAGACTGTTGCATTATGGGTAGGAAATGTGCAATCATTAGGAAATGACCTAAATAATTTACCTGTAACAAAAAGTGGGATTTTGAAAGCAAATATATTTGCGAAATACTGATTGAAAATTGGATTTTGATACGTTATTTCTTTATTAAAAAGATATGAGCTGCCAACTATAGCGAATTGGCAATTTGTTCGTCATTTTAACAAGAAGTGCAAAACAATAGCTGACCACTGTTACCAAAGAGAGTAGATTGACAAGAGTTGTCACTTCGTCCAATCAGCATTGCCGGCATATTCTTCCGACTGTACACGATTCGACTGTAGGGCACCCCCTGTAGAAAAGAGGTTCCTAATTATCGAATCGTGTCAGTTCAAATTCAACATGGCGCGGACGAAGTGACCACTCTTGTCAATCTATTCTCTTTGCTGTTACCCATCCCAGAGATGTACATTTTGGTAACTTTATAAGCATCAACCCTCTAAATTGCACTCTTACATCCGGGCTATTTGTATTTTGTTCCGTATATGAGTCGTCTTTGATTCACGCACCTTTTTATTTCCAATCCTTAAGTTTTTCAAGGAACTTAAAACGCTGAACTTCTCTAGGCAATCGACGAAATTGTTGACAAAAAAGTCTGAATTTTGACAGCTCATGCCATTTTAGATGACAGAGATTGGATTCATCGGAGAGATTCACTAAAGCTAACAACATCTTAATTTTCTTAACATCTCTATCAGACACAGACTTACTGAATTTGGATTATTTTACGATCTTTGCCAGGTAATGGGAAAATAATATGTAGTTTTCTATAGAATCATTCATTTTAGCCCAACAAAGTGTAAACGTTGGCTGGCAAATCACACATACATATAAATGTCGAACTCTAGACAATCGTGCCAACATATAAAAAGAACTAAACCTGAATACTCCTGTCTACCAGACTACGGCTCTACGTCACGAAATATTGAACTGTGAGAGATTTAAAACATTTCTTATAAGCATTTACAGTAAATTTCAATGATTCATTCAGGAAAAAAATCTTTAATTTATTAATCAAAACTCTATTTCACCTGAAATTGTTGTTCATAGCCATCTGCTGTATGTCCTGCAATGAAACACAAACTTATTCAGGAGTTCTATAATATAATTCTATAATGAGCGTTTCAAGATTAATGACAATTAATGTTTTTGGTTTTGACATGAAAGAATATAAGTAATATAACTTGGATTTGTAAAAAGACTTTGTTGAAAAATCATTTTGAATGAAATTAGCAAAGCAAAGATATTCTCATTTCCTGTGAAGAAAAATGTCAGCTGCCATTATTTTTTGGGTGGATGACGTCACATCTAGAGCTGAAAATCTACTTACCCCATGGTGGAGCGGCGACTCCAGCATTGCACATTAGAACATGTAATGGACGCCCCGATTCCTTAAACGCTTTTATAAAGTCCATAGTTGATTGAAGGGATGTCAAGTCTAATTTCATAAACTCTAATTGTAGTTCCAAAGTCTCAGATTGTGGAATTTCATTTTTATATTTCTCAGATTCATATTCAGCTCTCATTTGATTAATTGCCTATAAAATAAAGAGTATTAGTCAATTTCATGCTGTATTATTTATATATTTATTTAAATGGTGTCATTCTCTGTGGATGTTGAGACAGAATTAAGGCTATTCAGTTTAAATTTCGACCACAAACGGTCTTGGAATTTCGAGTAGAAAGAAACCCGTAGCTCTAACCGTGAGTGACAAGGAATAAACCAGTTGGATAACAATTTATTTTTAAAAATGTGTCCTGAATAAATCAGCTGGTTCTAATTAAAACCTTATGTGTGTGGATTTTGTTACAGGGGTGAGTGTCACAGAACAAGCTTTCACATATACCAAACAAATTACAGGGAAAAGTGTGTGCTCGTTACAACATCGCGATGTTAGACAGGTTGATGCTTCCTGCACTTCGTGGGGTTTCTTAAACGTGAAGGTAATAACTATGTTCAAAATTACTGAATTATTTCTAACAGTTGTTAAATATTAAGTCAGTAAACCTATTCCATCATTACCTCTTTGGCCCTTTCTTCTGACCGACAAGCCATAATGACTTGTCCACCCATAATCGCCAGTTCTCTTGCCATATCGTATCCTATTCCTGGAATTAACAAAGGCAGTTTACAGCACATAGAATAAAGTTACACGTAAAATTGTGAAAAAGGCACTATAGACTTTTAATAATAATTTATACTATATTGTCATTGGACAGGGCGTTGATCCGAGTAGGGACATTCCCTGTGAGATTCAACAATTTCATTAGGTTGTGAGATTACTGTTTACACAGTGCATGATCGCACATTGGACCAAGAATAATCTGCACCATCGAAGTTCAGACATAAAAGAATCGGTCAAAACCCTTGCCGGACATAGGCACCACGGATATTATCCCCCGACGACGAAAGCCGCATCGGACAAACGCTACAAAGTTTGAGACGATATATTCCGGTTCAACGGTACACGATAAGAAAAAAAACATATATTTTAGTTATCAATAGATAAATACATATTTAAAAAAATACTTTAGCTCTCAATTAAGAGCTTAACCTTCCAGACTCTCAATTTGAATATATCTTGCTTCCTAATTTCATTTTTACACAACTTCCAGACCTGGAGAAAAGGAGACTATCCTTCGTATACCGAATATTGGAAGTTCACTCATCACATCTTGACTTCCGTTACCAGGTTTACCATATATTTTATTTCTGTTTCAACGCAACATCAAGTTTTACAATGAACTTTATTTTATGTACTTATATTCTCTTGGCAAATGGAATGTCGTAGAAATATCGCAGTTATTGTGTTTAAATATCTAAACCTTGGGTATTGTTTCCGCTCAGAATGGACCAACGTTTTTTTTTAATTATTCCCGCTTATGGACAGGTTTGAAAGATGGATTCCATGACCTATACCTTAACGTGTGTAGGCTCATTTGTTGGTATTACTTTAACGGTCATTCTATAGTGAAAACGGTAAAACCATTGAACCACAACATCCTAATAGCGGTCCAATGACAACTGGAGGAATATGGCATTTCCATTACTGTTATAATTAGTCATGCGTATGATCGGGTAAGAAAGGCAAAGACATTCAGCACCTATTAAACAGGCCACAATATATAAACAGTTTACAGCTCCACGACATTGGTTTCAGTTAACCTGATGATCTTAGATAAGTCATGTGGTAACTGAAGTAGCTGAAACTTTGAGCTATACAACCTAAACAGCTATGCGTATAACGTCAAATATACGGGGTTTATTTTCTAGGACGGTCTTATACAATAACGACTCACATAACTGAACAGCCTAAGGACAGAATTTGAGAGGATGTCTTGAATACACTGTATGGGAGATTATAAGATGGTTAAAGATGTCAAACGCAGCATAGCTAAATGTAATATGGATTTGTAAAGAAAAAAAAACAAATGTGAAGAAAATCCAATGTACGTTAGGCAAAGAGTATCAAAATATCTTTGAGTTTTTTAGACTAACATTCCGTTCTCGCTAAAGAAACTACATTGCACGTATGATATATTTTAGTACTGAAGAGCTGTATTGCTTATATAGCTTACCTGTGTTTGCACCTGTAATTATGATAACTCTATCCCGGGGGAGTTTAACTCGCGGTGTAGACGGACCACCTCCCATTCTAACCAGTGAATATATTCGAGTCACCGACAAATGAGCACTATGAAGTGAACTAAGCCAAAAATGAATGCCGGTTGACTGGGTGTGATATGAACAGCGTGGGTTTCTCGTTGTAAACACAGAAGTACTTCAGACCATACCTGTAGATCACGTGACATACCTAACACAAATAAGTCACAACATGTAAAAGGGAAATATTGAAAAACCACTCATTCAGTTGCAAAAACTTCTTGTTCAAAAGACAGAAAACGTTTAACAATACTGTCGGATTATATTGATGTCGTGCTTGCTAGTTGGGGGGGGGGGGGGGCTGCTTCTAAAATATCCAATCCACAGACTAACTCTCATGGCAAATACCTTCAACATCACGTTACGACCTGTCGCAAATTACGTCGGGCGTAAATCTTTAGAGAAACAGACCCCAGTACAACATCAATTATATACACAAGGAAACAAGTTAAGCACCCCATGCTGAAATTAATTATGATAAATCTGCAATAATGTTAACTGTAATGCCAGTAATGGTGATGATAAGAATGATGTTCTATTGAACGATTGTGACAACTCATGTGTGACAGTAACGCAAAAACTGCATGTAATGCGACATGCGATTTTTTTTTTCGTGCAGTTACGCAAATTCAGTATGCTTCCTCTTAAAGTGGCATGAGCTGCCAAAATGTTGATATTTTGACGTTAAAACAGAATGTTGAAATTATTGGCTATTTTTCCAAAGACGTATAATTCAGAAGCTTTTTAGTGCTTCTAGTCTCGAAAATGTACGATAAAGTATTGTTTTGAACTAGCTTTGGCTTAGAATGAATGAATGGTCGTCCCGGTTATTTAAATTTTGTTTACTCTTCAAACACGTTTTCGGTTCGTGCAGGCCCCATACGGTATGGATTTTCCTCATTCTAACGCTAATCATTAGTTTTTCGATGGCCTTCAAAACCTCTTACTGTCGCAGTGATCAGAAATTATGAAAAAAGTCTGAATTTTGGCAGCTCATGTTTTGTGATTAAGGCCGGTTTTGTGAAACGTGAACATGGTATGAACGAGAATATCAGAGGGGCAAAAATGGAAAACTGTCGGTATGCACTCCGCAGGGATGTCGTACAAAGCTATCAAGCGACAATTAGGCTACCATTATACAGTAACACGCAGATTGGCGAGAAATCCCAACAACATCCATCCATATGTTCCTTATGGAGGGGGCTCTGTAATGGTTTGGGGTGCATCTCTCACGACTGCAAACTGGACTTGGTCATAATACGAGGAAACCTCACATGCGACCGGTACATTCGTGCCTCATTTTGAGAACCACCCATTAGGCTCAAGCCCACCGCCAGACCGGATTTGAATCCTTTAGGGTTTGTGATAGGATGGGCAGAAACATTCAAGCCCTAAAGCCTCCAGAATCTGCAGGAATTGGAAGCCGCATTGCATCGGTGTTGGCGGTTGTCTCGCTGGAGGGACGTCGGGTTGGAAGCTTTAATTCAGACTAATGGAGGCTATACGCGCTATTGACCTTCTGCTGTAAGGATGTCTCACTCAAATTTACATTTTTACTTCAATATGTTCGCCCTGTGAAGCCAGATGAACTCTGACGTTTCATACTTACAAGCACCTTTATCTTTTGGTAAAATACACTTTTGATTTGGCTAACGATATCCTGAATAAATTGTATAGCTTATTGCCATTAATGACGATTTCTTATCCCCAGAATGTTGCTCTTTATGATCACAATCGTTTCTGCAATATCAGTTTGCCAATAATCTCCCTTCACCATAATTTTGTTGGTCGGTGCAGACTTTCCAGAGGGGTGCTTGACTTTTTGTGTGTATATATTGCCATAAAGTTTAGATATTTTCAACTACACTACTGTCGAATAATATGTAGTGAGACATTTAAAAACTACTTATTCGGTTGCAAAAACATATTCAATAGAATATTACTGTTATCAAAATGTCCAAAATATATGGCTGTTGCGCTGGCAGAATCAATATACTTAGCCATAAAGTTTGGATATTTCCAACTACTGCCAAATAAGACTATTACGTCCCAACCTATATGTTACATAGATACTGCACTTCTATTCAAATTTTTTTTTTAAAGTTTTTGGAACCAGTCCGCCAGTATATTTTAAATTAGAAATGCTACAAAGAACTTTAACAACCCTTTGAACCTAAAGGAAATCTACGAAGTCATAAAACTGTAAAAAAAAAAACAACATTTTAAGCGGCTAAGATCGAGGGCAGATGGCATGCAAGTTTTTATTCGACGCTCTTCTTAAGGTGACTTGTAATAATTTGTTTTTTGTTGCTTCATGGCGTTCCTCTTTAAATGAATTATAGAAGTTTGTATTGGGTGAAAGGGGTATAACTCTACCTTCAAGGCCTTGCCACTTGATGGTCACCTGATTACGAATATCGATATTTATATAGACTCGCAAGTCTCCGTCTTTTTGAAATTAGATAATACATGCTCCGTGTCGTTTTAATGGTTAATGCAGCATGTTGTCATGTGAAGAACGCATCTCATATTTACAAACATATCCATTATTTGACAAGTTAAAAAACTACAGTGCTCGCTCATTTTAACAATCATATTCTGTGACGTACCAAGTAACATTCTTTCTACTTGGATACAAGAGGTTAGTCATGCATGTAACAACGAATTTCCCTTACTTTCATTCAGATGGTCGTGTCCAGGCCCTTTATACTTCGATTGAAAGACATATTAAAGAGATTGTATATACTATCGCTTACCAAATGAGCACGGGTGATGTCAATGTTACATTTATTTCTCTTTATGGATATTTTATAATTTTAACGAATGATCACCCAAGTGTTTACGCGAGTCGCTGTTATGAATTCCACAGTATTTGTACTTGAGGATTTGAGAGGAATGTATATGATTAATTACAATGGTGAGTTGGCTCAGAATGTTCCTTATAATTTGTTTGTAAGCTACTTCTTAGTTTATATGCCATGTCTTGAACAATTCTTACTATACCAATCTTTAAAGGCCCACTTGCCGCCGTAGCCTGTTTAAATTTGCTAAGAATACCAATTTACATGAGCTTACTACGACTAATACCACTAAACTTAAACACAGGACACATAAAACATGTCTAGTTAGCTTTAGAATGTAGAAATGGGGTAAAAAAACAAACGAAGAATCGAAGCCAGATTACAACAACAATGATCAGTGTCGGTCAACTTTCGTGTTGGTTTTCCCTCATTTCAGGCTTTTTTATCCGTGGTTTACACTCAAACAATTATCAGCAGGCTTTTCCGGTCGCTGTTAACCGATCGTCAGTCTTTATTTCTCAGATAAATAGGCCTACGTAAAATTACACTGTGCCGTTAGTTCACTCACTCGACTGAAACATAAAATCGCCCCTGCGAGCAGTTTGGTTTGTTTACGTTACGGGCACCTAACAATTCAAATTTTCAAATTTAAATTAAAAATACAAAGTGACGTCCAAACTTTTAAATTTTGGTAAAAATAGAAAGCTCCTAACTTATATTGTCTGGGGAAAATACAGAAAACGGTCTTCATTTTTTAATGTAAACAATATTCCTGATTTTCGCGGCAAGTGTGCCTTTAACTTTCAAATGCTGGGCTTAAAGGGATAAGCCCGGAACTAAGATCGCTAAAATGTGTGCTATTCGACTATTGTTTTTAAGAGGTTTCCAAATGACCATTGGTAACTTTCCTAGTTCCCACTGAGCGTTGTGCGTGCACGTGTGGTGCATTTTCGGCTGTTTGTTTACTGACTGTCAGACAGAAAACAAAGCAGCCTGGAATTCCCTAAATAAATCTTAGAATGTATATTTTTTGTCTTCCATCCGAGATTGACCGAGATTCTTATTTTTCTTCTAATCTGAAGGTCAACGGAAAACATCACAAATTAAAGTGGTTGGTTGCATGGTTGTTTTAGCGTACTGGCACGTTCATTCGTATGAATGATGTACGCCATCGGCTTAAAGTGGTATATATGTTCATATATTGTTGTTTAATATGTACACGGATATAACAATTAAATGGTTATTATAAAGAGTTTATTAAATTTCAGAATGACAATCTGATTGAGGTCGCTGACATGAGGAGCACTAAGAATGATCGTGAGGAAAGTTTCACAAACAAAGTATTCCCGTCTTTCCGAGTACTTTTACTTCTAGTCAGTATTGGATTTCTAGTCGTATGTGTGTTTCTTTACACTGGACTCAGTGCCTTAGATTTTGATACAGATCTCCTAGTAAAAGTGAAGTCGGATGGGCGGGGGTTCGTGACAATACTACCAGGCATCGTGGCTTATTCTGCCTTCTTGGACAATAGAGAACAAGATATGTATGTCCGAGTTATGGCTGTAGTTAAAGAAAGTGCTCCACAAGTAGGTTGGTGCCATTTCTGGCCACCGGATTCAGTGCCACCAACCCTAGGTCAGATGAAATACTCGTCGTACAAAGCACAATCTCATAAGATCACAGGTCGACTATCCAACTTTCTCCAGAACTCTTGGGTTAACCTTTCGACACCTATGGAATTTTATCAAACGTGTGAAGGTCACGGCTTATCGCATACAGCTTATTACCTGTCCTGTAAAGTTCCAGCTAACATCAACTACACACTTTCCTCTGTCATTATAGCAAGATCACCAGAAACAAGAATACTGAATACAGAAAACATCATGGAATTTCCCATCACACCCGACCATAAAGAATCATCGGCTCTTCATCGTAACAAATCGGTTTCTATGGCTATTTGTGTACCACCTTTATTTGGTCGGATATCACCGGATGCATTAATTGAGTTCATAGAAGTCAATAGAATCCTTGGGGTTAATCATTTCTTCTTTTATGAATATGAAATTACAAATTCTGTAAGATATCTATTGAGATTTTATACGAAAAATAACCTCGTTACTCTATTACCTTGGAATATCCCTATTTTTGAAGAGAATATCTGGTATTACGGACAATCAGCTGCTATAGGGGACTGCCTTTATAGAACTATGGGACGATTTGATTGGGTCATTTTCAGTGATATAGATGAGTATATCATTCCTAGAAAATCAGAAACTTTAAATGACTTTTTATATTCATACGAAGCCAAAGACCGTGACTATTTTTCTATGATGGCAAGTTTACGAATACCGTCCGTTGTATTTCACAAACCTATCGGGTTAACCACAAATATAAAGATAGGTAAATATATCACAATGGCACTTATCACAAGAACAGAGTCTGTGTCATACACTTTAACCAAGCAAATCGTCAGACCAGAGAAAGTTTTTGAGTTAGGAATACACCATCTGAGCAAATCCATTCACGATATTTATGTTGAGGAATATGTGGACGAAGGCGACGCATTGTTACACCATTATCGTAAATGTCGAAATGGTTACTCTATTAGCTGTGACGATTTCATATCTGATAATATAATGGAACGATATTCTAAAACCCTCAAACAAAATGCAGAGAAAGTTCATTCACAGCTGAAATTTAAATATACACCCCCGATATATCATACAACTCCCCAAAGAAGACCAAGAAGGCATTAGTTAAGTTGTTTGAGTGTTTTGTTTCTTTCTTCGTGGTTTATTTTTATTTCAGTGCTAGTTTTCAAGTTTGATATGTATCTGCTTCACAGTGTATGGTTAAATAATGTTACTATAATCATTCCGATATCTTACTGGGCAACTGTTCTTTAAATCACTGACACAGCTTATTCGACATTCTCAGTAATAAAGCCGTAAACCCTAACTAAGACATATTACTTATTTTATTCAAGGCAACTGATTTGGTATAAATTCGAATCACAGTCATTTGATAGTATACATTTAATGTTTTTCAACAAGAAGACATTTAACGTGAGATGTAATCGCCATAAGTTTCATTGATATTTACACAGGACCGAGCCGCATGGCTCTTCTCCTTATAGACATTTAACAAACATATTATCACACCAATCATCACACACAAACTGTACATTATATAGCTTACATGTGGAGTCTATGTATACAAACATTGACATAGATTTGGGTCTTAAATCCATAAAATCAGCATTCCAAAGATATCCTGACCACCGTCGTCCGGATAAAGACATTTTAGAATTGCTGGAACTTAGCTTAAAAGGTAACGATTTTGAATTCAATGGGGAGATCTTTCAGCAAATTAAAGGGTGTGCTATGGGGAAACGTTTTAGTCCTAACTTTGCCTCTATTTTTATGGCTGAGTGGGAGAGTGATATTCTTCACAAATGTCACCTACAACCTTTTATTTACCTTCGGTATCTGGATGACATTTTTATCATTTGGCAACATACGTTGGAAGACCTTCATATTTTCATCGATACTCTTAATTCTCACGACTCAAGCATTAAATTACAGCCTACTATTGATCACACTTCTGTGGATTTTTTGGATGTAACTATTTACAAGGGTCATACATATCATACTACTGGGTATTTAGATTACAAAGTATTCTTCAAACCTACTGACACGCATCAGCTACTACATGCTGGGTCATACCATCCTCCTCACACTTTCAAGGGGGTCATTAAATCTCAGATTTTTAGATTCTATAGAAACTGTAGTTCTTTAGATTTTTTTAACCAGGCTTGTTCTGTTCTTTTTAAAGCTCTCCTCCCTAGGAAGTATTCTATTAGATTACTCCGAAGGATGAAATCTAACACAGTAAGACAAATCATGTTTCCCCCTTCATCCCCCGATACGCTTACCTCCCCTTCACGAGTGTACCACTACCGTCCAACATTTCTCTCAGGTACATCAATGAAATGCCTTAAGACGCGATGCAAACTCGATATATACGTACCCGATCGCGGAACCTTTTTCGGAGAACAAACTCGCAACAAATATCAAATGGCAGAGAACCTTGATTGTGACTCCTCTAATATCGTGTATGTAATCACGTGCAAAAAATGTCGCAAACAGTACGTCGGAGAAACTCAGAATTCTCTACGACAAAGAGCAGCCAACCATTTATCTAGCATAAGACTTAAACATGATGTACCCGTGGCACAACATTTCAATACTCAAGGTCATTCGGTCAAGGACCATTTTGAAATCATGCCTATTGAGAAAATCCCATTTCTCACTTCCGCTGCAGATACGAAGCACAAACGTTTGGAAAGGGAAAGTTTTTGGATTCAAACATTACAAACTATTTATCCTTTGGGTTTGAACTTGGACCCCGGAAGATGTCGTGAAAAAACTATAATACCATTTGTGTTTCAGTATAACAAAGCTAGCATCGCTATGGCCAAGATTATAGTAGAAGAATACAAACTACTTCAAAGTAAACTTGCTCGACCTCTGACCCAAAGGCCAGTCATTGCTTATAAAAAGAACAAGAGTTTGAAAGACATACTGGTCAGGGCTAAACTCCCCTGTCTGCCTTCTACCTAGGTTTTCTGGGAAAGGGTATGGGGGGGGGGGGGCATACTATATAGTCTGACGATATTCTTACTATAGCTTAAGATGCGTAAGCATTGTCAATGTAATACAAAGTGTTCCAGAAAATTCTACTGACTAAGGCCAAGCTCCTGTCAGTCGTCAACCTAATGAAATATCATAGGTTTACTTTATTACAACAATTTATGATGGGGTATAAAGGTCTAAATGATATACCTCTTTTTAACACAATTAGAAACTTGTCTCCGTGGTTATTTTAGACAAGAAGATTTTCCCTGTGCCCGTGTGTTTTAGTGTCAATAAATATATATATTTGCCTGTGCCAGGGGTTCAAAATAACCATTGTTTTAAAACAAAAAACTATCCACACATTTGTACACGGTTGGAAGCAGTCTGCAGCATTGTTGAACTTTCTTGATATATATTTTACTTTTATCTTCTAATATTACCTTCCATCTTCAAACACTTCATTAGTTTTCATCTAAAATTATTTTTATCGTTTGAATTCTGTCTTTTAACGTTTAAATATTTTATTGCATTCAATATACAATAGGCTAGGTGTTCCCACCCTAGATTTCTTCTCCTACCTTATATTGTTTCTCTTCAGTTACTGTAATTTCCTTTTGATTTAAGCTCCTTTATTTCAAAACCACAGGATATTTATACCCCAGCTCTCTCTAACCATATGACCTTTTATGTCTAGACTTAACCATACCTCCAATGGTTATGAGTATAAACTAACTTTATCAAGCTTCCATGCTTTAGTTAAATGTTTTAATAGCTTAATCTTCCCTAGTTTACAAAAATATTCTTTAATCACCCAAGCCCTTTTTATTTCCTGTCATTTTTCCATATAAACACAAGAAATTCAACATAACTTTAGACTTTTTTCTACGGCTATTGATAAAGGACAGCAAATCCGAAAGGCCTCTAGCAAAACCGTGTGCGATCCCGTTTTCTGCTAAGTATTCTTTGCTTACTGTAAAACGTTGTATATATTACTTTCTTTTATATTCCTCTTATACCTTTTTCATCTCTTTATATATTTTCATTATTTAGGCTTACTATTGTTTTGCCCTTTTATTTATGATTTAACCTTATCTTCCATTTACAGCCCTTGTATATTT
The DNA here is from genome assembly GCA_963971465.1 of Lepidochitona cinerea. Taxonomy (NCBI): domain Eukaryota; kingdom Metazoa; phylum Mollusca; class Polyplacophora; order Chitonida; family Tonicellidae; genus Lepidochitona; species Lepidochitona cinerea. The sequence goes on along the minus strand of OZ020551.1, from coordinate 28,267,304 downwards.
TTCTTCCAAATTTTATTTCTAGGACTTCATTATTATTTCCTGTTCCAATTGTACATTAATTTTAACCTTAGTGTCTTATTAAGTTGTTTTTCCTTCCCGCTCTATTTAGTCTTCCTATGCTTATATATCTCACAATTTGTGACTAGATTTATTACCCTTTTTACTTTAGTCCTTCTGTCTCCAGACACATTTTATTCTTTATCTCTGCCTCTTTGTAACATATATTTTCCAAATTCCATCTTTTTTGTCCCCTAAGTCAGCCAATTCAATTAGGTCCTTTTATCTCTAGTTTGTATCAATTCTTTTTGTTTCCCGACATATTTTTCCTTTCTATCTCTGTCTCACTTTCCCAACTCCATTTTCCCTTTTCATCTAGTTAGACTAATTAAGTATATTGGCATTTAGGCAGAATGGCAAAACAAGGGCGTGGTAACAGAAGCAGGCAATTTTCAGTTAGCAATAGGCATGGAAATTCAAAATCTAAAAGTCCCCAATATTCAGAATTCTCGGCTCTGGTGAAAGCCCTTTTCAAAATTTTACAATGTCTTCACCACATTGGCATCCTTGAGGGACATTTACGTGACCAAACCCTCCCAAATTCCTTAAATAATAAAATTAAAGAGCTTAATTCTTTTCTTAAACCGGCTCAACGCAATCGGGAAGTTGATATTGCGTTTGACCATGTACACAAAAATTGGGCCCATAGGATCATACAAGAGATGATTTCACATTATGCGGCTTGTTTAAATAGATTAAAAGCACAGGTGACTTCTGCCAGGTCATCCAATGGTCTAAACTTTGACAGTGCTTTCAATAATGCTTTAAAATGGGGCAAACAGAATTATAAAGGTAAATTACAACTTTCGACCATTCAAAATTTTTATTCTTTTCTTTCCATCACTAAATCTGTCACTTCTGCTGCTACTACTCAGTTTAGTCCACCATCGTCTCCCCAACCCCATCCGCCTGTCAGTCCGTCGACATCTGTTATCTCACCTCCAACTCTGCAGTCACAGACTCCTAGGTCTGTAACTTTACCTTCTGTTTCCCCTTCGCCTTTCCCTACTGGTACTCCCCCCCTTAGACCTACTACCTCTGCCCCCTCTTTTTCTTCCCCTCAGCCCCCCTCCCCTAGACCTAGTAGAACATCTGTCCCCTTTCGTCCTCCGTCCTCTCCAGTTTCTACTAGGGTCTCTTCTCCTAGACCTAGTACATCTAGTCCCTCTGCTCCTCCCCCATCCCCAGTTTTGTCTGTCCATTCTCCTATGAGATATTCAGATGCAGTGAGATCCCCTCCGAGGGGTCAGCGCAACCCTCGGAATAAATAAGCTAATTCTAAATTTTGGAAATTTCGGCACACTTCCTCTAATTGGCACCTTCCTAATGTAACTAAGAAAGTTCTTTTACTTGGGGATTCTAATCTTTCTAGAATTAACCTTGACCCCCACCCTGATATGCAGGTAGAATGTTTTCCTGGTGCCAATTTCAATTCATTTCGGACTCTAATTCAAAAGTATCAAGGTCCCAAACCTGAGAAAGTTATCTTGAATATTGGTATCAATAACAAGACAACTACTGAGCCAAACACTTCTTTAACTCAAATGCGCAACATGATGACAGCGGTTAGGAAGACTTTTTCCAACTCGCTCATCTACTTTGTAGAGATCCAGTCATCCACTAAACTGCCGGCCAGTGAAGTTTCGAACCTGAACCTATATAACTCTTCTGCTTCCAAGATGAAGAGAGTTATGGTCATACCAAAAATCCCCAATTCAAAATTTAGAGTATCCACGGACAAAATTCACTGGACCGAAGATACAGCAAATTGCTTGTATACCCACTGGCTTCAGACACTAGATTTAAACTAAATTTGGGACAGGGCATGTGCCACCCTACTTTCGGCTTAGGAAGTAATATTGTTAATCTTAGTAACGAGGAACTCACTGCTGATGATATATCTCTACTCAATAGAGGACTCTCATTTGTGCCTTGCCCTAAAGCATTATCTGATAGGGACTTTTCTATTAGTAAATTAGTGCATGTTATGGAGTTCTCCAGAAATCTTAGTCTGGCTGATATCTACCGAGATTCTAGTGGGGTACGCAAGCCGTTTACATCTAAAAGCGGCTATACACCTCCTTCTCACATGTATGATCCAGAAATAAACATTAGTCGTGACTCTGTATCAAGGAAGTTTGATGCTTTAACTAATCAGAAAAACCAACATAACCTTACTCATTCAGAATGTCTTGCCTTAAGTAAGCTAAGGAGAAATCCAAACATAGTTATTAAACCTGCTGATAAAGGTTCGGCAACAGTTATTATGTCAAAACAGGATTATATTGAAGAGATAGAACGGCAGCTAAGCAACCCTCTTCATTACAAAAAACTTGATAAGGAAATTTGGCCTGAAAATGTTAGGAAGTTTAATAAAATTCTTGTTTCTCTTCAAGATAAAGGCTTACTTAATGAAAAACAGTATCGCTATTTGGAATCTGATCATAACTCTAAAAACAGGGTCTTCTATATTCTTCCAAAAATTCACAAGCCCATTGAAAAATGGCCGAAGCCTACAATGCCCCCTGGGCGTCCTATTATCTCAGATTGTGGCAGTGAAAGTTATAGAATATCAGAGCTAATTGATTACTATCTAAAACCTATAGCGAATCGGCATCCTAGCTTTATAAAGAATACGGATGATTTATTGGCTAAATTGTCTGAGAAATCCATCCCACAAGATGTGATTTTGGTTACTCTGGATGTGGAGTCTATGTATACAAACATTGACATAGATTTGGGTCTTAAATCCATAAAATCAGCATTCCAAAGATATCCTGACCACCGTCGTCCGGATAAAGACATTTTAGAATTGCTGGAACTTAGCTTAAAAGGTAACGATTTTGAATTCAATGGGGAGATCTTTCAGCAAATTAAAGGGTGTGCTATGGGGAAACGTTTTAGTCCTAACTTTGCCTCTATTTTTATGGCTGAGTGGGAGAGTGATATTCTTCACAAATGTCACCTACAACCTTTTATTTACCTTCGGTATCTGGATGACATTTTTATCATTTGGCAACATACGTTGGAAGACCTTCATATTTTCATCGATACTCTTAATTCTCACGAATCAAGCATTAAATTACAGCCTACTATTGATCACACTTCTGTGGATTTTTTGGATGTAACTATTTACAAGGGTCATACATATCATACTACTGGGTATTTAGATTACAAAGTATTCTTCAAACCTACTGACACGCATCAGCTACTACATGCTGGGTCATACCATCCTCCTCACACTTTCAAGGGGGTCATTAAATCTCAGATTTTTAGATTCTATAGAAACTGTAGTTCTTTAGATTTTTTTAACCAGGCTTGTTCTGTTCTTTTTAAAGCTCTCCTCCCTAGGAAGTATTCTATTAGATTACTCCGAAGGATGAAATCTAACACAGTAAGACAAATCATGTTTCCCCCTTCATCCCCCGATACGCTTACCTCCCCTTCACGAGTGTACCACTACCGTCCAACATTTCTCTCAGGTACATCAATGAAATGCCTTAAGACGCGATGCAAACTCGATATATACGTACCCGATCGCGGAACCTTTTTCGGAGAACAAACTCGCAACAAATATCAAATGGCAGAGAACCTTGATTGTGACTCCTCTAATATCGTGTATGTAATCACGTGCAAAAAATGTCGCAAACAGTACGTCGGAGAAACTCAGAATTCTCTACGACAAAGAGCAGCCAACCATTTATCTAGCATAAGACTTAAACATGATGTACCCGTGGCACAACATTTCAATACTCAAGGTCATTCGGTCAAGGACCATTTTGAAATCATGCCTATTGAGAAAATCCCATTTCTCACTTCCGCTGCAGATACGAAGCACAAACGTTTGGAAAGGGAAAGTTTTTGGATTCAAACATTACAAACTATTTATCCTTTGGGTTTGAACTTGGACCCCGGAAGATGTCGTGAAAAAACTATAATACCATTTGTGTTTCAGTATAACAAAGCTAGCATCGCTATGGCCAAGATTATAGTAGAAGAATACAAACTACTTCAAAGTAAACTTGCTCGACCTCTGACCCAAAGGCCAGTCATTGCTTATAAAAAGAACAAGAGTTTGAAAGACATACTGGTCAGGGCTAAACTCCCCTGTCTGCCTTCTACCTAGGTTTTCTGGGAAAGGGTATGGGGGGGGGGCATACTATATAGTCTGACGATATTCTTACTATAGCTTAAGATGCGTAAGCATTGTCAATGTAATACAAAGTGTTCCAGAAAATTCTACTGACTAAGGCCAAGCTCCTGTCAGTCGTCAACCTAATGAAATATCATAGGTTTACTTTATTACAACAATTTATGATGGGGTATAAAGGTCTAAATGATATACCTCTTTTTAACACAATTAGAAACTTGTCTCCGTGGTTATTTTAGACAAGAAGATTTTCCCTGTGCCCGTGTGTTTTAGTGTCCATAAATATATAGCTTACATTAGCCCATCAGTGATTTTCGTAATATTTTAGCTTTTCGTATTAAATTTGTTAGAGTTGTTTTACACATTTGGGGTTTAATAATAAATTCAGTTTTCTTTTTGTCGGAAAGGGAACAAAAGCATTTAGAAAAGTATCTCTTTCTCAAATCAGCATAAATACGACAGCCCAATAAAAGTGGTATTCATTTTCAACTCTTCCGAGCCCACACACAGTACACACCCGCTCATTTTTTTGGTATGTTGTTGTATCGTCCTCTATAGCCTCTGTATCGTTAATAATACTCAGACCCCAAATTTCGCAGCCATATAAAAGTATTGGCTTTACAATTATATCAAAAATGTGTAACTTACTTTTGATGTCAATTTCTAGGCTATAAAAACATCTTTTTAGTCGAAATATGGCCTTTCTTGCCTTTTCGATCAAAAATTTGCGGGCTTCTTGCATATTCAAATTAGGCCTAAATTTTAAGCAAACTCCGAGATAACAAAAGACATCGACAAGTTCCACCGGTTCACTTTTATGAATCATTTGGCCACATGCCAGACTTGAATCTAATCTCACAAACTTCTTACTAGAAACTTTTAGAGACCTTAAAACAAAATTCGGGTTGTTATTTTAGAAAACGCGTCATATAACATTCATCTTGGACATTGGGGAACTCGAAATACAAAAGTGAGACCAAATACCGTATCCAGCACAAAATCCATAATTCTTAAAATTAAGCTTTTATTTACAACACATCAGATCATTCGATTGATAATAGATTGGCATAAATAATTTCGGACTAACTGTAGGGCCTATTGCAAATTTACATTGATAACATGTATATACTATATTAGTCTTTGGTTTGATACAGGTAAACACAGGATATAAACTTGTCATCACTGCTGCAAAGTGGCTTGTGCATTTGTTCCCTTTTCCCATGTTGGAAAATCTGATGGCAGATATTCTTTGAGACAATCGATGGTGTATTCCCATAATGCTTCCCGATATTCAGCATTCCTACAACAACAATAGCATTAAAATAAAGAATATACAGCTTACGCAAATAGCTTAATTGGTTGATTAATGTATTACGTAGCACTCAAGAATATATCACTTATATGCAGTTCTAGTCGAGAGGAAAACCGGGCCTGAGAAAACCCTCGACTTTGGGAGAATACCTTGAAACTCTTCCACAGTGATCCAGTGAAGATACATTTCTTTTTGGTGTGAATGGGATTCGAACCCGTGACTCATCGCCTGTGTCCGACTGAGATTGATTGATTGATTGTTTGGTGTTTTACGCCGCGCTCAAGATTATTTCACTTATATGGCAGCGTTGCCAGTTTTATTGTGGGAGCAAACCGGGCTCTATGCCCGGAGGAAACCCACAACCTTCCGTTGGTAACTGGCAACCGTCCCATATAGGTCGTTCGAGTGAAAACCGAGTCAGAAAATTTTCCAATTTTTTTTTTGGACTCAGTGGGATTCAAACCCGCGACCCATTGGTGGAAGGCTGTTAGGATTGAGCGTCCAACGCTCTACCTACTGAGTCAGACTGAGAGGCTATCGGTCTGAACACACCAAGGCCACTATGCGAATGTAGAGTAGGTCGAAATGTGACGATATGTAAACATGTTTTTCCTCCAATGAAATGGCTGCAAGGTTAGTTGATTAGTCGGAAATGTTTTTTCTGACGTGGGATAGTTTACGATGTATTACAATGTCCATTGTTATTTTAATTATAACAGATGTCGAAAGGGAAAGAACAAACACCACATAGTTTAACATGACAAACCTAACCTAGTGCATTACAATGTCCGTTGTTATTTTAATTATAACAGGTGTCAAAAGGGAAAGAACAAACACCACATAGTTTAACATGACAAACCTAGCATATCCTGAAGACGTTTTCAAACTGTTGTTTGCATAATATTCACCAGACATGCCCAATACATTCGGACTGACTGCCAAATACAGCCCTGTGCGGGCTCCTTCTTCAGGACTCCGAAACCAATCTTTAACAGGCATATGATAGAGAAGTTTTGAATAAATTATAATATATCTCATTTTATCTCATATAAATATGTCTCATATAATATATCTCATTTTAGGAATATTTATGATAGCGCACTGATAACCATAGTTTAAAACCTATATCGTAAATACAAATATTTATGACAATTGCAATTATTGACATACACGTGAAAGTAGGGACATACATATTCAATTTGAACAAACAGGGATATCAAAAATCCGCAACTAGCATTAAATGGTAATCAATGAGAATGTGTATATTTTAATACATAACAGTTTTTGCAGAATTGGCAAAATAGAAACATATTCCAAATACATATCATGAATATCCCGGATACTTACATGTAATTAGAGGCATCATATATTTGTAGAGGAACGTGTCGGGCGTATTCCGAGAAATCTCCGTTTTCACAGCTCCAGGATGAAAACAGTTTATAGTAATGTTGGAGCCATTTAGCTTAGAAGCCATTGTTATAGTTTGCATTGCCTACAGAAAAGATTTCAAATATTAATAATAATTTTTGTCCAAGTAGTTCAAAGGTTTACTTTACAAATATTTGAACTAACATTTGTAATGTACTGTACCAGTATGGCATACGTGTTCAATTCATTTCTGTTTCTGGTTCTCTCGCAATACGATAAAATCCGAGCTTGATACTACGTGGTTGTGTGTTAACTTATTATAAAACAACACAATGGCCACCACAGTTAGTATTTGCCAGAAACTTTAATTTTAAATTTTTTAAAAAATTATACACAAAAAGTCGTCAAAAGATCGTGAATTATTCACCAATAATAGAATACGTGATTTTGTTAATATTACAAACCTGGTAAAGTTTAGATTTGGCGTACCAACCAAATCCAGAATATTTACGTTCATCGAGGGCTTGAATTGTCTCCATGTCAAAATCTGCCAGAAACTGTGCGTAACTACTTGTTAGGATAATCCGGCAATCATCCCCAGACTGTTGCATTATGGGTAGGAAATGTGCAATCATTAGGAAATGACCTAAATAATTTACCTGTAAAAGTAAAAGTGGGATTTTGAAAACAAATATATTTACGAAATACTGATTGAAAATTGGATTTTGATATATTATTTCTTTATCAAAAAGACATGAACTGCCAACTGTAGCGAAAATTTCGTTGAAACAGACTTGACAATTTGTTCGTCATTTTAACAAGAATTGCAAAACACTAGCTCACCACTGTTACCCATCCTATATATGTATGTTTTGGTAACTACCCCCTAAATTGCACTCGTACATCAGGGCTATTTGTATTTTGTTTCTTATATGTCGTCTTTGATTCGTGCACTTTCTTATTACCAATCCTTTAGTTTTTAAGCTGCTTCAAACACTAAACTTCTCTAAAAAATGTGGAAAAAAGTCTGAATTTTGGCAGCTCGTGACATTTTAGATGACAACATCTTAACTAACTTTCTTAACATTTTTATCAAACACAGACTTATACTGAATTTGGATTATTTCACGATTTTTGCTAGGCAATGAGAAAATAATATGTGGTTTTCTATAGAATAATTCATTTTAGCCCAACAGAGTGTAAACGTTGGCTGGCAAATCACGCATACATAGAAATGTCAAACTCTAGACAATCGTGCCAACATATAAAAAAGAACTAAACCTGAATACTCCTGTCTACCAGACCACGGCTCTACGTCACGAAATATTGATCTGTGAGAGATTACAAAATTTCTTATAAGCATTTACGGTAAATTCCAATGAGTCATTCAAGAAAAAAGCATCTTTAATTTATTAATCAAAACTCTATTTTACCTGAAATTGTTGTTCATAGCCATCTGCCGTATGCCCTGCAATGAAACACAAACTTAGCTTTTATTTTTCCCTGAGAAGGTGAAGTCCTACTCAAAATATTCCTGAGGTAGTATCTACTCAACTAGATGTTGTTCCATCATGACCGTTTCAAGACTGAAATTTATTTCCACTGGACAATTACTGTTATTTGTTTTGAAATGAGAGAATATAACTTGGATCTTTATAAAGATTTTCTTGAAAAACATTGTGAATGAAATTTGTAAAGCATCCTCATCCTAAATTCCGGTGAAGCTGAAACTTACCCCATGGTGGAGCGGCGACTCCAGCATTGCACATTAGAACATGTAATGGACGCCCCGATTCCTTAAACGCTTTTATAAAGTCCATAGTTGATTGAAGGGATGTCAAGTCTAATTTCATAAACTCTAATTGTAGTTCCGAACTCTCAGATTGTGGAATTTCATTTTTATATTTCTCAGATTCATATTCAGCTCTCATTTGATTAATTGCCTATAAAATAAAGAGTATTAGTCAATTTCATGCTGTATTATTTATATATTTATTTAAATTGTGTCATTCTCTGTGGATGTTGAGAGAGAATTAAGGCTATTCAATTTAAATTTCGACCACAAACGGTCTTGGAATTCCGAGTAGAAAGAAAACCATAGCTCTAACCGTGTGTGATAAGGAATAAACCGCTTGGATAACAATTTATTTTAAAGTGGCATGAGCTGCCGAAATTCACACTTTTTTCATAAATTCTGATCCTCACGACTGTAAGAGGCTGCCATCAAAAATCCATACAGTATGCGGCCTGTATGAACCGAAAACGTGTTCGAAAAGTAAACAAAGTTTAAATAACCGGGACGACCATTCATTCATTCTAAGCCAAAGTTAGTTCAAAACAATACTTTATCGTACATTTTCGAGACTAGAAGCACTAAAAAGCTTCTGAATTATACGTCTTGAGAAAAATAGCCGATAATTTCAACATTCTGTTTTACGTCAAAATATCAACATTTTGGCAGCTCATTCCACTTTAACAAATGTGTCCTGAATAATTCATCTGGTTCTCATTAAATCCTCCTATGTGTGGAATTTGCTACATGGGTGAGTGTCACAGAACAAGCTTTCGCATATACCAAACAAATTACAGGGAAAAGTGTGTACTCGTTATAACATCGCGATGTGAGACAGGTTGATGCTTCTTGCACTTCGTGTGGTTTCTTAAATGTGAAGGTAATAACTATGTTCAAAATTACTGAATTCTTACTAACAGTTGTTAAATATTAAAGTAATATGTGTAAGTCAGTAAACCAATTCCATCATTACCTCTTTGGCCCTTTCTTCTGACCGACAAGCCAGAATGACTTGCCCACCCATAATCGCCAGCTCTCTTGCCATTTCATATCCTATTCCTGGAATTAAAATTGTGAAAAGGGCACTATAGACTTGTAATAATAATTTACACTATTCTGTTATTGGACAGGGCGTTGATCTGAGTCGGGGACATTCCCTGTCGGATTCAACAATTTCATTACGTCGTGAGATTACTGTTTACACAGTGCATGATCACACATTGGACCAACAATAATCTGGACCTCTGAAGTTCAGAAATAAAAGAACCGGTCAAAACCCTTGCCAGTCAGAGGCACCACGGACATTAATCCTACATGACGAAGCCGCATCAGATAAAAGCCCCAAACTACAAAGTTTGAGACGATATATTCCGGTGCAAAGGTAAATTATAAGAAAAAAACATATTTTAGTTATTAATAAAAATACTTTAACCCTCAATGAAGAGCTTAACCTTCCAGCCTCTCAATTTAATTATGTGTCTTGCTTCCTAATTTTATTTTTAAAACAATTTCCATTTACACTTGGAAAATAAAATTCGCGAGAAATGTCGCTGTTTTTGTGTTTAAACATCTAATCCTTATGTATTTGTTTTAGTTATTCCCGCTTACGGACATGTTGGGAAGTTTGATTTCACACCTGAGCGTGTGTAGGCTCATTTGTTGGTCTTACTTTAACGGTCAGTTTATAGTGAAAACAGTAAAACCATTGAACCACAACAGCGGTCCAATAACAATATGGCAACAGAAGGTATAATATCGTATTTCCATTATTGTTATAATTAGTATTTATGGACACTAAAACACACGGGCACAGGGAAAATCTTCTTGTCTAAAATAACCACGGAGACAAGTTTCTAATTGTGTTAAAAAGAGGTATATCATTTAGACCTTTATACCCCATCATAAATTGTTGTAATAAAGTAAACCTATGATATTTCATTAGGTTGACGACTGACAGGAGCTTGGCCTTAGTCAGTAGAATTTTCTGGAACACTTTGTATTACATTGACAATGCTTACGCATCTTAAGCTATAGTAAGAATATCGTCAGACTATATAGTATGCCCCCCCCCCCCCATACCCTTTCCCAGAAAACCTAGGTAGAAGGCAGACGTTATAATTAGTCATGCGTATGGTCGGGTGAGGAAGGCATAGAAATTCAGCTTCGAATGGTTTTAGTTAACCTGATGATCTTATCTAAGTCATGTGGTAACTAAAGTAGCTGAAACTTTGAGCTATATAACTTAAACAGATATGCGTATAAATAACGTCAAATGTATCAGGGTTTTTATAGGACGGTTTTTGGTTGGTTGGTTGGTTGGTTGTTTTAGCTTATTGGCGCATCCATTCGTAGTAACAGGGTTTTATAGGACGGTCTTACGCAATAACTTAACAAACATAATTGAACAGCTGTAGTACAGAGTTTGAGAGAATGTCTTGGATACACTCTAATGGAGGTTATAAGATGAGAGGTAAAGGAATGACATGCACAGCATTACTAAATGTTATATAGATTTGTAAACAAGCAAACAAACAAAAACAAATGTGAAGCGAATCCAATGTACCAAACACCTCTAAATGTCACCAGTACTTGAATTTCGTTAGACAGAGAGTATCAAAATGTCTTTGAGTTTTTTAGACTAACATTCTGTTATCGCTAAAAGTGATTTTTTTATGTTCAGTTAACGTGTTCACATTGAAAAACACGTGTAGGCCTATATCACACAGTAAAAAGGCTAATACATTACGTGTGGAATATATTTTAGTACTGAAGAGCTGTATTGCTAATATCTTACCTGAGTTTGCACCTGTAATAACGATAACTCTATCCCGGGGGAGTTTAACTCGCGGTGTAGACGGACCACCTCCCATTCTTACCAGTGAATATATTCGAGTCACCGACCAATGACCACTATGAAGTGAAATTCCCCAGTGACATGCGCAGAGAAATGTAGCGATCAGCCTCTTTTTCGATTCTGAGTTCTACAGAGCGCGGCACGTTTTTCAAACAGCCTTCAATTTTTGGTAAATATACATATATTCTCATTACTTTTGACTACTGAGATATGAGATATTGACATGGAGAAGTCTAGAGGACTTGATATCCCGAGGTCGCACCACGTTGAGATGCAATCTAAAATAGAGATTGATCCTTCTGCCATTCGTTGATATATTAACTCTCAAACGATTGAGTGACATGTTGCTTGGACAAAGGGAGGCCACTGCTGTCGACGTCCTTAAAATTGTAAACAGCGACACGTGACACTGATAGTTGACTCGGTTGTGTAGAGAAATATCCGATATAATTCTGGTAGGTAACGTTTAAGCCGCCGATAACCTGTTTTGTTATATTGATTGCTACTCTCCTAATACATATAAAATACCTTGAAATACCTTGAAGTCCATATCATATTTTGCCTTGACATCCATGGGCGCTGCCATCTTGTTTTAGAATGTATATATGAGCAGATGTAGTGCCGATTATATTTTTGATTTTTAACAAGTATTTCTGCCTAAAGGCCTTGCGATACAGGTTATTATTGTAGGGTTACATGTTTGGGAACAGTATACAACAGAGAATTAAATATCATACACATTATAAATTCTCAGTAAGATTCTTACAGTTCACTATGCGCGAAAATGGAGTGCTCCGGCTCTCGAGCCATGTCTCGTGTTGAAGATCTCTCAGAATGGCACGAGTTTGAGAAACGCTACAAGTCTGTGGCGCAGCAAACCTTGAAATGGAGCTTGCTTTTCTTGTTGGCGATGAGGCCTGTGTTTTCGTGGTTATTTGAATAATTTGATAAGTGTTTTGTGCATAGTTTAGGAACGTTTATACAGTAACAGTTGCACTATAAAGGATTTCGCTGCATGGATGCTTGGCAGGGATGGATGTATTGATTCAATAAGGTCACCCCTATCCGTAGGGATTGAACCCACATTCCTTGTGTATTAACTATTATTACGTCACTGAGACAAAGCGAAGCTGTTACGTCATAGTCGAATGGGATGCAGGTCATACATGTTATTGTAAATAAAACTGTTTAAACTCGTATAGTTATTCTGGATGCTAGGGTAACGTTTATCTTAATATTTAAGTGGCAGAACTTCCAGAAGACAGGATTACTTAGTGAATTCATTTCTTTTATTGATTACAGAAATCAGCAAGGTGTTGCCACCCACTTTACGTAAGAGGCACTCGTTGAAAGAGTGCAACCTGTTACCGCTCATAACAAGAATGAAAGGGACTGTTATAGGCTACCGGAGGTGTGGGCTCGCATGAGCAGCAACAGGGCCATGGAAGAAATGAGTATGGATGAAATAAAAACATGTTTAGCCTAACGCACAAGGGGGATTATATCTGCGCCCTCGGTACCAGATGTAGTTTCCTCAGGCGCCTGCTCTTACGCTTTTCCGCCAAAATCAGCAATCGCCCAGATATCCCTACATAAGAGGCCATACAAGGCAACCGCGACCAACTAGGGGTACGTGCCTGTTTTGCGACTCCCCTGACCACTATATTCGCGACTGTGAAAAGATGCAACAAGCTTGAAAGAAATCTGAGTAATAGTTAGTTATTCAATTTGTTTGTTCATTGTTAGTTAGGCTACTCTCTATAACGTTATCTTTAAAGTTCTTGTTAATTTTGGTCAATAGTCCAAGACGTTCAGAAATTTAATAATTCCTTTCAATCAGTTCGAGGGCACTGATCCCTTAGTGGATTTATCCACGTGAACTGGGAGTTGGGGATTGTTTCCTTCCATGGTGGTCCTTCAGTTCATTTCTTTCTTGTTGACAGGTCGGAAATAACGACCATCTGTCAGCTGATTTTATAAATGTTTCTCAATGGGAAAAGGAACCAGATTTTAACCCAATTAAAGCTCAAAATTCGAGGTTCCTTGAGACAAAATGGTCCACTTGGGAACTCCCTTTAGCTCCCAGTTCACGGTAATAAAGGGGAAGATGTACTGCTTAATGATGCTCCATTTGAATTGAACTCTCTTCCCCTTCGGGACCTCTCAAATTTGTTTTTGGTCAACTTCATAGCAACTTGAATAAATGGGAGGATATTTTTAGTGCACTTTGTAATCAGGAGTTAACAAAAACAGTGAGACCATGAATTACCGAGGGTGTGAATGTCAGTTCTTTTTTCACGCATTTTAAGGGTAATTATAAAGGGAGGGCATACAACAGTGACTCCCCTCCAAGACAGTACTTTCAAATCAGGCTATGATGACATAAAACTAACCGACTCCTCCCAAACATATTTTGGCATCCAGTTTGGTGGTTGGATCCTTACATATACAGCTCTCCCATTTGGGTGGAAAGGGTCGCCTTTCATCTTTCAGTATGTGGGTATGTGTGTGACCTCATACATGAGATCAGTTGGTATTGTCTTATCACAGTATATTACTGATAGGTTGTATGTGCTCCAGGTGAGCACAATAAGTGTGGTAAAGATGCAAATAGGGTGATATATGCGGCTGTTGAAATCCTTACTAGACTTGGCTATTGTTTATCTCTCAGTAAAAGCGACCTTTCCCTTGGTACTTGTAAAAAATATCTGGGTTTTTATGTGGATTCTGTGTTTCTTACGGGAACAGGGGGTCCGTTTTTGCACATTTGTTTCCCCAACAATTATGTTTTTACCGATATGGTGGCAGGCCTATGGTGCAACTGTATTCCATGCAGTCATCTTTAATGTTAGGTCGGGCTGGGGATTGTGGTGTGATCCTAGTCCCAACAAGACATGATTTTAGACCAGACATCACGGGCTTAAAGTGAGATCTGGTAGCATATAGGCTTCAGTTTTCCCTATTGAAAGTTGATGTGTCAAATCTCGTCAAATCTCTGTTGATTCGTTTTGGAATCTATCTAGTTTAATTCTTAGACTTTCCTGAGAACCAGTATTCAACTTGACTTAATTGACCAAAGATTGAGGATTTTGGATGAGAAGTGGGGCCAAGCTGTCCTCGACTAAAAACGTACTGGACTGATTTCTACTTTTAACTCTTTTCTTAAGTCATTACCCCACCTACCTTCCATACTTACCTGTGAGTCGGAAGATGTCCGGCGTCTTCTGGCATTTAAAGATAGGCAAGGAAAAACCCAAGTACATAAAGTGGACTGTGTCAATTTAGGGACAAAAGGGACTAAAGCCTGTAGATGCTATGTAAGGTTTGCTGCTAATACAGTTGAGTCAATAATAAATCAGGTAACTGTTATATTTTAACAGCATGGTAGGGGTCCAACTTGGAGTGTTGGCCTGATGAGTGGAAATCCTGCCAAGTCCCCAAGTGTTAAATTGTATCTTAAACTATTTGGCGAGGAACAAGCCCAAGCTAATGTACTCCCAAAGCAAGCAAAACCTTTGTTCCCATTAAAGCTTAAATTGATTGCGGCCTATATAAATAATCAGCTAGGTCGCACTGACCTACCTGTCCGTGAAAAGTACGTCTTACCCAGGGATCAGGCTTTATTCAAATTTCAGTTTTTTAATGGGGATCGAGCTAGTGATTCCTCCATCACTCTCGCCCAAGAGATAAAATCCTTACCAGATGGATCCGGGTTTGGGATAAATCATACTTTTGGAAAACCTTGAGGGGTGGGGGGGGGGGGGGGAATGTAATACCTTTAATTGTGATTAAAAGTGTTCTGACCCATTGTTGTTTTCTTTTCATATTAATATATTTATGGACACTAAAACACACGGGCACAGGGAAGATCGTCTTGTCTAAAATAACCACGGAGACAAGTTTCTAATTGTGTTAAAAAGAGGTATATCATTTAGACCTTTATACCCCATCATAAATTGTTGTAATAAAGTAAACCTATGATATTTCATTAGGTTGACGACTGACAGGAGCTTGGCCTTAGTCAGTAGAATTTTCTGGAACACTTTGTTGTTTGTGTATAATGATTTGTATGACCAAATTTCTTCTGGTTTAATAACAGATGAGCTCAATGAATTACAGTTATTCTTATTATTCTTTGCTGACGATACGGTTATATTTTCAAGGTCGCCAGACGAACTCCAAACTATGTTAGATAAAATGGTTATCTATTGTGAAGAATGGGGTCTAAAAGTTAATTCAAATAAAACCAAAATTGTCGTCTGTGGGGCATGTAAATATAAAGGAAACTATGTATGGATTTGTGGTAATGATACTTTGGAGAAATTAGATAGCTTTTATTACCTTGGAATAACATTAAAATTTAATTTAAATATGAAGGAATGCTAACATGTACTTATCCAAAAAGCTAAGAGATCTTTATTTGAATTGTGGAAATGTTTTTATTTGTTAAATCTGAGTGTCACCGCAAAATTAAGAATCCTCAATACTGTAGTCAAGCCCATTCTTTTATATGGATGCGAAATTTGGGGTCTGGCTGATGTGAAAAGTATTGAAACCATTTTTCTTCAGTATTGTAAAAAAATACTTTGTCTCCCAAAAAAATTGTCCAAATGTACTTATATATGCTGAATTAGGATGTTTTAGTTTAGAATTAGAATGTAAAGTTAGAGCCTTAAAGTACTGGGGTAAAATAACCTCTAATAAAGAAAGTCTTATGTTTAAGTTATACTCATTACAATGTAACCAAAGGGTACGAAATAAGACAATTTATAACTGGAGCTTGGAAACTGAGAATGTTTTGAGAACAAATGGTTGTACTTACCTTTTATTTTTAGAAGAA
The DNA here is from genome assembly GCA_963971465.1 of Lepidochitona cinerea. Taxonomy (NCBI): domain Eukaryota; kingdom Metazoa; phylum Mollusca; class Polyplacophora; order Chitonida; family Tonicellidae; genus Lepidochitona; species Lepidochitona cinerea. Next base: position 28,250,931 of record OZ020551.1, on the reverse strand, counting down.
CCCAAGGTACCATTAAAGCATTGTTTTCAAATTTTTAAGAGACAGTTTCATTCAACATTTGTTTGCAAATTTATATAATTCTTCTAGATATTATCCATATGGTACCTTAAAATCACAATTTGAAATCTCGTCTTTTATGGATTTTTCCTTGGATTTGAGACCGAGATTGTTCAGATTATTTTGTAGATTTCGTTGTGGTTACCACAGATTGAATGTAGAGGTAGGACGGTATACAAATATTGAAAAAGAGGATAGAAAATGCTTTATATGTCCCCGATATATCGAAGATGAGTATCACTTTTTACTCTGTTGTCCATTATATTCCGACCTAAGGAAAAAATATTTAAAAGATATTTTTGGTTGTGGCCAACTGTACATAAATTCACAAAACTAATGAATCCTGTAACTAAACTGCAGCTGCCCAAGGTTGCGCACTTTATTTCTGAAGCTCTGGATTTACGTAAATCAGTTATATAAGATTATATGGATCGCATTGTTTTACTGACCATCTTCTGCCAAACATAAATGCAATTCTTGTAAGGGAGAAAAGCCATATGGCTTGTTCCTATTTACGAATAAAGATTGACCCATTGTTGTGTCCAGTAAAAGGCATGAATCATTACATTGATAGCGTGAAGTCATGGGGGGGGGGGGGGGGGTTGATCTGTCAAAGGGTTATTTGTTTCGGCCGGTAACAGAATCTGGGAAAGTACTGGATAGGGCTGCCACATATTCTGCCATTTATGATAGACTTCAGAAATATTTAGTTACCCTTGGTATATTTGAAGGAGAGACCTCTCATAGTTTGAGAGCTGGTTGTTCCACTACTCTTGGTTTAAGTGGAGCTTACTGACGAAATTATGCGACGCATTGGTTGGTTCAGCCATAAGAGTGCAGAATACTATGGTAGAATACCAACGTTAACTTATTCTGGATATGTAGCAGATAAATTGGCACAAACAGTAACTAAATCACACGATATTGAGGAAACTTACTCTAAAAATGCAGAATTTTCTAACCTTAAACATGCATTCTGATGTGTATTGATCTACACAATTGTTTAACATGTGACTGATCATTAAGCCCTCGTTGGGATGTAAAACTAGAATGAAGCTAAGAAATGTTTGAAACTCTCTTTAAACGTGGGTTCCATACTAATGATAAAAAATTAAGACATCACCACGTAGTAAGTTGTTTTGAACAACACGAGCTTTCGACACCTGTCTTCGTCAAGTGTAACTGAATTTAATGTTTTAAAATATTGATATAAATACTAAAGAAAAGAACAAATATGTAATGTGGCCAATCATTGAAATCGTTTACAAGAGTAACTATGTTAATGATATTCTAACGTCGGACATCAATCAAGAATGACGTAAAAACTTAAAATGAACACTTTAGGTAAAATACAATATACTTCATCTTAAAGACAATATCTACCTGGTCCCAAAACATGGATTATTTATTTTTTAAGACTTTCCTACAAGAAGCTATGGTTAACTATTCTCAGATGTCTGGTGACTGGATGTCACTGAAAAATGTGCACACCTGGTATGCTAACCTGCTATTGGTGTATTTAGGTAAAATAAACCAATCATATTGCCAGTTGTAAGGTGGGCACATGTTTCAGTGACATCCAGTCACCAGACATCTGACAATAATTAACCATAGCTTCTTGTAGGAAAGTCATAAATAATAAATAAACCATGTTTTGGGACCAGGTAGATATTGTTGACTAATAAGTTAACGTTATAATACAAAATGACGTAATAAGTTAACGAGCAGGGAGCTTCGACAATTGCAGAAGGGACGCCATTTTCTCATAATTACATTACGAATCCCTTGAAACCCGGTCCTTTTTCTGTCTTAATAGATTTTGAACGGGATTGAAGCAATTTTTGGCCTCTGATAGGATACAGATCACAGTTTTTGACTTCCAGGTATTTTTCTAGCATTTTTTTCTTGGCCCCCTGCATTTTGTTCTGGGCATTTTTGTAGTTTTTATGAAAGGACAGGGGTTGAGTTACTGTCTGGAAATGATTTTAGAAGTGGAATAGGACCAGTTAAGGTGGTCGGAGATCTGGTAGTTAGGCGTGCTTTGATCTGTTTACATCCGGCGGACTATGTGCAAAGGACCCCTATCAGCTGTTTGTAATGATAGTGAAAATTTTCTACCTTCAACCTATGAAAAAATTGTGCTTAATACTACCAAAGGACTGTTTAAGGCCTCCTCCGAAGGATTACCTCAAATGGGAAATGAAGGGAAATGAAACTGTGACCTGCTGCCATATAGTGTGATAATAGGAGAACACTCCGTGTTCCATGTGAAATCTTGGTTATTTTACTAAATTTTTAAATGGCCACTCCCGTAGCGTTCAGCCCTTCGGGCTTCACAATAACACTACATACCGGGGCTAGCTAGGGGAGCTGTTTCTCAACATCTTTACGCCTGACGTAAGTCCACTCCAAAGACTAACAACAATGCAACATATACCTTCAACATCACGTCGGGCGTAAATCTTTTCAGAAACAGCCGCCAGTACATCAATATACTTTTGCCATAGAGTTGCCAACTACTGTCAAATAATATGTAAAAAAGAGACATTTAAAAACTACATATTCGGTTGCAAAAACCTATTTAACAGAGAAAATTGTTAACACGGTTATAATACTGTCCCAGGTATATGGATGTTGCGCTGGCCAGTACAGAATCAATATACTTTAACCATAAAGTTTGGAAATTTCTTACTACTGTCAAATAGGATTATTACATCCCAACCTATATGTTACCTAAATACTACCCTTTTATCTAAAAAAGTTTTATTTTTAATTTTTACAAGTTTTAGAAGCTGTCCATAAGGTAATTCTTGCGCCAGTATAATTCAAATTAGAAATGCTATACTAACTTTAACAAACTTTCTTGAACGTAATAAAATCTACAAAGTAATTAAACTGTAAAAAAAAAAACGCAAGAATACGAAATAAAACTAAAATCTGGCCGCGAGAATGCAAAAACACGAAATAAAACTAAAATCTCGCCGCGAGAATGCGAAAAGACAAGAATAAAATATAACCTCGCCGTGAGAATGCAAAAACTCGAAAATTAGCCAAAAGTACTTTATTTCTGCCATTTCGCGTTCTCGCATTCTCGCCGCGAAAATTTAAAATCTCACCGCGAGAATGTGAGAATGAAAGAAAAATAAAATCTCGCCGCTAGAACACGAAAACTAGAAAACTAGCCAAAAGTGCTCGTTTTGTGCCATTCATTCTAGCGGCGAAAACTCGAAATAATTCTAAATCTCGCCGCGAGAACAAGATAATAAACTTACTTTCGTTTTCTTATTCTCGCCGAGAAAATGAAAGTGGAGAGAGCGGAAGTAATCTGCAGGCATGCGTATTGTGTCAATAATATAATAAACCGATTTCGTCGAACAGATTAACTTCCCATCACTGACAACTAGGAGCCGTCATATTACTCTGATGAATGAACTAAATACAAACCCATTGCAACGGAAGCCTATTAGTGCCAAGTAAAGAATATGTTTGTTTTTTTAATTCTTTTTTTTTTCTTTAAAAAAAAGTCGTTATTACGAGAAAACAGTCGTAATTACGAGAAAAAGGTCGTAATTACGAGAAAAAGGTCGTAATTACGAGAAAAAGTCGTAATTACGAGAAAAAAGTCGTAATTACGAGTTTTTGTTTTTTTGAATTATTTTTATTTTACTTTGAAAAAAGTCGTAATTACAAGTTTTTGTTTGTCGAATTTTTCTTTTTTCATAAAAGAGTTGTAATTACGATTTTTTTTTTATGAAACCATTTAAGACCCTAACGCATGCGCGTAGCTATAAATATGGATATAGTGTGATTGAAACGACTGAAGTTGTTGCCCCCATCACATTTTTTCCTAATTCCCTGATCCAAATTCTTTGTTCGAAGCGAAGCCCCCCCCCCCCCCCCACCCCCACCTCCAAGGGGGCTTATTATAAATTCATCTCTGATGAGGAATGATTAAGGTATCACCATGAAGTAACTTCTTGTGAACAACACGGGCTTTTGAGTTTGTGTCGAAGGCTCATCTTGTTAAATACTTTACTTTTGGAATCGATTTAATTTTGAGAAATGGAGGCAACACAGAGGAAATGTACATAAAAAAACGCGCTAATTGCTACCAAAGACTTATCTTGTGACTTTTTAACGCTCAATGGTGGAGTTTGTGAGAGATCACAAAGTACAAAACAAATTGGTCAACTCATTGCCCTGAGGAAACCAACGATCTTGGGCGGGTACCTAGCAACACTTCCAAATACGGCAATCCAGGGTAAAAACCACCCAGGAATTTTTAAATGTATTTCTTTCTACAAGAAGTGAGATGTTTGAAAGCTGGTTCCGTATAATGATAAATAATGAAGACATCACCACCAAGTAAGTTTTTTTAACAACACGAGTTTTTCACACGATCTCGGAAGATCGTGAAATTACTTCGAGGTGATGCCTTAATTATTTCTCATCAGAGATAAATCTATGTTGCAATAAGGCCCGCCATAGCTTTAGATCGATGTTTGAGAGGTTTTGTTCAGAACAGAGACCTCAAGGTCACATGTACCTTTGGGGTTAGCTTACTTCGTAGTTCAATGTAAGCTACAAATTTGTAAAAAAAAACGATTGGGTATATTGGAAGTAGAGTATAAACACAATCAGGGGTATATTGGAAGTAGAGTATAAACACAATCAGGGGTATATTGGAAGTAGCGTATAAACACACTCAGGGGTATGCGGTGAAGGGGTAGATTTATTCTGCGACTCTACTGTCTACTGTTAACATAGTAACAGGTGCGGCCGTCTACATATTTGCTGACTGATAATGTTTTGACAACAACCTAATATCTTTTGTTCTCTACTTTTGTTGGTCTTTAACTTTGACTGAATGACTCTTAAGCATATTCTATACAAGAACAATCTCAGAGAAGCACGTGTAATTAACTTCATTCCCAGATCAATAAAAGCAAAAAGGATGAACCATTCAGATAACGCCCTGTTTTCCGGATCTCATAACAAATGGAAATGTACTTGTTTTCATTATATCAATATTGGTTTAAGAATCAGCAATTGAAGTGGCCTTTTTAAACTCAGACTTCGGCACGTTTCAATGAATGAATCTTGTCTTAAAGTACTTGAAGCGTAAATGTAACTGTAACGTTTCGCCTATAATCTCTGTTGACAAACCCTGACGGGAATATAGAATTTTACTTGTCCAATAATGAGATAGTTTCTCTGCAATTGGAAAGTATACAGTCAATACATTGGACTACACACCATGACCTCTCAAATACATAAAATAGATGCATATTTTAAATTTCTTTATTCTCTTTCAACTTAAATTAAGTGCATATCTTTGGACAACAGTCCTACTCGCCGCTTAGTTCTTCTGGAATTTTTGGAGGAAGCGAATTTGCACGAGCTTTATTTATGAAGACCACTAAAAATAAACATTGGGTTCATAATATATATCCATTTATTCTGAACGAATAAACGAGGGTATAAAAGCATAAATAATAATCCCATGGCTTTTCTGTGTCTCTCGAACCAAGTCGTTCTGCTCGTCTACTTTCAGTTTCAAAATTAACAACGATAAATTTCTTCGATTTAAAACAAAGTTAAGATTTGTTGAATACTGTTTCATTCTGTGCGGCTGGTTTAGCTTTTCAATTAGCTGCAAATTCTCTCTTCGTGTTGACAATCTGAATTCATGAAAACATCTTAATTTTGCAGCTCATACACTTTAAGGTGGTTTTATAAGCAGCAAAAGACCTAACAATGAATTCATACATCCCGGGTATTTGAATTATGTCTGTTATTAGCGCACGTCTTTGGTTCGTATAGATTACTGACTTTACCAATATTTTTTATTTCAACGCCCATCCTTTAGGTTTTCAAGGTACTTCAAACGTTGAACTTCTCTTGACAATACAAACGTTTGCACCTCATGCCGCTATAAGATTTGTATATTCCATCTGCACATTTATTAAGCCGTAATTTGTAAAGGTTGCCTTGCCAATCGTTTACCCCTAATCACGGTTCTCAGCTCAGAATAAATAGTTGTAATATCAAAAACAACTATTCCACTGATGGCCACTACCAGAAACACAAGTCCAGCACAACCCACGATCTTTGCAGACGGCCTTGGATCATGTGCGCTTGTCAGCTTCCGCACATGCGCAGCAGTCTTCTTTTTGTCCAGAATTAGTTTTTGAAGAATAGTAGTAGTAAATTGTTGTTTTTCTAGTAAAGATAAACTATGAGTGCATGGACAATAACAAGATTTCCCACTTTCGACTTTCACGGTAATAGGCAAGGTTGATAAACTATCTGTCACCACTGAGCTATGCAACAACGGATCGGTAGCACTCCGGTGTGGAAAATTTAAAACAGTCGTGTCTGTGTTAAGTTCAGTTTTTCTGGTCGTCATAGCAGTATATGTAAGTGATTCTATGGAAATGTTTGTATTTGCCGATGAAGCTGCCACTGTTGTTGATACGGCATCTCCCTCTGACGGGATGGACTGTTTTAAAGACGTGACATAGGGTTCTTCACTTCCCGTGTGTTCCACTGTTGTAATTACTTTTACCATAGTTTTGAACTTTCCTTGATCCAAAAATCTAAATGCCGTGCTAGAAACCCTGATAGCAGGGCTTACCTGGGCAGAATATGTCCCAGTTTCTATTTCTGGGGTAGCAGAATCAAAACCGTTAGCAGATTGAGAGCTTAGTCCAAACGTTGTTTTATCGCTTCTTGGTGTTGTTAATGAAGTCAGTGGAAAAAAATCTGTTGTTTTCGATTTGTCCTCGCCTCTAGTTGGTGTCATTGAAGTCAGTGGAAATAAAGCTGTTGTTTTCGATTTGTCCTCGCCTCTAGTTGGTGTCATTGAAGTCAGTGGAAATAACGCTGTTGTTTTCGATTTGTCCTCGCCTCTAGTTGGTGTCATTGAAGTCAATAGATATGGTGTTGTTTTTAATTTGTCCTCGCTAGCAGTTGGGTTTAACAGAGGAGTTGAATCTACGTCTGCAAAAAATCCACACAGAAACTAACCAATCAGATTGATTTACAGTCATGCAATAACTAATTGTCCCACTAACACAAACCATTTTACAATTTAACACATCTTAGGTGTTTGGTTTTATCCGATCTGCTTTTATTTGTAAATATTTAAGTATAACAATAAGTATGTTCCAAAACCACCAATCGACTTAACTTTTAACATTGCCTTTTACTATCGATAAGGTGGCTTGCAAACATCTGCCAATGCTGGTTCGAGATAGTGGTTAACTAAAACCTTTTCTCTATCAATTATTTTCTTTTGATTTTACAAGCAACTGTTATTTATTAATTAAATGTTTGAAATTTATATTTTGCACTCTACTCAATCAGTGCTAAATCCAAAATAATATCGCCGATACTTCGAATGATAGACATTTATTTTTATATAAACTTGTCAATAGCTCCTGTATCAATTATGACATGCTGCCTATTTGTAAACACTACTTTTAATGAAATGGCAAATTTAAGTATATTGGATGATCTGTCCTTTCAAATAAACATGGGATTTCAAGACGCGTTAATTAACATGTGCGAGACGTTTTGCCACACGAATTTATGTAAATGCGGAACAGAAGTGTGCATGAAAATGGCATTGTTTTGATTGGCGTTTTATGTCATATTCAATATTTTTCCTAAATATGATGTTAATTGATACCAGAAAGAATGACTTAAACCTTAGAGACTAGCAAACCATCTCAGTCATAATTTACTTTTGTGAGATCCAATCACTCACTCGTGTGTTTGGGTTTTATGAAATAGAATTTTGTCTGAATTAGATAATAACATTTGATCTACACGCTCAACCATACGGGAGTCATTGAGGCCAATCTGCTTAATATAGAAACAATAAATGCTCTCCATATCATTGGTTAGGGTTCAATCATAATCAAGTATCGGTCTGATATACGAATGAACATAATAAAGCCATCTGATCCCATTGACCACCGTACTGAATGCAGGTGGATATAGATGGGACGCATCAGGAGTTTTTACTTAATATTTTGAAAGGACAAAAACTCCACTTAAAAACTGGGTTCATGGGCTCTTAGTTATTTTCTTATTTGGAACAACTTACTTCGTCCCGAACACAAACCAGTGTCTGCTTCTTCTGAACCAACGATATAAGGCACATGATTGTAGTTAACGGAGCCTGAATGGTGGTAAAGAAAGAATGATTACATTGAATACTTCATAGAATTATAACCGTTATTATTGCAAATTAAGTTGCAGTCCCGGTAAGACAAGACGAATCCTTGGAATTTAAATCAGTATTTGTTCATTTCAACCATCAATCTATCTGGAAATACAGACATTAAAAAACATAGGATAATTAAGTGTGATCATCAAAATCCACCCTATCGTAGCTCTATTACAGGAGTTAACTTGACACTATCTACCTGAAAACCGGCAAAGTAAGTAAACCAGGATAGAGACACACGAGTGCGGCTAACATGACACCTGCTACCAAATACTGTATAGAGTAATTTCATTGATACAGATTAAGCTATTAAACTGTTCCTACATGATTGTTTAAGCCATCCCCAGCTAGTAGAAGTTGTTATTTCAAGAACATTAAAGTGATTTGTGATACCATGTAATATGGAATAAAGCATAGCTTACCAGAATAACACATTCTCTCATAACCAGTATAGATTCCGTCTGGATCAGTAGGACCTGTTGGTCTTTCGGACAACAATTGACACTCCTCTGTAGTGTTACTGTATATCATATAGAAACAGGAGTATCCTCCTTTGTACTGTTCACAGAGTTCCTGGCATTCCGAACAGGAAGATGCTATCTCTGAAGATAGGAGATTCGGACCAGAATTCAACATCCTGAACGTGTTGATTGTGGAATATGTACATGGACCTATGAAACAAAACAGAGAAACAATTAACTGAAGCTATAGACAAGTATCTTATGATAAAGTTTAGCAAGAATTACTGATGTGTTTTATTTATTTCTGTTCTGCTTCTAAAATAAAATCATTTATAAAATGAGATTTTTATCAGATATATTTGTATCTGAAGAAGGTAAAAAATATTCAATTAAAACCTCGGCCAATTTTGCCAACTTCAAAGCCATCTAGGAGATTTCATATGCCACGAAGATCATTAGGTCACCTTTTCTTCGTGGGTAGCTCACTTTGTAGTTCAATGTAAGCTATGATTAAAACTAATTTTGTTGAATTGAATGGAGCGTATGTTATAGCAAAAAACAAACAAATGGATTTAAAACAAGGCTTCTAAACGGATATGCAGTCATTGTCATACTAGCCCATTGTACAAACATCTATCCAAAGAAAAGTATTTTCTATATTCTTATTGTGCCAGCACACTGGTGATAAAGGGGAAAGAAATGAAAGAACTTAGTAAATACAGCAAACTAACGGTGCCAAAACTAGCCGAGAAATCTGGGCTCTGCCGAATTTTTTTCTTTCTTTTTTTCCCGTGATTCATATTACTAGCCAAATACAAAATAAGTCGCCCTCTAGACCGAAAATCCGGGCTATGTCAAAACATATCTTTACGATTTTCCTCGCCAAACTGTAGTATAAGAAAGTTAATAATCTTTATAATCGTTAATATTATAGTTGAATGACTTGGCAGCCATCTTAGCTGTGTCACGATCGGCCAATCAGCATACGTCTAGCCAACCAGTCACTGCACAAGCGTTAGAGAAATTGATCAACTCTAAACGTTTACCATTTAAACCTAGGTTAATTTCAACCATTTCGAAGTGCTAATAACGACAAACACCGTAATAACTCTGAAATGTATACTGGCTTGTAAATCAACCTTTTGGGAAGGCGTGACCGGCTGCATCTAAAGCCCGGCGTACATCGGCCTAAACAACTGGAAGCAACCAGTTGTACACGGTGTTAAATCAGCGCGTACACCGGGAATAGAGACTGCGAGGAACTGAGCAGTCCCGGTTGCCTCCAGTCCCAGTTGTGCACACATCGACAGCGACTGGCAGAGACTGAATTGTAATCAATGAAGAGCTCACCAGGAGGCGCTTGAAATCATGTGACCTATTCAAGATGGCTGCGCCCACAGTTAGTCGTATTCACATGCAAATCTTCCACATTTTCACACTTCATCATGTTATATATCAATGAACTTTAATAATGCGTTTGACACTGTCGTATGAAGTCGGTAATAAATACGTCCAGTGCTGCATCACACCAGTCACTCGCCATTTTGTTGTGTTCCGGTGTAAAATTGCGTCACATGACCAACACGTACCGGGTCAAAAGGTTATCACTGGTTTTAAGGGCGCGTACATCGGGGTAGGCCAGTGCGACTGAGTGGAACCAGTGGCGAGAAAGTAGAACATGTGGAACTGGCAGCAACTGAGCGATCGGCTGTACACTGTCAGTGGTAAGAGGACGCACATCGGCCCGATTCGAGAACTGATCAGATCCCCCCAGTTGCTCTCAGTCGCAGGTAGCTCGCTTACGACTGGTCGCTTCCAGTTCTAAGGCCGATGTACGCCGGGCTTAATGTCTACGCAATTTGTGGGGTTCTTACCGCTGACATTGCAGGTTATAATCATACAAGATACGAAAAGCTCGCAAGGGAAGTAATTTACTAATACTTCTTCCTGTCAATTTCAAAATGTCAATGGCGAGCTCCACTGACGATCGACCACGAGCTTATCTGGCAGATTCATTTTAAATGTATTTTCACACCGTAAGATTCACACACATGAATACGATGGACTATGGCAGCCCGTGTGATACAATTGCAAGCTGTTTTGTTTTTTGCTTTCTCCCTCTTTAATAACATGTAGACGAGGAAAAGGCTGATTACTTGAGGACGGTTTCCATCGGGCTTATTTACTATTGGCATTTGAAGATTTCGATTGACAGAACAGTTTTTAATAACCGGACATAAACGAGTAACGTTAACACCCCTAAGGTCTTACCTGTCTTTTTCTCACAGACGAAAGGCTTGGCGTTGTTACAGGAGCTAGAATACCATTGTCTATTATTTTTTCTCAGTACACATTGCCCTTCTGAAGGGGATTTCACAGCCCAGCGGTTGTAGTTTAACTGGAGTGGACTGGAACAGTTCATCCAGACATAGTTCTCCTCACGAGTGTAGTGCAATCCAATCCAATATTCCCCGGCACTGAAAGTATTAATATTTTCAAAATCATCTCAGTCTGGGCAACTGACGAGTGTAATTACCAGAGAGGGTCGGGAAATATACAATAAAGTATAAAACTACATACATCATTCTTTGTTTAGACTTTGGCTCTAAAATACTTCCTCGACATTGTTATGAAGTCCGTCAAGTTGGTTAAAATCTTCCGATTTTTTTTCTCATTTTTCTCCATTGCAACACTTTTAGAAAGTGAAAGTATTTTAGGGTATTTGATCCCTATTAACACATTTCTCTGCATATTATTGTTATATACAGACCACAACATCGAGGTCGTGACCATATACTTACCCAGGATAAAGTCAGATGGGGCGAGAATTGTATTAATTTGAATAAATATTGCTGACTGGGATTTAATATCTCTCGGACAGTCAACACTTTTTGAGGGATGATGTTTGGTCTGAAAGCGTGTGGCTTTTCACACGAGTCGAAAATCTTACTGGTTAAACATGTCACTGCCTCAACAAATAGTTGTTTAGATTTAAATGGGCTATCTGCTGGTGTACCTCAAGCCTCTGTCTCGGGGCCACTCTTATTTGTTATATATATAAACGACTTGCAAATAATATTAATCTTTTCGCTGTTGATACAACACCTTATATTGTTTCTGATGACCTAATCCAACCTGATCTATATAATTCAATCAACCGGGACTTACTTTCGATACATTCATGTGCGGATCAATGGCGTTTTTCTAAAACTAAATCATTTCTATGTTCCAGACGTCATTTTTGAGGATAGCAATATTATTTTTTTATAATTCTGATACTCATATACATCTAGGTATGACTTGTAATCAATATGGGAATTGGTCTATACAAATTGATAATCTCAGTACAGCATCGAATTTGAAATTTAGAGCATCAAATATCAGGAAATATCTCCAAATAATGTACAAAAGCTGTATTCGCCATGTCTTGATTACACGTAAATAGTCTTGGATAATATTCTGGAATACCAGGTTAATGTTTCGGGACCTTTACAAAAAGATCTGCCTTTGTGTAATCGCCACCCTGGTAAATAGTGTGGCCATGTCTCTTTTTGTTTTCTTAGAGAAATCAGGTTTTGTCTCTCTTAGACATCGGCGACAAATCCATAGTCAGGGTGCGTTTCGCGCAATTATAACAGATAAAGGCATATCGAAACTTAATAGAAAACCACCTAAAATGGTGTCGACAAGGCAGAGATCAAATCACAATTTGACTACCTTTTCATGTAATACTGTTATATTCAGTAAAGCATTCTTCACAACAACAAAACAAAAAGTGAATCGCAACTTGTTTATGTTTTTCTTTGTAATATTCATCTTTGTCGATATCTTTAGTACTTTGGTTTTTACTGACTATATTAACCCTTACATACGTGTATTTCCAGAGGTTTCCCCTCTAACCTGTTATACCCGCAACCTACATTTTAAAGTTTATATCCAGTTTCGGAGAGACCGTGGATTAGTTTAATGTATTTAATTATATTATAATTAGACACCAGGTAAACAACCATACATCTTATCCTAAAATCAGAATAACTTCAATCCAACAAACTGCGGACTAGCCATTAGCACGTCGTTTTGGAGAAATTTGTAAACAGCAAGTTCGCAAAATACCGGTAGGTTACAAGTCTGAGATAATATCGAGGCTAATTTGAACAATTCGTTATTCATAAGCTTTACTTGACAATATGACAGTACTTACGTGAAACCCAGATCGTCAGCCAAATATTCCACAGCCTGAAATTCATCCTCACTGCCAATTGTTAGCACAGTTCCACCATAACCTGAACAAATAGCTATGGCAGAATTCCAATTCCCAGATTGAGTATGAAAATAATACATTTTCCCCTGCCCTGTAATGGTCGACACTGAAATGAGAACATCGGAAAACATGCTAGTCTTTATCAATAAAAACGTTGTTTCTTTGAATGGCATATATATGTTGCACTTATAAATGATGTATAGATTGTGGTTTAGTAAAAGGCTGAACACATTCCATTTAAATGACAGGGACGGAGTGGTGGGGTGGGGATGAGGATGGGGGGGGGGGGGGGGGGGGTTGGTGCCAACAACTGCAGATACGGAAACGAAGAATGAGATGAAGTATAATCTACTATAGTTATAACATCTTCACTATTTCTTGCATTGTCACACAATGATACGAAAACAATACAAAAAAGTTCTTGTATAGTATTATTCAGTCTCATGTTGGGTAAACAAAGTGAACCAGTGTCTATAATTGACTATCTAGTTCCCAACAACACATAAAATGACAAAAAAGAAGACTTAATATCTAACTTTTGTCTTACATTTTGTTATTCAAATCAATCAAGTCAAAACATTAGACAAACATAGACAAATACGAAAGGTAAACATCAAAATACATAACCTGAATATTCACATATAGTAACGTATTTTGTTATTTATGACATGCAGGGTGGTTAATGTCTGTTTACAGTATCCCATCCTCCATCACTTAGGGCATATTTACATTACCCAACACCCACCCGAACCCACACACTCCGTTTCTTATATATTTAAATTACGCTCATGATTTAGCTTGAGGCTCGATATATAATTCCAAAACACCGACTAAGCGAATTGGATTAACATTTTTATGGAGTGCATTATTGTAGAGAGAATAATGCTTTTTTTCAACTTCCTACTGATAACTCTATTTACGTACACGAGAAACTAAACTCAACACATAGATAGGCCATATCATGGATGCCTTAACAGGTTGTTATTACTTACAAGAACTACCTAAACCTACATACCCAAGAGAGAGATGGATATACACTAGTCTGTACTTGTTACTTCTCTCAAGCTTTGAAGTATTCAAAGTTTTTTGTTTGGAATTGTTCGAAAAGATAAACAACAATATATCTACATATTTTTTAACACTAAAACACACGGAACATTTTCGTGTCTTAAATAACCATGCTCTCCTACATTTTTCCCACAGAAAACGTTAAAGATCCTTACCTGAAACCGTTAAGATAAACACAATCTGCCAAACGGTGAACTGAAAAATATCACACAGAGATAAAGTCATTTTGTTCAGCAAGGATGTTGAAGATAATGTTGACAGAAAAACTTTTCAATGAAACTATATCGGTGCGAACTTTATTGTATAGACTTATAAAGATTCAGGCGATTGGATAAACATCAAGGGGAAACTCAATACAAAACAATGTAACCTAGTTACGAAAGTCAATAATACTAATTAATAGAGAGAATCTAGATAACTGCTTAAAACGTTTAATTTCCTGTTCGGCCCATTCCGATTATTACGTGTCGAAACAGTCTTTTATTTTATGTTGGCATGTCATTTTTCTTAAAACCAATCGATAGGCAGCACAAAACCTTGATCTGATTACTAGTTGAAGAAGACAGAATAGTAGTTGTCAGACGACACGCTCTTCTCTTGTTTCTCAAAGTATCTCTGTTAACAATCTGTAGATCGATTATTCACCGTTTTGTCTCGCTCGTATACGTTAAATGACGATAGATCAAGTAACACCCTTGTACTGAATTTCATAATTATTTTGAATTGAAGCAGTTTCAAAACGGCCTTTTAAATAAGTAGTCAGGTACTAAAACTCGTGAATTTGTTACTATTTTTATTTAGTTTTACTAACTCTCAACATTCCTTCACAAAGCCACATTATCAATTTAGATGCATTCTAATGAATTTTCCCTGGTTGACATTTAATGATTGACTGTTTATCGAGTTATGAAGAAACTTGCCATGACATATTGACATGAATGTAAATGGTGTGAAGTAAAACCCCAACCCAATTATTTGTCTGTTTTAACATCAGTTCATTACTGATTATCTGACAACTGAAGAGATTGGAAAACCCCAGCTTACCCCAAGTAGTATTGTCTAATTTGTTGATAACATGCCTTAAAGTGGCACAAGCTAGCAAAATTTAAGACATTTAAAGAGCATAAAGTTGATCGACAAACTAAATGATTGACGTTGCAACAAGGACAGCCATTGATTACTTTTATTCATTTTATTTTATTCAAGTTATTTAAAACAATACTTTAACATACATTATTATGAGCAGTGGCACTAAAATGCGAAAAATAGTCCATAATTTCCACAAAAAAAAATGAAAAAATAGAAACATAAGCTGCTACGTTGAAACAGCGATATTAGTGAGGTTCAATTATGCCCCCCCCCCCCCCCCTATTTCTATTTACCGTTCTAATTTAGTGACGCCACAATATACCATTTGCCAATTTTTCGCGCAACAATATATCATCATGACACCAATCTTAAACCGGACATGCCTGCAGCTTCCAATTGGATTTCAGATTGGTCTACGATTGGTGCCATGACGTCATGTCCTATTCGGAAGCCATAACTATTCCACAAGAATTAGATGAAGCAATATATATATGTTCTCTAAAAGGTTTTGTATTTGCAAGGCAAAAAAAATGATGACGTACGCACATCCGCCGTAAAACATGACGACAATCAATACCAGCAAATAAACAAACGAAACTGTTGAAACAAAAATTGAACGAAATAACCATTGACAATGACTATAATATATTTACTTTGAATGTTTTTTTTTACCAAAACAGGTTAAATCGATATGCCGTTTATTTTTACTTGCATTGGAGGAGGAAACTGTGTGGGACTGAGGGAAGATCACTGTCCTTGCATTGGTAATTACATGGGACATTTAGTAACCGACAAGGGAAAAGAATAGATAACCTCTGGATAACATCAACCAAGGAACTGTCATGTCGTGACCATGAAGGCCGAGAGTGCTGTAGTTCACTTTCAAATAATGATTTAAAAAGCTGTATTTTACAAAAGACCAGAGGGCTCATTTCAATTTTGAATTTCAGATTTTGAAATTCGAAATTCACATTTCTTGATTTCGAAATTCAATATTCACACTAAGTTAATTAAACAGTCTCTGACACCTTTTAAATTAGTTTTCACCAATCAAATTATTGTTAACGCTAAATGTGCACTGGTAGGTCAGCGATTTCATTATTGAATATCAATTTTTTGAAACCCAGTTTCACATTTTGAAATTCGAAATTGGAAGGTGAGTTTCGAATTCCAAATTTCAAATATTGAAATTCGAAATTCGAAATTGGAAGGCGAGTTTCGAATTTCAAATATTGAAATTGTAACGTGAGTTTCGAGCTTTCAAAACGAAATCGTCACATTTAAGATGTCGTCTAGATCTCAGACACTCATTTGATCAATGAACTATATGAGTGGAATGGAGGTCACGTGGTATTTGATTTGCCTCGAATGCCGCCATTACTAGAAGATGGTGCAATAGCGATCCAGATATGGTATGCACGCGCGCTTCAACTATCAATGGCGGCACAGTTTACAAAGTCTGATCCAAAGCAGCCAATGAGACGTGTCGATTCCACGCATATAGTTCCATATCTGCCATGTTTTGTAAACCCGCAATTAATTTGTTTGAAATTGAAAGTCAATGACCTAATTTCGAATTTCAGATTTTAAAATTCGAAATTCGAAATTGAAAGTCAATTTCCTAATTTCAAATTTTGAGATTCGAAATTCGAATGAGCCCTGTTACTTTGTTACCGGGTAACTTAGTTCTTCTTTATTAAGATACAATTAAAAGCAAAACATCAAAAACGTAACCAAGTGTAGAGCCGGTGTTGTTGTTATACATATAAGTTATTAGGTGTACATTTAGTGAACACTGCTGGAAAAAAACTAGTTAGACGTCAGATGGGCAGAATGGAGGGTAGAGCGGGGGTGCGACCCTCGGCTAGATCAATTCCTCCATACAAAACACCGATCACCATTATGCTTGGGAAAAGTATGACCTTGGACGTGTTGATATTGGTCTATCGATAAACAATTCTCCTATAAGTCGATATGTCCAAATACTTATTGATCAACTTGACCATTGACTCAAATATCCACTGAATCAACCAAGAGTAACGACAACAACACGGTGTTCGTCAATTATTTTCGCGTTCGATTTCTTTATTGCTATTTTACGTCTTACCATTTGGCATTGGGCATTGGGCAGTGAATAGCTTTCATAAAATTAAGATGCTAGACAATGTGTCTACCATGAACCAATGTGAATCAAACGGTATGACAAGACAATATTTTTTTTTCGCTGTTGGCTCGCCGTTAGTTTACTTATTGTTCTTACATGGTCAAACTGATGGTTTCATTTCATCAAATAGTTGACCCAACATTGGTAATCTGTCTGTTGAATGTAGTATAATACTTGCGGCCTGACAGGTAAATTGTTTGCGACCAGGGGCCTGTTTCACAAAGCGGCGTAGAGGTATTTTTGCGTAACTTTCATACTAACGTATCTCTACAGTATGGGCTGCTATGACAGTTACGTAAAAACTTACGCTACGCGGCTTTGTGAAAAAGGGTCCAGGCTGGTAATTTTTTTCGACCTGACAGATAAACTGTTTTATCGCCTAACGGCTAAATTATTTTCGACCTGGCTGGTACATTATTTTCGACCTGACTGGTACATTATTTTCGACCTGACTAGTACATTATTTTCGACCTGACTGGTACATTATTTTCGACCTGACTTGTAAATTAGTTTCGACCTGACTGGTACATTATTTTCGACCTGACTTGTAAATTAGTTTCGACCTGACTGGTACATTATTTTCGACCTGACTAGTACATCATTAAGCATTGATTCAATAGTCATCTATTTACCAACGAAAACAAAGGCAACTTTGAATCTAGAAATCATTTGACCAGCACCTTTTGACCACCACCATTTGAGCACCACCCTAAGCCAACCATACTGACCTTTTGCCAATGATGCGCAAAAGTAATTGTGCTGTCAGGTTACAACATATTTACCATTTAAACAGTTTCTGTTTCTGCATCGGACCAGTTAGTACAACCGAAGAAAACAACCTGCATGTCCGTTGGTCATCTGTGTTATTAGTTTGAATTCTCGCTTCTGTTTCTGACACAACCTTGCACCTTTGTGCAAAATTCGCTGTAGACCTTTGCGCAATCTTCTAATCTCTCAGACATTGTTTGTGTATACCTTTCGAATCAAAATTACCTTTAAAGTCAAAAGAGTGAGATTCTTCAATTCCATTGAGTTTGATAATAAAACATAAAGTTTATGAAATATTCCCCTATTTTCGTCTGGTTCAGAATGATTTGTCAAAGCAAGTTCTTACGCACTTAAAACCGAACATGAGAATATAAGAAATATAATATCAAGACTAATAATGACGGAGATCATTTTTACGAACGTAAATATCGGCCAAGTTAATTGCAATTCTTTTTAACTTAAAGTCGAGTTATAAACGAACGTTCTAAGGTGTACACATACACAAATCAATAAGACATGCCGTCACAATCAAATGACATATAATAAGTGAATACATTTTGTCTCACCTTTGGAACGTAGATCACCATATTCCTCTCGCTAGTTTTCCTCATCTTCTGTTGGCATTTCAAACTTATTCCTAGCAAAGCGGCATAACTTTTCAAACTGTGGAAGAACGAAGGTTCCGGTAAAGGTTATTATTCTTTTTGTTGGAATACATTAATAAATTAGTTCAACAATACATCCTTACAAAATAGGCTTTTCGGAATTAGACAGCATTCAGGTTACATGTATAGCTACACAAAGCAGTCCTCAAGAAGCATACCTTCGCTACAAGGCCGTTTGGCAGCAAATAAAGCATGCCTGCTAAAATTCTATCTTTACAGTGATCCGTCAAATGTAGCGGAGAACAATTCTTCCGGCTCATTGATTCACTAAGAGCTGTACATACTTATGACCTAAAACCGATACATTCGGCCACAAGATAATGGTTTCTCGCGTTAACTCCCGCTCAGCTTTTTGATGCCATTTGGAAGTTGCAATGATCCCAATACCGGAAGGAGTTTTATATCTGGGTTTTTTTGTTGGTCAATAGGGAGTTGTGACATGTTGACACATCAGTTAATGATAAAGTCAAAATGACAAACAAAAACTTCGTAGAAAGTATTAGTAATCCTCCAGAACGAAATGTAGTATAATCCTGGGAGTTCACAGACAGAAAGTATATTTACCTTTCATAGCAGATAAAAATGATTATTGGCTTTGCTAAGTGCCACAATCTTATATATATTCGTGAAATTTATCTTGTTAGATACTAGCAGGTTTTCTTGTCTATATCTTCTCCGTTGGGGTAACGTTCCAATAAAATAGGCTTATTGGACAAACATTGACTTCTGCATGACAGAGGACAACTGATCTGTATAAATATATTTATCTAATGTTTCATTTTGATACCTCAAAAGCCTTGTCTGTTATACATCTATATATATTTATGATCACTAAAACACACGGGCACAGGGAAAATCTTCTTGTCTAAAATAACCACAGAGACAAGCTCCTAATTGTGTTAAAAAGAGGTATATCATTTAGACCTTTATACCCCATAAATTGTTGTAATATATACAGGGTGACAATTTTCAAAAAATATATATAGTCGCACCGATAGCATATAGGGTCTTTAATATCAACATAGCACTGGGAACCTATAGCCTACAAATAAATGTAAGCATTGTCAATGTAATACAAAGTGTTCCAGAAAATTCTACTGACTAAGGCCAAGCTCCTGTCAGTCGTCAACCTAATGAAATATCATAGATTTATTTTTTTACAACAATTTATGACGGGGTATGAAGGTCTAAATGATAGGCCTATACCTCTTTTTAACACAATTAGAAACTTGTCTCCGTGGTTATTTTAAACAAGAAGATTTTCCCTGTGCCCGTGTGTTTTAGTGTTCATAAATAAATGTGAAAACCAAACTTGAGGTATCTTCGGCCCCGGAGCTCCCGCGGTCTGGGTGCTCCTGTTGTCTAATGACGATCTGAACTAATGACAGTTTCAAATAAATTTTCACATCTTATGCATTTATTGTGGAGGAAAATACACAGAGGTTGTACATAAAAGTTATATGGTCTGCCATATGTTGGGAAATTTTAGTTGACACGGAATTAGCTAATTGTTCGTTATTCCTGTCAAGAAGTACAAAAATTGGTTTTCGTGAATATCACTCTCGTGACTATTTTTTTAACAACAAAAACCCTATAATATGAGAGCATGCATCCCTGTAAGGTTAAGATGTGTCAACATTTCAGTTTTTGATGGTACATGTACTTTACGCACTCGCATTTTCAAGCCCTATTCAAGGAAAAAAGTTTGATTTTCGGCCGCTCATGCCACCTTAAGGAGTTCATCAAGTTCCATGTACACGAGCAAGGAGTGGACTTAATCCTGATCAATAGCTCATCAATGGTATATAGTATATAAACGTTGTATTACTGTCACAGATTCCACTGGCATCGTTTGATTATTGGGTACAAGTAAACTACAATATAATTTGAAGTGGGCGGTGGAATTATAAACAGTTAGCGAGATATTTTACTGTGACAAAAATCGACAAGTAAGGCAAAACTGTTCAATAACGAATCGATGACTCATTGCTTTACATAACAAGACAGTCTATATATACCTCATTCTTGGTTATAAGTTCATATCATATCCAAACTTAATTGAACAATGAAATTAAAAAAAAAATTATTGTGTAAGATATATCAGCACAGAATCATGTACAGTTGGTTGGTTGTTTTAGCTTATTGACGCGTCCATTCGCATGATGTGCAGTTGGTTGGTTGTTTTAGCTTATTGGCGCGTCCATTCGTATGATGTGCAGTTGGTTGGTTGTTTTAGCTTATTGGCGCGTCCATTCGTATGATGTGCAGTTGGTTGGTTGTTTTAGCTTATTGGCGCGTCCATTCGTATGATGTGCAGTTGGTTGGCTGTTTTAGCTTATTGGCGCGTCCATTCGTATGATGTGCAGTTGGTTGGCTGTTTTAGCTTATTGGCGCGTCCATTCGTATGATGTGCAGTTGGTTGATTGTTTTAGCTTATTGGCGCGTCCATTCGTATGATGTGCAGTTGGTTGGTTGTTTTAGATTTTTGGCGCGTCCATTCGTATGATGTGCAGTTGGTTGGTTGTTTTAGCTTATTGGCGCGTCCAATCGTATGATGTGCAGTTGGTTGGTTGTTTTAGCTTTTTGGCGCGTCCATTCGTATGATGTGCAGTCGGTTGGTTGTTTTAGCTTATTGCCGCGTCTATTCGTATGATGTGCAGTTGGTTGGTTGTTTTAGCTTATTGGCGCGTCTATTCGTATGATGTGCAGTTGGTTGGTTGTTTTAGCTTATTACCGCGTCCATTCGTATGATGTGCAGGTGGTTGGTTGTTTTAGCTTATTACCGCGTCTATTCGTATGATGTGAGGTTGGCAAACGCCTCAGTCCTTAGTTGATCTTCTTGACCTGATGGGAGAGGATCGTCCTAACTATGAATAGCAAAAAGCGTTTTATTTTAGATGAAATTTTCATTATATGACACCATTCACAACTGGGTTTTCAATACTCTGTTCTAGCTCGTAATTTCACGGACGCCTACAATAGTCTGCTGACTCCTTAGATATTACTATTTACATTGACAATAACTACCCCAAATTGGTTATTGTATATATTTATGAACACTAAAACACACGGGCACAGGGAAAATCTTCTTGTCTAAAATAACCATGGAGACAAGTTTCTAATTGTGTTAAAAAGAGGTACATCATCTAGATCTTTATAGCCCATAAATTGTTGTAATAAACTAAACCTATCATATTTCATTTATAGGTTGACGACTGACAGGAGTTTAGCCTTGGTCAGCATGTAGATAAAGTTTCCTTTAAACCAATGGATGTTCCTCAGGTTTTTCATGTCGAATATTTCCACTCTAGCCTTTGGTGAATCAGAAGTGATCAGGTTACGGTAACATTTTTAATCGTGATGATTTTCCTTGCGTCAATGGAGTCAAAAAAAGATATTATAAATATATACCTGTGGTTCATTGGATTTCATATAAACGAGACCCTGGTATATTTTAGCAAACCACTACATTTAATCTATTATCAGAAGTCTATCAATGGGCTGCTATCATATATATAACAGAAAAAGTTCACAGTTTTCTATCTACAATGGAAGTGAAGATGGACGAGTTCAGGACGTCGGCGTTATGTGGGTCATTGTCAATGAAATGTGGCAATATTAACCAGGATCAATCGATACTTATTGAACTCCATTATAGATATATTCGATCTGTCATTGATGGTGTTATAACAGATCAACTGTTCTGTATTCTACGCATTGATATATTAAACTTTTATAAATATGGATCACAAAATCATTTCAGAAGTATATGGTGTGTTTCTAAGTGCAAAAGTCTACAGCAATTTAGTATCTAGCCGAACGTAAAAAAAAAACAAAAATCAAATTCTGTGAAATAAACTTTTTGACTGTATGAAACCAGTAAGCGAGAAACCCATCGTTTTAAAAACTTCGAGGAAGACATAATCGTTGTATATCGGGAGATGTACGGGTAGTCTTTCAAGAGGCACCAAGGTATATCACGATTCCAGTCATAACATGGACGTCTTATTTTAGTGCTTTTTAAAGTGGTATGAGCTGAGAAACAGTCGCTATCTTTTCTGTTTACTTTGGTTTACAGAGTTTCTGTTATTTCTAACTTAGGTTTAAAAGCAATGGACATTCGTCTCAGGGTTTTTTTTAAATAGTTTTGTTCCCTTTCGAACACTGTATATACTGTATTAATTTTCCTCCAAACTCTCTTATTGTTTTGACAATAAGAACTGATAAAAAGATGCGAAGTTAGGCAGCTTATGACACTTCAAAAATGTATTTCCGCGTGTAAGTATTCCTGTTTTACATGTCTACATATACGGCTAATAGCTATACATGTAGCTACATATCGGCATCAACCATCAGCATTGTTTCCGTTTCTAATAATTCGGAGCACAAAACTGCGGTCATTACCGTTAAATTGTTAATATAATTAGGCGTGCGGCCATGTGTATAGCGAGTGACAAGGGCTTGATACGAATTGGTCACTTTAAACAAGTGACGTCATTAAGCTGCAGGCTTATTGGGACCGTAAAGAAGTGGTAGTTAATGTTTTGTTTTTCTTAAAGCAGTCCAAACATCAGTATCTCATCTTTTGGGATTGATAACGCGCTAATAGGCAAGCTTTATATTCCGTGCACTTTTGCACTTCGATTTTCACGTTTGTAATTAGCTAATGAATTTTTTTCATAAAATCTACATTATAATTATAATATAGGCCTACTATGGCACTACATAAGTAATTGCTTTCTGAGTAGATGAAGTTCACATTTAGTATAGTCAAAGATGCAGATGAAAGAGTGTAAAGCCTATTGGGTCAAGTATTTGCATTAGCTACTAAAGAGAAGAAAACGAACTTTGCTGTTTATTATAGTGATTATTTGTTAGGAGTACTTCCCGTCGGCCATGTTGATCCAAATCAATGGGTCCTTCTTATAAGCGATTCACACACCAGCAGATTCAAACAAAGTGTGACACGGTATTTCACCGATCTACTCCTTTAGGTACATGTACGTTCATACCGTACTTTACAAATTAGGATCGTGATACAAACCAGATTTCGGACAGAGCAACAAATAATCGGTCGATTCCATATTCATTTCATATTCACACAACACCAACACAACTCCGGTATAATTGAGAGAAGTGAGGAAAAAAGACACCTGGGTCCTGTTTCACGAAGCGGCGTACATGTAGATGTATTTTTTCGCGAAACTTTAAAAGCACACTTGCCGCGAAAATCAGGAATATTGTTTACATTAAAAAAGAAAGACCGTTTTCTGTATTTTTCCCAGACAATATAAGTTAGGAACTTTCTATTTTTACCAAAATTTCAAAGTTTGGACGTCACTTTGTATTTTTAATTTGAATTTGAAAATTGGAATTGTTAGGTGCCCTGAACGTAAACAAACCAAACTGCTCGCAGGGGCGATTTTATGTTTCAGTCGAGTGAGTGAACTAACGGCACAGTGTAATTTTACGTAGGTCTATTTATCTGAGAAATACAGACTGACGATCGGTTAACAGCGACTGGAAAAGCCTGCTGATAATTGTTTGAGTGTAAACCACAGATAAAAATTCCTGAAATGAAAGTTGACCGACACTGACCGTTGTTGTTGTAATCAGGCTTCGATTCTTCGTTTGTTTTTCACCCCATTTCTACATTCTAAAGCTAACTAGACATGTTTTATGTGTCCTATGTTTAAGTTTAGTGGTATTAGTCGTAGTAAGCTCATGTAAATTGGTTTTCTTAGCAAATTTACACAGGCTACGGCGGTAAGTGGGCCTTTAATAGCAACGTATCTCCAAAGTATGGGTGGCCGTGACAGTTACGTAAAAACTTACCCTACGCCGCTTTGTGAAAAAGGGTCCAGATCCTTTGACAATCTAGTTTGAGCATTCCTGATTCTCTGTAAAGTAGTCCGTGTCCCTCGGGGACAATCAGTGCATCTAATTGAAGAGATTGTTATTGAGTGCAGTTTTCCCACACAACATCTGCATAGTCAAATATTGGTAAAATGACGGAGCAGTATATTGTTGACAAGGATTTGTCTGTATTTGAATGATCTAAATAAACTGATCATGGGAGACGTTCGATCGATTATGTAACGTACTTGCTATTTTTGGGATTACAGTTTCATGAAAAACAAAATGGCAGAAATGCTTCTACCGATTTCGAGTGACGCTCGAGTGGATGGCTGAATGGCTAAATGGATAAGACAGGTGCGTACTCTGGGGCCCGGTTGACTGAATGGATAAGACAGGTGCGTACTCTGGGGCCCGGTTGAAATGGTTAAGACAGCCGCATTTAGTACTGGCTGTAGGTGCTGGGTCCCGGGTTCGATTGCCGATTCGGGCGTCACCCGAAATCGGTAGAAGTATTTCTGCCATTTTTCAAAAAAGTGTAAACCAAAAAATAACGAGAACACTGTTATACTCACTAACTAATTAAACTACTTGCTCATCACACTTTCAGTTTGTTTGAAAGATAATCCCTAAATGTTTAGGATTGTCGTTTTGATTTCGCAGATATCGTGGTGGTGAAGTCAACTGAACCTGTTTATTAGAACAACAAGGCTTTTGTTTTTGCTGAACTGGACGTTTTAGTAATTGGTCAGCCCATGTTGATATTTTGTTTAATTCTGTATCTGATCATTTTGCATTTCCGTTACCATCATCTGCAGTAATATAAATGGATGTGTCATCTGCAAACAGTCTTTCAGGTCAACCCAGATCATCTGCGATGTGATTAATGTAAATTTGGAACTGCAGAAGCCTCAAGACAGAGCCCTGGGGGGGGGGGGGGGGGGGGCTGTTGTTATAGGCCTGTGCTGCCATTTCGCATAAAACCGGATTGAACTTTGGTAGCAGCAAAAAACAAAAAACAAACCCAAAACCAACTATTTGCACAGATCTTCAGCTCATGTCGGTTACTGACTGAACAAATATTTTTTTTATCTCAACGTAATTTTTTTTAACGGTAATTCAAACACGTCTGGACTTCTCTATAGAAGAATTCGTGAAAACATTCCTAAGATTGCAGCTCATGCCACTTTAAAGGAAATCTGGTTTTCGGCAAAAATTGGGCAGCATATTGAGGTCAGATGAAAGTTCACACTTGCCATCGAAGCTTTTCAGACATATTTGTTCAGAAAGACAATTTAAACTAGCTTACTACAAGTAAAATCTCTGAAATTAAGTATGGGGTTCAGTTATGTATGTCCAGTTATTTTTAAAGTGTACAAATTGGGGCATGAAAGCATAGTGGATTTGAAACTCAAATACAGCAACAACGACTATCAGAAGCCGGTTAGCATCACCGTGGGCTTACCCTCATTTCATGTCGCTTTGTATGTAGTCTAACATCTCAATTTTATCTTTAGGCTTCTTCCGTCCCCCAAACTCTATCCGTCTCTATTTCTCAGATAAAATTAGTACAATCATACTGTACCGTTAGATCTCTCATACAGTTCAAATCATTCAGGAACTTTTTTAGATTACGAAACTAATCAAATTTTCAATTTCATTTTAAAAATGCTAAATAATCATATCAAAACTTTGATACAGTGTTCGGAATTTTAGCGTCGGATGTGCCTTAAAATTGAATTCATGCCTAAAAGTTGTTTCAAAATGTGTAAAAAAATGTATATATTTTATATACATCATATTGTGGGAAATGTAACAGTTATATAATAGACCAATCTGACTCAAATCGGGGTGTTCATTTTCAATGACCATCGAGACTTTATTCAGTTTGATAATAAACCTGTGCCGTGAGGGGAAGCAGTCCATAACACATCAATGTCCCGAATTACCATGCTATGAGATGCTTTATAGATGTAGTGTAAAAACTGTGCAAACAGTTTAAAATACACTTGTCATTCCAGAACTTGTGATTTCAAAAATATTGGCGAAAATATAGCGAATGTTGACGTTTCCGTAGAATAGGTCTATATACAAAGGTATATTGTGATGCTTTTGCCAGAATATACGTGTAATTCCAACTGGTGATTTGGCGACATGTGTTATTTGTAACAATCAAAAAGATGCCGTGTGATGCCATAAATAGGGAGCACGATTGTATTTCAGGTTTACCATTTTATAAATTCGTGACAATCTTCAATAAACGCGGCCCTTATGTGGGATGGTTGCCAGTTACCACCGGCAGGTTGTGGGTTTCCTCCAGGCATAGAGATCCGTTTCCTCCCACAATAAAACTGGCAACGCTGCCATATAGGCCCCTAAGTGAAACAATCTTGAGCGCAGCGTAAAACACCAAACAATCAATCAATAAACGCCTATATGCACTTGTATAGGCTTAACTGAAAAAAAGTGTATTTAACTCGTTAATGCTATTTCCAATAGAACAATACAGATGCTAAAACCAAAGCTTTGATATCAGCCTCCTACTAGTAATGATGCTCACGTGTATTTAAGGTTTCTAATCTTCTCTTTTCCATGAATATTAAGTAACCACTGGAGCCTGTTTCACAAAGCGGCGTAGGTGAATTTTTTGCGTAACTTTTTTACTAACGTATCTCTACAGTATGGGTTGCTATGGCACTTACGTGAAAACTTACGCTACACAGCTTTGTGAAACAGGGTCTGGTACAAATTCACGTTATCGTCCTGTTATCCCTGGTCACGTGTGGAATGCATTTATGACCAAAGTTTGTTGAACTATGGCTTGTATTCGTTCAATAAACGTCTGTGTCAATGTTTATTTATACATTTATTGAATAACTTTACTAAACAGTTACTGAGAGCCATGTCTGTACAATGGCATGTTAAGACTCAGCTGCCTATTTATATATTTGACCAATTGTTCCAGTTATGGAGCAGATAGCAGATTATGCAATAAGAATAAAGTAAATAGTACTGCAGCAGCCCTAATGGATTTTAAGCAATCCTGAAAAGTCCTCCAAAAGTTTATATAGATTTATAAAACTGGCACTTCAAGCGTTCTCAAGTTTATGATATTCAATATAGGTAGGGGGGCCAATCCCATGTATGATCTAACGGATTTGTCACATATATCCCATTTCAAGGTTTTTAAATGTTCATTTAAGCCCATCTGAAGTGACTTGGATTGAGCTTGGATTGATTGATTGATTGTTTTACGCCGCACTCAAGATTATTTCAAGATTATATGGCGGTGTTGCCAGGTTTGGTGGGGGAGGAAACCGGGCTCAATGCCCGGAGGAAACCCCCGACCTTCGGCGAGTACCTGGCAACTCTTCCACATGCAGCGACCAAGCAAAAAATCCACTCAATTTTTATTTGGTCTAATACAGGTTGGGAGGTTCTAATATCACTTAGGTATTTCGTGTCACATCTCATCTTTGCAAGCCAAGTTAAAATCTGCATGTCCCCATTCCGTGTTTTACCTTGGCGGACTACCCCACTCCAATCCGCAAATCGAACGGCGCCCACTGGTGAGAATGTAAGAGTTGTCTTTCCTATTAAACAAAGAAGGGTTTTCTATATTTTTCCAAGTAGTGGGAAAAAATCTATTTTTGCCAACCTTGGCATGCACACAAGCGCCCTAAATGATTGAACCATTTAGTCATGTCATCTACATAAACATTATACTTATTTTATGGATTTAATCTGAAAAATACAGAGGCCATCTGGCATCTTGAATCTTCTATTAGTACGCTCACTTTTCTAGTTTTGTCCAATCTTTGCACTGGAGGGTTCTGATGAAACATATTATGTGATATTCCATGATGTGACCATCTTCTCTAGCCAAGATAAAATCTGCATGTCCCCATTCCGTGTTTTACCTTAGCGGACTACTCCACTTGAACGCGTAAATCGAACAGCTCGTTTTGATTGGATGCGAGTAAAACTTCTCGCAGTTAATCAAATCCTCGGGCACTTACACTGAAAATAACGTAATGGCGGCTGTGTACACCTTGAACTTTTGTTTAACGAGTGCTGATTGGCCAAGTCCAGGAAAGACAACTCTTACATTCTCACCAGTTGGCGCTGTTCAATTTACGGGTTGGAGTGGAGTAGTCCGCCAAGGTAAAACACGGAATGGGGACATGCAGATTTTATCTTGGCTAGAGAAGATGGTCACATCTTGGAATATCACATAATATGTTTCATCAGAACCCTCCAGTGCAAAGATTGGAAAAAACTAGAAAAGTGAGCGTAATAGAAGATTCAAGATGCCAGATGGCCTCTGTATTTTTCAGATTAAATCCATAAAATAAGTATAATGTTTATGTAGATGACATGACTAAATGGTTAAAATCATTTAGAGCGCTTGTGTGCATGCCAAGGTTGGCAAAAATAGATTTTTTCCGACTACTTGGAAAAATATAGAAAACCCTTCTTTGTTTAATATCACAGTTTTCTGCATTTTTGTAGCAACTGTGTCTTTAACAGATATAAAAAAGAAACGAAGACAAATCGATTAGATAAGATTGGTGGTGGATGTATTGCTTTTGTATAAAATCTAAGTATTAATACATGATATGAATGTAAATGATTGTTAAATATACAGAAATGTGTACAGGACAGAGATATATATCCAAACACTATGGCCATTGTAACATGAAGTGAGATGAAGAAAAAAACCAAATGACATTTCTGGTTAGTTGTTTAAAACTTTGCAAGTGTCAAAATTTTGAACTGTTGAAATGTAATAATCTGGATTCATATCAAGAATACTGTGCAAACCAGCTGCCTAATCAAAGCTAACGTCTCCAGGAAACAAGGGTTATCCCTCTCTTTGTCAGCAACACTCAACTAAGACAGCAGGCAAATCGCCCACAACAATTAAGACTCACTCTTAAAACAATGACAAACATTTTAAAAAGCATAAAATGCAATGGCAGCAATAAACATGGTTCTGAATGTACAAAAATAAGATTAACAATAACTGTCAGAAATCAAATAGCACCTGGAAAATCCTATTTTAAAGCTCAATAGACATGATCGGGTTAAAAATGTTTAAAATGTTTGTGTCCTCATGATCAATTGCAAGCAGTCCAAAGTTCTGACGGGATACGAAAATCAGGGGAAGCAATCCAGAGATAAAACACATTTGGCAGTTAGAGTTGTTCCCCCTGAACCAGCCCAAAAGATATTACTTCATGGTCTTCCATGTTTATATCAGACATTTCCTTAGCAGATATACCGTTTATTAACCGGTGACAAAGAATAATTAGATTAATATTTAATGTTTCACATTAAAACAATAAAAAAAAAATTCTAAAGGGTATAGAGATACACTATCCTGCATAGATAGAAAAAATAAAATAAAACAAGAATACATAACATATTAGAGCATCCGTCTTATGGATTTCTTTTTTCCCTTCATAATTTGATGATTTAAATAGGATTTGAAGTCTGTAAGTTAAAACTAAAATAAATAAATAGAAAGTTCAGAAAACTAAAACTGTCCAGTCGAGAATTATGATACTGGATTTAAGAGGTCACACAGTCACATTGTACCATCGTATGATCAAAAAGCTCAGGAACTTTTATTTTTCAGGAGTGTTCATTAATTATCTTGTTATCAGACTCACAATCACACAATATTTTTCTGTAAAAGAAGTCCAGAATTCATGGCTTTCAACTGAGACTCATGGCAATCGTTTATTGGCACAGCTGACAATGGTTTGACATCCCCGAGTGACCAGACGTGGTGAAACATGGAGCCGGGCAACAAGTGCTGTGAATGGAAGCCACCTAGCATTGAAGGGGAGATCACCCAGCAATCATTGAACAAATTGTCTTGGAGAGGTAGTTGTAATAGAGTATGTATTGTTGTAGTATCAGAAAGCAGTAGGAATTCTAGAAAAAATGGCAGTGTGTAAAATGGTTCCATTATGCTGAAGTTTGCGGAGACCCGTTGAAGTGATGACTTGCTTTAATATCTCCTGGATTTCATTTGCCAACAGGTTTGCTGGAGGAGGATTTTGATTGCTTTATTGAATCCTCTTCCTCTTGGCCACCATCATCCTCATCAGTCATGACAGTAACTAACGTACCCACAGCCTTCCCCACCTGCCCAGCCATGTGAAATAAATTACCAACATTATTTGTGCCTGAAAAAGAAAATATAAAAAAAATATCAGTTTTACTTCACACATCATGACAATTAAGCTGCAGCCACCCTATAAAGGCAAACCGTGTTAAATGTAAACGCCTTTCAACCAAACAGCAGTAGTAAACAGACATCTTCATAAACAGAACCCTGTGAAAATCAACAACACCCAACAGTATACCCAATTTTCTTGTGCATTAAAAACAAGGTAAAAACAAATACACTGTAACTATGATAAAAGTTTCAAAATTGACCAAAATAATCTACCATTACTTTCCCCTGTTTACATGTATACAAATGTCATCAGATTCCATATACCCCAAATTGTAATGAATTTTATTTTTCCCCTCTTATTTCCTACTTTCACAGATAATAGTAAAGAGGATGATGCCACTATTAAAGTGTAACATGGAAGAAACCAAATATCTGACTGAATTCATATGTATAAAAAATGATTTATCATTAACATCTCGTCCAAATCCT
Organism: Lepidochitona cinerea; assembly: GCA_963971465.1. Lineage (NCBI taxonomy): Eukaryota > Metazoa > Mollusca > Polyplacophora > Chitonida > Tonicellidae > Lepidochitona > Lepidochitona cinerea. Next base: position 28,219,627 of record OZ020551.1, on the reverse strand, counting down.
GTATGTTGTATAGAGTATAAATATATAAAGTAATGTACCTTTTGGTTTATTGTCTGTCTCATCTATGTCTTCATCATGACTCGTATCTGAAAACAGTCAAAAATCTACGATGTACAATTCACTTTTGGGACATCTTTCTACAGCTTAATATCATACTTAGGATTTCTATGTTTTGTTTTTCAATTATGATTGTTCTGAAACCTTCATAAAATAAACTTGCAACATTATTGCAGTAGAGCTCTTTCTGGCTGTGCGTTTGGTCTACTTTTAGCTGTTTGTTTACTGACTTTCAGACACAAAACAATAGCAACACTAAATACGTCCTTAAATGTACATGTACATTTTTGGCGGAATGTTGACTTGCAGCCTTTTATCCGAGATTGATCAATCTGTATTTTTCTAATTATAATCTAAAGGTCAACGGAGAACCAAAACAAACATAAGCGATGTCTCATTTTAAAACTCAAATTGATCTTAGCACTCAAATGGAGAATTAAATAAAACCAAGGTGCTAGGGGTACCAGATCAGTTATTCTACACTTTTGCTAGAATTTACATCAGCATTTCACATAAGTTGGGCTCAGTTTACTTTCCATAAAACAATTGAACTCTCCAGAACACTCTTTTATGAAGTTTGAGTGGATGTCCATTAACCACTTGTCTGTCTGCTTTTGCTGAATGGAGGGAACCATTATGCTTCAGCCATCGTTAAAGCTGCTGTGAAGTCATTTTCCATCTTCCAACACAACGGACATGACAGCTATTCTTAGATCGTCTGACAAATATCACTCCATTATAATTAATATTTCATAGTAGATGTTGAAATGTTACAAGACCCTGTCTCTATAAGTAAGTAAATTATTATCAGCTGAAAAGTATAAGTGATTATATTGTAATAGTAAAGTTAATTACTATCAGCTGAATAGCATAATCATTTATCTGAGAGAGGCACAAGAGTAGGATGTACGATAACTGGTTCAGATACCGGTATGTTTCTGAACTCTCCACTGATGGTGGTAAGAGTTGGTGTAGGCAGTTGCTCGCTTACCTCCATTGATATGTAAGGTTAAGTCCTGTTTATGTTTTGGCATACTACCCGATGTACTGGTATAAGGAGACGTGGGTAATGAGGAACTAGTTGTAGATAAACCACTTCTGTCTGGCGGCTGAATAAATATAAAGAAATTCCAACAACAGTTTTAGTAAATGAACAGGAGTCCGATGTGGCAGTCAAATTACTGTAATAAAACATTACACTGAAGAAGACATTATTTTTTACATTTCAACAATATTATAACAGTTTCTAAAAAATGGGGGTGTAACCTAAAAAAGTAGACAACAATTTTCATAAGGTAGAAAATTAGGAATTAAGGTGAGAAACAATTGAGAGTTTCACAGGTAAACATTGGTTGAATTTTACCTGATCCAGTAACTGCCTCAGCCGTTGTAACTGTGCTTCTAATTGTCTGTTATGGTCTTCTAATATCTGCATTCTGGCTTCGAGGCGCCCTTTATGTTGTCTTAATAACTTAGCCTCTGCGATCATCTCAGCATCTCTGTCAACGGTCTCAAATGCTTCATCCTCCATATCTCCATCATCTTCATCATGTACTAGTTTCAGACGATCATACTCAGCTTGTAAATTTCTAGTGAAATAAATAAAAAGGATTTTAATATATATAATTAGCTTTTCCCCTGTTGTCTATAAAAGGCAAAGATTTCCAGATGTACAGCTTACCATATGCAGGACTGATGGCCAGAAATGAAGGATTGATTGATGTTTTACGCCCCATTCAAGATTATTTCACTTATATGGCGGCATTGCCAGGTTTAGTGGGGGAGGAAACTGGGCTCATGGTCCGGAGAAAACCTCCGACCTTCGGTGAGTACCTGGCAATTCTTCCACATGGAAATGAAGGAAAAACAACAACAAAATAATCTGTATCTAAAGTTGAATTCTTTGTGAGAAAAGTAATTAGTGAAGATCACCGAGAAACTGACTTACTTATTTTCTTCTTCTAAATCCTTAATCATGGCTTCTAATTCATCCCTTTGTTCAGAATCCACTGATAACATTATCTGCATGGGACTTTTTAACTGAAAATACAGAAATACAGTGTACCAGTGTATATACAAATAACAGTTTGATTGATTGGACAATTGTTTTACGCTTGTTGCTACAAATACATTTCGTACATTTCAGGTAATAGATTCATTGCTTGCATGATGACGTCAAATTAAAAGTAGATAAAGACATTAGAACTGTCTAGAATTTTAACGCACAATGAAAAATTCTTTTTAAAAAAAAAAGTAATGAAACATTAAAAATGGACTTACAGTGTGTGGTGAGGTGTCGCCATTCAGACTAGAACAATATTGGGCTATTAAGTTGTGTTCATCATCACTAATAACAAAAAAAAGGTAAGTTAAAATAGGCAATTTGATTGATTGATGTTTTACACCACACTTCTCTTACACAGCAATCAAGCGAAAAATCCGCTCAGAAATGTTTCTCATTCTCAGTGGGACTCAAAACCGTGACCCACTTTTGATTGATGTTTTACGCCACACTCAAGATTATTTCACTTATATGGCGGCGTTGCCAGGTTTAGTGGTGGAGGAACTAGGTTCATTGTCCGGAGGAAACCCCTGACCTGCGATGAGTACCTGGCAACTCTTCCATATATGGCAATCAAGTGAAAAATCCACTCAGAAATGTTCAATTTTTATTCAGTCTTAGTGGTATCAAACTCGTGTCCGATCGATGAGAGGCCTGTGTTTGACTGAGGGACTATCACTCTAACAGAGTGAGCCACTGAGGTCCCCTTATTCTTTGGAATGTATTTGCTAAGCTTACATGTACCTATAAAATAGTTAATTGAATAGTAAAATGAGTTTATCAGATTAAATCAAATATATGAATATGGCAAACTTACGAATCAGTCACTGAACTGGCTTGTTTTTGTTCTACTTCAGCTAATCTGAAATAAATGGATTTTGAACTAAATGTCACAGGGCTATGGCAAAAGAAAATTTGATTGTTGTTTAATGTCACAGACATATTTCACATCACAAAATTTATTGAGCTGCAATCATCATCAGGGAAATTACTGAATTAGTAAATAACCAATTATTTACTAGTTCAAAATTTATTGAACGACGAAATAAAATTGAAGGGAAAGCTGTTGGATGGCATGCTTTGATCCCAAACTACACCCTCACTTATTTCCATCCCCATCAATTCTCCAAACAGCTAAATTGGAATAAAAAAACCCTAAAATAAGCCCCCCTCCCCCTCCAAAAAAAATAAAAAATTTAAAGTAAAATGATTCAGTTGTAGGTACCAGATTTAATAAATAGTACACCAATAGTATCACAGCACAATGTATTCTCCTAGTCCCCCTCCATCTCCCCCTGACAAAAAACAAACTTACCTAGTTGCATAGAGTTCCAGTCTGGAGTGCATGTCCTGAGAAATGCTATGTTGCGGGGACGGGCAAGGACTGGTAATAAATTAAACAAAAAAATCATGACATTGATAAGAAACTATAAATGTAATGCTACGTCTTTTCAAATTATTTCCACTTTGATATAAGTGAACAACCATGTCTAATAGATCATTTAAGTGCCAGCACTATCCCATAAAATATGTTGTGCTTGCCCCTTCCAGTAACCGTACATCAACAGTAAGAATAAGAAGGAAAGTTTGTACACTTCAATCAATTAATTCTCAGTTTTTTTTATCTTTACGCAAAAAAATGCACCAGTGTAACAGACGTATGTCTGGGAGACAGAAAAAAATGTATAGATTAAAGCCACAAAACTAAATTTTGTCAAATATCATATACACAAGAATCTTAAAGTGGCATGAGCTTTTTTCATAATTTCTGATCGTCACGATAATAGGAGGCGTTGAAGGCCATCGAAAAACTAAATGATTGGCGTTGGAATGAGGAAAATCCATACAGTATGTGGCCTATACAAACCGAAAACGTGTTCGAAGAGTAAACAAAATTTAAAATAACCGGGACGACCATTCATTCATTCTTAGCCAAAGTACATGTCGGTTCAAAACAATACTTTATCGTTCATTCTCGAGACTAGAAGCACTAAATAGCTTCTGAATTATACGTCTTGAGAAAAATAGCCAATAATTTCAACATTCTGTTTGAACACCAAAATGTCAACATTTTGATAGCTCATGCCACTTTAACAATAGTTAAAAAAAGTCTAGTAAATGTAAAGAATTATTTGTGACATTATGTATACTAAAGGCTAACAAATATCTATTTGTAAAGACCAGTTCTATAGGTAGAAGAATAATTCATTAACATAATAATGGATAAACATAACAAGATCCAATCAGCAAATACTAGAATTTGTGACGATAAATCAAGACATATGATCCTAGAACACATGATCCCACGACAACGAGATAACTCTAACATATCAAAGACTGTTGCTACAGACTGCCCCAGCTCTTAATCATGGATGAAGTCAGTTTGCTCGTTGGAATTAAGGATTAGCGGACAACCATTACTCAGTTGTCTGTCTGACTGTGAGAAGAGTGGAGATATTACCAAGTCACCATTCAACTATACATAATAAATGCCCCTTTAAATACACACCGCTTAAAGGTAGACGGCTGAACCATTAGTCTAATTCTGTGTCTGTGTGAAACCCACCTCCACTACAGGAGAGCTCCAATACTTCACACCACTAACACAGCCATGTAGTTTTCTAGACGACCATCATTTAATGGCCTATTGATTTTTTTCACAACCAAGGGACATGTGTGCGAGACTAAACACTCGGACGGAACATTCTAAATGTGTCTGTGTGTAATCAAGCAGATTTCTAACTAGGTCAATGGGAAATCTAGCTAAAAAAAGACGCTTAAAATCTGATTATTGATCAAACATATTTCTATTGCACTTTCAATGACTATATTTCCATAGAGGGTGTAGTTCTAATGATTTGTTTTCATCATAATATGGTTAAAATGAACATTGGACAGGGTATTGACATATACAACCAATACGCCTGTGATGTGCTTGGACAAGAAAATGTTCTGATTGATTGATTGATTGTTTGGTGTTTTACGCCACGCTCAAGATTATCTCACTTATATGGCTGCGTTGCCAGCTTTATTGTGGGAGGAAACCAGGCTCTATATCCGAAGGAAACCCACAACTTTCCGGTGGTAACTGGCAACCATCCCACATAGGTCGTTCGAGTGAAAACCCAGTCAGAAATTTTTCCAATTTTTCGGGGGGACTGAGTGGGATTCGAACCCGCGACCCATTGGTGGAAGGCTGTTCGGATTGAGCGTCCAACACTCTACAATTGAGCCACCCACGGAGGCCCCCCAGTTCAATTGAACAGGTGGATAGATAGCTGGTATATATTATATACAACATCAATGGGGGAATGCATCACTTTCTTGATAATATACTAACTACAGAAATATACATCAGTTGATTAGTTCGTTAATCACAGATCATTATACTAGATACATGTACTCGTAAGATTACTCATATAAAAAAAGATAAACAAAACAGGACAAGGGGGCAGGGCAATAGGTGGTATGGCGTGAGGAGCTCCATTTTCTGAATTTGTTAAAAAAAAACATATATATTTATGAGCACTAAAATACACAGGCACAGGGAAAAATAACCATATAAATATACATTACGTCAATAATGCTTTTCCCATTTAGATGATATGACTTACCTTTCTAAACTATCACCCTCTAATACAGTTTGAACAGGCATGTAACCCAACCTAGGATGCTTCTTGAAAAACTTTTTGGACTTAAATTTGTTTTTGAAAACCTTTGTAAAATCTCGTACATCTTCGCCTGATGTGGTCTGAAATAAAAACAAAAAAAGACTTATTTACACTATTATATACTTTAGTGTTTGGTCTTCAAAACTGATTTACACTATTAGATTCTTCAGTGTTTGGTATTCAAAACTGATTTATACTATTAGATTCTTCAGTGTTTGGTATTCAAAACTGATTTACACTATTAGATTCTTCAGTGTTTGGTCTTCAAAACTGATTTACACTATTAGATTCTTCAGTGTTTGGTATTCAAAACTGATTTATACTATTACATTCTTCAGTGTTTGGTCTTCAAAGCTGATTTACACTATTACATTCTTCTGTGTTTGGTCTTCAAAGCTGATTTACACTATTACATTCTTCAGTGTTTGGTCTTCAAAGTTGATAACACTATTACATTCTTCAGTGTTTGGTCTTCAAAGCTGATTTACAATTTCAAGTGGCTGGAGAAGTCACCATTTTAATATTATTGTGACAATCAAGCTTTATTTAAAAAGTGGGAATTTTGTCAGCTCGTGATATATTAAGGGATTTACTTTTTCAATGGTTTGTTTTGGATCAGAATGAGAATTAAAATGTCATTGACACTGAAATGTTAATGTGGCATGCGCTGCCAAAATCCAGATTTTTTTTCATAATTTGTGATCATTGTGAGAAGATGAGCATTTGAAGTACCTTGAAAAATTAAAAGATTGATGTTCAAACCAAGAATATGCAACAATAACAGACAAAATTGTTTGAGCTCATTCTCAAACTTTGTTGCTTATAAAGACTACTTTACTGTACGTCTCCAAGATTGTCCTATTTCATACTTCAACAAGAGTTTTAGTAAACTCAACATACGCCCGCCGTGGCAAAGTCGAACCGCTACGATTAACAACCTAACATTTAATATAACATTTGTTTTAATTTCATCAATTAGAATTTCTTGTTCACATTAGAAGTTTTTCTTTTCTGAATTTGATGAAGCTGCAACTAAATACCAGTATGTTATAGTACACATATATTATCTGTTAATTTCAATCACATTTTAATTGCAAAAACTGAAATGTGGCTGTTTTGACATTGCTCTTATCAATCAATACAATAGCTTACAATTCTTGAATTCTAACAGTTTTCACTGGGACACTGTTCTATTGGACTTGGCTGTAGTTTTATTACAAAGCAAACAATCTTCAGGCTGACCACTGATATGCTGGTGTGTAAATATACAAACCTTGGATGTCATTGTCCCCTTATCTCTATTTAAAAGGCCACTCTGATAAATACCAGATGGGTAATGAAGTGGGGAAAATGGTCTTTTTTTGTTATTATAGTGCACATTAAACTATCCAAGAAAACAGTCTCAGAATGTATAAATTAATTGGCTTCCAGTATTACTCTGGACCAAGTGTACTCCAAAAAGCATTGATATATATTAATATATATATATATTAAACATCAGGTACACATTTCTGATAAAAAAAGCTCTTGAAAACAGACAAAAAATATGTGTACCCAAATCAAATTTGGTATGCGACACATCATCTACCTACATGTATAAGGTATATATACTCTAAAAGAATTGGAGAGATTATATCAAAACGAAAGAAGTTCTGGAGCCGCAAGGGAATATTACATAATCCAATAGGGCTGCCATATTATGCAACAGGTGATGTCAGAAATGGTACGTGAAACACCGTCTGCCCATAATGTATATACTCTGAAAGAATCGTCAAGATCGGATCAAAACTTGAGAAGTTATGGAGCGGATGGGAATATTACATAATCCTATATTATGCAACAGGTGATGTCAGAAATGGTACGTGAAACACCGTCTGCCCATAAGGTATATACTCTGAAAGAATTGTCAAGATCGGATCAAAACTCTTCAAGTTATGGAGCAGAAGGGAACGAAGATATAGACTAAGACAGAATATTACATAATCCAATGTAGAAGCCATATTATGCAATGGACAATGTTCTTAATGGTTCATGACACACCTTCTACCCCTAGAGTATATGTTGTAAAAAAAATTGTTAAGATCGGATCAAAACTCTTCAAGTTATGGAGCGGAACGGAACGAAGATATAGACTAAGACAGAATACTACATAATCCAATGTAGAAGCCACATTATGCAATCGACGGTGTCATAAATGGCTCATGACACACCTTCTACCCACAAGGTATATGTTGTGAAAGAATTGTAAAGATTAGATCAAAACTCTTCAAGTTATGGAGCGGAACGGAACGAAGATATAGACTAAGACAGAATACTACATAATCCAATGTAGAAGCCACATTATGCAATCGACGGTGTCATAAATGGTTCATGACACACCTTCTACCCACAAGGTATATGTTGTGAAAGAATTGTAAAGATTAGATCAAAACTCTTCAAGTTATGGAGCGGAAGGGAATCCGGGACGGACGGCGCTGGTGATACCATAATACGACCAACTTTTTTTAAGTCGGGCGTATAAAAATGCGAAATAATTAGCTAATTCTGTTTCAACGAAATTTTCCCTATATTTGGCAGCTCATGCCACTTGAATATGCTTACAGCAAGTAAGGAATGTGTCACAAAAAGAAATGTATCAATTTGCATACCGATTATTCTCATACCTCCTCTGAGAAAAAGTCGCACACAGGGATTAGAGGAGTAGAAATAATAGTTACATGTAAGATATAGTAGTTGAACTTACGGTAGAGCAATATTCTTGCATAGGATGTGAGAGTTTGTGGCCTTTTGATTTTCGCCCGGAGAAAAAACAGCTCTGGCAGATGTCAAAGTTAAAACACTTCAAACAACGGTACCTGGAAAGAAAGGGGACATGTGATATAGGAATGGGCAATGCCAGATATCATACAATGGGGATTAATAGATAGAGGTATTGGAAAATATTCATAAAGAAAAAAAAAGAAAATTCAAAACAAGATGAAAAGTAGAACCTTCAGGTAAAAAATATATATATATTTAAAAATAGAGATAAACTAGCACAGGTTCATATTTAATAATTCTGCCCCAAAAGCTATTTAGACAATATTTGGACAATATTAATGTTTCAAGATACACTTAGACCATTTAATGTGAACTGTGTTATCCAAGAAACACATACATGTACATATAAGTGTTCAATGTTGAAACAAGTGACGAGTTCATCAAAGGGAAGCTACTCACCGGAATCCTACAATGGGGAATTCTTTACAGATATTACATTTAGCCTGATGTTTGGAGACCTCTGATACAGCTAGTCTATGTAGCACAGGTAACCAGACCAGAGATTGTGGTTCTTGACGTGTCCAGTCTAACAAATCTCCAGCTTGCATCTCCTCACGTCCACTCCCCTGCACATTGATAGCATAGATAGTATTCATATTGTTACCCTACAGTTAATATCATTATGACAAACAGTTAATGTACACACAAATTTCACATCTGCTTTTGAAATATCACAGTGTATTTGATGTTAGGATGCCGGCGGCTGTTTCTCAACACATTTACGCCCGTTGTAACTTTGCGCCTAGTCGTAACGTAATGTTGAAGGTATGTTGCCATGACGTTACGACCAGGCGCAAAGTTACGTCGGTGTCGAGAAACAGCCCCCTGATTTTGGTCTACAAGCATTAATGTGGATGGAATAAATAATTTTCTACAGGCCCAACATTATTTAACACGTGAATTATTTAACACAAATTAACTACTCCCACAAGAAAACATGTTTATTGGTTTAAATTACAAGTTTCTCACATAGATTATTACATAACATAATCGCACGAGCTGCCAGAGTTAAGATATCTTCATGAATTCTGATTGTCAAGAGAAAGAAGAAATTTGCTGTTCGTTGAAAAACTAAACCAGCCACCCAAAATAAAAAATTATTGAAAGAGTCTTACTTGACAATAAGTATTAACTAGAAGAAATTTATCACTGTTTGTTTTGGAACTGAAAAAAGGCGGGACATTTTCCAGACCGGTACAATTTTTCTATTTATGGACATCGGGAATTCCCCTTTTTTTTGTAATTCCTAACTGAGTCGGAATATGTTTATTTTTGTGTACGTAATATCTCTTAGCAATTACTTAACATGCAATCACAGGGGGGGGATATCAACGAAAAGCTGTTTATCTGTGTTCTTTGAGAAAAATAGCCATTGATTTTAAAATTCTGTATTAACAAAAAAAATATAAGAATTTTGGCAGCTCATGCCACTTCAAGTAAACCAGCCCTTTAAAGCCATGCAAATTTTGTTTTTCTACTAATTCAACATAAAATTTAGATTGAGGCAAATTCTTTTGTATCTACTGTAGACCGTAAAATAGAAATCTTACCAAAACTTTTTCAAAACAGCTCCGAACACTTGGTTCAATATTACTGCCACCAAAGGCTGCAATTTCCCCCAGTTGTCGGGGAATCTGCATAACATCATGTAACAACAAACCAAGCTTCCTCTCATCAGCAAAACCATTTATATCAGCTATCAACCGAAACAAAACTGAAAAACAAATTGCGTCATTCAGTACATGCATTTCAAATCTTTTTACTTAGGCAGTTCTGATGTTTAAAAATAATGTCCAAATATTTTCCATTTTGATATTGATTGATTGATGTTTTACGTTGTACTTAAGGGCAGACGCGGGTTGACAAAGTGTGATTTTCGCTTGAGATGTCAAAAATGAGTAAATTCTAGTCGTGATTCGACTTATATGGCTATTATAGTGGAAGAGGAAACCCTTGACCTTTGGCAGGTGTTTGACAACTTTACAAATACAACCATCAAGTGAAAACTCACAAAGATTTTGTTGAATTTCTTCATTACACTGAGTGGGTTCAAACCTATGACCCATCGATGGAAGGTTTGTGTTGGTATGAGAGATAATCCCTCTACCCAAATAACCCAATGACAAAACAAAAGAGTATATTAAAATGTTCAAGTGTAAAAGCCTACTTACATCTATATTTGTCTTCTAAATGTGCCTTAGACATCAAGATCAAACCCACTTTGAATGATAATACTCGGATCTTGCCTGTTCTTATCCTTCAAATAACAACACATTTTCGACAGTTATTCATTTATTCATTTCTCCCATTAAAATCATTACTTTAATTGATACAGAAAGGTATCATACACAATTATAAATATAATAGTTGAAAGCATTTTGACTTTGAGAAAGCTGCGGGGCATGCCCATCAAACAGAGAAAAAACTAAACTTCAAGTTTGCTTTGATTGCAGCTAGGATGAGTTTTCTTAATATAATATGAAAATCACTTTGGCACACTATGGATTGGGAGATAACTTACATATCATAGACATTCAGTAACCAGTTAAGTACAAGATCCACACAGACAGGTACATTCACTAAGCTGGGATGGTCATCAGAAAGGGCTTCATACATTGTCGTAACACAGTTGATGATTTCTATCACGTCCATTAGTTTATCGTTCTGCGCTCGTAATCCGTGGTGGTCAAATGCATTCACCGCTGTAGCCATGTTCAACAAATCCACTACAAAGACAGCACATTTACACAACAGTTATATGCTTGATTCAATTTCCACAAAAGTTCTTGGCTGATGAAGGGTCTAATCAAAAATAAATATGTAAGTTTCTTTAACTTTTTTGCTTTAATGTGAGAAATCATACACAACAGATTTATAGATGGGACCAGTTTTTTTCTCAAACATCACACGGTCCTTCAAGGAAAACCCCGGATAAACAATTATATTATACTTGACAGAATCTAAAAGAAAGTATTACAGATTGCAGAGTGTAGACTTTGAGAAGTAAAGAAAGATTTGAAACCATTCTCTGTACAGAGTGAAATCCATACATTCTGTAAAAGAAGTAAAAATACAAGAACTTACAGCATAACCTCTTCTGTAACGTTCTAAGCTTCATTGCAGTTCTATAGGCTGAGAAACGGACATCATTTAAATCATCTGAAATAAAAGGAGGAAGCAATGTTTCATTTCAATAAAAGCAGATAAAATCATAATTATTGATTTACAATGTTACGTATAGCATTGGTATCCCAAATAACCGATTTCCTTTGGAGATTTCCAATATAAAGTATTATAACAAAGTTTATCAAAAAATATTTAAAGAAGTTAATGTATATTGGGAACAGACGCAAAAAAAATTGACTGTTTCAATCAGTCATTATAGGTGTATCTTGGATACAAGCGATCATTACCAATGACTCCTAGCAGGATAACACAGTACTATAACAAGAAGTTCTTATCCATTTAACCGTTTTGTAATTCAAGGACACAAAATTCTGCAAATCCTGTCAGCAAATTTTTGCCATTATTAATTATAACTTGTTGATGGAGGCTTCATACTTTGACAAAATACACAAAGTTTTGATAAATAAAAGAAAAGTGTTAGTTTGGATGGGCTTTGATACAAAGTTTCTTACTTAAAGCTTCCATTAAGTCTACCATTTTAGGGTGGTCCCAGTGGGTTGTTTCTGTTGTATGACTGAAATAAGATCAAACAAATCTTCATTAAACACATATTAGATTCTAAGTAAAAGCTTCAAGGCAAACTTTATGTTAAATTTATGCAATAAAGTATATAGAAAAAGTCAACATTTTTGATGAGATTATTGAGTTAATCAATTCTGTAAAACAGAACTACATGTAGTTAATTTTTCCATATTTTATCAAAAAGCACAAAATAACGGTTTTTAAATGTTGACTCCCTTCAGTTTTTCAAAGTACTTCAAGGCCTGAACTTTTGTATGTACATATAATACACACAAAATCATATACAGCTTAAAAAAGCTAAAAGTTTTCATATTTTTTCCAAATGGACGTAATAGCTTATTACTACCTGATAGAGACACATGAACTTACTTGATATAATAGGGTACTTTGTTTCCTGCCACAGCTCTCTCCCATGGAGCCTCAACAGAAGCTGAAATGATAACGTTAGTTTTCACTTGTTTCACCCAAACTTCCATTTTGAAAATAATAAAGTCACTAAAAGCTAGCAGTTGATATATCCATGCATTTGTCAGTCAGATATCTGTGTCCCTCTATCAAATTTCAAACAATGTATTCCAGAGGAATATGTTGAGCACATGTCAAGTTTTCACACATGGATATAGTACTTTTATACTTTGGTCCAAAATAAAGAGCTTACACACAGTACTAGTACATGCTGCTGGAACCAAAAAGGAACATATATAAATATCAAACCTGCTTCAGTACATATACAGGAATTATTAAAATAACTGATGTATGAAAACATCTACATGTAGTTTGTATAGGACAGTTAAAATCACACTTCTGATGTTAACAATCAAAATTCAAATGTTAATGTCCGTGAAACTATCTCGACTCCACAGGTAATGCAAAATCTATTGAAAGTTAGTTGATCATCTGTCCAGAATCACAAACAATTACTAGAACACAGGTTTCTCCTATATCAAACTGTATCTTGTTTGAATTTATAGCCAGCAAAAATAACTTGAACATCAATTAAATGAAATTGGTAATGTAATAAACCATTTTCATTGCAATAATTTGAAGACTCCAGTCAAGTAGGAGAAACAGATAGATGCACACTGTGATATATATACATATACATTTCTGGGTTAGAATTTATTATCAATAGGTGTCACAGTTTCTGACAAATAAGGGAATTAAAGTAAGAGAGAGATAAGATGGTATCTATAGTAGCCCTGGTTATAGATGATCCTGTGAGAAGGGTTAAAGTTCAGCAGAATTCTCCTACATTATGTCATAGAAGAGAATACAATAGATTAGGTAGATAAATCCAGGTAATACCCTCCTAGATTATTGTATAGCTTGTTGTCATGGAAACTATAACATGATTCTCAAGGTTCCTTCCTCGCCAATGACTTCCTTGAATATTAATGTCAGGGAGATTTACATCATTTACATTGTAAACAGATGTAATCATAGCCATTTATAGAGAACATTTATAGAGGTGGATATGTGGACTTGAAATGATTGGAGACATTTCCACTTTAATTGGTTTGTTCTATAAAATCAAACAACTGTATATGCTATATATTGAAAAGCTAAGAGCATATCTGACAACAAGAGTGTAGTAAACTCAACATACGCCCTTCGCTATTACTGATTACTCTACATTACAGAACATATTTGTTTAAATTTCAACAATTCAAAGTTCATATGAAAGATTTTCATTTCTCTATTAAAGGAAAATACATGTACATGTATATGGATGCTGTATAATGAAACCAAGGATATCCTAAATGGTTCCTGCCACACAATCTACCCCTTAGGTATATATACTCCAAAAATTGTCAGGATCAGATCAAAACTAAAGAAGATATGGACAGAATATTACACAATCTAATATAGATGTTGTGTTATGCAATCATGCAACAAAAATTGTCATAAATGGTCGACAACACACCATCTACACAAAAGGTACATGCTGTGAAAATTGTATAGATTGGATCAAAACTCTTCAAGTTATGGAGCAGAAGGGAATCTGGGACGGACGGCGCTGGTGCTACATGTAGCATAATACGACCGACTTTTTTTAAGTCGGGTGTATAAAAATGGGTAGAATAAAACAGCAGATGGTCAATGATTTGACGGAAATCAACTGGGATTCCTCAACTGGTATGTTTCCAAATTGCAAGACCATACTGCCTATGGAACCATACAAACCATGGCATAAAACACCAGCTTTCTGGATGGTATAAAAGACCTACCTTAAACTTCCAGTATAAGTGTATATTGTTGCTTGTGTACATTGAGGGTTTGCCTCATGTCATTATGATGGGAATGATAGAAAACTAGCTTACACTGATTTGCTAAATAACACTGGAATTTAACCCTCACAGTTCTGTAACTTGTCTGCTAATCTTTGTGTGTGTATTCAACAATGTTTATTTATGAAAATATCAATAACCATCACATAAAATATGAAGTGTGCTCAGAAGTCATTTTCTTGAAGTAAGTACTTCTATTGATATAAAAGTACACAGTTAGTTTAACAGTAAGATTGGGAATGAATGGGTTAACCTACAAGAGACAAATGATATGATGTAACATTTACAGATACATCAGACATATGACCTTTTAATTGTCTACAGGGATCGCAAACAAATTGCTCTTATTACTAAGTACCAGATGAATTAACAACCGTAGCAAATAAAGTAAATCAAGAAAGTCGCTTTTCTCTATTCAGTAACTGATTTGTACATTCAGTCCTGTTTAGTATTCTGTTCATTTCTAGTGAAATATTATTTACAAAATATACATTATGTAGAGCCACACATGAAATACATGTATCCATTCACTTATTTAAAAAAGCTACCAAAAGGTGAAGTACCCAAAAGTAATCACTGTTTTCAATATTTTTAAATTCAATTTGCAATCTGTAAGAGGAAATGGTGTTTACCAATGACACAAGACTGTTGGTATGACTATATGGCTCTAAAGACTATTGGCATGACTATATGGCTCTAAAGACTGTTGGCATGACTATATGGCTCTAAAGACTATTGGTATGACTATATGGCTCTAAAGACTATTGGCATGACTATATGGCTCTAAAGACTATTGGCATGACTATATGGCTCTAAAGACTGTTGGCATGACTATATGGCTCTAAAGACTATTGGATTGACTATAAGGCTCTAAAGACTCTTAGCATGACTATATGGCTCTAAAGACCGTTGGTATTGGTATGACTATATGGCTCTGAAGACTATTGGATTGACTATAAGGCTCTAAAGACTGTTGGCATGACTATATGGCTCTAAAGACTGTTGGTATGACTATATGTCTCTAAAGACTGTTGGTATGACTATAAGGCTCTAAAGACTCTTAGCATGACTATATGGCTCTAAAGACTGTTTGTATTGGTATGACTATATGGCTCTAAAGACTCTTGGTATGACTATATGTCTCTAAAGACTGTTGGTATGACTATAAGGCTCTAAAGACTCTTAGCATGACTATATGGCTCTAAAGACTGTTGGTATTGGTATGACTATATGGCTCTAAAGACTCTTGGTATGACTATATGGCTCTAAAGACTCTTGGTATGACTATATGGCTCTAAAGACTGTTGGTATGATGATATGGCTCTAAAGACTATTGGCATGACTATATGGCTCTAAAGACTATTGGCATGACTATATGGCTCTAAAGACTATTGGCATGAATATATGGCTCTAAAGACTATTGGATTGACTATAAGGCTCTAAAGACTCTTAGCATGACTATATGGCTCTAAAGACTGTTGGTATTGGTATGACTATATGGCTCTAAAGACTCTTGGTATGACTATATGGCTCTAAAGACTCTTGGTATGACTATATGGCTCTAAAGACTGTTGGCATGACTATATGGCTCTAAAAACTGTTGGCATGACTATATGGCTCTAAAGACTGTTGGCATGACTATATGGCTCTAAAGACTGTTGGCATGACTATATGGCTCTAAAGACTGTTGGTATGACTATATGGCTCTACCTAATTTCACACTCTTTTGTTAAATTTTGGTAGTGACTTGAATTACAATAACTAGAAATGTGTCTTGTACCTTCCCATAGTAAAGGTTGCTGACCCAGACTTCTAACCAACCGTCGGCGAAATCCTCTCCCAACCATAATGAGAAACGAAGAAGGTACAGAGACTTAAATCCTTATTCAGATTGATTTCCTGAGATTTAATCCAACTTTATAATGACAAGTTCAGTGTAAAGCCAGCATGATTCCCAGTATTGGTAACAATTCCAGATGGTCCTGGCATACATATATGTGTGTGTGTAAAGTCAGTTTGTTTATATGACACGATACTGAACTCTAAAACAGTCCACATAGAGGTAAAACAATGACTGATCCATTGATTGATGTTGCAAATGATGAGATGTCAATAACATACAGTCAACACAGTTGCCATCTGTTGAAATGCACTACACAAATCCTAGTCCTCTTAATCCAAATACGTCATTTCGACAGACAGGTTATTTTCATGAAAATATAACTTTTCATAAGAAATACAAACAGTTCCTTCTCAATTTAAAAAGTCTTCCTGGTGCAGTTGTAATCCTATTTCAGTTGATCACAAGTTTCATAGAATAACTTCATATATGATAAGAAGGGTGACATAGAAAGTCCATTGTTTACAAAGTCCAACTCCTCATCAATGGTCACCAAGACAATATACGTTTCCGACCAGAATCTTTGAAGTACTGACTACCATCTGATAAGGTCAGACCTGTGGAAATGAGTTTTTTGAAGTCTGCATCCTCAAGTTTGAAAGATCCAGTCAAACAAATCTCACAATACAATGTTGAGAAGTAAACAAATCTGGCACTAGACTGTAGCATGTGCTTCTGAGTGTCGGCAAAATTGTCTCAAAATTCTAAGTGGCATTCTCAATTTACATACAACTCACTCTAGACCTGACTTTGAAAGACAGTCCACCTCATCAGAGGAGATGTCTTAACTTATTGGAAAGTCTGAATAGCTGGTCTCTTGTTAGCTGTAAACTGGAGGTATTTTAATGAGGTGAACAGCCCAGGGCCCAGGCCATCTATCAAAATCTGATAAACCTGCCAAGACTGACACAACTAGAAGACTTGCATTGAGTACAAAAATCACCTGGTAAGCTGCTATAGTAGGCTTACCTATTCCTCCACAACATCAACTATAGCTAGGTGAAAATATAAACCTAAAATAATTAACTATCCACATATTAGCCTGAACATGTATATTACTGGAAATATGATATTCCATATGTATGACCAATGAACATTCTTTAGGGATTCAGAACATATAATTATGAACACTCAAACACACATGCACAGGTAAAATCTTCTCGTCTAAAATACCACATATGTGTTTGTCAGTTCTAACGTTTGATTTTTGTTACAAACGTGACGGTCAGATTTTAAAAAGAATGAACCATTCTGATAAAGCATAAAACAAATTAAAATATCATTATATGACTTCTGCTTCTTACAGTCTTACAGCAATAGTTTTCTTTTGGATTTTTTTTATCCCCCCTCCTATGTGATTATAGGAAAATCATACAAGAGTACTGAAATTTCAAAGAAATCATAAAATTATTGGAATTTGTGTGTCATAGTTGAAGGAATTAAATAAAAACAAGTCTGTATACAACTTCTGCTACATTAAATAAGCATCGCAAAGTTTCTATCTATATACAAAGATTGTTATCAAACTAACATCTTAGCATTTAGATCGAAACATTAAAACAGTCTTTATTTCCAATAGCAGAAGTTGTATATATATAGACTTAAGTTTTTATTTAATTAGAATTTTTAATTTCAATCAAGCAGTTGTATAGCTGATTTAGTGTCGCTTTAAGTCATCAACATGATGTTCAATAGTTTAATTTTGCTGATACAAAAATCTTGTTTTGGCAGTGATGATCAACATGCTATCAGGCTACTTGTATTTAAAGCCAAATAACCAATCAATACTTAGTATTAAATCATGTGACTGTGTTCAGAAATGGCCTTAACTTGAATAGACTCTAGGGGTAGAGCATTGTTTGAGAGTCAGTAGGGAAACATTGAAGATGGTTTAGTGTTTTAAGCTGCACACCAGATTTTATTTAATTATTTCGAGGGTAAGCCACGGGAGCAAGTCCCATAAACGAGGCCCATACATACACTCATTCATACATGTTAACAATATATACAATTCAATGAACATCAGAAGTCTGAATATAAATAAGTTATTTGTCTGGGTAAAAATAATGCAATAAGCATTATTTCACATATATGGTGGGGTTAGGGTTTTATTTTGGGGGGGGTGGAGGACATGTCAAGGGGAAGCAAAGTGAGCTACCCTCGCTGTGCATTCTCTATCTCTAATAATGAGTTTAGAACATATACATGTAAGCCTGTGTCTTACCAGAGAGAAAATGTTGTGAAGTTGGCCCGAAATCTCGAATTGCTTCTTGTAACAGTTTTAATCTTTCTTCTATGGATAACTGTAAAACTTTCCACCTGTCAAGATAAACAATGTAGGGAATTCGTCAGTTTTTTGGACAGGTTCCAAGAAATATAAGTCAAAAATAACATGTAGATAGACAAGTATCAACTTCTAGATGTACCCTTTACTAATACATGTAAGATAAAAAAATATTCAAGACAAACTAAAAGCTATGCTAACAAAAAATATATGGCTAAACTGTATAATAAAGATTCATGTACCGGTACCAAAAACCCTTTGTACATTTACATGGGGGTAAAAAGTTGAGTATATGTGTGGATATGTGTTAAAGACTGATTGAATAAAAACACTACTTCATTTATTACTTAAAAAAGGTTAACAGATAAAAAGAAAGAAATACCTTGAGTTTAAGCCTTCTAATTTGTTAATGGGGATATGAGATAAAATAACCTCTAGAGCCTGGATTTGGCTGGCCAGGTCGTTAACTTGATCAACACGGCCTTGCAATGGTGCTATTCTATGTTGGAAGCCCTGAAATAAAAGATATTAGGGTTAAAATCAAGTTACTCTGCAATTCACAGAAAGGCCAAATAAAAGCACTAATGCAATGAGGGGTATTCTCATTACCAAATGTGAAGTTTAATACAGTCTTAAACTTTTGAATAATGTCATTGAAAGGGGGTCATGTTTCCTAAGTGTTCAATTATTGAAGTGGTTGAAAAAAGGCTGGTTTGAGAATTAGGATGGCAGGCCTTATTTTTTCACGCGAACGATCTTTCGGTTACTTGGAGGTTACACAAAAAAAATTCACGCGAACGGTGATCGTTCAAGCCGGGTAAATCAGCAATTTGTCCAAAAAAAATCAAAAGCAGGAAAGACTAAGAGAACACCGAACAAACATCAGTTGCTATGTACCGATTCTAATACCTTATCGCACCAAATCGGTTCATGCATTAAGTCACACGCAAAACAAAGCGGCTTTGAGTTGTCCGTTTTGAAAATGAAAGCTAGACATACAGACTCAGCCGTACACGCGAGTGAATGTTGAACGTCAGTCAGCCGTGGTCTGAATTCCCTCAGCTTTGCTGGTCTGAATTCCCTCAGCTTTGCTAAAGTCTTTCCAGTGCTAATGCGATACATTGTACCTTGGAAATAATTCAATCTTTTTGTGAGAAAATCTGGGTTAATATTATATTAAAACGAGCCGAGAACTTGCAAAAATTTAAGCAAAACAGTTTACGAAACTATAATTTAAGCAAAACAGTTTACGAACCTATGTCTACAGGCTAACTCTGTTTAGTGCTCCCTAGCACGTGACCCGTTTTCGCGCAATCTGTCTTCAACTTCAACTGATGTTTTGATGTTAAATATTTACGGGTCTCCTTCTTTACAAAGGTCAGTTTTTGAAATTGTCACTGTGTGATGACCAAAAATAGCATTATTTAATGGCAATGAAGTTGATAACATTTTGCTGACGTACCCTAACGGTCTGTTACGCTGGTTAAATTTCACGAGAACAGTGGATCGTTCACATCTATTTTTGAAAAAAGAACGTTGGAACTCAAAGTGGCAGGAGCTGCCAAAATGTTGATATTTTCTGTCAAGAAATTTTGAAATTCTCTGATATTTTTCTCTACAATGAAGGGGAAGAGTAAATAATAGCAGGTATCATGTGAGTCGATCATAACAGGTGACTGAAACAGGTCAGTTGGCAAACAATAGACTAACTCTCAGTTCCACGGGTGATCGCAATGTTAGAGATAGGCCATCAATGAGCGACCCATGTGATAACATGCTATTCTTTACTCTTCGCAGCACAAACTGCCAATATGGACAATGGAATATAGCTGAACATACCTTTGTTTTGTCAATTTCATCTTGTAAATTTTCTATGACAATGTCTCCTACAGATGGGAGTTTATTCAATTCTTGATCTGCTTCCCCTAACTGACCATCCAAATCTTCCATGGTTTCATGGAACATAGTTATTCTCTGGAAGACAAAGTAAATCAGTTGAATGGATTGATTTATTGATTGATGTTTTACGCTGCATTCAAGATAATTTCACTTATATGGCAGAGTTGCCAGGTTTAGTGGGGAAGGAAACCCCAACCATCGGTAAGTACCTGGCAACTTTTCCACACACATTTTTCCCCCTGGGTTTGGAACCATCAACTAATCAGTAAACGGTTTGTGTTGATGTGAGCATCTCTCGGTTGAAGTTTCAAACCAAATATACTTCCAACAGTTACCGATATATGCCACACAAAATCACAGAACAAATTTATTATTATTATTGGATTATTGGAAGCATTTTTTCAATGATCTCTATCAATTCCTGTAATCATAGAATACTATAAGATATAACATAGCATATAACAAATACAACATAGCATTGGAAACAAACTAAATTTTGATGTCAAGCTGAAGAACAGAACAAGTGTCATAAAAGCATTGTTCTTACCTCTGCCACTTCATCTAGTCGAACTTGCCACTCATAACAGTTTTGGTTAAGCTCCGCCCACTTTCTGTTTAAAAAGCGAACTTGTCTCCTAATTTTTCTTATCAAATGTCTGGCGTCTTTTTCCGTACCAGCTTCGTCATCTAGATGATAAATTAAATAAAATTCAAGGCATCACAAAAAAGATTGATTGAATAATATTTTAGACAGCAGTAACATTTATTTGAAAAAAAAAAAATGATTACTAAAATACTTCTTAGAAGAAATGAACTAACCTGAATGCTCTGCACTTTCTGCACTGTCTGTACTTAAACGCTTATCTTCCCCTTCCTCTCTTAAATAATACCGACCAGCCTCTAAGCTCTGTTCCACCAGGGGGCGTTTTAGATCAAGCTGTTCGCGAAGACGCTATAACAAAGAAAATTCCCACACATTCAGATTTAAATACCACTTTCACTCTCCAAAAATTGGGGATGTGTCTTACGGTTGTTTTAAAAGCACAAAGCCCCATCTCAAATACAGTGTATACTTCTGGGCTGAGTTGTTCAAAAGTGTATCAGGCTTAATACCAGTCTAAATGACGTTGCGTAACAAAGAAATTGAATTGTGACGTTGCAAAGTTATACCGGTATTAAGCCTAATACACTTTTGAACAACCGGCCCCTGAGTCCCAGCTATTTGACTTCAGCTTGTTAGTGGTAAAATCTTTGGTTCGTACAGGTAACTAGCTTTTTCTCACGGTCTTTTAAACGCTCAACTTCCATTGACAATCAGTATTCGTGACAAAAAACCTGAATTTTGGCAGTCTACGTCACCTTACAAAACTAACAAAACCGTTAAGGGTTAAGGGTGTTGAAATCAATGTAAATTAGCAGACACTCTCATCTTTTATTCATTACAAGTGCATTTGTATTGTCAGAAAAGTCAGACCAAAAGAATGATGGGCTGCCTTTTAAATCATTTTATGAAGTAAAGATTGGCTTCAGAATCTCCGCTGTTGAGGAAGGTTCAATGAAAAACTGTATTTTTTCTAAATAGATGATAGATTGTTGGGCAATGTTTTACAAATGGTTGGAGCTTATTATGAAAACACGACTGCAATAAACTGGCTCAATAATCTATTTCCCACAGACCATGCATGATAATAAACGAGGCGACACTAAGACTAGGTCTGTAAATATTTTCCATAAATGATCCATTTGTTAGAATAATTACCAGGTTTTTTGGGGGGTTAGTAATATAACAAAATTATTTATAGAATTTTGCTTTAGACTCATAAAATGAAATCCTTAAAACAGATTCCTCTAAAACCAAAAGGCTAAATACTGGCCAGGGATATAATTATAAGAGAAGAATACTATCTAAATTATTTTTTAACTTAATTTAGAATTAGCAGAAAGTTTTACTCACTTTTTGCATAAAAAATCCAAAACAGTATTAAAACAGATAACAATGAACATTATTCATTCACCCCGATTTATTAACCCACCTCATTCATATCACTTTGGCGTTGTACGGAGTTCAGGTCGCCACCTACAGGCTTTTGATGTTGCAGATCCTGGTGCTTCCGTAAAATCCAGTCAATGAGCTGCTGTAGTGTTTGCAGAAGATGCATCCATTGTTCTGCATTGCTCTCAAGATGGCCCCTGAAACAAATAAACAGAAATTCATATGACAGGAGACTGTCATGTTGAAAAACATGCAAAAATACTTAGAATCTTGTGTCCCTTGCTTTGGTGTTAATGCCAAGCATCAATTAAAAATCTAATCTTATGTCAAATGGTAAAGTACAATTTTAATCAAGAAACACTTGGCCTATTACAAATGAAAAAAGAATCACCCAGAAATATAAGTGCCCACCATTAGTCTTTACATAAAGAAGAATATACCTTATTTCCATGGATTTGCTTTTTAAACTGAGCCATCTTTGGTTCATCTCCTTCAGACGACCTTCAAGTTGCTGAGCATCTTGGGCCACCATTGTTCTAGAGAGATGACGTCCACTGTTATTAAGGCTTTCAAAAGTTGGTAAGTGGGCATCCACTTCAGCCTGGAGGTCCTATAATCAATTAGAGATTGGATTGAATTACTCAAATAAACCTATACCCTAATTTAAATTAACTCCTCACAATACAGTTACAATGTACCCTTTACTTCTCTCAGTCGTGTCGTTACCTGGAGACTTAGGTTGACATACTATTATACAAGTGTGTATGTAAATCAATCAGATAGCATATAACTTTGACTAAAATAAAACTAGAAACCAAAATGAAAAAAAAATTGGGGAAACTTTACTTTGATAGAATCTGCCACCCTGAGGAGTTCCACCAGCTTGAAATATTTTATTGATAATTACTTTTAATACCAGGTACAAATACTATCTCATGCAGCACCATGGCCAACTTTAATGTGTATTATCTATAGCTATCTTTTCTGGCACCAGCCAATTTAAAAAAACAAGATTTTTCTGAAGATGATGGAGTTTAATGGCTTCCTGAAAGTTTGATGACCATTAACCAAACATCAAAGAGTGCCCCCATCATTAACAGTCACTCTGTCAAAGTTGTGTGGTCATTATCCGTCACAGAACTCTGCCTAACACAAGCTCTAATGTTTTAGTTTGATAGGACAATTTGGAAATCACCATGAAATGGGCATCCTTCAAGAGCAAATAATGGGTTTTCAAGAATGAGCTTTGTATCTGTTGAATTCTCAAAGCTCTAAATGGCAGCCAAATTGGCAAACAGCAAAAAAGGGCAGGTGAAATTTCTCAGTAATTACTCTACAGCAATCCACCACATGACAGAAATATTCCTGGGAGATTTAAACATAGCAGTTGGCATGCTTGGAGATTGATACTATCAGCAAACTGTAAGGACAGAAAATCCGTCAGATGATCGCCAAGCATGACCAATTTACTTGTTCCTCTGCAATTACCATCTTTGTCACTAGTTAACATGTGACTTTATTGCTGTAAAACACTTTTTTGTTTTCAATCTGTGTCCTTAAGAGTGTCAGATCCAACAGAAACAACAAAAAACGCCATGAAACACAACCTACCAGGTACTCGGTAATAGCAGATCAACAACAAGGGATTCTACCAGAATATTAAATGCATAGTGTGAGCAGGGAGATAGAATGTCTTAGCAGCTAGAAATCACAGTTATATGTCATACAAGTTATTGTCAAGACTTCATTTCCGTACACATATCTTAGAGTAGCACTACCTTAATTTGATAAAAACATTAATTTACATCTGGCAGTCAGGTAGCTTTCTTCTTAGTTTGACAGCAGAGAATAAATATAAATTCTCATAGAAAATATTAGGATTTTCATGTGAAATACATGTGGATAATTAAGATGAGCACATTAAAAGATGTAGAATTATCTTTATACTGATGACAGACTATGAGACCAATTTATGACAATGACATTTTCTGAAGAAGTCTATACGATTTTTAATTAAAGAGAGAGTTTTGCTTCTTCAAAATCTATATGATTTTAATAAGATATGTAGACATGAATGTACATGTAGTTCTCTACTCCGTAAGGACAAGGTGGTGACAAAGCTGAAATTGTATGGAATATATCTTAAAATGTTAGAATCCAAACGTGTTAAATGGGAATCAAGGTAAGGATGGGGGTATAGTGCAGAGGTCTAAGGTCATAGTTCATGTATATTCTATGTGTGGCAAGTATGTTGATCTTTGGTTTCACTCAGTAAGGGTTGCTCATCAAAGGGCTGGTGTAAACAGGGTCCTGTACAGAGGTGTGAATGAACATTCCTCCTCTCATATCACCCCCTTTATAAACACAATTACCATATGTAGACAGACCAAGAGGTGATAAAATATCTACAGTCTGGTCATGTTGTTAAACACAACCATGTACCTAACCCAACTGACCATCAACCTGTGGCCAAACAATCAAACTTGTCACCTGCATGTATGTGAATATCAAGTACCCCAGGTGTAAAATAATTAAATATTCTAAAATTAAAAGTGTTAACATTCAAAAACTTCACCACATGAGCATCAGACGACAGAGTATGAAAACAAATAGAGGTTTGGTAATTAAGATCATTATGTTAAAACTCTACTGACAAGTACATATAACTTTATACTGTATTAATACCAAAGATAACTACCAAAGTTATTATCTTAAGTTGAAGGGATTTCACAGAGAACAGATATTTGGTCTGGGTTTTGGTATAGATCTGGTGAATTCAAAATTAGTGATTCAGTATTTTCAACATTATCACTATCAGGTGTGGCTTTTAGTATACATGCACGTAAACAGTTACATTCAAAGATACATGTATGGGTCAAAATACATGTACACAAATATGCCTAGCATAAATCTGTTTAATAATATTACATAACTAGTAGCCATGGAAACCTATCTCAAAGATGTTTTTAGCATACACATGTATCAACATGATATTTTGCTTCTAATGCTTTCCTAAATCTATAGATAAAGTCAAAAGAGGTCTTCTGAGGTGTATCACAGCTTCCATAGAGTGAGTAAACATGTACATGATCTAAAAAAAAACAAATCTGTTTTTAGAAGGGAAAAAATGTTTGTTGCTTGTTTTGGCATTTGACATGATGGAGAAAAAAGTTTTAGTTTTGTGGGAATTATTATAAACACTGCAGGACATATCAATACCAGCTGCAAAATCTGTTCTTTTCTATAAAAGCATGTGGTATGTTTGCAGCTGGAATCTTCTCCAATTTTCAGCCAATTTTCTCTCTGATTTAGACAGCAATATCCTGCAGAGTTTTCCCTGGTGAAGAATGCTGTCTAATCCAGTCTAACATATGGTGCCAATGTATCTCCTTCTGCAGCATACTGGAATTCAGATACCTGAACTCAATTCTTGGAATTTGCTAACAGTTATTTAAATAAAATAAGAAATGTATTCAAAACTGAAATCTAAAATATCATTTGAAGGTAAGAATTTGTTAAATATGTTCCATCTTGGAATGACTCAGATATTAATGTATTGGGGGTGGTTATATCCCAGTTTATCTCTTCAGTTTTGTGAGATTAAAGCTATCTAAGACAATTTGAAAACAAAAAGCAATGGGATTTCAAACAACAAAACAATCTGTGATGGTTGAAGTTTGACAAAACTCACAGCATGGATCACTTCTTCATGATTTCTATGTTAGTTTCTCAAAATGGTAGTTTTCCTAACACAGAAGAGAAAATTGTACTTAGTTGGAATGGACAAAAGTTGAATCCCTTCTTGCCAGGTAATAAATCTGAACAAAAACACTCCATATATTGGCGAGGTACCATGTGTATATAATACAGAACCATTGAACAAAGTTATTGGTTTTTCACTTGCCAGCTGATATTTCCTGAATGAAGCTCTTGACGTGAATTCCACACTGTTGACAGATTATTGATTTTTAGCATAAATGAGGGTTTTCAAGGTTTTGATACAAGGGCTTGGAAGTCTACCTTGCAGGCAGGTACTCTATATCCTTACCCATCAGCAAAACCTCCTGGTTAGAGCACGTAAATTGAAGCCTGGGATCCTACCAGAATACCAAATCAATACATAGTGAGCCAGGAGATGGAATGTCTTGACAGTAAAACATCACAGTTATATGTCATACAAGTTATTGTCAAGACTTCATTTCCGTACACATACCATAGAGAAACACTACCTTAATTCAATAACAAAAATTAATCTGGCATGCAGGTATTGGTTTAACAAATTCAATATAGCATTCATTTAATTGTCATAGAAAATAAATATGGGTTTCCATTAAACACATCAGGATAAGTAACACAACCACATTAAAACAACTTCACTCCATGATTTGTAAAAAAAAAAAAAACACAGATGTGGAATTATCTGGCGGCCTACTATCAGACGAACTTTTGACAGTGACATATTCTGAAGAAGCTTTAATTTAATACTATCTTTAATTAATTAAGTCTGCACAATGTGTTCAAGATATGTAGACATCAATGTAGTTTTCTATTCTGCTAGGACTCTGGGTGGTGACAAAGCTTAACAGGTATTGTATAGAATTCATCTTTCAACAGTTAATTATTTACATTTATGTAGGTTACATAAAAGTAAAATTACATGTATTTTCAAACAGACATCGATTTACTTAATTTTTGGATAAAAGCAATCAGATCTAAAACATACCTGTTCAAAAGTTTTAAGTAAGTCCTGAAGTGCAAGGTTGAGTTGTATCATATAAGGGGAGTATGTTATTGCACGTGCCAGACTTCCTACAGGGGTAATATTGACTGGAGAAATACAGGTAGGAGTTGGACAGGTAGTTTACAGAAATTCCATTAAGAAAACAGCATAACATACTGGTCTCAGGTTGAAAGACATACATTGAAGTGATGGGTATAAAACTTCTTCTGTTGCTGTCAGAGGTAATCCGTGAGTCATTGATTAATAACACCTTAATCCCTCTAATCATTCACTTCATCAAAATGTTAATATCTGAGTTTTCTTGGTAAAGACAAACATATGGTGAGTCCAGTACTACAGACAGAATGAGGTGGCCAAGTCAGTCATGGACAGACACTGATGACCAGGCTATAAGCTAATTCCAGTCATGCCCTTCACAACCGGCTAAATCTCATTTTGCCCGCGAAAAACGCTGATTTTTCATAATTCCTTTTTTGGCATTGGCTACCTTTGATTTTCTCCTTGTATTAGGATCAATAAATAGAGAGCTGGCCTTGTTGGTGTTGAGCCTGCTCCCAGGCTGTGGAGACAGAATTGCTGTCTTAATGCTGTGACCAGTTCTCAGTCCACATCAAATTGACATGTGAGAGAGAGAGAGAGCAGACCAGTCAATTGACAGCTTACAATTCCTCACCTACACCTCCCCACCATAACAACTCCCTGTCACTAACACTACTAGCACCTAATACTACAAACTTACAGGATAGTCCACTATACTTAAAGGGGGGACAGACAGTCATTTTTTTCTCTTTATTTTTCAGGTTTTATTTTTCTTGCCTATCTAATGTCATCCAGATCATATAGAAATAAGATAAACTGGATGGTAACATGATGGAAGTAATTGCTATAAATCCTCTGTACTAGAAGAAAATGAAAACCTTTCCCTCCCTTTCTAATACCACCATAGGCCAGTCTTACACTTGTCTCACATCAGTACCACTGTTCTCCTTATTTTTTTAATTTTACAGTACTTCATTGACAAATGACAGACATGCATTTTCTTGATTTTTGGTGATGCTTAAGCATGGATTAGATTCCCAAAATTGTAACTTCTGATTAGTTTAATTTGTTTGTGTCTTTTAGATTGATTGATGTTTTATGCCATACTATAGATTATTTCGTTTATATGGTGGCGTTGCCGGGTTTAGTGTGGGAGGAAACCCCCAACTTTCGGCGAGTACCTGGAAACTTTTTAACATTTTTCAAGTGAAATCTTTCAATTTTCATTTGGTCTGAGTATGATTCAATCCTGTGCCGTATCGATAGATACCATATCGATCTTTTCAAAAGTGAGCATAATGATGGTATTGGCATTATTTCAGGAACTTCAGAAACAAACATCCATATCACCAGCACTAAATGCTAAATGAAATGCAATTTTTTGTGTGTTTTACGGTTCTAAATTAAAATTAGGAATCACTAATAAACCTTTATAATGGGTGGGTGTTATCTATCTCTTTCTGTGTCATATACATGTATGAATAATGTATGTATGCAGGAAAGAAATCACTAAAAGATAGGTTTCAATATCAATTAATACCTCTCCCTTGATCAGTCTTTATTATCAATAAAAGCAAAGCATTGGGGGTTCTGAATCTCCATTAATGGCCAGTAAAGTTAAGGTATGGAATCAGTTAAACCTAATTAATTCATGAAATGACACATAGAAAGGACAGAAGACACCCTTTTAACAGAGGCCAGTTATTAGCCAGTCCATACACGGACAATAAACCAGTAAATGAGGCATATCATACCAACCCATCTGCATTCCATTTGGAAGTCAATTAAAGGCAGCACTATTAATACTGTCAGCTTAAACACTGAGCAAAGAGCTTCCAGCGGATAGGTTCTAAGCTGGAGTAAAAAAGTGACAATTAATAGCCATCTCAACACCTCATACATGTATTTAAATGCAAATAAAAAATAAACCTCCATCCATCCAAAACTAAATGGACTTTCTAAAAGCTGAAAATTAATTCCCCTATCTCAGATCTCTATCGTGTGCATATGGTAATTCTAACAACAGAATAGTCATTTTAAATTATTGTAAAACTTGTATAATTATATATACAATGAAAATTAAGCTATTGTTTTTCTAAAAACTATATGAATGTGATTTTTTTTGTTAGAATATTAAGCTTCAATCAATCAATTGATACAAGGCAATCAGATTGCATATAATGCCATCAGTATTTCTTTTTTTCTTCACAAAATCTTACAGTGACATCAATTTGAGCAATTGAAAGTTATTGAAAACTAAATGATTAAAAAAATATTCAGTAATGATAATAGCCTAAAAAGCAAGTCCACTCTCGTACATGTAATTTCCACTTTTTTGGTGAATAATGGCTTTTAAGTTCATGATTGTGTTAGAATTTTTTTTTTATCAAATTTGCAGTAGCTCATATCAAATTATATTATGATAGACTAAAAAGATAAAGAGTAGATTCCTGACTACATGTATAAGTTTATACATAGGGTTTTACACTTGGAATGAAGTAGATCAAGAAGGACTTGTGTCCCTGGAATGTAAAACACACTTGAAGGAGAAAGAGCAATGGTACTAGAAGGTAGAGACTGTATAAGGTAGAGGAAAGATGAAGAAGATACAGAAGGGTTAGTGTTTGGCCAGTGTTAGTGAAAACAAGACTGCTTAATGCCCTGTCCAAACAAATCTAAGTGCGGCCACGAGACCAGTCCACGCTCTTCTTGATATATCCATCGCATGCTATGTTCAAACCAAACTCCAACTAAATCCTAAATCCAGCCTTACACAAAGAAGCATTGATCGCTTTGAAAAACATTCCCTCAGCTTGAGTTCTTTTCATCTGACAGCCTAGCTTAGGAGTCTTGAACACCCCAGGAAAAAGGCAAATTGTTGAACAATAGGGAAAGCTTTTTGCAACTTCATATTCACAGTTTTATTACCATAAAACTACAACTACGTGCAAAATATATTGGTAAAGTTGTTGGTTGCTACAATAGATACATATTGGCCATGGATACATGTCAGTTGAACAAATGACAAAAATTGATTTTTTAAAGTGGTTTGCTACAAATGCACTATTTATTGTCAATGGCACATCGAACATTTTGCTAGAGTATAGCGATGAAACTATGTTATCCTTAAACTGCTTAAATCTAATCTTTATTTATCCATTCAAGGTTGCCACAATTAAATGCTGTACTAAAGATGCCCTAAACAAGAAATTAATAATTTTTTAAAAATCTAAAAACTTTGCAGAGCATATTTTCAAGATGGTTGGATTTGATTCCTATGAAAAATTATATTGTGACATTGTACACCCTTGAAAAACAAATGATGGAGATATGTTTGAAACTGAAGTCATTGAGTAGAATATTACACGGTTTCAAAAAATGTTCATAAAACACTATTGTTTTCCCTATTTTCTTTCATATTTGTGGAAACATTGAAACAATTTCAAAATATTAAAACAGTAACCCCTGGTAAAATGGAAAAGTGTTAGTTAAACAAGTAGTACAGTTGTATGCTTCATTGTAATTTGATTGATGTTTTATGTCACACTTATATGGCATTGCCAGGTTTAGTGATGGAGGAAGGAAACCCCCGACCTTCGGTGAGTACCTGGCAACTCTTCCAAATACAGCAATCAAGTGAAAAATCCACTTAGATATATCATATGAAGCAAAATGACAGGATAACAGCCGATCTCCAGTGCTAATGTTATCCCGTGTGATTTTGTCCAAACTCCAAAAGGGGCTTATTAATAAAAGATATTCAATAAAAGACAGTCAAGCAGATTCAGTTATCATTTACCATCAAAGACCATAAACCTGTTGTTAATGACTTTCAAATTCAGCAATCTACAGCTGTTACATTAAGCTTCATTACAATATTTGACATGAATTGATTGAGGTTTTATGCAGTGTTCTAGAATTGTAAAACTGCAAGAGATCCTACAGGACTGCGGATTGAAATCTCTGCCCTATGCTAGATTTCTAGTTAACCAACCCACTTAAAACTGTACTGAAATCACTATGTTTGGAACATTCCATATTCAATTTAAAGTGCTTTCAATTCAAGTTTATTATGAGGTATTGTTTTGATGAAGATTTAATTGTAATACATTATATTTGTGTTGAGTTTTGGTATACATGTAACTAAAACTATACATGCATAAAAACCGAGACTGATTGCTGTTTAGGTATCATAGGAAAATAACTATCTTTTTTCTGTGGACAATTGAGTAACACTCTCACATCGATTCTATTACATCAGTTGTCTAGGAAGTCATCAATGGGAATCAGCTGGGGAGTAATTGGGATATTAGACAAGGCTATGTCAGGGCCCTACCATTGATATAGTTGCCTATTTCTGGGAATTAGTGCTAACTGTAACAATGGCTCAATACAGGCACATCACAGGAATGGGTTCTTGACGCTGGAAACAATAGGAAATTGGTAAATGCAAACAGCCTCTTCACCAACCGCTGAAGTTGTATAGGACGACCAGTTGGTCCACCAAGGTCAACAAGCGACCATATTGATTATCTGACCAGTGGTCAAGAGTAGCCTAAGGCAAATACACATTTTTCATGGTATCTGAGTTGGATAAGTGGATGATACTGGGAAAGACCTTTAGTACGAATTCAGTTCCCATTTGTAACTCCCTCATAGTTAAGTATTATGTAGTCTTTATAAAAACTGACAGGCCATATCAAGAAGATAAAGTAAAGTTTACATATAGAAAAGACATGTATACATGTACAGGTATAATTAATTTGATAGTCTGGTGTTGTTTTGATATTAGTTAATCCTAAAAATATATTTAGGAACACTAAACCAAACGTGCAAAGGGAAAGAAGACAAGTTTTATTTATATATCAATTTGTTATTATATACTACAACTAATTCCATGTATTTTTTAAAAGGAAAACTTAAAAAGTTTAAAAACTTAAAATATTTTTGTGGAAAAAGATAAACTCAACCCAAACATAGCAGCTGGTGTACAATGTTTTCAAGACAATGTGAATAGTGTTGTAAACAGATTGCATTTAAACACTTCATTGATTGATGTTTTTACGCTGCACACAATATTATTTAACTTGTATGGCTGCAGGTTTGGTAGATGACCTGACGTAAGTATTTGAAATACATCCCTTGAGATGTTCTTTTAAAGAGCACATTTTACATGTACAGTACCTGTGATATATCAAATATCAAAGCTGGGTGATGTAGGTGATACCAGAAAGGGAATCCCTAAAGGAGATTTTAATCAGAGTTCTGCCTTTATTAAGTGCAGAATTGGAAACTTGAGAGAGTGGTTACCTATATCAGTGTATGATGTCCAGGTGAATGCCACAGGTAAAAACACAAATACAATCAAGTAGAAACTGACAAACTCTAGGCATATGCCTATGCATTGTTGTAGAAGAAATTGATAATGTCAAAGGATTTAGGGCAGGGAATTTGAGCGTCATCCTCGAAATAAAGAAATCACTGTTCATGGATACATTATAAGCAAACAATCTGTATAATACTTAGGTAATGTATTTGATGATATGGTCAATTGTATTGAAGTCTACTATTTTCATCTATGAAATCATTACTTCTGGTGGAAAAGTAAAAAGAAAAAAAAAATGAATGGCCATTACATTAAAAGAGTCAATTGTGGGGCCAAATACCGGACTTTTCTGAAGGCGCTGTGGTAAAAGCAGAAGAACGTTGTGTTTTGAGGAATTTGTGGCAGTATTGTTTCGTTTTAGACATGTTTTGTTTCCTAAAGTTGGAGCTTGATGATATTTTTGGAAGAATAATAATTTAATTTGTAAGCAGGAAATGAAATGATTTACATTACACCACACTAGGAATCATCTCCCTTGTAAGACCTTTTTTCAGAGAATTTCTGCAGGATAATAAGCTTCTCCGAAAAAAAAAAAATACATGTATCACCAATATTCTGTCAAGAAGTGCTAAAATGTTAGCACATTAACACTTCACAGAACTATATATTTCTATATATCTATTATATTGGGTTATGGATTGGTGACGACATGAAATCGTGATGCCCAGAGGTACCTCTGATCATGAAATGAGCCCTATTGAAGGGAAATGAAGCCACAAAAAGTGTAAAATGAGTCGACATTTTTAGAAAAAATTCTTACCCAGATGTTCAAAATTAACCAAACTGTAAACATGCTTAACAGGATGCCATATGAGTATATTCCTAGTAGTCTTTCAATATATTTCATAGGAGCATTGTAGCTATTTTTTAGATAAGGGTTTTCATTATATAAGGGACCTTCATGGCTCAGTAGGTAGAGCGTTGGCCGCTCAATCCCATCATTCTTCCACGAATGGGTCGCGGGTTTGAATCCCACTCAGTCCAAAAAAAATTGGAAAATTTTCTGACTGGGTTTTTACTCGAACGACCTATGTGGGATGGTTGCCAGTTACCACCGAAAGGTCGGGGGTTTCCTCCAGGCATAGAGACCGGTTTCCTCCCACAATAAAACTGGCAACGCCGCCATATAAGTGAAATAATATTGAGCGTGGCGTAAAACACCAAACAATCAATCCATTTTATATCATATCTGACTAAGGCCAAACTCCTGCATGTCGTCAACCTAATGAAATATCATGGGTTGTGGTTCATTAAAACAACTTATGATTCAGTATAAACATCTAAATGACATGCCCATTTTTAACACAATAAGAAACTTGTATCCGTGGTTATTTTAGACAAGAAGATTTTCCCTGTGCCCGTGTGTTATGGTGTTAAAAAATATATCATATATATATATATATGCTGAAAATAATGACTTTGCCAACAGTTGATGTGCCATCCATCAGGTTTGAGGGCCTCAATCAATACGAGACACCATTAGTAAGAGTAAGGGAACAAAACGTAATACAGAGATTCCTTTAGAAAACATGAGACAAAGGAAAACCAAGAGAAAACCTAGAAGCTATTGTTTGGTTAATATCGACCTGGAGGAATCTCACTAAATTTGGATAATAGAATGGTAATATGGGCCCAGAGATATAAAAGCTTGGGTGGATCAAAATAACAATACCTATGTGAGAAATATCTGGATGGAAGACATACAAAAAATGTCAAATAACTGGATATACAAAAACTAGCCATTATAAATCAGGAGTTAGGAAAATAACTCTGTTTGATCCAGTTTAGCTTTGCAGGGAACATAAATAAATGATCTGAGATGGGGACGGGAGCTGGCATAAAGAGACAGCTCTGGGCTAACATTAATCACTGTTACAGACCATAGATACTATAGTGTCAAACACCTGCTGATAATGGAATTTCTCTAATACTACTAAACCAAGGTGAGTCAGCTAATTAACTTGGATATGCCAACACAGGCAAGATAACAGCAGGTTCCTCCTAAAGCTAATTTTCTTCACACAGAAAGTGTATATATGAAAAATGTGTGGATACTGGTGCCGGATCATACATGTAGCTGATAAACATGACTGGATACCTGAATATATTGATTGATTGATATTTTACACCACACTCAAGATTGTTTCACTTATATTGATCCGTTATACAGGTTTAATAACTTTGATAACGATGTAAGAACTACATCGAAACGTCGTCCCCAAATAAACCAAGAAGTTGTTATCCATAAGTAATTCTTCACCTTATTGTTAACCTTTCAACTTCTAAATGCCATTGAAAAATGCCATTGAAAGATTTTAGGTTTAATGGGGGGGGGGGGGGGGGGGATCCCCAACATTGGCAAACATGGCAATTCTTGCACACAGGGAAAAGAATCAGACATTTTTCAATTTTATTTAGTCTGAGAGGTATTCAAGGCCACCAAAGATGATGATAGATGAATAGAGTACGATGGTCTACATCATTAGAAGCTATACCAAAACTACAGCTTATAAAGTTTGAGGGATAATAAAAGTATTAAATGATATCACCCAATATACACTAAAAAAGATAAATGAATAAAATATATCACAAAAACCTGATAAATTTACACGTATATCCCAGCTGACATCTAACGTGTGGTTGTGATCTTGTTAAGCTGTTTGGTCAATGGAACCATCACATAAGCATCAATCAATCATTTTAGACAAGAAGATTTCCCCTGTGTTTTAGTGTTCAAAAATCTATAATAGATATTTTCTATAAAAGTGTTAAGCAGCAAAACTGTTACCGTTAACATATATGATAGAATATAAATTAGCCTAAAATGTAGTTTAAGTGAAACCAATATTCCTCTAAACATTACCTGCTGTGGATAGTTTATATAACTTGGCTTAGTCTGGAAAACAACCTTGCGTCTTGTGGGGGTAGAGGGCTGACTCCCTGCCTCTGACCACCTGTCCATTACAGCTGCAACTAAAGTTATTCATCTACAGGTAATCCATTACGAAGAGAGAAAACTTCTACAATCAGTTCAAAATCGTCCAAACTTTGAATTTAACTTGGCCATGACTGCCCATGCAGTGATTCCAAAAATATCATTACATCAATCTTCCGTTTTGAAAATTTGAAGAAAAAAATAATCACTTCAAAAACGTCTTCTGTGTGGCTATACACATATTTAAAACTGTTATGAATTGTATCTAAAAATGTCCTGCTACCTTCAGCTTTGAGTCGGCCGAGAGACCAAAATAATGCAAGCTTTACCCGTTGGATGAGGAAGGAAATCCATGGAAACAAGAAATTAAAGGTGAAATGAAGTAGTGGATAGCCACATGTAGTAACAATGTAATCAGGCCATCAGCCAGCAGATATTGTGATTAACTAAATAAACAGAAGCAGACTTAGTGAGAAGATAATCAGGCTTTGGAATGAGGAGGTAACCTGATGGATGTATTAATTCACCTCATCATCATGCATACAACACGGTCCAAATACAATGTCTAGAGGTATTCCCTGGTATACAATCCACTTAGAGCATCCAGACCTCCTCATGGTCCTCCCTCTGTTGATCAGTATATGAGATTGTAACGAGAAGGTTGACCACTCCACATCTCAGTTTTTTCTTGAACACACTCGGCTCCACTCAAGGTAGTAATTTTGTTAATATCACACGAGCACCCATCCCCATTGACATAATGCTATTTATGAGTAGCACTATAAGTGTTCGATATCAGGTCTAGGTGATAAAAGGAAACACATCCGTGTCCCTAGTAAGGGTGATGCACTAGACCCCCAGGGAGCTTACAGTGGGTTACATTCACACGCAATGACAGTAAGTGACGTAGACAATTGCCCGAGGGAAGCCTACAAAACAGTTCACTACGGTAAACATGTAAAGGAATCTTGATGACATTGACTGTACCATTTGGAGTCTTTCTCTTCTTCCCAAAGCTAGAATCAATATCATCAAACCATTTTCCTCTAAGCCCTGTCTCCTGTCATTCAGGGAATCTAACTGACGATCGTAAGGTCTCATTAAAGGCTGTAAATGCTGCTAAACCAATTGCCCTTCCGTCAGCACATCCAATAAGCATCGGTTCCAAAGAGGGAAAAGTCAGTCACAATATGTCGAAAATCGTAACAAAATGAAGGCACTAGAGTAAACGTGTTGGTTTTCTGCACATGTGGATACCTGCACAAGATCAAATCTCAGAAAACAATGACAACAAAATATTTCTAAAAGAAAAACAAATCTGAATTTGTTGGAAATAGTAAGAAAATAATGTGTTCCTTTCCAACACCTGACAATACCTGTACTATGTCAACCCCTAGAAAACATAGAAATGTCAATAATACATGGGAAAAATTCCCATTATAATTCTGTTCTAGAAACTGGATAAGAAAGATTGATTTAAGAAGGCTTGTAGAAGTATAATCAATTCCCAATTACCCACAAGTACTCATATTTCATTAACCGACAAAACTGCTTGTAGACCAGTCAACACTTATTTCACCAGCTACATAATGCCCTAAGCTTCACACAGGACAAAAAATCATTCGTTGACAATTGATTGATTAAGCTGCTCATAGCTAATCATGTATGCGTAAATCATCAGTGTCTAACATTGCAACATTGAGGAAAAATATATGGTTTAACAGTAAATATAGAGAAATGTTTCCAAAGATAGCAATAGCAAAAAGTATTATCAGCCTTTTCATAAGAAATTGATAGTAAAGGGTAGTTTTTCTTCCTGAAACTCAACTAGTTAAATCAAATACATGCAGTATAATAATTAATATGATAAGGGATACCTAACTTTCCTGTAAGACGTTAATTTTTCTTGGTTTATCGACCATCATATAAATACAATTCCATTACAGTATTTTAGGTCAAATCAAATCAGACAAAAATAATTACAGCTTATTATTACATCATGAGAATTTGCTATACAGAAATCAGTAAAAAAACGTATTGGAAATTCTGCAGTCAAATACAGACAGGCCTTAATTTGATTGGTACAGAGTTTGTTGGTAATTGATAGGATTATATTACTGACGTTGATAATGCAGTCAGATAATACAAGCGCACATTACATTAACTGACTGCAGGAGGACTCGGAATACTGTTAACTCTGACAGGTCACGTATGTTACTTGCCATCCTAACATCAAATCCCATTAAGCAACAGTGCATCTCTCCACTAAACACTTCTCTAGTGCTGGCAATATGGTATTGGGCTGAACGTTTGTACAAGAATGACAAGTAAAAATGCAGCAATGCAGAAATATCAAAGGGGACATATCTAATTAAAAACATGCTTTGCTTCATTAATGATTTCTTTGAAAACGGACGTCTTTTTTTTTAAAGATGTAAAGTGTAAGTTTTAAATTTATATATTTTTAAACGATTTTATATTTTATGACCAAGAATTGAACACACATTATTTGAAGATGACATGAGCTAGATTAGTAAGCAGAATATTGATACTTTTTACTTTTTAGCCTATGAATTTTCTGAACATTTTGCTGTTTAATCACTGTGGCAAGAGCTGCCAAAATTCACATATTTTTATACTTTCAAATTGTTACAAGAATTTCGTCATTGGAAGTTCCATAGAAAAACTAAATGTTTGAAAGAAGAAAAAAAATCAATGAATCCCTATCTTTATTAAAGAAGAGAGTGTGTTTTACGAAATTAAAAAAAAAAATTAATTAAGCAGGAAGCCAGTTGATTCATTCTGAGCTGTTCTACATGTTCTAACTCCCTTCTAACATACACTCTGAAGTCTCTAAGAAGCTTACTCGTTGAAAAAATAACAGATATTTTCTTGGATTTTGTGCAATTAAAAAAATACTAGAATTTCGGCAGCTCATACCACTATAAGAAAATTTATATTTTTAACAATATGTTTATTGATTTTTGGTTAAATACTAATTTATGATCGACCATTAAGCAATAATTTATAACCTTCAAGATCAACGGAAAATGATATAAGGTCATCAGTTGAGAAAATTATCATCCTTTTTTGGGCCGTGAACACAGGTAATATAAATTCTTTCTGGTTCAAATGTGTTTAAGACAATTGCATGGAGAAATTTCCATGAAGTACAATGTAAAATACAATAAGATGTACTTGTAATAAATCATATGATTTGAAAAGGATGAATTAAAAGTAAAAGAAAATACATAGGGATACAAAAATGACTTCCCAAAGCTGCCATCAAATATATGTAGGTACAAGCATTTTAACTTGTCAAAACAAAATGATGAAACCTAAACACATGTGGTTGAACAGAAGGATTGTTTTTATACAGAAGTGGATAGATGTATTAGAAAACAGACAAGCAGTAAACATACTGGAGCAGCATATGTTCTAAAATTGGGAAAGGCTTTGGTAAAAGAGGCTCTGTGCATCTGTAGACAGGACAAGATAAGAGAGGACATCTTCAAGATTAAAAGAAACCATATGGATTCAATTTGATATCAGTTTCCAGAGCAGATTTTTCCCATCACAGATATGGCAAAGGATGAAATCAAGATTCTGTACTTCCGGCCCGTTTTATAGCTGATCCTGTGTTACAAATTTCTGAATGAGCTTAAGCCTTATCTTCACACTATACTCTATGTAAAAGCAATGAGCATAGAGTCATCAACATTTTGAAGTTAATCTAAATTTGGACTATGTCTTTTTCTATGTTGTGGAAGTATGTGAAAGTTTAATAATGCTAATTATCATGACATCATGTACAGATATAGACGTTTAACAAGGAGCTTAATAGATTGATGTTCTGGTTAGTTGCCATGTATTAACACCTGTAAAATCAGAAATAATAACTCTTTAACTAAAACTTTAATAGTTTTATGTTCTGGTTAGTTACCATGTATTAACACCTGTAAAATATTAGTCATTATAATCGTTACCTGGCAAAATTGAATCTCCAGCCAATAGATATCCTCCAGTAATTCCACATCGATAGAGGCCCCACTTAACGGGCGCTCCAGCCCTAGCCCACTCAGGGTACCCATTACAGAAGGCATAGCTGGTAAGTTCTGCTCGACTTCAAAACTTGGCACAACCTCCTAATCCAATTTAGCTATGTTGTTCTTTTGCCAAATAACCAACCTAGTTTCTATAATGTTTATCAAGCGTGTAAATTTACAGCACACTCAGGTGCACAAAAAGTCGTTAATCAGCAACCCGTCCTACTTCATTAGAGTTCATAGACTGAATCCAGAACTAAACAAAAACAAGTGGTTGATCTTTGGTAACAGAATGCCAGATTTCACAAAAAGTATAAACCTTAAACATTCATAAAACTGAGAGGTCTGAACAGAAATCTACATGTACTATTCCAAAAGAGAATATCCAACACACGTTTTTGTATAATAAAAACACACACAATAGAGAACGTTGGGAGGGATTCATTTAGTTGTTGATCTCTCTGGTAGGCTACAAACACTTACTTAGCAAAACTAATACAAAACGTGAAAAACATAGATATTTTTCTTGTCTTTGAGTTTAATTCTCTTCAGGACGAGAAGAATAACACAAATCACAACTATCCTTAGTTCAAAGCATTATATTAAAAATAAAATTCCCTGTGATGAATGCTTATATCACAAAAGTCCATGATAAAAAGATCCTATAATATTGTCACAGTATGAAACCAGAGGGAATATATGTGTCCTATGGGCAAAAGGATGTATGGGTTCATAAAACCTTAATAAACTTTTACCAAAAGTTTTTGAGATCAAAGTTTCAAAATAACCTTGATTTCATCAAACATATGCCTAAATTACGAAGACTTTGAACACCTTAGAGCAAACACATCTTAGTTGAAATCCTTGACTAACTTTTATGTTACTTGACTTTGTGGCCCTGCAGCTATATAAACATGATCTAACAGCAGGGATGCAGTCCAATGATAATAAACCCCAAGGCTATCTATATGACTTCTGTCTGCTCCCATCAAAGTGATGACTGCTCATATATACACTGTCTTATCACCCAAAGTGGTGGAATAGGGGGGATGGGGGTAGTAAAGGGGTGGAATTGAGAGTGGAGGGCAATAAGAACCAGATCAAGCACCTGTCAGTAGGAGAGGAAGGGGACCTTTGAGGTCAATGCCACTGGGCAGGTTAGAAGAGTTCTTGAAATAGCTGTGAGTATTTCAAATTAACTCACTTCCTACAAGGTGAAATATAACACCTTCTGATAAATCATGATGTTAATAGTTTAAAAAAAAAACTAAAAACAGGTTTGACGATAAAATGTATTTCTAGTGATGGTTTTGCTTTTTTGGAGTAAAGGATTAATTTTTAAGGACTATACACCTTGTTCTTATCAAATAAATTGACCTTGGAAATGTAAATAGTTGACCTGTAAAAGTTTATCTGAATTCTGGAGACAGGCTCATCATTGCCTAACTTTATCATTCCCCCAAAGTACACTGTACCAGACTTGGATACTGTCTCTCTGAGGTGATGGGAGATTTCTGACAGTACACTGATAAACATTATCTAAGACTCCTACTGCTATATATCAGTTGGTTTCAGGCCATTAAATGTTGGACTAAACAGAACTCCAGAAATCTTTATCTCAGCAAAGGCCTTTCCATATCTGTGCTATTATTGAATGGAAGCGACATTATATTTAAGCAGTTCAATTTACTTAAATATTACCAGAAGTCTATGAACAGGGAAGTGTGAAATGTCGCATTACCCCATATTCAGGGCATTGGTCCTTTCAGCCTGCTTATACTACACTATGTGACGTTTATGCGCGGTAGATTTTGAAATTGTCAACGGTTGCGCAATTTCAAATCAGAAAATAAATTCATTCTCCACTTACTGCATCTATCGGCAATTCCAGTTACCGCAGTTCGGAGAACGCATTGGTTCTTGTATAAGTTTTACCGAACACGCGACTCTGATATCTCCATTTCGACTCAAATCGTTCCAAACAAGTCTTCTTGTCTTATTTTCAACTTTATGAAGTTCTTCGGAAACTTTAACTTTTGCTCCATCAAGTACTGATGTCAAATCTTAAACGTTCGCCATGTTTTTTCTTATGCATCCCATAATAGTTCATAGGAGAAAGTGACGGAAAGCCACGCTTTCTGACTGACCGAGAGAGGGCTCTGTGTATGGTGACCTCTGGGTCAAAAGGCGCCAATGCCCTGAATACGATGTAATGGGACGCTTCACACTTCCACATTCATAGACTTCTGATATTACATATGAGTGTTAAGTTGCATTAAGGAAAGATAAAATTGTGATGCTAAAAGCAAACATATATTTTGAAAATCATCCAATATTTGTTTTGAGACAGAGTACATTTTCTAAGAAAATCCTTGCATCAAGTCACAAACAGCTGGGCTGATAGGGTATGTTTTATATATTTATGATCACTGAAACACACCGGCACAGGGAAAATCTTCTAAGTGATGATGAAGCCAACGTAAAGCAAGTGTTCAAGGACTTCTATGAGTATATTATAATCTTACTACTTGTGTTTTAAAATCATTAAGAAAAATTCTGTTTTTTTTTAATGATAAAATATGCACACAAAAAAACTACCCTGGAAATTATTCATCCCATTGGACTATCATTTTCCTCTTTGGCAAAATACTACATGACTGTATATAATAACTCTGTCTATATTTCTTTTATGTAAACAATAGGAAGAAATGTATACACTTTCATAGTAAGTCTGACTATTACCTACTTATAGGGATACAACATGTAGATGTTGTGGATAATGTGCATTGATGAAATCCCTGATAGAACTTCTGGTATTCTCTTCCCCTACCAGTAACTTTTACCAGAATGCTCTGTCTGAGTGCTTAGTCTCCTGCCCAAGTTGTGGGTGGTCTGTGATTTCACAGTGAAAATAATCTCTAGTCAGCCAGAAAATATAAAGACACATGTTCATCCCAAAATAGCCATCAAAAAAAGCTAAAATTTCTATAATCATATACATTATGAACGGATACAATATTGTATTGTCTAAACAAATTGGCGGTTTACTGGAGTTGTTAATACTAATACAGTAATTTCTAATGTGACGATGTAAAAAGTCGAAATTTCACATAAAAAATATATGCAAGTGTAAACAATATAAGAAAAACAAAAAATAGAAATATTTCTAACAAATTCAAAAAGTTGATAAACTGGTATATTTGTTCATCAAACATTTCTTTTCACAAAAAGAATCAAATTGTTTGAACATTTTATTCAATTTTCTAATCATTTACGTGGAATTGGTCAGTGAATCCCTTGCAGTAAAAGTCATGCTACAATAAAGGGATAATGGAAAACAACAAGAAGTTTTATTTCTGAAACCATTTATATATCTACAATTTCAGCGTTCTGACAATGGATGAGTCTAAAGTAACAACCCTTTTACAGCATTTGTTCTGGAAGCACAGACCTTTCAGATACAGTATATAAAGCCTGTATGATTGATGCATTATAAAGTGATCACTTTCCACATGATATATTCTACACTGTAATATAGATAAAGTAGACAGAAGCATGGAGGTAAGGTATAAA
Organism: Lepidochitona cinerea; assembly: GCA_963971465.1. Classification (NCBI taxonomy): domain Eukaryota; kingdom Metazoa; phylum Mollusca; class Polyplacophora; order Chitonida; family Tonicellidae; genus Lepidochitona; species Lepidochitona cinerea. Next base: position 28,176,225 of record OZ020551.1, on the reverse strand, counting down.
AACGTCTCAGATGACCACCAATGGGTTATTTTTATGTCAGATAAAAGGAAGCCTCACACTCTGGTCACTCAAAGACAACAAAATCCATATGGGTTCTTATTGATGGATACAGGGAAAACTGACTTCTGTTAAGACAGGATGGGAATAGACACTGGCTAGGAAGACCACAAGTGAAGGAAGAAACTCAAGACAAACATTAAAACTGCCAGACAGGGAAAACTGATTCCTGTTAAAACAAGACCAAAATACACCCCATGTTTGGAATGACGCTCGGCCACACATGAAACTGTAGATGATTCATAAACATAAACCATTTGCTTGAATCCATCATAATCAAAGAATATTACATATTTAGGGTGTTCTGGTATCACTGATCATAATTAAGATCTTTCTGAAATCAAATCCTATATTTCCTCGCATCCTTTGCATGAAGTTTACCAACTATTCCTGTCAATATGTATATGATAAAAATCAAAGAATGAAAAGTAAGCCATACTTTGAAATAAATTCCCCTTTTATAACAACTCAATATGCATCAAAAGTCTTCGTTCTGATTTGGTTGGATATTATAACATGATCTCCAACATTTTCTCTATTACCCTTCAGTGCTGATCCACACCAAGTTTCACACACATAATAAAAAGTCATACAGCCTACATCTGAAGTTGATCTTGATTTGTATTTCAATCATTATTCACAGTATAAAATGAAAATCAAGATAATTGATAACAAGTAAAGCTAAAGTGGGGATTTAAGAATTTGAAAGGCCGAACCATTGGTAGTGCTATTTAATAGGATTCTATTAACTGATTAAAGCATTCAAAGTTGTCAACTTGTCAATAAGTAGCAAAACTAATCAAGATTTCTTGATTGAGGAGAAAATAAGTGAAGTAGTTAAAACACGAGATGAGGAAATCAATTTCATATTGGTACATGCATCTTGGAGATAAGGCTGATAGGCATTTTCAATTAATTTAAATTATCCCAGATCCGGCTGTCACAATTCACAAGTTGAAGTGAAAATTACAAGCTGATAACTGTTTCCTTGTTCAGTTTGTAACAATGAATATTTCAAGTGACAATTGACACTGATGGAAATTTTATAATTCAATTGACTTTGATGGAAATAACATAATCCACATGATCCATACAAGGTGTAAATATCACAATATGAAAACTATAGAACAGCTAAAACAATTCAGTTAAAATACATGAGCTGTGTACACATATTTTTGAAACTCATCAATTTGGTCAGAACAAGATCATTAAAAATAGACAGTTTGATGATTACATTGTTGATTCCATTGGATATACATTTTAACACTAACAAGACAATTATACGAAGAAAAACAAATACAAAAAAAACCTTAACCAAAGATCCCAGCTGATAAATGATCAGTTGTGGTAGTAATTGACCATATATACGAATGTGTTTTAGGACCAAAAATAAACTTACCCTGAACTGCACCAGATATTCCCTGCATAATTCTTCATTCTCTTGAATTTCTGGTTTGCTAGACTCTTCAGACAATCTTCCAATGCTACTCTCAACCCCATTTAACCAAGATAAAAACTCGGCCATCTTATTATCAAACTCATCCAATGGAATGGCGCTCGACCTCAGTGTTTTCTCTGCTTCTGTTAATCTGGGAACATTGCATTACAAAAATCAAGATAAAGTTTTCGAACATTTTTTATGAGAGGCAAGAGCTGCAAAATAAAGGAGAAATTTAATTGAAACAGAATTCGCCAATTTTTCGACATTTTTAAGAACACAATAGGAGCTTTTTGCTGGTACCAATCTCAAGGATATACGTTTAGGTAGTTTTATAAGAAACAAAAACGGCAGACCCTATGCATGAAGAACCCAGTTAGAAATTGTGATTCAAACAAAACAATTGGCGAATATAAAACAAAGATAAGGCTGTTCACTTACCTTCCAGTAAATTGTGTCCAGCGAGTGAGAACTCGGTCTAAATTCAGCTGGATATGTTTGGTATTATCATCTTTATATTCCTCAATCAGTTTACTGGCCATTTCTTTCAGGTTACTTACAGATGACTGTCTTTGTTTTACCTCGTGATGTAACGACTTCATTAAACAGAAACAAATAGACAACTATTATACTATGTCACACAATCCATTTGACTGATTATGTTTAAAAACTAATATTTTTATATAGGAACTAATTAAAATATTCTTGAACAAATAAATTGTTTAATATATACACTGATCTTTCAGGCTATATTTTTCATAACCACAATGTAAGTAGGTTTAATTGATGGATTGAGGTTTTACTCAAGATTATTTCACTTATATGGTGGTGAAGCCAGGTTTAGTGAGGAAGGAAACTGGGGTTATTGCCTGGAGAAAATCCCCAACTGTCGGCGAGTGTAAGTAGGTTTTAAGGTAATAAACTAAAAAACAAAAAATCCATTAAAACTAACTCAAAAACATCGGAAGTAAAATTCATTTACCTCTGCTTACATATATACTTGACAAATCTTCCACGATCTAAATGTAGATTTTGTTAAGAACTTTTTTTTTTCAAAGTTTAAACCCTCAAATAAAATTTCTCAATAATCCAATGGACAAGTTTATTTTGGTATACATTAAAAGTGTTCTCAACATCTATCGCATTATTGATACATCAAGCTACCTTAAGGGTTCATTAGCCTAACCTAATGGAATATAAATGGATAAAATAAATCTAATTTCACCAAATCAAAAGTTAACTACATGTATATCGTATCTCCAGATCTGATGGAGTTGTTTCCATACAATGAAGAGCAATAAAAAAACTTTGCTCTTGACTTCTGAATCTAATCACAAAAACTATAGGCCATTATTCTGAGTGTATTTCAAGTAGAACAAACCTTGTAATCTCGTAGTTGTCTTTGAGTATCCTGTGGAGAATTGGGAGTCGTTGACCTAGTTTTTAATTCCTCTTCCATCTGCGTAATCCATCGATCCAGTTCGTTAAGCATATCATCAAACTGACGACATTCTAACAACATGTCATCTAACTGATTCTTACGAGTGGTGACCTGTGCAAAGGCTTTGTCCCAATGCTTCTTTAACTCATGAACTGTAACATATTAACACAACACCATCAATGAATCACAATCAATCTCCTATTACTAGGCTAATAGGATAAGCATAAGCTGTCATTTAAAAGAAATTAGACTGCTTCATGGATCAACTTTCAGTCAACTTAATTTTGACCATGGATGGATCAATTTATCATTCTATAAACTGCCCATCAAAGGAACAAAAATATTCTCAATAAGGATCCCTAAACTGTTAGACAGCTGAATTTGAAAAATAATGACAGGTTTCATTTTTACTTTTTGAGAAAATGTTTAGGATTTAGAAAACATGTTCACATAGATATACTCAGACTATTTAGTCATATTGCTAAGCTGAAAATTACATGCTGAGAGATAATTTTGTAACAAAATTCAAGCACCATATCAGAATAAGTGTTTTTCATTTCATAAATGTATCAGACTGTTAACTGTAGCTTTACCTTGTTCCTGTGGTTGGTTGTTGTTGTTGTTTGGTTTCTTCACAGAATCTGCTGTTGATATGATGTCATTAAGTTGTGTCTTTCTCTTGGACATGTCATGAAGAATGTTCTACAAGAAGAAAACAGTGACTATCAGTAAAGTTCACTGAATAAAACAATTCATAGATATTCCTTCTCTTGTTCTCTTACAAACTATTGCTATATGTCGCCAATAAGATAGAGCACATAAATGTATAGAGTGCCTCTACAAAAGAATTGTCCCAAAATGTCAGCCAAATACCTTAGGTAAAACAATATGTTTAGGACCTAGTTCAGCCTCAAATGAAAATGTCACAAAGTCAGTGGCCAATTAGAGAATGTCGTATCAGAAAGAAGCAATTCAGAACTCTGGGAGATAACATGACACTGTGACATTAGAAACAGGAAGTCTAACTACATGTATAAGTTTTCAGACCACGACAAACATTGTGCACTCATTCCACAAAACAAGAAAATTATGATTCTGAATTGATTAACTAAATAATTCAAAATAGCATCAACCGTATCTATGTTGGCAAAAGTAATTAAAGCAAAACAATATGAAATATTGAAATTATCAATAATATCCTATATATATATATGTGTTTAGAGCTGGTTTTAATCAACTGAACTAGGCCTCGTTTTACGTTGACTCTTTTAAAATAATACAATGGAGCTTATTTTTCAAAAGCAATGCTATCCAATCAAGCTAAAAATAAAGGTTATTTCTCGTCATATGTTGTACAAGGATCAGCAAAACAAAATAAATATGTAACGATACATTTTGAAATCCATAATAAATCACTGAATATTTAAAGTCCATATTTTGCTCACATCAGGCAAAATATCTCTTTCATGTGTTCTTTAAGTTATACCCATTGGTGTTTATAAAAGGATATATAGTTGAATGAAATTAAATCTCCAACAATAATTGAGCTGAATCGTTACATTAACAATCTATGCAGACATCTAGCAACAGGATTGGTCAACAAGATTGATTGATTGATTGATGTTTTACGCACCACTCAAGATTACATGTACATGGAAACCAGGAAACCCCCAACCATTGTCAAGTACCTGGAAACTCTTCCACATAAGATGAGTGAAAAACCAATTCCGAAATTTGTTACTTTCTTTTTGTCTGAGTGTGGTTTGAACCCACGGCTCATCCATGGAAGGCTTGTAGTGATCTGTTGTGGGACTATTACTTTGCCAACTGAGTCACTAAGGCCCCTTGTCAAAAACAAAGCCTAAAGCAGCAGAATGAACCGGATTCTTTTCTAAATTAGTATCAAGCTGTAGAAAACTAATGAACTGCATATGATTCTTAGTATTTTAATTTCTTTTTGGTGAACCCACTACAATGTTTCATAAGAAATTGATTATGAGACATGTTGTGAGGTCTAATTTACGTTGAGTTTAGCTTGTAGTAAGGTGACAGCTTGCTCAATTTCAACTCAGAAATGCACTAATATATTTTATGATCTTAACTTTTGAAGTCTGAGTTTTGACTTAAGCACTGAAAGGCCTCTTGAGCAGAGAGTCAAGGTTAAGTTGTTTAATCCTGGAGTATGCATTCTGCCTCATCTTCCTACCAGCAGAGGGTTATGAAATTGTGAATGCCCAATAATACTAATCCCATTCAATAAACACAGCTATGGGATAACTACAAACTTACATTTTTATACAACAGCAGAAACTAAATACCACCAGCCTACAATCCTGATATCTCTATGTTATAATAGCTTTATTTTAATAATTTTTGATAATTTTGCCAGAGCGACTTGGTTTGAATTAACGGTCTGAATAGTGAGGCTAAGGTCATGGAGTCATCTTGCACCTATAAATACATTAGCATTTCAAATCCCTCCAGATTGAGACCAATCTCCCCAGTGAACCATGGCACTAGATAAAGTAACTTTCCTTTTCGTAATTCAAATTGATAATTTACATGTGAAGTTGCAAGGAAAATGTAAGGATTGTAAAGAAATGAACAATTGTGCAATTCATTACATGTACATATAGTAAACAAGTTGACTTATTATTTAGTATTTTTGTAGAGAATTAAGATTCTTTCGCTAATATACGATACGTTTGCCAGTTTAAGAGGGGAATGAAACCAAGTTTTATGACCAGAGGAAACCAACAACCTTTGATTGGTATGCTACATGACAACCAGTCAACAAAGGGGGAATCTAGTGCAAGATCATTGTGAAATGAGCTTAACAACACTAAACAAAAACATAAGTGTGACATTACTAAATCAACATATCAATACAACCACAAACATACAAGGAAAAAAAGACTAAAAAGGTATAAACCCCAAAAAGGGGATAAGATAGCCCTAATCTATTTGTGCCATGTTCTTGTACACAAATACTTTCCAGCTCATTATGGTTCCTGATTAGGTTATGTATATTGACTGATTTTCATTTTACATAGCTACATGTATTTATTTCATACATAAACGATTATAGAAAAAATATCAAACAGAAAACGAGCTACATAAGCTGAGAATCCTCACTCCTCTCCAAACTTTACTTCTTTCTATTACATAGTATTCTCTGTACATAATGGGACTTTCTTTCAAACACTGAAATGAGTCTGAATTAATTCTTCATGTAGAAACCTGACAATTCCCCAGCATAGCTTTGAAACTTTTAGACCTTTCACCAATTTGGTCAACTTACTTATTCAAAGGCTGCTACATGTAAATTATGTTATATTCAAAATAGCTTTGAGAGTGATATACCTCAAGCTTGGTGCAGTCGCCATTTATTTCTAAATCCTGCACCACATCTTGATTAAGTGCAGATTTTTGCGGGATCTCTGAGCTGGTGTCATTCAAGGCAGCCTGTAGAAAACATGCAGCTTTACAACAACAACATGGAAGTTATACAAAGAAAAATACATGCATCAACCAAATCAGCAGTGCAGCAAGATTGTTTTATTTCTTCTTTTAAAATATCATGTCTTACAGTTAGGTAAAATTTTAACTGTAATTAGTTTTTTCATAGTCTAAATCATTCATACGGTACATTTTACATCACGCCAAATTAGATTTATTTAAAATGAAATAACTATAATTTAAAGATAACTATAATTTAAAGAGTCAATAATTTTAACATTTCAATAAAGAATAGAATATTTTTAATCTTTGAACGTATCGTAATATTAATTGAGCATTTTAACTATTAAAGTAAGTCTATCTAAAAGAGATGCTGGGCTAATAGCAAGAAAGCTGAATGCTGCAAGCACATGATGCATTACTGGAGAAGCAGTTTGCGTTAATTAATATGTGTGATGAATGAGGATGCACGCCATAATGAAAGGATTATTAGTCTAAATTTTTCTACCAACATAAGAACATGTACACGCAAGTAAAGAATCCAGTGAGGCTGTGACTCAAATGCTCCATTAGAAATGACCTGGGATTAAATGGTTTGTTTGATGGCTATTCACTGTAGCCATTCCATGATCTGAACATTTTGTGAAAGCATTCAGACAAAGCTTGGACAAATCTCAAAATCTCAACTGCATGTCTATACTGGTTGAATTTTCATCAAATTGGGCTGAGCTTTGTTTCCAGAACAAGTAAGTCTAAGAGTAAACATTAACTATAGTTATTGGTGAATCAATCGGTCAATTTAAAAAAAAAGTTCCCAAACTGGTACATGAATGATGAAGCAGCTATTGTAAAGTTTGTTGGCATGCAACTGACTATAGAATTAATATTTCAGCTAATATTAGGCAATACAAAATAACGCAATAACTATTAACATTATGAACTGCCAAATAAACGGGAAAATTTCATTGAAACACATTAGGTATAAATTGTTCACCGTTTTTACCAAGAAGTACAAAAGAAGAGATTTTGAGTGATGCCAATCTCAGAAATGTTTGCTAGGGCAATTTTATAACAAATAAAAAAAACCTAAAATGTACTTTTACATCCATCCCAGTTGAATTTTGGCAGCTCATGTCATTCCTAGTACACACTTACAAAACTACAGTGATTAACAAAGATTCAAAATAAACATGTAGTTTAGGAGTTAAGATTATTCAGTAACATTTTATAATCATTACAAATAATTGTAGTATGTACATAAGTTTGTTTGATACATGAATATTATACCAAAAGTCTGCAAACTATATATACTGTTAAAGGGGCATGAGCTGTCAAAATGTTGATATTTTGACGTTGAAACAGAATGTTGAAATTATCGGCTATTTTTCCTAAGACGTATATTTCAAAAGCTTTTTAGTGCGTCTAGTCTCGGGAATGTACGATAACATATTGTTTTGAACTAACTTTGGCTTAGAATGAATGAATGGTCGACCCGGTTATTTAAATTTTGTTTACTTTTCGAACACTATTCCGGTTCGTATAGGCCACATACTGTATGGATTTTCCTCATTCCAACGCCAATCATTTAGTTTTTTGTTGGCCTTCAAAGCCTCTTAAGATTCTAGCCAGCGCTGAATCGACTGAGGGATTATGACCCTAACAGACTGAGGTCATTGATTTTTATAGAGGTCATAGTTTATTTTTGTACTTTAGGAATCATAAAAGTTAGTCTTTTCCTATTAAACACTATTGCAGCAGCATACATGTATATCAAAAAGCACAATGTTAGACAATTTCTATTAAATATACTTTCAATATATCCCTCAGTTAGTTTGATGAGATTTTAAATTAATTTGAAAACCATAGCATGCATACTGTATTGTAGACCTGGGTCAATTACATGTAAAACTCTCAAAAACCGTTTATAAGAAACACCAACAGTAGTCCAGACAGTAAAGTGTGAAGGAAAAAAATTTGATTGGCCATCTTTCCTTCTGGCCAAAGATTGATCAATATTGATGCTACCATGACTATTTTATTTCAATTTCAGTTATAATGGAAGAAACAAAGTAAAATTCAAAATCTTTCTCAAGAATTGATTGATAGACATTTTGACCCAAGTTTATTTAACTTATATGATTTATTGGTTACAGAAACTTTGGTTTGCCCATATTAAATGTCTGTCTTGCAGAGTACCTGGCAACTCTTCCTCAGGGAGATTAAGTGAAAAAAAAACATAAAATTTTCAACTTATGTTTTTGGACTGATTGCTTTGCACTATTGACATATCAATGGAAGGCTTGTGTTGACTTGGGAGACGGCATATGTCTGTGTAAGACCAACCCTTTCTAAATGAAAGAGAGGGCCAAGAAACTAAAACTACACCAAGGAAAAAGGAAACCAAATTACAATAACATGCACCAAAAAACCTCCAAATCAAGCATAAACCAAATGTATGATCGATAATTATCTATTTTGGTAATAATGAAACCAGACAAAACAACAGGTAATCTTTGATTGATTACTTCACTAACATGGGGAGTTTTTCCAGTTTACTGCACCAAGTCAGATTTTTCTTTAATTTTGAACAAGACAGGATTGAAAAGTGTAACCTATTGATAGATTGATGTTTTACGTCGCACTAAACCTTATTTCACTTATATGACGCCGTTAACAGGTTAAGTGGATGAGGAAACAATCCCTGTTCTTCGGCGACATAAGGAGTGAAAATTGATTGATTGTTTGGTGTTTTACGCTGTGCTCAAGATTATTTCACTTATATAGCAGCGTTGCCAGTTTTATTATGGGAGGAAACCGGGCTCTATGCCCGGAGGAAACCCACGACCTTCCGGTGGTAACTGGCAACCATCCCACATAGGTCGTTTGAGTGAAAACCCAGTCAGATTTTTTAATTTTGGGATTTAAACCCGTGACCCATTGGTAGAAGGTTGTTCGGATTGAGCGAGCAACGCTCTACCTACTGAGCCCCGGTGGCCCCGAAAACTGATGGAAGGTAGTTCAGAGTGAAAATCATTGATTGTGTCAAAAACGCAAGGCCTGTCTTATGATTTATTAAAACTTTTGAATTTTTTTTTTTAGCAGTGACCTTCGTTGAGAATCTTCCACATACAGCTCTTCACCATGGGGCATCAAGCGAAAAACCCACTCAGAAATTGGGTCTTTGGAATGAGTGGGATTCATACCTTAAAATATTAGCCTCAACGTTATAAGGAGATCACTAAAGTAAATAAATCAAATATATATTGTTTTGGTTTTCTTCATATAATTGTGAAGGCAATAAAATGAACATGTAGGACCCACCAAAAGCATAAGCAGCTGAAGCATGAAGCCAAGTACCAAAGTAAGTAGGAAGAAGCTAACTGTCTATCTATCATAAAAGACAGTCCATGATTATTGAGAAAGAGCACATATAAATACATTCTAAAATGTTAATCATGTACCTACTAAGAAAAAACTCTTGAACATTTTTATTGACAACTTTTGTTTCATACCTTTTGTTTCAGGATGAGTTCCTCAATTTGTTCCAGATCACCAACAGTAACCACTTGTGATTGGAGCATATCCTCCAGGACTTTTAACCAATCACTGAGCTCCTGGATAGAGTCATCAAACTTTTCCCAGGGTTCCTTGTTTTCAGCCTCCATCTGACTGGCTTTTACTAAACATAAAAGAACAACAAAGATGAAACTTGTAAGACATGTCAGAAAAACATGAACTCCCAGTTGTTAAAATCCATTGACAGTGTATGCCTTTTTTTTACCATGGGGCAAATGTCATGATAGAAAGGTTTGCAATTGATTTTTTTTTTAAATTTACTTTTCTCACATTAATTGTAAGCTAAAAGAGTGAAATTAAATGTTCGTTGACAAGTTTGTCGCTTACAATCCTTTTTATATCCTAAAACACATGTCAGTGTTTGCCACTACATGTTATGATTGCAATGTCCCCAAAACTTTGTTTATAAGAACCAACTATCATGCTAAAAATCTAAGAATAAAAAGTAAAATAGATATCATCAACCATAATGATTTGAACTACGTCTTCAAAGCATGAAAAAAATGTAGACTATTAAATTTATAAAAATATTTAATCTCCTATGTATTTACCCATATTTTTCAAATCAAACTCATAATAAGAGTTGAAAATCTGTTTAGTATATTACCTTTAACAAGAATTTCATCTACACTGGTATCTGGTGTCTTCAGATTACCTGCCAACTCTCTCACTTTCAACCAATCAATGTTCAGTTTCTCAACTTTTAGCATAATACCTTCTGGGATAGCGACTGCGTCATTTTGACAGTCTATAAGGATTCTCTGGTAGCGTTTGTTGATTCCTAATATATCTTGTTGGCGAGCAGAAAGGGCTTCATTCATCGTCTATATAAAGACAAAAGATCAGGTTTTAAGTTGCAAGTGTAAATCAAACAGCCTTCCCCCAATGGAACACAGGTTTGATTCCTACTTGCACTGGGTTTTCACCAGATTGACTCATATGGTTGGGAAGCACTCTTAAAAGCTTGAATAGAAAAGATTTCTTACACCAATAAATCAGGGCATATAAATGAAAATCTTGAGTGTAGAAAAAACCCAGAAACTAAACAATCAATGAAATCAACTAAACCAAATAGAAAGAAATTAGAATAAAAGGTTACGGTAAGATCTCTGCTAATTCAAGGACCAGTGATGTGAAAATAACGAATTATTACATTGCTATTTGCCACATTTGGTCTATAAAAACAACAACAGCGATCGTTCAATAGGATTATCAGATCGCTCACTCCAGGAGGTAAGACTCTCAACGAAAAAAGTTGAATTTTAAGTGTACTTTTGTTAATGTTTTTCTGGCCCTTGAATTTTTTAGAGTACTTGAATTAGCGGAGATCTTACCGTATGTTTGACAACATTTTATGTTAGATTATACTGGTTTAACAGTTTTCATGTCATACAAATGCATCACGGCATTCAGTTAACTTTTCAGCAGATCACACTTACGGAAGGATCAACAACAACAGAATCTTGTTCTTCATTGGATGTTGCTGACACGATTGGTCCAGCCTGGGTCTCTAATAATTCTGTAGTTGATTTAATCCAGTTTTGGACTTCTACTAACTCCTCATGGAAACTTCTCAGTTTCTGTAGCCTTTCTTCCAAATGGCGTATTCTTTGTGGAATTTCTGTGGTGACCTAGATAAAACACAGAAATAAAACGAAACAATTTCAATTATAAGGCACAAGCAAAAATATTTAAAAAAAAACAAATTAGTTTCCTCTGATGAATGTAAATAAGATGAATGATAAAATTACGATTTATTGATATTGATCCAGAATCTTTATTATTGATATGTGTTTTAGTGTTCATAAATATATAAATGACATAGAGGTCTGGGTTATTTTAACAGATCTGACTCATATTGTCACATTATTTTGCAATTTATTATTGAAAATACAGAAGAAAACATTTACACAATTTGTAACGAACATTTATTCAGTGATTTTCTCTTGACAAGTTATGGATAAAAAAAAAACCCCAAAACAACAAGGTATGTTTATTGTTTCATTGTTGTTTATAAAACCATTGTTCTAATTTTTCATGATAGTAACATGTAATTTATCATTAAACAAAACCAAAGAATTTTTTATGAAGATTGGTTAACAGACAAAGTTAGTACCCATTCTACAGGGCTTATACAGGGACAGGGTTGTCTCCCCTTTACCTTAGTCCATCTTGCATTCAGATTCTCCAAGTCCTTCTGGATATTTTCTTTATCCTCAGGACTTAGACCATCTCGCTGGATCATTTTCTCTCCATTAACAGTAACAGCTAACAGTGATTGTTGACGAGATAAAATATCTTCCTCGCGGTCCTAAAACAGAAGTACAATAAATTTATTGAAAGAAAAAGTAATGGTTTAACCGTTAAGAATATTGTTTTTATTTGGTTAGATAATGTGGAAGAGTTCAAAAATTGTCAAACTCTTCAAATCTATTTTAGAAGATGTTTTTGTGACAAAAGTCTGGTTGCCAGTAGCTCAGATCACAGGGAATTCCACCCCATGTTTAGAACAGTCAAGTTAAAATTTGTTTGTTGGGTCTGCAGTTTGTTGACACGCCAACTGCACATATGCTTGTTTCCGTTATATTTGGATTTGACCGCTGCTATGGGTGAAAGGATGTTGGATGACAGCCGTGATTACGTTATCCCGCTCTTCTGCCTTCTTCTCCTATGATTATGATGTCACTTTGGATTGCTGATTTTATGATGATGTAGCAAACAGCACGCATTTGTATGTTTCAATTTCCATAAGTTTCTACATAGAAGTTGATTAAAATGTTCCTCTACACTAGAATGGATAGGTCTGATTTTGACAAGTTACAATCTTTAACAGTGCGTTGTCATGAGGTTTTGATGCAATGATTTTCAACCTTACAAGTATTAAGGAAAACGTCAAATGTGGTAGATGGATAAATATTGCATTTAAAAAGTAGCATTTCATATTCATCAATGAATGTAATTCTTATTTACCTTAACTTTCTCTAGCAGTTCTTCGATATGTTCTTCCTCTGGTCGGACATGAAGTGTAGAATTAAGGATGTTCTCAGTCTCATAAATCCAGTAAAACAATTCATCCATATCATCAGTAAACTCACTCGTCTTCACACTCTCTGTATCAAAACTAAATCAAAATAACATAATAAGTTTGGTCGTCCATTCAGAAATTTCTTTTGCTTGATTGGATGGTTAATCTTGTGGCACGGAACCCTTCTCCAGTAATCATTCCAATGCCACCAAATGAATAAGGAAATATTTGTCTTATTTAGGTGTGTAACCAGATTATGTAAGGACAGACAACTAAAATCTATGCTCCCAGTAGAACCCCAACTTTCAGTTGATAAACTTCCAATAAATTCTAACTGATAACCATTTGAAATAAAGTGAAAAGCCAGAGATAATATTTCCAGAGGGTAATAAAATACAGACCTATCCTGATGTTCTGATACATTGGATGAAATAGATTTCCATCTTTGGTTTATTCTGTCCAATCTTTCCCTGAAGAGTTCTGAATCAGGGGTAGATAACTGTTGAATAATTTCATTGCCAGATGTGTTCATGGTATTGACTGTCCCTTGGTGAACTTTGAGCCCTCCTTCAACAGTCTGCAAAAAAGTAATTTTTTTTAATTTACATAGCCGTGTCTCATCATAAATAGTAAAAAAAATCTTTTACATGTTTGTGTATTCTTTATGCAACAGAGCTTCCTCTATAAATGTTCAGATAGAACCCAAGAAAAAGACAGTTACTAATTGGCAGCAGTGCATGAGCTTCGGGTGTCTGTCAACAGAAATCACCAACAGAATATCCAATTATAATCCAAATTGATTGATTGAATAATCAATGTTTTCCAACTACAGGTACCTGATCTAACAAAACAGAAATTTAATGTCAAACCAAAAGGCTACCTTATAAATATCTTTTTCTTTGTCCGGATCAGCTATTGTTTTTAGTCCCTCCATTTTCTCTTCGGATTCTTGTATCCAGACAGTGATGTCATTTAAATCACGGTGAAATTGTCGCCATTGCTCAACAGATTTACTCCAACGACTGAAAAAATAATTTAAAGATTTAACCAATATTGGCCCCAGTGTTGGTTAAGTAAGAACCCAGACAAAAGGTTTTTACAATATTTGTGAGACGATTTGAACCTATGGTTGTTGAAAGTGCCCTTACAGTCCACCTGAATTAGAGATCCTTGAGATATAACAGATAATACATTTTTAAGATAGACTCATGCTATAGTTTAGTTCTAGGTCTTGATGAGACTGGAAGTAAGCGTATAATTTTACCTGTATCTAGTACTGTAAGCTTCATTCACACTGGCCCATTCTTCCTTCAATTGTAAAAGTAAACCCCGTATTTTAGCTGCCTCATCCGACACACATTGAGAAACTGCATCTTCTTGTTGACTCTCTAACTCATTAATTTTTGGCTGTAAATTGTCCAGTGCAGATTTTATTGCCTGAAAGGAAAAACAAATTATTTTAGATTGTACTAATTTTAGATTGCACTTTTAACACAAAATTAATTCAAGGTATATTAGGTACTTCTGATCCAAAATCAATTTAACGTTGTATTGCTTCTGAGACGAAAAAGTTGAAATTAATTGTGACATTCTGTAATATCTATATTATTTTATCCTTTAAAGTGCAGTAAGAGCACAAATTATAATATAGTCAAAGAATATGCAAATGAGATGAAAATGTATGATGCAAAACTAGACTAGGGAGATAATGTGAGCCAAGTTTGGTGAAAATCGGACTAGTAGTTTTCTTGGAATAAAGGTAACAACAAAAAAAATATCGCCCCCTGGTGGCCATATTGAATATGCATATGAGATAAAAATGTACGGTGTACAACTAGACCATAGGGTGATGATGTAGGTTAAGTTTGATTAAGATTGACCTAAAGGTAACAAGCAAAAAGTTAACAGACGGACGACGGAAAAGCGATTTGAATAGCCCTCCATCAGAATGATGGCGGGCTAAAAATATATTTGAACAAAAAAATTCAAGATTAAATTTCTTTTAATTTCACAACCTCACTTGCATACATGTAATATACCATAATTGTATAAACAATCCACTGATTGCCAAACTCCGTCATTGTTTTTTTTTTTTTTTTTTTTTTGACCAAACAAAACCCTGACTCTTAAAATAATCATCCTTCAATACCTTTCAGCAGAGTAAAAAGACTTTAACAAAAATCCATGAACTACAAACTTTCTCCAAATGTTCTGAATGAGTGAATACTTTAACCCCAAATTAAGCTTTATAAAGTTGACAGAAACCATCTGTGTAAGATCTCATAAAGCCAGATAATAAAGGGTAGAGAATCTGACAGATAAACCATTACCATTGGCTTACAGGCCAGAGGGTAAGACTGAGCTCACCTTAACATCAAGTCAAATACCATTATCATGGATAGTGATCCCCATCCACTTAAAAATATATACCAATGACAGAAAACATCTGAAAACTATCTGACATCACAGATTATGAGGTTTGGCGGTTGGAGTGGTGAAAGAATATAGCTACCAATAACGGTTATATAGAGCTTATCTAGCAAGACTATGTGGGATGGTTGCCAGTAACCACCGAAAGGTCGTGGGTTTCCTTCGGGCATAGAGCCCGGTTTCCTCCCACAATAAAACTGGCAATGTCGCCATATAAGTGAAATAATCTTGAGCGCGGCGTAAAACACCAAACAATCTATCTATCAGGAGCCAATGTGATATGATGAATATCACTGGGAAATTAAAAGACCAGAGGGATATTCACCATAACACTCTGTCTTCAGTTTGATATTGGTTTTCTAACACTTGAATTGAACTTATTTTATTGACACTATATTCAAAGGGATTAGGAACAAGTTCTTGAAAATTACGAGTCTCTCTCGCTTAAAAGAAAAATAAAAATATTGGATTAAATTTTGGAAAGCAGAGTAATATGCATATTCCTGACAATGATATCATCCACAGTCAGCTCATTGGTGTTGAGCAAAAAGTTGGTGAATGTAATATTACTACATTGTCTAAGGGCACTACATGGGTGAAGTATTGTTTGTTTGGTAGCTAATGGCAACTGGAATCAATTCTCTGGGATAATGTGTGGAATCTTGTTACAGCTGTTATGCTCAGGTACAATAGCTGCTTATTGTAAAAAAAAAAAAAACGGCTTGTAAGAGGCAAATTGCCAATCATAGGGAAAAGTCATATATTAATGAACCTTTAGTTTTCTCCATGAATAAAACTTATAAACGATATATTGCTTTTTGTTTATTATGTATTCCATGTCAGTCAATGTTTTTGTTGACAAAATCAAAATTTTACGAATAAATCTTTAATATGTTCATTTATTGAGTTGAATTTTCATTGCTATAAAACAAACAAACAAATTAGACAGGCAATGATTCTTTCCTAAATGTCACATCAGCCAAACATCAGCTACCCAATTGTGAATTCCAATTGAGACAAATGATATAATGTTTATTACTTTTATGAAGCTTAAAGAAATTGATATGAAGATTTGTTTTTCTTGATGTTTTGCACACAAACATTGATATGTTAACCCCCAGCTATTTAGTCAGAGAGAAAACTCTAGCCTTTAATGAACCACAACAACATCTGTCCAAAACAAAAGTTACTTTTCCTTTAGCTACCAGATGGTTTCACAAGTTCCAGGCAGAGAGAGTAGTTCTTTATGTATCAGGTCTTCAGATGAGTTACTGTTCACCTTAGATAAAGTCAAACTGGACTACCAGCTCACCATACAGAAATAACCTGTCTATCAACCGTGCTCTAACTAATTACAGTGTTAAAACATCCCCCAAATCACTAAGTGGCTATCTGTCAAGATGTCTCCCAGTAAACTACTAACATACTGACTTAGACACTATAAACAATCAACCAACCTCTTTATAAAATAAGGTCAGGGCAGATGCAGAATTAATTATTCTCTGTGTTGAAACATATTCTATATAAAGCCTCCGTTTTCTTTTCTCTAAGAGATATTGAGTTGATTACTAAGTTTGCTTTTCAAGAGATACTGAGTTGATTACTAAGTTTGCTTTTCAAGAGATACTGAGTTGATTACTAAGTTTGTTTTTCAAGAGATACTGAATTGATTACTAAGTTTGCTTTTCAAGAGATACTGAGTTGATTACTAAGTTTGCTTTTCAAGAGATACGGAGTTGATTACTAAGTTTGCTTTTCAAGAGATACTGAGTTGATTACTAAGTTTGCTTTTCAAGAGATACTGAGTTGATTACTAAGTTTGCTTTTCAAGAGATACTGAATTGATTACTAAGTTTGCTTTTCAAGAGATACTGAATTGATTACTAAGTTTGCTTTTCAAGAGATACTGAGTTGATTACTAAGTTTGCTTTTCAAGAGATACTGAGTTGATTACTAAGTTTGTTTTTCAAGAGATACTGAATTGATTACTAAGTTTGCTTTTCAAGAGATACTGAGTTGATTACTAAGTTTGCTTTTCAAGAGATACTGAGTTGATTACTAAGTTTGCTTTTCAAGAGATACTGAGTTGATTACTAAGTTTGCTTTTCAAGAGATACTGAGTTGATTACTAAGTTTGCTTTTCAAGAGATACTGAGTTGATTACTAAGTTTGCTTTTCAAGAGATACTGAGTTGATTACTAAGTTTGCTTTTCAAGAGATACTGAGTTGATTACTAAGTTTGCTTTTCAAGAGATACTGAGTTGATTACTAAGTTTGCTTTTCAAGAGATACGGAGTTGATTACTAAGTTTGCTTTTCAAGAGATACTGAGTTGATTACTAAGTTTGCTTTTCAAGAGATACTGAGTTGATTACTAAGTTTGCTTTTCAAGAGATACTGAGTTGATTACTAAGTTTGCTTTTCAAGATATACTGAGTTGATTACTAAGTTTGCTTTTCAAGAGATACTGAGTTGATTACTAAGTTTGCTTTTCAAGAGATACGGAGTTGATTACTAAGTTTGCTTTTCAAGAGATACTGAGTTGATTACTAAGTTTGCTTTTCAAGAGATACTGAGTTGATTACTAAGTTTGCTTTTCAAGAGATACTGAGTTGATTACTAAGTTTGCTTTTCAAGAGATACTGAATTGATTACTAAGTTTGCTTTTCAAGAGATACTGAATTGATTACTAAGTTTGCTTTTCAAGAGATACTGAGTTGATTACTAAGTTTGCTTTTCAAGAGATACTGAGTTGATTACTAAGTTTGCTTTTCAAGAGATACTGAGTTGATTACTAAGTTTGCTTTTCAAGAGATACGGAGTTGATTACTAAGTTTGCTTTTCAAGAGATACTGAGTTGATTACTAAGTTTGCTTTTCAAGAGATACTGAGTTGATTACTAAGTTTGCTTTTCAAGAGATACTGAGTTGATTACTAAGTTTGCTTTTCAAGAGATACTGAATTGATTACTAAGTTTGCTTTTCAAGAGATACTGAATTGATTACTAAGTTTGCTTTTCAAGAGATACTGAGTTGATTACTAAGTTTGCTTTTCAAGAGATACTGAGTTGATTACTAAGTTTGTTTTTCAAGAGATACTGAATTGATTACTAAGTTTGCTTTTCAAGAGATACTGAGTTGATAACTAAGTTTGTTTTTCAAGAGATACTGAGTTGATTACTAAGTTTGCTTTTCAAGAGATACTGAGTTGATTACTAAGTTTGTTTTTCAAGAGATACTGAATTGATTACTAAGTTTGCTTTTCAAGAGATACTGAGTTGATTACTAAGTTTGCTTTTCAAGAGATACTGAGTTGATTACTAAGTTTGCTTTTCAAGAGATACTGAGTTGATTACTAAGTTTGCTTTTCAAGAGATACTGAGTTGATTACTAAGTTTGCTTTTCAAGAGATACTGAGTTGATAACTAAGTTTGTTTTTCAAGAGATACTGAGTTGATTACTAAGTTTGCTTTTCAAGAGATACTGAGTTGATTACTAAGTTTGCTTTTCAAGAGATACTGAGTTTCAAGACAATCATCTTACATCACAAATTATTCTTAATGAAAACTATAAAGATATTAAAGATCTTACTTTCAATTTATCTTCTTGTTTGGAGAAATTCTCGAAATCTTTCCCGTTGAGATCAGGAGCGTTTAATTGTTCTCGGACATCAGCAGTCACGACTAAAGCTCTCCTCACCTCTTCCAAGAAATCAGAAGGTGGCTTGGAATCGCCAGTGCTTGTACGAGTGACACTGCTAACCATATAGTTAACTGATGTCTTTGTCATAACTGTTGCAGAGGTAACAGCTACAAGATTAGGAGAGGGGACTGGTCGTGGCTGGGGGGTGGGTAAATCACCCCAGCGTCTACTTAGTTTCATGAATTCAGGCTCCGCAGCTTCAGCCGCTCCCTTTTCTCGAAGCTCTTCAACTTTGCTTCGTAATCCATCTAAATCTTGTCGTCGGCGCCGAAGTTCCTCTTCTATCACCTGAAATCAGAAGAATACAATGGTCAATTTTCAAGAGACATGTTATAACAGGAATCAATGAGTACAATGTGAAATGATGACAAAATGTCATTCAATGGAATTCTAGTACAGAAAATTGAAAATGATCAACCATATACACATGTACTTTCAGGGAAACTGGGCATTGTTTCTGTCTAAAAGAAATCAGAGATTTGTTGAAATTTTCAATGGTCAGAAACCTTCACGCTTACTCTGTTACTTGCCCATTTTATCACATCTTATTAATTGACTGTGCAAGTTATTACCCGAATACGACCTTCGCGGCCGGGTAATATCAGCAGACGAATCAAATTCGTATAACCCGTAGGGCTGTATTAGCCGAGTTCAAGTCATATTGGCCGAGTTCAAGTCATATTGGCCGAGTTCAAGTCATATTGGCCGAGTTCACGGAGTGCGGCTGAAAGACGCAATTAACATGTGACGTCCCAGAGTTTGACAGAAGCAGACGGCAGATGTTGATTTCAAAATGTCTATACCATAGCCCGTTGTACAAGCTCTTATTGACAGGATATTATAGTGGGAAGAAAAACACTACTGTAAGTGAATCC
Organism: Lepidochitona cinerea; assembly: GCA_963971465.1. Classification (NCBI taxonomy): domain Eukaryota; kingdom Metazoa; phylum Mollusca; class Polyplacophora; order Chitonida; family Tonicellidae; genus Lepidochitona; species Lepidochitona cinerea. The sequence continues at coordinate 28,156,224 of OZ020551.1, read as the reverse complement.
GATTGCCGTTTTAGGACAGCGGAAGAGGAAGAAACTTCTCTACTGAACCCGGAACAAAAAAACACAGAGCGCAAAAAAGGTCGGATGTCATTTTGTTTAGGGCATGGATTAAATGTTCACTGGGCGACTTGACAGTTTGCATTAAATTAACTTCTACAGTCTATTAATAAAAATATTATGAATCGAGTGTTTTCGTATTGCCTTGGTATTGGCCTTCGGGTGGTTGCATTGACCCTCGGCCTGCGGCCTCGGACCAATACGGCCACCCTCAGGCCAATACCAAGGCAATACGAAACCACTCGATTAATAACATATAATATAGTGGATTTGCAAGACCACCAAGGAAATGTTGTTTTTTTTTTTCAATCTTTGTTGTGTCTTTTGTATTAATTTAGGTTAAATTAGGTTTGCAAAAAAAAAAAAAAAATACAGAACATAAATAAACATAAGGTATTTATTCATTAAAATCATACCGTTCCTTTTTTTAATCATTACGATTTACAACTTTTAGCAAGTTCTGTATTTCCATATCACCTGGATGTAGGTAGTGTTGTGGCCTGAGTTTATCATAGTGGAGCTTGAAGTAATTTTAGCTGTATTTAATTTGACAGCTGTATCTTGTTGTATACTTCCAATGCCAATATGTCAGGTGGGAGACCTTTATCTAGTGCAGACAGTGTTTGTATAAAGGTCAGATATAGTGAGGAAGAAAGCAGTACTCTTGGGTAGAGTAATGAGATTGAGACACTTACTTCACAGTTATCATCACATAACATATCAATCATACAAAAAAACACCCAATTCAATTAAGAAACAATTTTTCATGCTGGGAGATGAATGGATTGAAGTAATATTTTAATATACCAAGGGTTGTGTTTGAAAGCCAAACTCCCAGCTTTAAACAGAAGTTTTAGTCATACATAATTTAAAAAATCAAGCTATTTGGCGTATCAGCATTTGGACAAAATATATCAAAATAACCAGTGATTAATGGTTTGCTCTCTAAATGGATCTTCCGTACTTTCAAATTTCTCACAACAAATCATTTCTTGAAATCTTAAAATCACTAAGAAAAAAACCTGGTATAAATTTCCCTAGATTGTAATGTGAAAACTTGTTCCACTTGTAGCTTAAAAAACATAATAAGGAAATCCCAACATCCCACAAAAATAAAAATACCCATATTTACATTTCTGAGAATCCACACTCCAAAAGCCAAGAGACAGGCAATGAACCCCAAGATAGCCAATGACATCAAGCCAGCCAAGGCTGATATCAGAGATATTATCTCATCAGCCATTGTTATTACATATCCAGAAGACTGTTTCAATTTATGAAAGTCACTAAAAGCATAACTCTGATACATTCATAGTTGTGCTTCAAAACCAAATATTGTCCCGTCCTGCCAATTAGTCCTTGAGAGAAATACATGTAGAACCCTTGGACAACATCTTAATGCATAAGATACCATAACACAACTGGAGGTTTCTGAAGAATTTTGTCTTCATACAAAATGAAGGAAAATGTCGAAAAATATCTCTTCAGAAGCCAAAAGTGGGTCTCAGCTTCACAACGAAAACGTTCGAAATGGTGATGGTAAAGTTTAGATTTGCTTTCTGGTTAGGTCTTGCACACATGTTTCCTGGACAAACACTTGCTAACATGGTCCATCCCACACCTCTGACATTTAATGTCCACTAATTCCCCCTACCATCTTCCTCCCACATTTCCCATCATAAATACACATTTTCTCCTCTCATAAAACACCTGGAATTCCTCTGGTCTGAAAATGGCTTTGGAAACTTTGGTCAAACCATATGATCAAAGGAATGAAGAAAGTAAAGCCTGTTTATGATGAATTAGCAATCAAAATGTTTTTCGTAACACTGGGAGCGGAGACAAATTGTAGGTTAAAAATGCTGAAGTTTTGATTCAAAGTCCATATCTTCATCAGTTTCTAGAATCTAATAAATCATTTGATAAAAGAAGCACTTTGGTTGAAGGTGTCCATGCTGGTATAATAATGAATAAGACAGACAGTGGTATATCGCAGGTAAGAGTGGTGAAGCACGTGGATATACCACCCCTCCATACTATCTCACTGACAGTCACTTTGATGTGTATTCTTACCCTAGTCATACAGCTGAGGGGAGTACCTCACGTCACACACACACAATACTCTACATACCAGATAGCCCAAACCAAAACAAAACACATGCCAGAAATACAAATAGCCAAAGAACATCAGTCTCCAATGTGGCTCTACAGATAGCACCTTTCATTTTCTTTAGAGACACTGAATATTTAAAGAAATTATGTAGATTATAAAAGATTATGGTATGCAGAAAAAAATTATTCTTTGTTACTGGGGGTACTTTGGAATTTCAGATAAGAGTGAAAAATTACACCAGTTTGAGTCTCTCAGAGATAAATAGATGTTATCAAGTAAGGCTTCATCCAAACACAATTACACAAGGAATCCACAACTTTATAATAGTTATTTTTGACAATGTATAACAAATTCTCCAAGAATATCAGATTTTTTTGATATATGAGGTATGCCAAATCATTTCTTTAAAGGGGCATGAGCTGCCAAAATGTTGATATTTTGACGTTAAAGCAGAATGTTAAAATTATTGGCTATTTTTCTCACGACGTATAATTCAGAAGCTTTTTAGTGCTTCTAGTCTCGAAAACGTACGATAAAGTATTGTTTTGAACTAACTTTGGCTTAGAATGAATGAATGGTCGTCCCGGTTATTTCAATTTTGTTTACTTTTCAAACACGTTTTAGGTTCGTACAGGCCACATACTGTATGGATTTTACTCATTCCAATGCCAATCATTTAGTTTTTTGATGGCCTTCAAAGCCTCTTACTGTCGTGACGATCAGAAATTATGAAAAAAGTGTGAATTTCGGCAGCTCATGCCACTTAAATCAAATATACAAGGGTTAAAAAAACACACAATTTATTCAGAATGAGAAAATATACCACAAAACTTATTCTCTAATGAAAAAAAAAACCCCACATATCATACGGTGTTCATAAGTGTTCAATGCTTCATTGAAAATATTAATCACAGGTCCATCAAAAAGAGTAAATACATATCGAGAAGGCCTTTTTACACTTCTTTTTAGAGAGTTTGGGGCTATTTATCAAACATAATGGAATACCCTTTGAAGCCAGCCAATAGGATTTAATCCAAGCTCCATATGAAAACAATTAGCCAATCAGTGGCAAAGAGATAAATAAATCTTGGCTGGTTTCTATGGAGATGGACTTGCCCATTATTGTAGTTATCCACAGAAGCATCTGATGTTGGCCTAAACTTTTTTTCCTATGGGTTCATTGGAAAGGCAATGCCAAAGATATGTAAGTTTCCTGTATTCTCAAGCAGATATAACCAATGACCACTATTCTGAACCTGTATCAGGCTAAACATTTCTAGAAGAAGGTTTTTACATTTTTATTGGCATCTCAGTAAATTAATGTAGTGGTAAATGAAGTAAACTTTGTTCAAAAGAGGCTGGGATAAAAATCTAAACCCTGAATTTCCAATTTTTGTCTTAGTACGCTGTGGGTTACAGTAAACTATGATTTGATTAAGACACCTGTAGTTAGACTATAGAGCAGCTGTGTTGTGTTATGGCCCCTGTCTGAAGAGACTTCAATCATTACCTACCCTGTTTTAATAGACTCTTACCAGGTTTATCAGGGGAGATTTGTTCTGTTAGTCTTGGCAGGCTTTACCTCTGTCTAACTGGGGGAAATCAGGTGATTCATTATGCTCAAACCAACAACAAAACACTTACTGCCTACAATTCTATCTCACAGGGCCAGAGTTTATCAGGGTTATTTCCTATAATTAACAATTACCTGTACAAATCAACTTAACCGAAATTATTTTCAAGTCCAAGTGAAAAGAAAAAAGATTCTCAGAGGGTTGTATACTAAGTCAAGGGATCTATTAAAGAACTGAACCTGGATCAGTAGACCTGGTACATTTATGTCTGTGTCTCAGTTGGATTGTAAATTCACACTTTTGTTAACTATTTGATTGTGTTTTACATCACACTCAATATTATTTCACTTGTGGTGGTGTTGCTAATTTTAGTGGGGGGTATTTGTCCAGAGGATATCGAAGACCTTCAGTGACATGGCAACTCTTTTAATTAAAACGAAATTGAAAATCCCACTCACAAGGCACAACTCGAACCTATGACACACTGAAAAGCGCATGGTGAAAAACAAAGAATGCCGGCTACATTTATATATATAGAGCTTCTTGCCACCTTCATCTCTGAAGACAAACAATTATCAGTAGATTTCCTCTCCTTTCAACAGCTGTTGATGGTAATCACTAAACACATTGCTTTTCTCTTAGATTAATTCTTCTGGCTGAACCCACAAGCAAAATAAATCATGTAGAGTTTCCAAAATAAATGCTTAAGTCTTTATTTAGCAATACCCTGACGTCTTGCCAACAAAAAATAACAAAAATGGAGACCAAAATTTCTCTCAGGCAGTGGTTGACTTGAAAAAGAGTACGTGCACGTACAAGTTAATGTATGAATAATAGATAAAAACACAATATTACTATTAAAAGCAACAATATTTTGAATAGCTGGGAACATATTTGGTATCAAAACCAATCCTCTGATGGGGATATCATTAGTTGAACATCAATTTAAATGTTTTATGGAGACAACTTAACAAGCACCCAAATGTATGAGCTTACAATTCAACACAATGAGTGTAAAGTATTAGTAAACTAACAGATAATAAACATGAAACACAAAGGTCTGTGTGGGGCTGACAGACTATCGCTCATCGACTGAGCCCCAAAGACAGCCCCCCCCCCCCCCCACCCTCTCTACCTAAAATAAGGACACAGTAATTGTTTTGTGGTTCAAAAGCAGTTCACCACAAATACTGAGAATGGCTACATAAAGTTTTACTAAGCAAGCTAAAAAAAAGTTAACAAGTTAAGCAAGATAGGATGTGGCTTTGCATGGCAAATGATATACAGATATTGATATACATGTAGAAATAAAATAAAAATAACAGTGGTTTTTGGTGGAGAGATTTTCATCACTAAAGCACTTTGTATAAATGCTGACTTCAATGTCACTGACTGCACACACTACAATAGTCGAAGCACTGGGTTGTCAAATCAGTATTATTATTTTGATGATCTATTTTGATAATCTTACCTGTTTCTCAGAATCGTTACTGGCAGGTTGTGAGAGATAATCCTCTAATCTGTCTAAATCTCTGTCAAACCTTTCTGCATCCGACGTGAAATCTTGCCATAGAGGAATCACAGATCTCCCCATGGATTTACGATCTTCAGCTTCTGCCGTTGCTGTATTCCATAATACCTAATAACAAAGGTTATGTGATTATAATATATGTTATAAAACAGGTCAAACAACACTAGGGATATTTTGCGAAAAAGTCAAGTCATCTGAATAATTGGAAACTTGATTATCTAAATATCATTTATATTTTCCTACATGTACCTTGGAAAAAAAGAGCTAATTTACTCTACTTTACACAAACACGTTCTATTTACATTATTGGAATTTGACAAATTAGAGACACATTTGGTACTTGGACAGCCTTTCAATATAATGCTTAGGAAAACTTATAAATATTTAGTGATAATTTTCTTATGTTTGGATAAATTTCATAACAAACGAATTTGTAATTTTTATAGATTGATGAAGAATCCTAAGAAATTATTTATTTAAATGGCCAGTTCAATATTTTCTGAAGAATTGTCCATGCATTAAACATTACATCTGTCAGAGGTCTTGCATGAGTAGAACAATTCTTCCTCTTTTCAGCAGAGAGCATGCCAAGGGGAATAACTTTCTGTTGATAGTTTGGTTGGTTGGTTGTTTGGTGTTTTAGGCCGTGCTCAAGATTATTTCACTTATATGGTGGCGTTGCCAGTTTTATTGTAGGAGGAAACCAGGCCCTATGCCCGGAGGAAACTCAAGACATTCCGGTGGTAACTGGCAACGATCCCACATAGGTCGCTCGAGTGAAAATCCAGACAGAAAATTTTTCAATTTTTTTTTGGACTGAGTGAGATTCGAACCCGCGACCAATTGGTGGAAGGCTGTTTGGACTGAGCGTCCAATGCTCTACCTACTGAGCTACGGAGGCCCCTCTTGATAGTTTGGGGATATATTCAGATTCAGATCAACATACCTTGAGGTCTTCCATACATTGTTTTATTTTTGTGGCCTTCTCTGGCTCCATAACTTCATGTTCATGAACAGCTAATTCACCATTTTCCATAACCAGAGCAACATCAGGCTGTAAACGATCCAAACCTTGATCTATTTCCTATAGTCAACAAAAAAAGACTTTTATAGCAAAAATACTTGTAACATATACTACAATCAAAAGGGATTCGTAACTTTGTCATAAACATTAATAGATTCAAAATAGATCTGAAAGGGGTTTGATTTATAATTAGTATAAACTTTTTTTTTAATTACCTTGATCCGTTTGTCAACAGATTCTGTAAGATTTTCTGTGTCTATTGCAATATTTCTGTTCAAGCTATCACTGAAGACCATAATAGAGTTGACAGCTATTCTGTAAGATCTGTCAAAAACCACATCTCCAGTTATCTCTGACCTTCGACCTTCCATGTCTTCAACTTTAACAGGGGAGTTAAGTAGGGAAGAAGTCATCACATCAACTGTTTCTTTTGCAACCGATTGTCTCCCCTTGAAACAAAAAACAACACAATTCAAACACAGGTCTGTTGAGTCAAACAAGCTTACTGCACATTTATTAAAAATAGAATATGTTTATACCCTGAAGAGACGTGAAAAAGGTTAGATGACAATATTACAGTTGCATAAGCTGTTTAATATAAGTAAAATTTGAAACAGAATTAGCTAAGAAGTTTATTAGCTTTCTTCATATATCCATCTTGGAAATGTATGTTAAGATGTTTTTTATAAGCAGCCAAGACCTGAAAATGTACTCATACATCCTAGCTATTTGAATTTTGTTCATTATTAGCACACATTTTCATTATGTAAGAAATCATTTAAAGCAGTCTCTAATTTCCTATCAGAAGTATATATAGTTAGAAAACATAATTTTTTGAAAAAACATGAAAGGAACAATAAATAAATATAGGATATGTTTTGCTAATTGACTTACATATATCTTGAGTTTATCAGTGACTTCTTCCCATCTCTGGTTAAGATGAGTTAACTCTGGCTCCACCATTTTCTTGTAACGTCCACTTCGTGTCATCAGATCAATAGCACAGTCTCTGACTTCATCAACCTCACTATGTATATCAGCCATTTCTACCTGTAAACTCTGTAACAAAATATTGACTGAGTGAGTGATTGATTGATTGATTGATTTATTCAATAGCACAGTCTCTTACTTCATCAACCTCACTATGGATATCAGCCATTTCTACCTGTAAACTCTGTAACAAAATATTGACTGAGTGAGTGATTGATTGATTGATTGATTTATTCAATAGCACAGTCTCTTACTTCATCAACCTCACTATGGATATCAGCCATTTCTACCTGTAAACTCTGTAACAAAATATTGACTGAGTGAGTGATTGATTGATTGATTGATTTATTCAATAGCACAGTCTCTTACTTCATCAACCTCACTATGGATATCAGCCAGTTAACTTTGTAACAAAAACTTTGATTGAATGATTGATTGAGTGTTATTCTAACATGGACTTCAGATCAATGTCATCAGTCTCTTACTTCATCAGTTCTGAATGGTAAGGACCACACAGTTTAATACTTCAAGGGAAGACAGGGAGCCTTGGAGGGTGAGTCATCAGAGTGATAGTCCCTCAGTTCGACACAGACCTTCCATCAAATCATGCATCGGGGGTTCGAATCCCACTCAGACCAAATTAAATCAAAAACTATCAGACCGGATTTTTTACTTGATCGCCATATGTGGAAGAGTTGCCAGATACTCTTGGTCGGTGGTATCCTCCGCCTGCATGTAACTGAAATAATCTGGAGTGTGGGGTAAAACATTTAATCTAAGAAAAACAAATTATAAAGCTGTTCATCAAATAAAAAACTGGATTGATTCAGACTGATTGTAATTCAGATAAATCTACTATCTGAAGTTGTTTCATTAAAACGGCTACAGTGGTATGTCTTTAGGGGAAAACTACATAGCCCTTATGTCGAGATGTAACCTAATTTCAAACATCAGTATTTCTCCAAATTCCCAATTTCTGTTGACATTTCTTGTATGTACTCCTCCTTTTACTATATTGAAGTACAGACTACGTGTACCAAATACACAATAAAACATTGATAATACACTTGTAAAACATTTCTACACTACAGATCAGAAAGGTCAAACTGACAGAACATGTGACATCAATATATATTCTCTACCTACTACACATATTTACATCTGGAGGACATTTGTACACAAAACATGATCTAATTCAAAGATACCGTAGATCTAAGAAGGCTGATTTTTTTTGTTTTACAAGTTTTATATGATACTGATTTCCCTTTGGTACATGAAACTTGGACACATGACTTTGATGGAGGGCTCCTTAAAGTCAGATTTTATTGCCTTATCAAGTGACCTTAATGCATAAACATTTCTCCAAGCAAAGTCCGGCCTTGAATTTAGAATAATTTGTGACACAAATTTTCAAGGCCTGTTTGGTTTTGGTGATATCAAATCATCTTGAGAAATAAACAAGGTACCGAGGCCGAGAGGCTGGGCAAGGAAGGCTACTGGTCTCTGTGGCCTTCCGGAAATTCAAACGCACCATCTTGTGTGTTAAGCCCGCCGCAGACGAGAGCTATAGCCTTCGCCAAATTTCATTCGTGTCACTTGGCGTAAGCAGATAGCTCCCGTCTGCGGGCAATTTTGCAAGAGTTTTTTGTCATTCCTGACTGAGCGCCGAATATCTATCGTGTTTGATAATTTTGGCTACGCGTGGACGTTTCCTCCTCGTCTGCGGTGAAGAAAGCACTTAGCTTTCACTTTCCTTCATGTGCGCAAGCGTGCAGATGATCACATGCATGCCTGTATGATGTGCGGTCAGCTGAATTTAAAGACCGCAATAAACGCGTATCGACTTTCTGTCAAGACGATGGAACTGTTCAGGATCTTCTGTACTTATTTCCTGTATTAAATTTAAATAAGTGCCTTGGCCAATTCTTCTAGATATCCACGGTTTTTTCCACATTCTTCGAATCATTCTTTTAGTTTTAGCACGTCGTCGATTTCGACGTCGTTTTAACATCAACAAGAAAATAATTAACTCCTCGTCTAACTCCATGGTAAAGTTTTTGAATATAGAACGGCCTTTTTGACAGTAGGCTACGTCATGTTTTAACTGCTCATCTGCACGCTTGCGCACTTGAAGGAAAGTGAAAGCTAATTGCTTTCTTCACCGCAGACGAGGAGGAAACGTCCACGCGTGGACAAAATTATCAAACACGATAGATATTCGGCTCTCAGCCACGAATGACCAAAATCTCTTGCAAAATTGTCCGCAGACGGGAGCTATCTGCTTACGCCAAGTGGCACGAATGAAATTTGGCGAAGGCGATAGCTCTCGTCTGCGGCGAGCTTTATAAATGTGTTTAAATGCTTTGGTGGGGTTTGTGAGAGAAAAATTCCATGTTCTGAAAAATCTTGATTTTTCAGAATCTATATAAGTTCTATGTGATAGCACCCCCTCCATGCTTTTGTCTATCAGCTAACATTTCACCCAATCAGTAAGCCCAAAATCATTTATAAGCCTGCATGATCCATAAATAGTATTGTATCCCAACCATGCCCCCGTACCAACAAACACCACTGTATTAACAAGGGTAGAAATCAATAGAACTGAATAAAGCCTACCTAAAGAAAAGTCCACGAATAACCAATAGTTCCAAATCCCATAGTAACTCAGAGCTTGGAGAGTAAAACCACAGCATGCCCATGTCAACCCCAGAAAGATTTTGTATTATGGACAAATGGACCAAATCTTATAGATTGATGAAAAATCTTCCAAAACCTTCCACAGTTTTATATCTGTAAAGCGATAACCACCTTCCAAACACCTAAACTATTCCCATGTGTCAAGAGTCAAAACTACAGGAGGAATTGTCCCACTTGTTACCATGGTTACGGCAGTCTGCAGGAAATTCTATAAACTCAGTAAAAAGGATGCTAAGACGACACAACAATAGAATGTCGTTTGTGTCCAATAAATAAAGGAAATGCCTATTTTATCCCTTTTTAAGGACTTTTAAGCGAAACCATACTGGTATTAAGCATTTTTCAGCTTTATAAAAGGCCTTATACATGTATAGAACATTACAGTTATCAGGATTCCACTTTCTGTCCATGCTTACAATACATGTAATAATACATTAACTTTTAACTGTTTTGTATCTCACTGAATGTTAAAGTGGCATGAGCTGCCAAAATGTTGATATTTTGAAGTTGAAACAGAATGTTGAAATTGTTGGCTATTTTTCTCAAGACGTACAATTCAGAAGCTTTTAAGTGCTTCTACATGTACTCTCGAAAATGTACGATAAAGTATTGTTTTGAACTAACTTTGGCTTAGAATGAATGAATGGTCGTCCCGGTTATTCAAATTTTGTCTACTTTTCGAACACTATTCCGGTTTGTATAGGCCACATATTGTATGGATTTTTCTGATTCCAACGCAAATCATTTAGTTTTTTGATGGCCTTCAAAGCCTCTTACTGTTGTGACGATCGTAAATTATGAAAAAGTGTGAATTTTGGCAGCTCATGCCACTTTAAAGAGGGAATGTTACATGTAACTGTATGCGTGCTAAGCTATTTATCTACTCATCAGTAAAGAATGATGACTGATAGGGTTGATTGATCATTAGTTCGTTGTTTTATGCCACATTTAAACATTATTTTATATGATTGATTGATTGTTTTGTGTTTTACGCCGCGCTCAAGATTATTTCACTTATATGGCGGTGTTGCCAGTTTTATTGTGGGAGGAAACCGGGCTCTATGCCCGGAGGAAACCCACGATCTTCTGTTGGTAACTGACAACCATCCCACCATTATTTTATAAAGATGTGAAATAATGGGACAATGTGATATCTACTGTGATCAACCCTGTCATAATGGATAAATCCCCCTCCCCCTACTCAATCCCCACGCAATATACTACATGATTGGCCTAAAACTAAATAATTCCATAGCCAATGCAAAGAGATTTCTAGGCCAATTTTTAAAGAACTGTAGGCCTACTTAAAATCCCATGTCATTCATGCAGTTAACAATACTTTCAAAGATTCTTGGCTGAGAAAAATGTGTTTTTTATTGTTTAGGAAGTCAATCAAGAAATATCATGACCTGGATAGGATAAAAATCATTCACACATCGCATCTTACATGTATTTATCAGCTTTCAACATGTGAAGTTCACCGTTAAAAATGAAAATTAGCTAGCAATAAGCATTCAATATTCCTAATTAAACCTGAAACAAGCTGAATGGTTTAATTGTTTTGTGCTTTACACAGGATTAAAGGGCTTTAGTACTGAACTGAGAAATGCTTGTCTCGCTAGTATTTGTATCAAAGGTAATCAGATTCAGTCTGCCAAACCATGATCTGTGTACATGTATTCACTGCGAGCCTAACGATATACATGTAGTTGTTTCTGTTACTGGCTTACAATGTACATGCTCAGTCCATATATTAGCAGTATAAGTTCGAGTTGAATCAAATTACACGACACAGGGTTGAGCTTTTCCCAAGGGGAATCTGAATACCTTCATCAAGTGTGTGCAACAAACAATAGGGAGATGCGCATTTCTCAGCACATCGGCTATAGTACCTTAGCACCTGCCAGAGATATTGCTAGGCATTTGATTGGTTGAAATGCCCAGAATGTGAGTCTGTATCCAAGTGCTTTCCGTGAAGATATTTGATTTTGTATCACCCCAAGATAAGGGGTCACTCGCAGATATTCACGGAGTGATGGCCTTTGCGCATCACAAAATTCTTCGGTTAAGCCGAAATTCTATCGTGACGTCAGTTTAGAATGATGTTTCATAAGTATAGAACGCTTTGCTTGTTTCAGAGATTCGAAAACCAGAATAACTTTGAACTTCACAATAAAATTTGTTTCTAGACGTCATTTAGCCCTGGACAGTTACCTGAACGAATAAACAGGTGCAGGCCATATAATTTCATTTTCAGTTGGAAACATTGAACCGGTTCCATATACTGAAATGCTGGAAACCAACTGGTATCGATATTAGTTTTTGTGATGGGTAACGGTTTTTTGCTACCGTAGTTTTAGAACAACAGTAACCGGTCATTACCGTGAAATCCTATGGCCTGAGGTGATTTTACTCAGTTCGTAACAAGCTGCTCTGGATGGTGATAAAGTCTTTATTTGACGCCCTTGAGTGAGTATAAGGCTAGATATTTGGTGTCTGACAGATACTTTTCTTGGCTTTACCTCAGAAAAATATTAATGTCAGACACCAAATATCTACCCGTATACTCACTCAAGGGCGTCAAATAACTAAAAATGGCTAATCCCTACTGTTCTACATTCCAAAATGTATCTGACAACCATTTAACCAGGGGGTATCAGATGAAAATCCAATCCCCATTTTTTTTCTTAATTTCTTTGAGTGTGACTAGGATCATGTATGATAAACAGAGAGAGTATCAAATGACAGGTATTTTACCTTCATCTTATCCCTCTGGTCCTCACTGGATTCATCTTCACTGGCTAATTTGTCTTGTACAGCCAAAGTAGTTTCAGCTTGAGTCAACCAGTCTTTAACCTTCATCAAAGTCATTTGAAACTGTATAAAGACATTCTCCAACTGTAACACATTCTCCTGAAAGATAAATACAATTATCAATACACTTAACCACATAACAGAGCAAACAAATCCTGGAATCGTCCTGGAAATATAGGTTGATCAGTTGAAACCATAGTCAGAAAGGTTAACATTCAAGGGGGGTGGGGGGGGGGGGGGTGGGGGTGGATTTAAATGGCACCCCCCTACACCAAAATATGCAAGTGATTTTATTAGAGTTTATTAGAGAATCAATTTTGAATTTACACAGAATGACTAATTATGATAATTTATAATGAGGAGGCAAAGTATGCCAGTGATGGCGGCTTTACACTAAAACACACTTCTTGTCTAAAATAACCTAAACTAAAACCCATGATATTTAAATAGGTTGACGACAGATAGGAGCTTGGCCTTAGTCAATAGAATTTTCTACAACACTTCGTAATACATTGATAATGCTTAAGCATGTTCAGCTATACCAAGAATATCGGTAGACTGAGATTGAACCCCATAGGATCATGGATTGATTGATTGATTGTTTGGTGTTTTACGCCGCGCTCAAGATTATTTCACTTATATGCCGGGGTTGCCAGTTTTATTGTGGGAGGAAACCGGGCTCTGTGCCCGGAGGAAACCCACGACCTTCCGCTGGTAACTGGCAACCATCCCACATAGGTCGTTCGAGTGAAAACCCAGTCAGAAAATTTTCCAATTTTTGGACTGAGTGGGATTCCATAGGATCATGGAAAAGAAAGTGAAAATTTTGGTTCCCCAGAAAAAACCTAGGTAGCAGACAAGCAAGGGAGTTTAACCCTGACCAGTATATCTTTCAAACACTCTTTTTTTATATAGGCAATGACGAGCCTTTGGGTCAGAGGTCAATCCATTTTACTTTGAAGTACAGTGCTGGAACTTAACTTTTTAAGGCAGTTGCCATCAGGGCAGTTAAATGGCAAAACTGCTTGCCCACACCAAGATACGGTTGCCCAGATTTATCATTACCGGTAATGTTTTTAAGCAAACGACATGATTTTGTTGAGATAGAATAATAACTAGTTATTGTTAGTTTGGACAAAGCGAAGGTCCTGTTACTTAATTTATTAAGACCATTAAAATCAAATGCTAAACTTGCTCAAAAAATTATTTGCCAAGCAAGGCAAGCACTTTTTAGGTCTTGCTTGCCTGTCAGTCAAATCATTCGCAAAATGCATGAGGGCAAGTGAGAATTTAAAGCATTAAAGTAGTTTGTATTCCAAAGAGAAATCCCTGTCTGGTTGACATACTTCCATATAGCTTACCTTACTTCTGGAATATCCTATTACATCCTTTATACAAGTGCTAATCTTTTCAAATAATTTTCCTTTAACATTTGAAATATTTTAGACAAGAAGATTTGTGCCGTGTCCCTGTGCCTTTTAGTGTTCATAATTATATATTTATGCCTGTGCCATGGGCTCAAAATAACCATTGTTTAAAAACAAAAATTCATCCACAGTAAAAAGGTCTAAATGATATACCCCTTTTTAACAGAATTACTTGTCCCCATGGTTATTTTAGACAAGATTTTCTCTGTGCTCGTGTGTTTTAGTGTTCATAAATATATATTACTCCTATTTCAAGTTATCATTTCCCAAAACGTGTTACTGCTCACCTGTAATTGTATTTTTCTGATTCCTAATCTCTGAGTAAGATCAGTCCACTGTTTGGTGATTTCCTCCACTGTGTTGGTGGTAGGAGTTAACTCCCCTTCCTCAGCTAATTCTGTCAGTTGAGTCAAATGATCTTTGAGGGAGGTTAACACAGAATGTCGTTTTGTCATCTCTTCTTGTACACTCTGTAATTTCAAATATTCTGAAATTTAGACTTCCAACGTCTTCTTACTTAAATATTACAACTTTGAATTTCTCTGATGAAATATAGATGCTTGTAGATTGCTTCATTAATGTATTAAGCTGTACTTCATTTAATTTTATCTGTAATGTGTATTTTGGGAAGGGGTGGGAAAAAGTATCCATAGGTTTATCTTGCTGTTTTTAATTTAACTGAAGTTCTGTCACATTTCATGTTTTATGTGGCACTCAAGATGTTCAAGGGGTCAGTGGACAGAACGATAGTCTCCGCAACTAAACCTAGCAACACATATATAAGTAAAATAATGTTAAGTACTTTGTCAAACATCAATCAATTAATCAATATTATTTCATTCACATGACAGCATTGTGAGGCTTAAGCCCCGTCCACACTATCCAACATCACCCAACATGCTGTTGGCCAACAAGAGACAACTTCAAGTTGTTTCATGTTGCGGCATGTTGGGTAACGTGTCCACACTATAAAAACAAAGGCCAACAAGTCACAACTGCCTCTGAAAATGTTGCGTGATGTTGTGACAAACTTTTTGAAGAATTTGTGGGAAATTAAATTTGTTTTCCCTCCAATAATAAGAAAAATATAGGTCAGTCAAAAGAGACTCGTAAGAGGACTTTCTGCAGTACTAATTGCTCTGGCAGCCAGTCGGCGTCAACGACGCCAAAGACAACGAAAACGTCGTGTTTGGGTTAAGAAGTGGATAAGAAAACTGGCGCTAGTTTCACAAAGCGATCTTAGCTATGTGGTATCTTAACTACCATGGCAACCAATGCTAAAGGTATACGTTGCCATTGGTAATTCAGATCACCTTGTTTTTGAACGCTTTGTGAAACTGATCAGCTTGATCGCTATGGGGCCTACCATTGCCTCCTGAATGAATTAAGTAGTGGCGATAGGCAAGGATATCGCAATTTCCTTAGAATGGATCAGGCACGCCTTTTCAGAACTCTTTCACGAGGTAGAGCCGTTAATTAGGAAACAGGACACGCATTTAAGACCGGCCTACGGAACCGTAGAGGGGACATGCAAAAGAAAAAGCTCTCAAAAGAATTCGTTCCACGAATTCGTATTTCGTTCCACAAATTACTAATTCGTTCCACAAATTACTAATTTGTTCTACGAATTACTATTCCGTTCCATGAATTACTAATTCCTTCCACGAACTACTAATTAGTTCCACGAATTACTATTTCGTTCTACGAATAACTATTTCTTTCCACGAATTATGATAACCAATGGCTAATGGCTTTATAACTTTCCAGCTAACCAATGAGGATGAACATTGCATATTTCTTGGCTGGCTCTCGTTTAATATCCTTTTCAAATGACGAAAAGACAGTCTAATTCCATGATTCACAGCTAATATATTCACAATGTTCTTGTACAACAACCCTAATTCAAAATACATGACAATAAGTTCATCCCTTTCCATGTTGACCTGTACGCATAGCCTCACTTTGAGAACCTATTTCTAGGACAACAACAGAAGCCATAATTCGTGGAACGAAATAGTAATTCGTGGAACGAAATCTTAGTTCGTCGAACGAAATCTTAATTCGTGGAACCAAATCTTTTTAGAGTTTTTTTGTTTGGCATGTCCCCTCTACGCTTCCGTAAATACCACCTGGGGAGAGACTGGCGATCACGCCGAGATATTTCGCTACAGGTAAACATAAATTTATAGGCTACTCGTCATAGAATACTACACGCTTTTGCCGTTGCAATAGTTAATATCGACAGCATTGGAATATTACCTAGCCGAGAAATCTGGGCTCTGCCAAATTTTTTTTTTCCGTATTCGTCATAGCGCAGATCACTTCCAATATGTAAAAACAATATTTTTTAACTTGTCCCGCCGAAAAAAAAAACAGCGGCACAAGTTTCACAACAAATAAGCAAAGAATAAAATATTTACCACTGCATTCCGATAGTAGAGACCACGAAGAAGGAGTTTGTCCAACTTACGCCGCTGTAAAGTGGTAAACTTCCCCTTATGCAGTCAATATTTGTTTCGAAGTCCACTGGCTTTCAACCTGACATAACCGCCAATGTCAAACATTTAATCGACCAGTTAAACTTTGCGGGCGTAATACGTCAATCATATATCTTTAGTCACTTTACAGTGGCTTATGGCTTCCGACAAGTTAAAAAATATTGTTTTTCCATTATGGAAGTGATCTGGGCTATGACGAATACGGAAAAAAAAATTCGGCAGAGCCCAGATTTCTCGACGAATACGGAAAAAAAAAATTCGGCAGAGCCCAGATTTCTTGGCTAGAATATTACCGTTTTTTAGTGTCACGGATACTCTATTTGTACATCGTTAGGAAATTGGTAATTACGCCTAAACGGCTTGATTTATCGAATGAGTGATAATATTCCAAGGTGCAAATATAGAATAGGTCCGTCGTTTGTAACTTCTCTTCAAATTCGTCTTTTAGATGTTACTTCTTTTAGCTTTTAGTAGGAATAGTTTAGTTTTAAGCTTGTAATATTAAATTAGTCATAAGTTCTAGAAGAAATGAATAAAACGGGGGGTTGCAGGGGGGCTTGCTACGATAACCAACATCGCCCAACAAGTGTTGTCAAGAATGTGCATGTACAAACATGGACCAACAATGTTGTCGAATGTTGTCGTCTGTTGGTCGATGTTGGGTGGCCCGTCCACACTAGCAAACATGATGCAACTTGTTGGGCAAACACGAAGTTGTTCAATGTTGGTTCTGAAATGTTGGTCGATGTTGGATAGTGTGGACGGGGCTTTAGTGGGAGAGGAAACCAGGCGGTTTGCCAGGAGGAAAGATTCGGCAGGATACACTTGTGGGGTGCCTAAAGGAGAAACTTACCTTTATCCAAACAAGTTCTTCATCAACATTCTGATTTCTGGAGTTCTCTCTTTTTAACAATTCTGCCAGAATCCTTGTTGTAAACTCCTGGACAGATGTCATCTCTTTCTTCAACTTCTTGGCCACTTTTAAAGCTTTTTCAAGATCACCTTTACCCTTTGTAACCTACAAATTAAACGATAAATACCCCCATATAAATGAGAACTATTCTAATACACATTGAACTCATTTAACATTATAGAGATAGGAAAAGACCCATTATCTGAGACCAAAAAGTACCCCTACAGGTTAAAACCAATTTGAGCTATAAATTAGGAGTGAGTTTGTGTAGAACAATCTTTGAGGAACAGCTGCTGGGTATACTTTCTACATATGGGTTACTCTAGGACATTTTCGATTGGCTCTCGTTACTCATGGGAGGGTCTAAAAATTCCTACGCAGGTTGGAAAGGCTGGTTTTCTTATTAAAATCTTTACATTTTGTACACTGGAGTTGAATTTATTATCCATGAGAATACAAATATATGACTTCCTGATGAGCTGTGTGTTGCTGAATAAAGGTCAGTGGAGGAAATACAACTATCATTTGAAGAACTTGTGGCTTTGCCTCTCACTCTCAAGTAGTGGTATCTTCTGCCACTGACCCTTCATTCAGCAACACACAGCTCACCAGGATGTCATTTATTTCTGAAATAAAAGCTAATTTTTGTTAAGAACAAGGCTGATTCAACACCTATGCCAATGAGTGTGTCAGGTACAATCAATGGAAACTCTGTTCAAAAAGTTCATCAAACACACTACAGTCTTCAAAAAAATGTTATACTAAGTTATGTGAACAAAGTTTTTATTCTGCTAGTAAATGGACAAAATTATCAAAAATCAAGTGACATCCTCACCATTTTATAAGCACTTTCATAAGCAATGTCAATGAATGTCACTAAATGCAATTTAGGAAGAAAGCCCAATAACATGTTTGTTTTGATGGTCAATTTGAAATGCCTATTATTTGTGATAAACAGTTACATATATGACATCTTACAATAGTGTTCAATAAACTCAATAAATGAATCACCAGAATAGTGAAGAGAGTCTTACCTGAGCACCAATGTCATTATACTGTTGTTTGATAGCATCCAGTTGTTTGCCTAACTTATCAGGGAAATCCACCTGTTTTTTCTCAACCACTGAACGTCCTGTCTTTATCACATATTCAACTTGCGGTTTTAACTCACTCATTGTCTTGTAGAATTTCTAAACATAAAATGAAAAACTCTGCTAACATAATGCTTTAATTTCAAACGCAATCAAAAACATTATCTAAGTACATAATGAGAATTTCAATTTGGAAATTATATGGATTATATTAGAAAGGTAAAATTACACGAAATGCTTAAGTACCATTATATATATATTTATTATTCTTGTTACAGATTTTACTGATAAGAGATCTACTTTGGTTTGGCCGTGATAACTTACCATACAATGTTCTAACTGTCCATGGACAATTTCTGGGTCCTCACTTCGTAATTCCAGTAGGTGGATACGCTCCTGAATACCATCTAACTCTCGCTTCACATAAGATAGTTTGGGCTCAAATTCTGTTGGTCTTTGGAACTTTCGAAACTTTGGAATAACCTCACTTTGAAAATGTTCCTGTAAAAAATACAATAAATTGTACAAAACACAACTGAATTTTAAAGATTTATAAACAGGGCTTAGAAGTGGTTTATTTGAAAAACATAAGTTGAAACAAAACCAACTTCGCACTGGTTTCCTGGAAGTTGAAAAAAAAGTCGGTAGGAAATATGCATATTTTCCAAAACTACTTGCAAAATCTGTCAAAAGTGATTTCATACACAACCTTTGATGTGAACACACTGCAATGAAAATGTACTGAAGCAGCAGAGACCATGTATTACGTCACCAGTGTGTGGGTAAGTTTTTTACGTCATACAAGTATGTCACTGAGATAATGAACTTTGGTTAGCATTGTAGAGTGGCAAATGTTTCTTTGCAAGAAATTTTATTTGCTTTTGGGTTTTGAAAATATTGCCAAAGATTGTTCATAGAACTTTTAATACCAGCTAAGAAAAACCAAGTAGAGGATTGATTCATTGATGGGTTGATGTTTTATGACGCACTCAAAATTATTTCACTGGTGGCGTTGCCCAAGTGGCTAGAGGGAACCATGTTTTTTGGCGGATAACTGGCAACTCTTCCTTAAGGGATGATTTAGTGAATTTTTTCATTAGATTTTGTAGGAAGTAGCAGTAGAGTTGAGACCGCTGCAAATTTAAACACAAGCTAAGGACTTTCAAGGCTGAATTCATTTGACACATTCTTAAAATGTTACATATACTGTACCTCGAGCATTTGTTTTTGTTGTAATAGCCTATCAGCAGCCTCTATTTTCCCCTCTGACCTACAATCTTTGGCGTGTGTCTCCAACTCCTGTAACAAGTCCTCTTGCTGTTGAAACTCTTCTTTTAGAGACTGGAAAAGATGACAGGTACCAAAGTTGAATTTTCTTATTCAAATGAATATAATAAAAACAAATTACTCAACAATCTTTAATTTTATTAATATTATATCTTGGCTGCAGTTTGAGAGATTGATTGGTTCATTCAAGATTATTTCACTTATATGGCGGTGTTGCCAGGTTTAGTGCGCGGAGGAAACCTTCGAACTTTGGCTATTACCTGGCAATTCTTCTACATAAGGCGATCAAGTGAAAAATCCACTCAGAAATTTGCCGATTTGTATTTGGTCTGAGTGAGATTCGAACCCGCGTTGCAGAGATGTTGAACTGTGGGACTATCAATCAAACCAACTGAGCCACGGAGGCCTGGCATTCAGTATAGAAACCAGTGAATAACACATGTAAACATACCAATGTTAAACATATTACACACATAAAAAAACACTACAATTAACCTCATATTCCTCTGGTACATCCCCAGAAAGTATATCAGCATCCAGTCTAGACTGTAAATGTTCTGTAATATCACTCATCCAATTAGACATTTCTAACATTTGTCTCTCAAGGTTTTGAGCTTTATGGACAGATTCTTCCATACTGTTTATCTTCTCCTTCGACTAAAACACACATTAGAAATATTTTAAACATGCTAAAACAGATTGATGTTTTATGTTGCACACAGTGGGAGAGGTAACCCCTTCCACATACGAAAGTCATAGGGAAATAATAAATAATGAAACAAGAATTGTGAACATTATGTTTCCCTTTGGGAGAGAGAATTTGGTATAGTATGCCATTTTTTGTCACACACAAGATTCATCTTTCAGGGCAATGTTGACAGATTGATTGAGGTGAAAACCCCGGACTTTAATAACTTTATGGCTATGGCAGCAATCATGAGAAAAAAAAAATTCAAAAATTGCATTATAAATTACTATTATATAGAGTTATTTATTATCAAAAATCTACAGGCAAAAAAAAATTTATGTTGGTCATAGTTCCATTCATTCCCAAACTAGAATACATTAATTTATTTTTTTAGACTTACCATTGTTTGAAGTGAGTTCCATTTTTTGATGAACTTGTCTAGTTGACCTTTAACTTTTTCCTCCATGACATTATTGACTATCAGCTCCTGTGCCAATTCTTGAACTCTTTTCTTGCCATTTTCACCATGATCTCGAAGAAAACTTTCCACATCCTGCAAAATAGATAGAAGAAATCTTAAATGATAAATATGACTTTGTTTGTTATGCACTTTGAGGCATAGCTTCATCCAGTAGGCAAATCTCCTACCTCTGGGCCCTTGATAACTTTTATGGAATAATTTAACAAGCCTAGGGTAGAAAAGCAGTTGGTTTTGCTGAACAGAGAGCCAATTTCAGACACCACAGACAGTGGATAAAGTTTGCTTTAAGGCGGACTTTATTTACCTCTAGTTCTTCAGAAATGTCTTCAGCATCAACACTAGCTGTAGAAGATCTCTGTAGTTTTCTTTCCAGGGTCTCAAGGAATGCAATCTCATTGTTTAATAAGGCTGTAAAATAAATAAAAGATCACCTGAAATTAAGCACGTACAGTGGTTTTCTTAGAACTATTTGATTGGTTGATTGATGTTTTGTGCCGAACTCAAAATTATTTCACTATTATGGCGGTGTTGCCAGGTTTAGGGGGGTGAGGAAACCGGGCTCTATGCCCGGAGGAAACCCCCGACGTTCGAGAGTACAGTACTACCACATTCTACATATAAATCCCCCGCGGCTGATGTCTGAATATCCCCCAAATCACACGTGGATAACGTTCCCTTCCCCTGCAGTCAATGTGAAAACAGCCCGAGAACAACGTTCAGATCGCCCGTAGATCCCGTTCGAATCTGATACAAATCAACCGCGGGAGATGGATAAAACCTGATGCGAAGGATTTTGCGACAACCACATAAACCACGTTAATAAATAAAGAAACGGCTTAACTTTAATTTCAAGAAATCAGTCTTTGAATGGATTACGTTTTTCAAAAATAAATCTTTTAAAAAAAAAAAACCCATTAAATTTAGCATCAAAAACTGAATGGATGAGCAGTGTCGGGGACTATGACTGTACGCGTATGACGCTAGTAGAACGTTCCGCCACGTTTGACCGCTACATCCCAATCTCAATCTTTGGGCAGTGTCAGTTAGTGTCGCACAGAACATGGAATTCGCCCTTAATGGAAACTATTTATAAAATCGTTTTCTATACTCGAACCGTTTCATACTCTACGACATATGTCCACTTTCAAAGCCAGTATGAATTGACCTAGTTTTGAAATCCACCGAAAATGAGGGCAGAGGGGTCGTCTCTAAATTTCGGCAAATTTCTAATGAAATTTGATAACTTTGATAAGCTTGAAGTCAAAGCTTTTAATGTGGGTAATAGTAAGGCAATTTACAAAAATATATTACCTACAATAAAATATTTTCCATTTTCCTGGGGACCGTGTCACTTTTACAGTATGTCTAAATGTCTCTCACTAAAAGTAAAAATGGAGAGTTTTCCCGTCCTCTCTCTCAAACGAAGTTCATAAAAGTGTCGTCTATTATCATATAGTCACCATAAAGTGGAACATACACCCCCACGGTCGTCTTTCATGTCCCCCACAGTTAAATATCGGACTTGTACGGCCGTAGCTTGATTGGACAACATCCCCCGCGGTCCCACCAGACATCGCCCGCTCAAGCACCGATCATCTCCCGAGTATCCCGTTCTTATCGACCGCGGGCGTAGTAAAGATTCCCTGCAGATCGTGTCAACATCGGTCAAGGGCGATCCGCGGCGGATGTATATGTAGAATGTGGTAGTACTGTACCTGGCAACTCTTACACATATGGCAACCAAGTCAAAAAAAAATCCTCTCAGAAATTGTCCAATTTTTATTTGGTTGGAGTTGGATTTGGACCCTCCCCACATCGATGCAAGGTCTGTGTGGGACTAAGGGACGATCACTCTAACCCACAGGACCACCGAGGCCCCCCAGAACTATTTGAAGTGTTCATATGTAATGAGCAGAGAAAGTGTTTATATGGGCACAGGAAGAGGTGTTTTCATAGGTCTGTCTTTTTATTTCTCCTAGAAATGTTATTCATTTTCACCTTGAAATTCCATATAGTTGTGATTGGCTGTAATGTAGACGTTTGAGTATCTATCAACACGCTGACAACATTCAGTCCACATGGAACTCATCTGCATCAGACGACGTGCAAGATCTTGAGACGATCCTGTCCCAGAATTCAACAGCACATTGGCCTCGTCTGTCACTGTTGTAACTTCTGGTTCTTTGTCACGAATGTTCTCCTTGAAAGCCTAAAACAATCAGTAAATAGTAAATCCTAATTTTAATAATTTGTATTTCATAAATGAACACTGAATACAGAGATATACAAATATATACTTCTTTCATCAGAATTTTGGCTGTGTTCTATAATTCAAAGTCTACATTGATTGGTTAATTGATTTTTGCATTATTTCACATATAGCGCCAGGTTTAGTGGGGAGGGCTACGGCAAATAGCTGGCAACTCTTCTACATACGGCAATCCTGTGAAATTTTATGTGGTGTGAATGGGAATAGAACCAAAGACGCATCGAAAAAAGGCCCGCATAGGACTGAGTGATTACACTATCACTCTGCCAACTGAGACTCGTTCAAAGTCTACAAAAGTAGTGTAACTTGTTTACTATCGAGAGATTACATTTACCTGAAACTTTGTAATTTTTTTGTTCAAGCTTTCCTCGTCTTGAACAACGTAATCTTTAATGTTGAGATCCTCCTTAAAACCGTCTAGCCATGTAATCAGGTCACCGACCCGCTTCAATAACTTCTTGCTGGATTCATTAGATTTCAGAAGCTTGTTGAGTCTTTGATTCTGTTCCTGAGCTAATAATGTCACTTTCTCCCAGTTTTCATTGATCTCTTTTAGCTCACTATCAAGTTTGGTTTCGAAATCATTAGGGTCGTCAATTTTCTCAGCGAATTCTATAGACACTGTGTTCAGATTATCTAAATTTTGTTGTAGGGTTTTGATGTCTTCTTGTACACCCTTCAAATAGATAAAAAAAACATAGCTATGATAGAACTACAGAAACATTTCTGGAGTAAACTTTAGGTTTTGAATAACAATGCTCTATGACAAATGAGTATTATACGAGATAGACAAAAAAGAATTAAAACTTCAACTCAATATATATTGATAGACACTAAACACACAGGCACAGGGAAAATCTTCTTGGCTAAAATAACCATGGAGACAAGTTTCTAGTTGTGTAAAAGAAGGTATGTCAGTCATAAGTAGTTGTAATAAATACCAACCCATGATATTTCATAAGGTTAAAGACAAAAAGGAAAATATGTAATTTGGTTCGCAGGTAGAGGACAGACAAAGGAGTTTAATGCTGACTATTAGACCTTTAAAACTCTTGAATTCAATATATGATGTACTAAAGCTGTTCAAGTCTCAACATTTAAACTATTCACTGAGTAAGGTATATTTATCACTACTACGAGTCAACTGCTATTTTATCTTACATTGCTTTCGTGAATCTGTGCCTCTAAAGTAACGAGATCATCTGCAGGAGGGTCCCCTGAATGTAAGAATACATCCATCTCTTCCATCCACTGCCTTAATCCAGACGATTGACTCTAAAATATCAAAACACATTTTGTTAAAATAAAACAACAAAAGGCTTCTTTTAAGAGGCTGATTGTTTGCTTGTTCAAACTCAAGATTCACTTAATGTGTACATGTACATGTGAAGTCCCATTAATAGATAAATTCAGGCATATGGTGTTAAAATTCACTTGAAAGAATGACCACCATCCGATTTCCCACAAGGCCTGCGCCGATATGCATTTAAAAGTCTTTACTTTAGTTTTCTGACTAAGAGCTTAAGTCTGCATTCAAAAAGCAGCTTAAGTCAAAACTTATATGAGGAACTTTTCTCTCTTCAACCTTCATTAAGAAAAAAATCCTTGTCGTATAATACTTTTAATTTCTTGCTTCTCCTTTTAAAATGATTGTTTGTATTGTATTGATTGGACTGCCGCCATGTTTTATAAACAAACTTAAGTTTTTGATAAGATTTAATCTCACGTGTATTCCCTAAGTCTACAATGTTATTTATGCAGAACTTAAGTTTAAACTCTGACTTACGTCTAAAAGTGAACTTAACTTTCTTTATAAATGTTTGCAATGAAGCTTAATGACTACTCGAAAAAGGTATGTGATATTTGAGAGCTCCTGTTTCAGGCAATAGGATTTCACCATAACGATTAGTTCTGTTAGCCTGTTGTTACGGTTCCTCTAAAACTACGGAAACAAAAATCTGTTACCCATCATGAAAGCCAGTAAGCATGTCTGATTCGTTAACCCAGAAACCCAATGTCTTACCTGAAAAAGTCGGAGTTGTGTGACTGTTTTCTCTAACAAATCAATCCTCTCAGAAATACTGGCATTAACCCTGTCCCACCTGCTGTTCAACTGTTTCAGGTCAAAGGTTAGCTTCTCTGAGTGCTCCCCCTTGGATACGGACAACAAATCTTGACCAGTTTTATTGATGTAGTCCAGACTTGTCTTATGACCCTCCACATCTTTATGAAGCTCCTGTTGGATGGAAAAAGGACATAAGATAAAATTTCAACTGAACTGCTAACTGAAAATTTTTATTTTTTTTATTTTTAAAACAAATGCAATTCAGAGATTATGAGAGCTGCTGCCAAATCTTGATATATTGATGTTTCAAGCTGAATCTATGGTCAGTTGATTTCAACTTTGGACAACACTTCATAATTCTGCTTCAGTTCTGATTGGATTAAAAATAACTTAGAAATGATTTTTACGTTATCGCAGAATATGTGTTATATTTGAACCAGTTCTTGAATAAATAGTTCTGTGTATATTGGTTTATAGTGACTCGACACGACACCCCATGTCATGTTGAGATGTAATATTTCAATACAAATCTCACTTTGAACTGTTGTTGTTGTTTCTCCAATGTGTCCACTGGGTGTATGTGAAATGTTTCTGATTGTAGAACTTTCTCCACGCCCTCCAACCAAGTGGACAGAGCGTCCATAGCATCGAGGAAGGATTTCCGTGGAGCTTCTTCCATGGCCTGGTTTAAGGCAGACTGACGTTCCCCTAAAACACAACAGAACATATCATGTAGCTTGGTGGTAAATCAGATATGTCTCCATCTATAATACTTCTCTAGAAAATATTTTCTGTGACGGTCATAATGAAATAGGTAATTTTGAAATATGGATAATATTAGTTATACGACGCCCTTGCGTGGGTATACGCGTAGATATTTGGTGTCTGACATTAATATTTTTGCGAGGCAAAGCCTAGGAAAAATATCTGTCAGACACCAAATATCTACCTGTATACCCACGCAAGGGCGTCATAACGAATTTATCACCATCCAGAGCAGCTTGTTTACTTAAAACTGAATATAATAAGCTGCTCTTTATTTGATAAGATCACAAAAATGTCTTGGGTTGAGTGTATTGAGCAAGGTCTAAATGACGTCACGAAACAAATAAATTATATTGTGACGTTGCAAAGTTATATCGGGTTTTCATGATCTTTGAGACAAGCATAGCGTTCAATGCTGACGAAACTACATTCTAAACTGACGTCACAATAGGATTTCGTCTTGACTGAAGAATTCTGTGACGCACCAAGACCTTCACTCTGTGGTAATAACAGCGCGTGAGATCTTAACTCCGGGGTTATACAGAATCAAATATATACACGGAAAGCACTCCGATGCAGACTCACATTCTGGGCATTTCGACTAATCAAATGCCAAGAAATTTCTCTCAATGGTGATAAATACCTATATCTTCTACAATGTAATAATTTATCAGGAACTTAGTTGTATCAATTGACTAAGTATTCAACAGTTTCTAGAGAAAAAAAAAAAAACACCACAGTCAAGTCAATTACATTTTTCTCCATAACATACATTTATCAACAAAAAAAATTGTTATTGAACAAAATCCAAGCAAAACACTACGGTCATTTTTAAACGCACAGATAGTCTAAATTTAAAGTGGTATGAGCTGCCAAAATGTTGATATTTTTCAGATTAAAAAATGCGGAAATGATCATCTTTTTTTCTTGTAACATGCAAATCAAAAGCTTTTTAGTGCTACTCATCTCAGGAATGTACATTATTTTATGATTTATTGGAGTCCCCCTCAAGGTTATTTCACTTACATGTATATGCAGTTTGAATTTCTGCAGCTCATGCTACTTTAAGAACAATGTTATCAAAATGCCAGGGACAAGATGTAAAGTACATGTGTATAAAAGAATGCAAATGAAATTGACAAGAAAAACGTTAAAATCAAAAAAGGCATTTCAAGCAATTTCAATAACTTGGAACTTAAATTCAATCAATAATGGTGAAAGAAAAGAGAAAAAAAAACAGAAAAATGAAAAAAAAAAAAAGTTATGCCTAAACATTCACATTAATATGTAAAGACAACATCAAATAGACTACTCACACTCAGCCTCATCAATGTCTGTTTTACAAACAGGGGATAAATAGACACATTAAAAAGAAGCTATTTATGCACTCTAAAAAAAGGTTTCTATTTTTCAAAAGCTTTGGCTAATCACACTTATGTTATAAGAATTTTTTTGTATATGTCTATTTGATTTTTTTTTTTTTAAACAGGTGGTTTTATCTTTTTTTTTTTAATTTGATGATTAAAGGTAATGTTGATCTACGGAATCAATTATTAGTGGTTACCAAGAACAACATAACTGTGCATGACGAATGTTAATAGCAAACATTTAAAAAAAAATTCTTCAGAAAATACAAATTAAAAAAAATTGAAATTTTCGAACCGCAAAAAATAGCTGAAGACCAAAATCAACCATCATGCCACAAAAGAAAATTGTCACATTAACTTAAAGATCTCACTTGTCTTAAGGTACCAAAAAACAATTCCAGTATCAGTTATTTATGTAAAAATAGCTTTTACAGTTTCAAAAAGTTAAACATAAACAAAATGCGAAAATGTGCCACTTTCACTGTAAAAGTATACATCAAGCATAGAATGAATGAACCTACCCATTTTCTCAAAGGTAAGTCCCCAACGAGAATTAAACGTCTCTAAATCCTTCTGGATTCTATCAGCAATATCACACTCCTCCATTATTTCTTTAGCTGTCTGGTTTAACCTCTGGACTCGTTCATCATGAGATTTCATGGATTTTAACTTTTCCTGAAATCATTAGTGCAAATATTAAATAAGAGATCATCAACTGTAATATTGTAATTTCTTAGAAGACAATGCAAAGACAATTTGGAAAAAAAAAACCGAAAAAAAAAAGTCTCAGTCAGAGACAATTCATCCAGAGATGAGTCATTGCTTAAAATACCAGTGTCCAACTTCAAAAAATAGAAACATATCTGAATGGGCTTTACATTCGATCAAGTGGTATGGTTGCCTGATATCAACAAAGGTCAGGCGTTTCCTTAGGGCAAAGAGCCTGGTTTCCTACCCTACTTCACCCAACAATGCTGCCATACAAGTGAAGTAATCTTGAAAATGAAAAGCATCAGTCAATCAGTCTAATCACATGTCATTGGTCTCGTATTCCCGTGACAATTACCCATAATCCTTTACACTTACCTTACACTGTTCCAGCTGTTTACTGATATCCAGTGCCTCAATTCCAATCTCCTCCGCCGTCGTCACCCATTTTTCATAGCTAACCATCAATTCCTGAAGGGCATTCAATTCTCCATAAAACTTGGTCACTTCCATATTTATTTCAATTTTATGTTCAGAGTCTTGTAATAACTGCAGAACTTTGCCCCATCGGTCTTCAATGTCCAACATTAATGATTTTATCAATTCTTCATCCACTTGCTCTACAAAATAAAAACTTTATATTATTTCTTGTTTCAGTGGCATTTAGGTGTTTACAATAAAGAAGAAGTTGCAATCCATAAAAGAAGCCTTATGTTTATATTATTTGCAAGGTAAAAACTTCATAAAAAATAATTAAATCAAAAACTATGGTTAATTGAAATATACCCAAAATCAACCTGGTTGAAAGTAATACCTTTAAAAAACATACATCCATACTTACAAATTTACGACTACTTTTTTTATTCAATTAAAAAAAAATATCAATAACACAAGTCGTGCAATCAAAAACCACAAAAAATAACCTTGTTCTGAAGATTCTAATAGAGTCTTTCCTCTGCTTAACAGAACATGTACTTCATTTGCATGACCTTTGACATCACTTTCTGTATCCCTAAGCAGGACCATTTGTTCCTCCTCTGTTAAAGAGTCCTGTAAATCTTCAGATTCATTTGTAAGTTCATTTAGTCCATTTTCAGTTGTTTGTAACCACTCACAAAGTTTACGAACTTCTTGCACATATTCACAATAATTGGGAGACTCTAGCTTACGCCTTTTGGCAGTGCTTATGGGAGATTTGGGTTCAGACTTTGATTTAGTTACTGTTTCATTTTCTATTTCTGGTTCACCGGCCTGCATATCTTCTTCATCCATATTTAAATTAGCTATCTGAAAACAAAAATTCAAGTTACAAAAAACAGTGTTCCAATTTACCAAAATATTATCTTGAACGGCCCACTTGTCGAGAACATCCTAAAATAATTTAACAATTAAAAACAGAAAATTAATTTTTGTATTTATCCCAGTTAGAGGAAGTTAGGAACTTTCATTTTAGGTCGAAATAAAAACTTTTATTTGTTTGGTATCCACAATGTAAACAAAAGATGACAGATTAAGTGGCTTGAAATTTTACAATTTCCTGCCCCATGTTTAATTTTAGTAACTTTACTAATATTAAGCACGTAAAAATTCACTTTCTTTACAAAAATCAGAAAGGTGATGACAGCGAGTATGCCTTTAAAGGGTTTACAGCCCTCAATGTGTAAACTCCAATGAAGACACACTGACACGGCAGAGACTAACGGCTGTGTTTGATGCCATATGTCAATGATCTAATAAAGTTTCGTAGTCATTGTTTTGCAGTAGATGTAGCATTGAATTTTGTATGTTCTGCGTTCAAAATCTAATTTTCCGTTTTGGTCACATTTGTAAAATACATTTTGTACAACACAACGCAAATTGGAAAATATTGACCAAGGTTGTTCATAAATCATAAAGGACAAATGTAACTAAGACTGTGAAAATTGTAGATAGTATTTCAATAAGTACATGTGAATTAGAACCAGCGAAGAACCTTGTGTCGGCATGAGGTACTATCGCACGGCCGACAGAGCCACTGAGGCCTCGGCAAACAATCTGAGGTCATGATAATGCTATATAGTTTTCTAACCTCTTTACTCTGGAATTCCATTTGTTCCACCAGTTTTTCCCATCTTTCATGGAATTCCTCCAGTTGTGTGTTGATTTTCTCCACAGTTTTAGGCTGGTCAACATAGAGGACAATTTGCTGACCACACTCATTGAGGGATTCAAACCTCTGTACCTGCTCCACCATGTCAACCTCTATAGACTGGAAAATAAATGAGAAAAAACAATATTCATTAGTGCGAAGATCAATTCATTTTTATTTTTCAACTATTTATGAACACAAACACATCGGCGTAGGGAAAATCTTCTTTTCTAAAATAACCATGGATACAAGTTTCTAATTGTGTTAAAAAGGTGTATATCACTTAGATAATTATACCCCATCATAAGTTGTTGTACATAATAAACTAAACCTATGATATTTCATTAGGTTGAAACTAAACCTATGATATTTCATTAGGTTGAAACTAAACCTATGATATTTCATTAGGTAGACGACAGACAGGAGCTTGGCCTCAGTATATTTTGTAATGTATATTTGTAAACATCTATATTTTGAGCAAATATTTTGATTGAATGATGTTTTATGTCACCCTTACAGTACTTGTCAGATTTAACGGAACAGGAAACCATGCTTTTTGTTCCGAGGAAACCCCTGACCTTTGTGAAGTACCTGACAACTCTTCCACATAGGATAATTGTGTGAAAATTCCACTCAGAATTGGTGAAGTTTTGTCTTTGGACAGAATGGGATACAAACTGAGATCCATTGATAGAAGTTGTGGACAGAGAGACTATTGGTCTTCATTCTGAAACGCTGTTACTCTCTGTGTCTTACATAACTACTCCATACACAAATATATGCTATATTGCTAACTTTGATGACAATTAAACTAAGTTACCTTAAGGTTTTTAACTTGTTCCACGACTTGATCAGGGTCATTCAGATCTGCCTCTCTCATACTGGCTAATACCTCCTCCTTATCCCTTAGCCATGTAGCAAACTTTTCCTCTTCGCTATCAAAATGTTGCCACTTTTCTAAAACTTCCTGTAGGAGGAGCCATTGATCCTCTGTCCACCTGCAAATGGCCGCCCATCTTTGACCCAAAACTTCCAACTGGTCCTCTAATGCAGAACAAGCTGTAAAAATACAATTTTTAAACGTCTTCAACCTGGGTCAAGAAATTCTTCAGCAGTTTTGGAGAAGTCAGAGACTTTACAGGAATGCAATTTATTTATGACCTTCAGAATTTATATATTAAAAGAGACTGTTATTGTCATTTGTAACTTCACAAAGCTAGATTAGTCTAATGCTTTATAGTAATAGGCATGGCCACATAACAAAAAGGTCAATTGGGGATATTATTAATTATCAATCCACAATTGTATATTATCAGGTCTTCTCCACATAAATCTATGACTCACCAGTTTCTGAGTTAGCATCATCTACAACTACCACCATATTCTGAAGGTTGTTCACTTTCTCCTGTTGAATCTCCATGGCCTCTTGAAGTTTCTAAATAAATAGGAAAGGTATTTTGTAACTGTATTTATCACATCTCACACAGAAAACTTCCTTTTTTTGGGTTCCAATCGATCTTGTATATTACATCTCCATGGTGATCAATACAGGGTGACTACCAAATATGACTTGTGATGCAATGTCTAGACACTTTCAGTGGCCACTGCTCTCGCCATACACATGTACACATTAGAAAATATCATTCTGAGTTCCCTTTCTGCCATTTATAAAACAGTAAATTTATAAAACAGTAAATTTTGAGAAAAAACGCCTGACTATTAAATGATTTATGACTTCAGTGGGATAAATATATTACAGGGTTTGTTTGAGGGGGATACAGAAATATATATGGTCATTAAAAAATATTAGGTTTACTGCCCCCCCCCCCCGCCCCCCCCCCCTCTCGCCCCAAAACAAACACTGTTTTTACATTTTCTTTTTACAATAACAAGGTCTCATGTAAAATGTAACAGGACAGTCATAAGTCAGACAATTATAGAGAATTGTGTATTCTGTGTTGCTCTTAACCAATTCAGCAATACATAAGAATGTCAGGGATGCTCAAATAAAACCAATGACCTACTTTATGTTCAGTGACTTGAGAACGAATAGAGTCCAAATCTGTACCAATGGCCTCCTGGTTTTTAATGTGTTCTTCCATTTGACTCAGCCAGCCATCTAACTCATCCAACTGTTTTTGTTGCAGGTCCATTAGAACTTGCTGCAGTCTATAACAACAACAACACAGGAAAACTATATCGGCAAGGAAAAAACTTCCATCAACAATGTAAACTGGACATATGTATTTTCATTTGTAATGAATTTATGTTTTAAAAAAATTAAAACAAATAAAAGAATATAGGTGAAAGATTAATGATAAAGAAGGAATAATATATTTCTATGTTGTTGATGTTGAATAAAAAACAATTACAAACATAAATGTTACGAGAAGATATGCTTTCGTCATATTATTTTAAAAAATGCAGGCTGCAAAAAAACCACAAACATTCATTTGATGCCTTGGAGTATAATTAAAAACATATTCCTGTATTCTTTTATTTTCAAAATGAGTTTCCTCAAGCAGACATTATCATTCTAGACATTGCCTATATTCCCAGAGTTTTTATCTTGGTTGATGGGATATGAGATTGAGGTCAGTGTGCCAATAAATCATCATTTCAAGGGACATTATAACAAGAACACGACCCATAAAGCCATAATAGATAATCAATGAAGAGTCAATAGTCGACTTGGCTTCACAGTTGGAATATGGACTACAGTACATACTACCCATTGTCTTATATCTTATCAAACAGGGCTGATTCCACAGTCACTCCAAAATTCACTGCTGTATAAACTTTTTATATACCAGAATGACAATAATTACAGCTTTGTTGTACTAAACACAAAAATATCTATATCTTGTACATCAGTCTTCTCTTCCTAAACCTTGTACCAAAGGCCATTAAAAGAGTATTTTGGTGAGAGAAACAGCAGGGAGGGGTGGGGGGTGGGGGGGGGGGGTGAACTGATGCATTTGCTTCAGCAGAAACTTGCCTCACCAAATTGAATATATTTATATCCTGGATGAAAAGTAAACCTATGTAAATAATGATCTTCCATAGGCAATTTAGTTGGGCAAAGAGCTGATGCGCCCGGGGCTTCCAAGGTTTATTGGGGCAAAAGGTTCAATTGGAATAATATTATTGCATGACATAAATGTCTGGACAGGGTCATTTCTAATAGACTCCATGTTGTAACCTGCTTGCTTAAGCGACATGCCTATATAACAGCTTCTCGTAATACATTACAATTCGAACAGCGATATAAAAGTATCTATGAAACATATCCAGCCAGTGTAGCAGACTCACTTTTGAGGTGGTTATCTAGGTCTGTGTTCTGTAAACAATGGGAAGTGGATAACCTTAGAGGGGTCAGTCAGACATTCAGTCAGTGTTCCTCTCATTATTCTACATGTGGGATGATACAGAGATAGAGAAGATAACAACTTCTCCCAAACAGCTGCTGAAGCTACAAGCTGGTAATCTGTACTGGATGAACTCAAACCTCCAGGAAATACTTGTTGATATAGTGATGAACTTTATATTGCAATGAAATTCAACAATAAGTACACAAGTGCTGCTGCACTCATAATTCTTCAACCATATGGAGGTAATAACTAATATAATTTGAAGAATTTGTGTTTCTATTTTATGGAATAATAAAGAAAGATTTTGCTGTTTATACAGCTTCAACATCCAAAATCACCCACACAAGGAATATTTTAGACTGACTTAAAATAGAGCATGTCTGTCTAGAAGTATTTGCTGTAGGTCACAACACCCAGTTTGTGTTTTCTCAGCCAATGAAAATTGACTTCGGTTATACAGGAGCTAGAAGGTGGCTACATAGTGATAGTTTGGTATCTGGGTTATTTGAATATTGGATTGAAACTAACATAGGTCTACTGTACATACTTTAAGCTTTCAATCAATGCCTGATAACAGATTTTTGTGTGTGTTTTTTTAATGTTCACTCAATTTTGAAAATACCAAAGTTTGGCTAGAATAAGTAAGCCTAAAACTGTCAAAATGGCGGTACCCATGTTAAATTGTGTGTAGCTTGAAACCGGCATGCACTATGTCAACTTTATTTGGTTGTAAAGGATTTCTCATGTGTTGATCTATTTGAAAATGGTTAGGAAAAGTCTTAACGAGATTTAGGTAATTAGCCACAAATCAAAACGTTAACATTACCGCAAATGGGAAATGAAACTGTATCATGTAACCTATAGTGAAGTGTGAAAAGTAAGTATTTTGTTCTAAATTTTCAAACCACCACCATTTTTGGTGCCGTTGTATCTGGACTACATATTTGAAATATAAAATAAATGAATTCAGTAAAAAAAAATTAAATATTCACCACTTTTTCTGAAAAACAGGCTTTTGTGGACCAGGGCTAGGTTTGAGCAACCACAAGACTCTTATTGTAGGGTGTAAAATACTTGTATATGCCTCAGTAGTGATCCATTTCCATCAATGAGGTCTAGGAATGACATTTCACTTCTTGGAATTATTAATGTTTTTCAAAGCAAATGATTATTTCAAGCTCATTAGCTATTGATGTAAAATAACCAGACCCCCCCCCCCCCTCCCACCCCCTTCCCTGTGGGTCTGAAATGATATAATCTGTACAAATTGCCCTTTTTATATCCTAACAGGTAAGCTGACATGACTGTGGCCCTGAATTGGACAGTTTTTAAATCACTGGAGAAGTTTTATTAGCTTTCAAACAGTCCAAATGTTAAGAAATCAGACATTTTTTGGACGGGTGGGGTGGGTTATCTCCCCTGGCTCTGCCCTTATGGCAGTCTCTAACCCGGACAGATGCTAACAGTAAACTTCAACCAACAACCCATCATTTCCAGCAAATTTGAAGGGTATTTGATGATTCACCTTTTTATAGCGAGGAATAACATTTTGAATTGGTCCTCAGAAAAACTTTAAAATATAAGCCTGGAAACATGAAGGGGGTGGGTGTGTAAATTACCTCGCAAATTCAAAACGACTGGCCGAAAAGCTTTGATCTTTTGAAATTCAATTTGATATTGGTTAATAAAAGCAAAGTTATTAAACTTGACAAATTTTGAGGAATTATATCCTTGTTATAGGTCACAACACCCAGTTTGTGTTTTCTCAGCCAATGAAAATTGACTTCGGTTATACAGGAGCTAGAAGGTGGCTACATAGTGATAGTTTGGTATCTGGGTTATTTGAATATTGGATTGAAACTAACATAGGTCTACTGTACATACTTTAAGCTTTCAATCAATGCCTGATAACAGATTTTTGTGTGTGTTTTTTTAATGTTCACTCAATTTTGAAAATACCAAAGTTTGGCTAGAATAAGTAAGCCTAAAACTGTCAAAATGGCGGTACCCATGTTAAATTGTGTGTAGCTTGAAACCGGCATGCACTATGTCAACTTTATTTGGTTGTAAAGGATTTCTCATGTGTTGATCTATTTGAAAATGGTTAGGAAAAGTCTTAACGAGATTTAGGTAATTAGCCACAAATCAAAACGTTAACATTACCGCAAATGGGAAATGAAACTGTATCATGTAACCTATAGTGAAGTGTGAAAAGTAAGTATTTTGTTCTAAATTTTCAAACCACCACCATTTTTGGTGCCGTTGTATCTGGACTACATATTTGAAATATAAAATAAATGAATTCAGTAAAAAAAAATTAAATATTCACCACTTTTTCTGAAAAACAGGCTTTTGTGGACCAGGGCTAGGTTTGAGCAACCACAAGACTCTTATTGTAGGGTGTAAAATACTTGTATATGCCTCAGTAGTGATCCATTTCCATCAATGAGGTCTAGGAATGACATTTCACTTCTTGGAATTATTAATGTTTTTTCAAAGCAAATGATTATTTCAAGCTCATTAGCTATTGATGTAAAATAACCAGACCCCCCCCCCCTCCCACCCCCTTCCCTGTGGGTCTGAAATGATATAATCTGTACAAATTGCCCTTTTTATATCTTAACAGGTAAGCTGACATGACTGTGGCCCTGAATTGGACAGTTTTTAAATCACTGGAGAAGTTTTATTAGCTTTCAAACAGTCCAAATGTTAAGAAATCAGACATTTTTTGGACGGGTGGGGTGGGTTATCTCCCCTGGCTCTGCCCTTATGGCAGTCTCTAACCCGGACAGATGCTAACAGTAAACTTCAACCAACAACCCATCATTTCCAGCAAATTTGAAGGGTATTTGATGATTCACCTTTTTATAGCGAGGAATAACATTTTGAATTGGTCCTCAGAAAAACTTTAAAATATAAGCCTGGAAACATGAAGGGGGTGGGTGTGTAAATTACCTCGCAAATTCAAAACGACTGGCCGAAAAGCTTTGATCTTTTGAAATTCAATTTGATATTGGTTAATAAAAGCAAAGTTATTAAACTTGACAAATTTTGAGGAATTATATCCTTGTTATAGGTCACAACACCCAGTTTGTGTTTTCTCAGCCAATGAAAATTGACTTCGGTTATACAGGAGCTAGAAGGTGGCTACATAGTGATAGTTTGGTATCTGGGTTATTTGAATATTGGATTGAAACTAACATAGGTCTACTGTACATACTTTAAGCTTTCAATCAATGCCTGATAACAGATTTTTGTGTGTGTTTTTTTAATGTTCACTCAATTTTGAAAATACCAAAGTTTGGCTAGAATAAGTAAGCCTAAAACTGTCAAAATGGCGGTACCCATGTTAAATTGTGTGTAGCTTGAAACCGGCATGCACTATGTCAACTTTATTTGGTTGTAAAGGATTTCTCATGTGTTGATCTATTTGAAAATGGTTAGGAAAAGTCTTAACGAGATTTAGGTAATTAGCCACAAATCAAAACGTTAACATTACCGCAAATGGGAAATGAAACTGTATCATGTAACCTGTAATACACAAATCAGTATTTTGGTATCTTTGACTGAACAGGGTGTGAAAGTTAATATAGCAAAGTGCTACAGACACTTGTAACTTTATCAACAAAACAACAAACAGTGCCAGGAGAATGTTGTTGTTTTTTTGGCTGCAGGTATTTTGGACATGTACCAACTATATAATCATAGCCAGATTCAAGTACTGATCTGACTGATCTAGAATTCAGTTTATGGACACATGTTGTACAATAACAACCATAAAGATGAATACCGTTTCATCTCAAAACAGCAAATGTCTAACAGCTATGCTTAAACAAACACCCATGACAACGAGACAATGATGCCCTTTTTATTGTTTGTAATATATCAATATATTCATTTTCATCTGAAAAGAATAAATGCCTAACAACTATGCTTAAACAATGAGAGCTATTGTTTTTAAGGTGTGTGTAACATTGAGAAAAAAACTTTGCTTGGACATTGTGCGATAGAAGATAGAATGAAGGGACAACAACGACCCGGAACCTTTAGGTATTTAAAAACCTTACACAGTAAAGGAAAATGATTATAATTTTCTGACTGACAGTTTACCTTTCACATCATAGTGACATTCAGCTATAAGTAAGTTAATCAATACAACAACAACATCTTTCGTAAACTGACATCTGTGAGTGTCCTATTCAACTAACTCCTCACAGTAAGTTGGATGTGTTACAATGAAAAGCAACAGGCCATCTCAACTAATTATGATCCAGTGAATATATATTGAGATGGCTTCTCAAATCCATTGTAATGACACAAAATGATAGGATTCTGCATACTGTACATTGTGATAATTACAACAGTGTTTGAAACGTTAGGTCCAGCATAATCACTTAATATTATTCAACTGTCAATACTGTATGAAACAGAATATATACTGCAGTATATAGAACTAACTCAATGCAGACTAAAGTCTACAAGATTGGATCAAGTCAGCAAGCTATTGGTCCCAGCTTGTTACAGAAAAATATTCCACTATGAAACAATGTTATACACTACACAGAAATCTGGCATGTCTCCAAATCTAAGCAAACTATTACATAGCACTACTCCATTTCTAGGAAATTGACTTACAAAATTTATTGTAAAATGTGACAAGGGAAACAGAAACTATGCAGAGACTACGAAAATAGACAAAGAAAATAGATTGTTTATTGTATAAATAATATATGTTAGTTTTAAAAAAGAGACAAAAGTAATTCAGTACTGATAAAAATAACACAAAATAGTTAACACCAACAGCCTACAGATGGTGTTTTGTTTGAACAAACACTTAAAGCAACAACAGTAACAATTAACTCCACTGCTAAAATTACTTAACAAATCCCGACAAGCATTCACTAGAGATTGCATCAGCTGGTTTGCACTTATTGACATAATGTTGCCGGTTTTCAATCATATACGTAATGTTTCCTAAAATTTCCTGTTAACAAGAGAGTATAAACAGCCAAATATGGTAAAGCGGCTATAAGGTGGTTAATTTTTGGATTGATTAATGTTTTACGAAGCACTCAAGATTATTTCACTTCTAGGGCAGCGCTGCCAGGTTTAGTGGTGGAGGAAACAAGGCTCTGCCCAGAGGAAACCCCCGACCTTCGGTGATTACCTGGCAGCTTCCCACAAACATGGAGTTTTGGAGTGAAGGGGATGCAGGTGTTGTCAGAGGTAAAATTGAGTTATGCAGTGGTTTGATTGAGATTAAATATTCACACTATCAGATTGACTATGCAAGATTAACAGAACAGAAACTAAAACAGACAAAACATCTGACTGAAAAGAAAACCTTTGAATGTGTTAAGACATTGATTAAAAGTATGAGTCAGTTTTGATCTGAGCCCTCAATGACATCCTGATAAAAATCTGCTGGTTCTCCAGTCAACTGATTTGAGCATATTTTAAGCCATAGCAAAGTTGGCCAATCACAGCTAAGGATTGATGAAGTGTTGAGCGTCACACCTACAAATGAGTCTAAAAGATAATCAAGTTAGAGTAATTGCTTACTTGTTTTGCCTCTCCATTGCTCTCAGTCTCAGATCTTCCCAGCGATTGTTTAATAATCCCATCTGAACCTGTATCTCATTCTCTTCTTCCTTGGACACTTTCCCGTCGCTGATCAAATCGTTACCTTCCTTTAACACATTACCCACACTGCTTTGGTGTTTTGTAAGCGCCATCATGAATTCCTGAAACGATATTCACTTATTAGATATTGCTGTCTGTTTAAAATGAATCAGTTGATGTAAACCTGGCATTATATGTTCATCGTAGATACTGTAAGTTTATAACTTTCAAAAAATAATTTCTTTTTTGAAAAAGAATTACAATCTGAAGATATCAAATCGTGCCAAAATCACGAAATGAAAGTTTTTACATGTGGTGGTAATATACATGTGCAGCCAATACATTTCTTCAATGCTCTTTGGGTTTGTTCTCAACATCTTTCCATTTTACATGTAGATCTGACAATCCAGTGGATTTTAGTGGTATCTGAACAATATGGATGCAAAAATTTATTAGTCCCAAAAAAAAGTCCTAATTACCTCATGTATCTGAAATTGTTCTTTGACCTTATTCACATCCGCTGCAACTTCCCTTTGTCGACATAAGACATCTTCTGCTTCTAACAGCCATGTTAAAACCCCCTCCAGAGCATCCTGGTAGGAGTTCAGATCAACAGAGGCTGAAGACGCTGTGCTGTGACGACTTGATGAGGAACTTAGAGACATTGTCGACTGAAATTATACAAGAACAAATAAATTTTTCAAATAATTCTCTTAAAATTCAAATTCATTTGAATTCCTTTAGCGTTTTCAACGATTTAAGACAGCAATTGGAATCAATGCTTTTCTACAACAAAATATGATTAAATGAAAAAGGACTTAGTATTTTGCTTACCTCAGAATACTGGACAGCTCCATCTTTATTGCTATCAGATAAACCTGTTTTAGGTGGACTGCTTGGACTTTTCTGATTGACAGCTTTCTTGTTGGTTTTGGTGGGTGTTTTAGATAAAGAGGAATTATTGTGGGATGATTTGGCAGGATCTAAATCCTCTATGACAATGTTAGAATGTGGAAGGACTTGGAAAAAACACATCAAATACATCATGATAGATTTCTTATCTGGGCAATCTACGTTCACATCTGAAAGCACAAAACAATACAATATACAAAAAGAAAAACGTTTGATTTTATTGTTCAAGCAAATTGACATTCTATGTTATTTGTATGAACCATTAAAAAAAAAC
Organism: Lepidochitona cinerea; assembly: GCA_963971465.1. Classification (NCBI taxonomy): domain Eukaryota; kingdom Metazoa; phylum Mollusca; class Polyplacophora; order Chitonida; family Tonicellidae; genus Lepidochitona; species Lepidochitona cinerea. Next base: position 28,115,558 of record OZ020551.1, on the reverse strand, counting down.
ATTCCAACACAAAGTATGACTGGATGTCAGATGAAAGAATTTCTGAACAATTTCCTTATCAGGAATATCCGGATAATATTTGAAAAATATAAGTTGAAACAAAAATGCCTTTGCATAAGCTCTCTAGGGGCCGTTTCAAGAAGCCGTCGCAATGTGCGATCAATTGCAGTTGCCATGAAGTTGTATCTCTTCACTATGGTATCCATTGGCAACTACACCTCCTTTGCGATGCAATTGCTTTGTGAAACAAGGCTCTGGTAGTCAAAAAAGAGCTAGCAGGAAATATGAATATTTTACACCTTTATTTCATCACTCAATAAAACTCTGCAAAAGTGACGTCATACATGACTTTCGCCGTGTACATGCTCACTGTATGCTGCTGCTAAGATGCAGGGAATGCTTAGAGTGGTGACATGACACACAACAGAGGTTGTGTATCATGTGGCAGAATAGACCCAATAAATTTCCACAACTGGCCTAAGGCTACAGAGAAAGCAGTAATTTTTTTTTTGTTTCAAGCTTGAAATTTAATTTTTTTGTTAGATCTAACTTGTAAAGTAAATGTCCTAAAACAAATTTTACGCAAAATACATGTAGGATATATTAGTCAAACCTGTTCATATATATATTAAAAAAGTTCAATTAAAATATATAGGACTTTACCTTCAGCGTCCAGAAGTCTGTCAATGCCCAAATGATGGTGAGCTATTTTAAAGGCATGTTCTAAATTCGAATCATTGTCGTTGTTTAGGAGTTCATCATAATTGAATATGTCAGGTCTGAAATTCAAACAAAGTGCAGGATATTTAAATGACATCATATTTCCATCCAACACAATCTAATTTGAGGGAAAATAAATGTTCAATATGTATTAACCAAAAATAAAACTTAACAAAGTTCTGTCAAAATATATTTAAGAGTACATGTAAACATTCTGTTTGGATTGTAAGAAGGTAGTGTGGGCTTGGAAAGGCAAAATTCAGATAATGTAACAAACCTGTGTTTATGGAGAATCGCATTAAAGGCCAATCCATCTCTCCAACTTGTCGTGAAATTCTTTATATCTACATTCTGATACCTGCAAAATAAACCCAGAAGTATAATACAGTTACACCCCCAACAAACTTACAAAGAATATACTTTTTTTAGATACACATTTAGCCTGAAGCCCTAACCCTACCATGTGGTGTATGCATTTTTTTTTTGACTGGGAATAATAATAAGAAATATTTATTGGTGTCAATTGTTCTAGGACATCTATTGAATGACTTATCAAAATAGAAAACCTCAAGTGAAAGTCATTTTCCTTCATGAAGATCCCCCCCCCCCCCCCTACACACAAACACAACAATTGGAAATAGGGTACCAGTAAGTACACACCAGTCCTGGGGAAACAATTTTAAAACAGTAACCTCACCCTTTAGAGGATTGGCGACACCAGCTGAGTAAAGTTTTCTCTAAATTTGTCTGTTGAAGGTCTTCCATAATGTCTTTCATAACATCTTTCACCTGAAAATCAAAATAATTTTTTTTAATATCCTACAGATATTCCAGATGCTTTTTTATGTATAAATTTATCTTGACAGTTTGTCAAGAAGAAATTGGAAATCTCCAACAAAACTATAAAAATGATGCTTGCTTTTTTTAAATGAGGCAATGGGTATTAAATGTGATGCGTATTTAAACCCACAGCCCATCAACGGAAGGCTGGTTTTGCTGCTTTACTAAGCTTTAATAATTCCAGGAAACAAAGTGTACACAGTCTTTTTACTATTAAGGAAAGCATAAACAAAACTGATACAAACTGAAGGGCACTTCATATGTTCAAAACTTGGCAGAAATAAAATATTGCCAATGTAGACATCTAAAGACCTTTCGCCTCTTAGATGTATCCAAGGGTGTTTGGAACTAAATAAACTGAATAAGATGTTCATGTGAAAAATATGAAGGCTTTTATACCTGCAGATGTGGGATTGTATACTAAAACTCATACATGTTAAAGCCTTGGGCAGGTTGTTTACAAGTAATTGTAAAGCAGCTTGCTGTGATGTGTTGGAGGTGAGCCAGTCAAGCCTCTCAGACCAAACAAAATGTTGGATTCCTATAATAAGGGGTCGATATTGAGAACCATATTGGACAATCAGGAGGTGAATAGGGGGGTTGGATCCCACTCAGTACAAAAAAACATATTCACTCAATCAGCGGCCCTATGTGGGAGAGTTGCCAGGTAGACCTTATAATCATTCCTCAAAAGTTTCGGCCCCCATTAAAACTTGCCGACGTATAAGTGAAATAATCTTGATACAGCAAGAAAAACAATCAACCAATACATCAAGTTCAGAGAATAAAAAGAATTTATTATAGCTGAAACATTGCAATCCCAATGAGATCAATTTTGTAACCTGAGTGACCTTTGAGGCGGTTTGCAAAGGCAGTAAGCACAAATTATTTTTCATTTCAATGTTATCATTCAATTTTTGGATCAACTTCCCATCCTTGTATTAATGACATGTAACAAAGTCAGTCAAACATGATGAGGGTTATTGTTGTATCGTAATCCCGAGATCACATTATACACACTATGGAAATTAGAATTGAGCTATAAATTGAAATTACACTCATGACAGAGTTAGTTTTCCTTCAATGTTTTAGTTCCCAACACGAGAAGGCAGGCTGTGGTTTACAGGAAACAGTTATATAGTTTTGAATGGCCAGATACATCTAACAGACTTCTTACAGCCCTTGGAAAGGTTTATACCCCTCACAGGTGATCCCCATATTTCTCCAGCTTACATACTCTCTTATAAACAATACATTTCTCTGGTCAGGTGGTGAGAAACATACACCCCATCATAAATCAGACCACACTCTATACAGGCTATAAGTACTGCAATACAACCTCAACACTACAGGATTCCCGCTCTGTTATTTCCCTTCAAGTAAAACTTCCAATGTACATATATGTATTTCCAACAATCCTCTTGTAATGATGTGAATATGACCTTGAAGTATTAAGGTTTGATGTACAAATATATACCCATATACTCTGACAGCTTTGAACTGCCAAGCAAATTACATTTAGCCCCTATACATGTAGTTACATTGTAGTTCTACCATACATTTACATTTTATAAAATATTTTCTTAATTTGCAGCTTTCACAAAAATGTTTTTGTTGTTGTTGTAGTTCTCCAAGCAATATCTACAAGCAATATCACCGTTAAAGCTTGTGTAAAGATTTGGTAGAATTAACCAAATGAGTGGACAATTTGTGTAAATCTAGGGGCGTTTGTTAAACGTTCTTCGTCAAACTCAGTAAAAAAAAAAATTGAAACCGTTTTTCACTAAGTCGCCCGGGGGCCTCTATGGTTCAGTGGGTTACAGTGACCGTCCCTCAGTCCCACACAGACCTTCCATTGGTGCGGTGCTAATTCAAATCACACCCAGACCAAACACAAATTGCAAAAATATCTGAGTGGATTCTTCAATCGGTCGCCGTATGTGGAAGAGTTGCCAGGTACTCGCCGAAGGTCAGGGGTTTCCTCCGACTGGTCCCCCCCCCCCCCCCCCCCACTAAACCTGGCAACGTCGCCATATGAGTGTAAAACATATGAGGCGTAAAACATCAATCAATCAATCCAACACTCAGTCGCACTTGTTCACGTGTCCAGTTACCAGGTGTCGGGGAATTCCTATACTTACAACTTCACCACATAAGGATAAAATCAATCAATCAATCACTCCATGCAACATGTATAAATGTTCATCCAGATTTTGCCCTATTTAGTAAATTTCTGTTTTTGGTGTCATTTTGCAACAGGACATTTGTTCCACAAAAAAATATGTGCAAGCAGACATACAGTGTATCTCTCTGTAGACATTGCTTTGCAGACAGCTATTCCAGAGAGCGCATGCACGTTTGTTCCATTTGCATATCCAGTTAGTTATCAAGCTTAACCAAAAGAGTCTAATTATCAAGGAGCCATTTCATCAAAAATATTATGTTACAATGTATTTGGAAATTTCTTAAAAATGCATGTATGATATGGCGGCAAACAATATATCACAGACAAATGTTGGTGTGGAAATATCTGATTTGACAAATGTTTCATTGTAAATATTTCCTATACATGTACATATGTTGGTGGGTAAATATCTGATTTGACAAATGTTTCATTGTAAATATATCACAGACAAATGTTGGTGGGGAAATATCTGATTTGACAAATGTTTCACAGTAAATATCTCACAAACAAATGTTGGTGGGGAAATATCTGATTTGACAAATGTTTCACAGTAAATATCTTACAGATAAATGTTGGTGGATTATATATATGTACACTGAATTAGCAAATGTACGTGGGTACATACATGTACATGTATCTCACATACAAATGTTGGTGGGTACATACATGTACATGTATCTCATATATAAATGTTGGTGGGTACATACATGTACATGTATCTCATCTATAAATGTTGGTGGGTACATACATGTACATGTATCTCATATACACATGTTGGTGGGTACATACATGTACATGTATCTCATATACAAATGTTGGCGGGTACATACATGTACATGTATCTCATCTATAAATGTTGGTGGGTACATACATGTACATGTATCTCATCTATAAATGTTGGTGGGTACATACATGTACATGTATCTCACATACAAATGTTGGTGGGTACATACATGTACATGTATCTCATATACAAATGTTGGTGGGTAAATAAATAATCCAATAATAAGTCAGACTGACCTGCCAATGTAGAATGATACTCCACACAAGACCAAGGGTAAGTTTGGGGTTCCCATCAACTATATCATTACTACTGATATTCACAAGTTTTATCTAAAACAAAAAGAGAAAAATTATAAATTAAAAGATAATTACTGATCAAAAGGTGTTTCCCTGTAAAGTAAAATTCTTCACATAATATCTTTGAGATACAACAACAAATGCTGTCACATGGGAATATACACCATGTTAAAATTACTGACATTATAACTACACAGAGCTCTTACGTAACATTCAGTGTGGTTTAAAGTATGTAATAACCTAACATTACTTGATATAGAGTATGTTGATAAACTGAGAGTGACAATTGACATTTCAGGATTATAACAATAGACACATGTAATTCAGGGTAACGTCAACAAACACACTCTAGATTTAATATCATTTAAGGCCAGTTCTTTTTTAACCTTGTTAATTTACAACATAGTATTTTCATATCACATTTGTATATAATACAATTGCAGTGAGAATTGTATCCATTAACCAATAAACATCTAAAGCACTGAGGAGGTAACATACAGATTTCTTTTCCCAAATGAAGAATTTTATCAAACTGCCCAAAATCATTTTAACAAAGGGATAGCTTTTACAGACAAATGAAGTATTTCAAAGGTTTAAATCATTACATTTAGTTTACAGACGGTTTTGGGATACACTTCTCTAATACTCTTTTTTTTCTGTTCATTTAGACTGAGACTTAGTACAACAGTTGTGCAGTAAATATTAGTGCAGTGCTGACAGTCTGCCAGACAGTAAAAAACAGGCGCAATAGAAATGAAAGCATCTGTTAAGATGACAGAAGCTGCCAGAATCTGTAAATCCGGGAGTTTACATGGTATAGGGTAACTTTTAGATAAAGGTGCCTATACATGTTAACTCTATAAGGTAATTGCTTCGTTTGATCAGACTGTCATTGATATATAATAGTTTATAAAACTTTAGATTCAGTAGGTCTTTAAAAGAATTCTAACAGTTAATATCAAAGTCGATCTGCAAACACTTTAAGCAAGTTCTGAGGGAAAATAAAGTGGTGTACAGTTGTACATGGTATAGAACTATAGCCCTATAGGATTTTATCGCAGATTATATAAAAGTTATGATAACTTCTTCTTTGATTTCAAAGTGAGTTTACAACAGACATAGGGCCCTTAAATAGGTGGAAACTAAATGTAAACACTACTCAACAAATATCTTCATAACAATCAATAAAGCTCTTAGAGAAAATAATATGGGAAAACACATCTGATATAAAAAGACATAAAGATAATCATTTACATTTTTTCTCAAATACAAAATGCGAATTCCATAAAGTATATGACCTTGTTTACACAAAGAGATTAGCTTGGCAGATAACATTTCTCTAGGTTGGTAACATGTATAGATGGGATATCATCAGAGGGCAAAGACATAACAAATGCCACCTGGATAATATAGACAATTTGACATCAACTCATTACACTGCTCTCAGGACTGTCATATTTCTACCTTTCAGTGAACAAGCCAAATTCAATTAGGAAAAAATAGCACACAGTTCTAATGTGTTTAATTGATTAATTACTGTAACCTGTCAGGGTCAAAGGTCAGCCTACATGTACATACAATGATATCTTCCAGCTGGGATAATTAAGATCAGGGATTTATAACTACAGGTTTAGAGTTATCCATCTTGATAGCCCTTCTCTTAATATGGAGATTAGAAAAGGAAGTTATAAATCAAATCAGACATTCTCTTCCTACAATGTAACATTTAACTGATTGTTTTTACATTTACACCTCCTAATCTAATTCATTAAATCTTGTCAAATTACATCAGGTGATTATTAATTGTTAAAACCATGTACAATGTATTATATTAGTCCAAATATATGATGTTTTCATGGAGATTCAATCTACACTTACATGTACGTATTGGTTACTTGTTATACAAACTTTACTCTACATAATGTTACAACCATATTCCTGTAGTTTTCAAACTTCATACAACTAATCTCCTATTAGAGACATTCACCTCATTTAAAGTGGCATGAGCTGCCAAAATGTCGATATTTTGACGTTAAAACAGAATGTTGAAATTATTGGCTATTTTTCTCAAGACGTATAATTCAGAAGCTTTTTAGTGCTTCTAGTCTCGAAAATGTACGATTATGTATTGTTTTGAACTAGCTTTGGCTTAGAATGAATGAATGGTCGTCCCGGTTATTTAAATTTTGTTTATTTTTCGAACACATTTTTGGTTCGTACAGGCCACACACTGTATGGATTTTCCTAATTTAAGCGCAAATCATTTCGTTTTTCCATGGCCCTCAAAGCCTCTGACTGTTGTGACAATCAGAAATTCTGAAAAAAAAATAGAATTTTGGCGGCTCATGCTCCCCTCAATATCAAACTTCAATGTTTAAAAAAAACTCAATCGTTGGGGAAGTTTTGTACATTCTGCCAAAATCCCAGTTTTGGGAGAAATTGCTGTGCAAAGTAAATAATAATTAATAGAAACGGCTAGACAGGACGGGTGTTAGCTGCCTTTGATAATTACTTACTGTGCCATGATTGGATGCACTGTCCAGTCTTTATAAATAGCAATGTTGAGTGTTCACTAACATGTAATACCAGGGTTTGGGGAAATACCAAACATATTATAATCTTTTGGGTAACATGTATGAAGGTGTGAATATTGTCATAATGTATACCACATGTACTGGGTACAATATGGCTTGTTTACTTTCCCATAAGGAGATCATAAAACTATAAGCCTGATGTGTACATTCATCTCTACAGTTCAACAACACTCATAACTCATAAACATCAGGAATTCTTTACAGTACTCAAATAGCAAGTTATTAAAGTCAAATAAAATGAAACAAGAACACATGAGCAAAAATGTTTAGTTCATGAAGGAATAACAAACGTTCGTTATTCTCTATATTGATATATTAAAAAGCATATGATAGATTTGTTAAGGAGGGGGTATGATATCATATACAACACAATTGCAGATTTAATTTTTTTAAATATATATATATTTTTTTACATTCATATTTGTCGAATTTTAACTATGAAAAGTCTTGTACTTTCTTGTGTAAGTAGATGCAATCCAGCACCTTCCACTTGGAGAACAGAGATACAAATCAAATTCTTTCAACCTTGTCTAAAGTTAACCTTCTACCATTTTGATATAAATACTCAAGGAGAAATGACTATGTTAAGGAAAATTGTCCACTGCATTGGTCAAGGGTTGTTAATGTGACTTGCCATCTGTCATAGAAGTTAAGGAATCTAGTTTCCATGGTGACCATTAAAGTAACACATAAATCACTACAACATTTTCTTTGGCAGAATAACTAGAGAGTTTATACACCAAGTTTACTCATGCAGAAAATACATGTTAAAGGGCAGTCTTAAAAAAGTATTAATAACAGACTTTGACATGGCACATAAACCCTATTTATTGAAAGCCACAAGGCAAATTCTAATGAAAGACTGTAGTTTGTTAAGTTGGGCAGTCCTTTACACCCAATCGATGCCTTTAATAGTAAATACAAATTTCTGTTGATTTTTGGTCATCAGTATCTGTCTACTATTCCCGATATACATTTTGTATTTACATGTACATATAAACTTACATGTAGTCTATATTCTATTGGGATATTTTCCTAAATGTCTAGAGTAAATTGTGCTTCACCAAGACAATTGTTGCACAAAAAGAAAATGTTCAAATTGACATATGTAACCGCATTTACCACTACAGTACAAAGAAGAGGACATATTGCAAAGAAGCCATGGAGACATGTAATCTATGGGAGAAAAATAAAATGAGAAAATCTACTCACGTTATAGTTCTTGGAAAGCACTTGGAGGACTCGGTTGATGTTGTTGATGTGATGTACACGTAACTTTCCCTTTTCACGTTTCTGAAAAAGGACAACTCCAAGAAGTTAAAGATTGCAGGAAGTACAGTTGAAAGAGTTGGTCAGTTTAGCATCCTAACATGATGGGTGACTTGTACAGGCATGGGTTGAAGACATGGCCATGCTAGAGTACTTTCCAAGCATGTACTACTCGTGTTCAGCTTCAAAACAGTCCAAATCCCTGATGATGTTGGCATAGAATTAACCCACCTCATACAGTTACAGTATGTATGTATATACAGTGTAAAAACTCTCAGCATTACCTACCCATACCTATTATGAGGTAGAACAAAAATTAACAACTGAGGTTCCATAGTGGGGTTGTCATTATCGTAGTGAGATTGGCATATGGTCTTTACTATGAACATATAAATATGAAAAAGTTTCTTTTCTTTAAACGATTTAATATTTAATAAATAGGTGAAGATACTATCTACAAGGAATTTGGTAATCAACCTTCCTAATTTACTTCCTAAAAAAGAGGAAATATCTATTTACAACCGATTTGGCTAATAAATGATAATTTAAAGAAGAAAAACGAAATATGGGTCTGATGGTGATAAATTAAAATTGTAATTAAAACCATAAAATAAAAAGTGATTCATAAAATTGTATGTAAGGTCTTTAACAGAATGAAATAATTCTAAAAATTGTTAGTTTTGATTAGCAGTGAAGTAACCCTATAATTAAACTGATTTGGGTCAAGGGTAAATGGATATGAGAATGTCTACCATAAGTTGATACAATCCAGATGGTACAAGGGAAATTGGAAACTTTATCTCTCTTACTTCAGACATGCAAAAACATCAACAACAAAAAATAGATCTGTTTTTTTATTAAGCTTTTTATCCATACTTTTGTAAAATGCATTCCAACTATAGAGAAAAAAACATGTCATTATCTCCCTGTATTTTTTTTTCTACAAGAGTAATACAGCTGCCTCCATGTATGTCAGCTATCACTTTGGAATAATAGATTTACTAGAATAGCTTATAATCCTAAAATTAGACTGAGAAAATGTGATACAAGTAAATAATTCTTTCAAAAAACATATCTGTTTTTGTCAGAGATATTTAACAGTCAATCTTATATTTAGGTGAAAGATGAGCCAGAACATAATGTAAACACATCATTTTAATAGTGAGGAAATATTTTTGCATTGTTTTTGGACCTCCAGCCCATACACTATAGCTGACCACCAAACCGCCATCATTTGCTTTACCAACTGTTAGGAACTTACTGCAGCAAAATTTAATGTAACTGATTTTATATTTTAAAAATAAAATACTAATTTCCAATAAACTTACCAAGGTGCATTGAATTACCAGTTATGAACTTCCCTGCATTTAATTTTTCTTTTTTTCAAACAGATGTTTCCCAGCCGGGTGTATAGAAATAATGTCTGAATGTGTTAGAATGATAACTCTATGTAAAACGAAATTCTAAAAATGTTTCTATAAAACACGAACTGAATAAAAACTTACAAGTTTAAGTCCCGAGAGCACCTCCAATAACGCCAGTAATGATGTTCCATCCTTTAGATCATCAAACAGATCACCTAATGGGTTTTGACAAGCCTGTCAAAACAACAACAACAACATGTCAAATTACAATTACAGATATTTATGGGTTGTTTTTTTTTTGCTTAACAACATTTCTTCATTCATTTCGACACCTGATCTAATCCAATCTCAAAACATTTTGCCCTAGACTAACCCATAATGCATTGTTGGAAAGCCAGGATTGATTAAACCAAACATAGTTATCGTCCTTCTAAAGCAATGATGATGCGTATTAAATAAATTGCTTGCCAGAGAAGCTGTTTATTCATGGTGAAGCAAGTCAAATTCATCATGTCGATAGTATCTTAGAGTGACATGTTGAAATTCACATTTTTTTTCATAAATCTTTATATTCACAACAATGAAACATTTTGTTGTCATGTCTGATAGACAGAAATGTATACCTTATGCAAAATGTAAGCAGATCCACCTGACCATTTACTGCATCATAAAAAATTTTAATTTATTTTCTATAATAATATTATTAGTTGCAGGGTTTGTTTGAGGGGGGATACGGAAATATATGGGGTCAGTAAACGGAATATTGGGAAGGCGTTAGCGAATTTATCCCACCGAAGACCTAAATTGTACGACATTCAAGTCTTCTTTCTCAAAATTGGCTTTCATAACAGGCAGAAAGTGAACTCCGAAAGCTATTTTCTAACATGTACATGTATCGCACGAGCAGACACGACTGGCAAGTGTCTCGGACAAAACGTCACAAGCCATATAGGCTATGGTAGTCGCCCTGTATGAATCAGCACGGCGACGTAATATGGAATATACACAGTCTCCACGTCACTGGTTTGAACCAATCGAAAGGAAGTATTCAGTGTGAGGTGGGATAAATACATATCCAAAGTTCAGATTGTTCGTTTGGCTGTGGAAATGAATTTGACTAAAGCAATGTTTCAGGGAATATCTAATATTGCAAAGTGGATGGTGTCTCTTACTGGATGAATATCTCATCATTCTACGCCTAACTTCTACCTAGTTACATTAAAATACACTTCCAAGGCTAAAACCAATTAATAGTTTCTAATTTGTATTTTTTTTTTTTTGAACTAATTTGTAAAATTTGCTTGAACAAAAAAATATTGAAAATGAATGTTAGACAAACTCCTGTTCGATGATCGTCAGTGGAGCACGCCATTTACAAGTCACGTACACACCCAATACATGCCAGTAATATTTCAGAGTAATTACATGTACAGTGTTTGTCTTTAGTTATCAGGACTTCGAAATGATCAAAATTAAACTACGTTTAAATGGCAGATAGTTAAGTATTGTTGTGAATGGCTTAAAATGATAGAGATATGGTTTTGGGATCGTTGGAAAGTCAAATTTACCACGCCTGTACTGTATTTACTTATTTCTTTCCTCTCCCTCTTTTTTAAGGGAGGCATACTTCTATCCTTATGAACACTTCCTGACTGACAGACACACAAATGATAAACGTAATCCTCAATTTGATTAAAGTGACATTAGCTGCCAAAATGTTGATATTTTTCCGTTAAAACAGAATGTGGAAATTATCTTCTGTTTTTCTCAAGACCAGGCATTAGGAAGCTTTTTAGTGCTACTTGTCTCGAGACGTGTGGTAAAATAGTGTTAACTTTGGCTTAGAATAAATGGACTTTTGTCAAGGTTATTTAAATTTTGTTTACTTTTTGGACACTATATTGGCTCCCACAGCACACAGACTGTATGGATTTTCCTCAATCCATGTCAAAGATTTACTTGTTTGGTGACTTTCGAAGCCTCTTACTGTCATGACAAATTGACAATCAAAAGTTTGGCAACGAAAGTCACTTAAAAGCCATTTTTTCAGTCTCATAAAATCTTTGAAATGAAAAAAGTGACCTATATTTTGAGGATAATGGAATTCAGATATATATACTGCCCAAAAGTCTGGCTCAGTGGTAGTTAAAAAAGAATGAAGTCCCTGGAGGGAAGTTTCCTTAAACAAGGAAGAACCCTAGGGCTAAATGCAGATGTCTGTGAAAGTTAATGAGTGAGACAGACATGTGGATGGCAGACTGTAACCCTCCCCCCATCCCGTCTCAACCAATATGACATATTGCAGTCTATATACACCTTTCAAACATTCCACTAATAGCTACTGCTGAGGTCAAACAATTTTTGCCCTACAAATAGTATTGGTTTACAAACACACATAAATCTTAACATATCTTCATAACCAGGTACTTAATAAATTACCATAAAATTTCTATTAAGGTATTCACTTCAAGGGATCATCAGCATTTAGTACAATATATATTCTAAAAAAAATTGCTAAAAAGCTGGTAATACTCAACCAAGTTTTTAAGGATTAAACTGGTAAAGGATTAAGTAGCTCTCTAAACAAGACCCCATAACATGTTGTTCTATATTTGCATTAAAGACTAAGATCATTTTTTTATTGTTTTAAAACGAATTTTTCCAGCAAAATTAGGATTAAATATTGAATCCATATGAATAAACATACCTTTGATAATTGTGAATTAATCCATTTAGTAAAGGTCTTCTTCTGAACATCTTCTCTTTCATCTGTCAAATAAAAATAATTTTGAATTGAAATCCTTAAAACTCAAAGAATACATTTCATCCCCCTTTGACTTTTTGTGTTATTTTAGATAATTGATCATTCAATCGGAAGGGGTAGGGTCTAAAGAGATTTATGTCGCAACCAAATGTTGCCATGGTACATGTACCTTAGGCTATGCATAACAATTACAAGGGGTGGCTGGGGCCAAATCTTGGGGGAAAAAGATTCAATAACCCTGAGTTTGGCCAATCACAAAATGATTGACTGATTGATTGTTTTAATAGATAACAGATAACATCCAACAATATTTAGAAATGAGGCAGCTGAATATGACTTTAGAAAGCAATCAAAGCATATATATGTACTGTACGATACACTGTCTAATAAGATAAAAAAAAAACATGAACCAGTGATCAAATACCGCTAATGATACAGTGGGAGCATAAGAGTTTGGAAAGAATAAATCAAATGTACATGATCAACTTACATACATGTATCTACACTAGCCTAAACACATGCTAGTTACCTGAACTTGCAACATAACAAGAGAAGAAAACCAAACATCTACAAAAGTGTGATGGTTAAAACAATATTTGTAACAGCAAGATGTTGAGCTTTTAGTTCAGGATAACTGCACTTGCAACGAAGGTGAAGGTCACATACCAAAAGGTCAAAAGACACACAGGCAACTTTCTTGAAGTCAGATTTTCAACGCAGAAAATAATTGCTGCATGGTTTCTCCACAATAAGGACATGTTAATATATGTAGCTTGTACTAGCTTTCAGATATTATCAATGTTAAAAGCCAAGGATTCAGAAATATTTAAAATACAGCTTTAAGAGACATGAGTTTAATAAGTTTATAGACCCTTTGGGCTTAGAATGACGTTTTTATGATGTTGTTCGAATTGTAGGGCATTGACGTCATTTCTCTGTTGCGGTCGCTATGACACGCCTCTTTTGCAATAAACACGATTCTGATGTCAGATTGATCCAAAAACTCAATTTAGCGTCATTTTGCCATACGAGGCTCCTGCGCAAGCGTCAATCCTTAAACTAAAATGGTCTATTGCTTAAAGTCTTTCCACAGCTACTTGTATGAAATCAAAAAGATCATAGCGCAACAGTTTTTTTTAAATTTTGTAGCAAATTAAAGTTGGTGATCAGACATTATCATCCAAGCTTTGAAGGAATTAATTTGGCATAAACTGAAATTCCAACTTATTAATAAACTGGAGTTTGGGGACTTTATCTTGGACGTGAACCTGTAATCTATCAATTGGAGGCTTGTTATGGACAGAGGGACAATCACTTTGTCACTCAAACACTGGGCTCCCTCCAGAGTTTAGAGCTCATTGAAAAACTAAGAGATTCCTGTTAAAAGACTGCAGGAATCAAAGGTGTAAATGTTAATAAAGTTTAAATATCTGGGATGCACAGTAATTCAGTCTTCTTAACAGTATTGCAATGCATACTATCAAGTTTTGTATGATTAAAGCCTTCTAATTTTGAATTCCTTTGGAAAAATTGTCAATAATTTCCTAATTTTGCTTTAACGTAAACATGTAAGACATTTTTGCAGCTCATGCCACTTTAACCATACAAATGTATGCTTTCGTGACACAATTTTTAGTAGTCACCCAAGCCATTATCTGGGCGATTAACTGAACAAAGCTGAACTAACAGTCTATAGATGATCATCCAACCAAGAAATTACCTATGAGTGCTAATTACAGGTATGTTGTCTATAGGCTGGACCAGGTAAAGTACTGAAGTATACACTGAAGATAAACATTGACACTAAACAATGTAAATACTGGGAATAATGAGAACAGGTATCCTCAAAACAACATTAAACCATTAAAATAATCTCAGAGAAAGACTTTGTTACTTTCAAACCGATATCATAAATTATTATTTGATAAAACAACACACAATCTATAGCTTGAGAATGCAAAAAAAAAACATATTCTGCTTGAGCAGCATGTGTCTGTTTTGCTTGAGGTTGTTATACTTTGACAAATCTAGAACACAATGGAAATTCATTACATGTTTGATGTAATATTTTTTTTAAACAGTTGTATTGGTGACACCATTCATTGCAAATGTAAATGCAATGCCTTGGGTAATCCTGAGGCCGGAATTAAATATCAATCGTTACATGTAGCTAACTTTGTGTCAAAATGTAAAGAAATATCCCAAAAAGTGGGGATAATATTGAAGAGATGATTATATATCACATTCATTCTTTGATAGGAAAAGGAAAATAGGTCACTGGGGTTCTCCCTGTGTTTTAGTGTCCAAAAATAAATAACCAGCACATGTTGAAACCAATTTGTTATTTTAATCAAATCAATGGAAGTTTCAACCTTTTCAAACTTTGTTCTTGAAACACTTTGAAAATTGATTGAAATGTCCTGTGTTTTAAATGTAGTATTTTACAGTAGACCAAATGATTTATGCATAGTGGGCTGTATTATTGTGTATTATTTATCAACTTGGTTTAAAATAATCTCCCAATAAGTTTACCTAACCAATGAAAAGCAAACTGTGCTTCTAAAAGAACTTCAAACATTTATCATTTATGCAGCTATAGTGTCATTCCCAACACCACACAGCAGTGATTCTTTACGGTCACCATTTCAATACAAATGTATTGTGATAACAGCAGATAAAAGACTTTCTATAGACCAGTGTTACAGTAAATGTAGGAATCAGCAGAGCACAAACATGCCTTTGTAAGTGTAAATCTGACATAAAACATCTCCATGTTATACAATAATACAGAGACATTATCTGAATGAGAGCTTTGCTCTGATGAACAATAGAGAATCTATCTCTGAGGGCTGCAGACATAGCTGGAAGTGTATGGAGGTTAAGCCTGTATTTAACCCATTCATCAAACTTCACAGGCCCAGATAAAAAAATAAGATAAATGTCACAAGGTATTTACTAGGGCAGGTAGCTGACCTACAAATACAGCAAAATGGAGTAAATACTTAAAATAACAACCGCAGCGGATCAATGAATTGTGTATTATTATTTTACAGATTCAAATCCTCTTACTGTGAGGTCAACGAGATACAGTCAGAATGGGTTTTAAAACAAATTCAAACTTCCAATCCATTGGTGAAAGGCTGAGCATCGACTGACTTTTAAACTGCCCTGTCAACACAGAAAATCTGGACCCCCCCCCCCCCCCCCCCCTTTCAACTGCCCCCAATTAACAGTGGAACTGATTGAAGGACCCGTAAAAAAGATGTTCATCGCACAACTAACACCACAATAACAAAGAAATATCACATGAATTTGTTTAAAAAGCCAAAATGTAATGTCTAAGTACGTCTCGCTATGTTATTTTTTATCTCACTAATTCCCTGTCATCTGTAACAGTATAGTTTCCTTTCATAAAGTGGATTTGAACTTTAAACACTGCCCTAGTGCAATTTACTGAGTAAATATTCAGACTTAATATGGAAATCCGTGCGTCAGACAGTGATTCATCTCAACTTAAATCTTAGAGTACAGTGGAATACAGCTGTGGACAATATCACTGATATAACCGACTAAACAAATTAACCCCCCCCCCCCGAAACAAAAAAATAAATAAAAGGTATACATAAATAGATTGGTCATAATCTATACTGTACACTCCTAAAACAATATAGAGAACTGTAAACAATCTCATATAGTTGACCATCAATATTGGTCAATATAATATGGCCAGAGGCTAAGAACATCACTGCCACTGAGCAAACAGAAATAATGGAAGTGCTTGCATGAAGTGGTCAATAAATGGTGAGACAAGGCATAGTTTAATTACTGTAATTACTTATAGGTCATTGTACCATCAGACTCAAAACCTACCTCTTCGACGACGGAATTTAAGAGATGCAGTCCAATCATCGTTTCCTTCAGCAGTAGCCATTATTAAAGATAGTATCACGACAAATTAAGAAATTGATACCGCTGTATAAATAGTAATTTCCAATTGCTATATATATCATTCCACCATTGTACTAATTAATAGAATATAACTGCAACAACAACAGCATCCTCATATCCTTGATCACACTCCGATTAGAACAGCAATCAATGACAACTAAATGAAGACATGATTATAACAAAAGATAGTGAATTGTAACACATATCCATCCAGACTGTGCAAACTGCTTAATTTTGTCGCCTTTAACGATGACATCATCTGCAACGGTAACTGCAGAAGCACATTGTCTGAGCAGCTATGCCAGACATGGGAAAAAATGTCCAATAAAAAGGCTGCTGATTTGAAAGCCATGAAGTCATTGTCCACATAAGATTATTGGGAAGGTTTGGTGGCCTGAGGATTCTGTATGTAACATCATTCACAATGGTCTTGTATAAGATCCTGCACATTCAGGTCAACAGAGGTTTGGGGACAGGAGAGCAGCCTTCCGTGACCATTACTGCACATCCATATTTACCACACCCGCCTGTGCTGATCAGGCAACCAGAACAAAGGCTGCTGTCTCAATGCAGTTATTGTCCTCTGCCCAGCTAAACATTGGGGGATACTAAAAGGGTTGGCAAAATTGAGCCCAGTGATAATTAAATGATGTACCAGTTCAATCATCATAATTAGCCGTTAATGTTGCCAAAATTGTCTTCACAATTGACAATTCATTCTACACTTCAAAGTAAACTGAAAATACTACATCCCTAGACGAGGCAAAATTTGTTATATACCTCTGTGTTTCAAAAAATTGAGATTTGTTAAAAACAGAGTGTGATAATACACAGTAAAGACCTGTCATTATCAGTGAATAGGACAATCTAAATTTCCTTTATATTGAAAGAAAGAGGTGTAATTGAACACATTCACAGGTGTTATGGTCATATCAAAACAAGTTATCACCTAACTATTTACATTTTAAATATAGACCTGTGAAGCTACTGGGTAAGGTAATTATGAAGAACAACACAAAATGCTCTACATGTTATATATTGCCTCTTCCATATCTGGAAGTCCAGCAATAATCATAGTAATGCTGTCACTGAACAACAACCCAGACGCGAATCATAATGTATTCTAAAACACAAAGAACATCAAGCTTTTAGGGGATTCCCCATGCCGAGTGAAAAAATCAATAAAGCTCCCTATAATAGGAATTCTGTGGTATTTATGCAGATTGGTTAGCTTTCTGATGAATTGATGAATGATCTTTCAGATCGTAATCATAGATTGATTGATTGTTTGGTGTTTTACGCCGCGCTCAAGATTATTTCACTTATATGTAGGTGCTGCCAGTTGTATTGTGGGAGGAAACCGGACTTTATGCTAGGAGGAAACCCACGACCTTCCAGTGGTAACTGGCAACCATCCCACATAGGCCGTTCGAGTGAAAACTCAGTCAGCTTAATCATAGAAAGACCTAAATGTATATGTAAAGTATGCGCTAAATCAATAAGACAAAGGTTTTTGTTGCTTCTAAATGTGCATTCCTGGTTTTTATTCTCCAAAAGTTGATTTTTTTTAAATTTATAAAATAAAAGATTATTACCGGTAAGTAGATTATGTTCAAATTTAATTTGTTTATACATTATAGTGTATAGTACACAAGTACTCACATTTTGCTTCCTCTGCAAAATCCTCAAAAACATCATCATCTAAAGAGGAGCTTAGTGACATCCTGTGCCTGTGTGTTTTTATGTTAGATATATAATTCTGTTACAACCACCGTATTAGAAATGGCACAGACTCCAGATAGTGAGATTGAAGATGTTGAAGTAATAGTGTCTGGTAGCAATGAAAAAGCCAGACAAATAGAAATTGCACAGTTGAATTACACACTAAGCGTTGACGATGTAATAGGTTTCAGGTGACATGACATGAAACCATTTCCGTTGGTGACTTGCACTGTAGATAGAGTCGAAAATTCAGTTGACAAGGCAATGTCCTGTTATACACCATGTATGAAGAGCAATGAAGATTTACCAAGACATAGATACAGGGAAATCACAAACCACATCCGTAGTCTGGACCGAAATGAGAAGAGGACATTAATTCTTCAAATTAAAGGCAATTAGCCCAGAAAATGAAAGCATTATTAGATAGCGAAAACTTCAAACTTTCAACATGGTAGGTAGTATGGTAGAGAAGTGGCACATGTGATCAGCAGGTTTTATACACATTCCCCTACATATAACACTTTATGATAGAACCATCGCTCCTCCAAATCCTAGAGAATTAAACCAACACTTGTTTACCACAGGTTTCTAGACAGTATAGTCTTCAACCCATCTCCTATTATCTCCCTGCCTTCAGACAGGAATAAACTAGCAAGATGTAAGACAGGGGGCTGTATCATTCCCACACAGCCTTCTTACTCGAGATGGGAACCAATGAGGGAAGACATAAGCTGGCCCTGGGGGAGAGATCTGTGTATTTAGACAGGGTCACAGTCAAATTGAGAACATCTTCCTATCTCTGTTCCTCATCAACAAATTAGGTTAAGATAATAAAATTCAGGCAATTTTTTTAAGATTAAGTTTCTGTTACACATGATAAATGATAGATAAGAGTAAAAACTCTAACAAATTCTTCAATGTCTAATTGCAAATTCTCTTCAGTGGGTTGTTTTCATTCTATATAATGATTTTACAAGTGAGAAAAGTTGCACAATCTCTTATGTATTAAAAGAAAAGCTAGAAGTGTACATCCATTTTTATAAAATTTTAATTTGCAATATTCACAAGAGCATCAACAGGCTGGGAAGGGAGGGGGGGGGTGTTCTTTTCAGAAAAGTGGGAACATTCTCTGGCAGAGGAATCACTGATTGTGAATTTCTTATTAAAAATGACAAACAATACGGTAATTCTTTTTCCACAAAATTTTCCCATTATTTAGCAACTTGTGCCACTTGAAGACAAAAAAAACAAAATGTGGAATATTGCAAAGGATAAGAAAGAGTAAGTGCCATAATCACCAGAGAACCGACAATAACAGAAACATGACGGAGGCTGATTTAATGAGCTTTGTATGGTCTATTTATAAGTTTTACTTCTACATTTAATAAATTATTTGTCATATGGAAACATAAATCTGTACTAGCTGGTTCAGCTGAGGGGATTCTGGCAATGTCATTAACCTACAATCTTGACAGTCTGAGCTGGTCCAACTAGAGCTATCAGTATGACACAGAATGACCTGGAGTGTAGGCCTACTACATGTCAAATTCTACTAAGGCCAAGCTCCTGTCAGTCGTCAACCTATTAATGAAATATCATTGGTTTAGTTTATTCCAACAACTTTACTTATGATGGGGTATAAACGTTGAAATGATGTACCTTTTTTTAACACAATAAGAAACTTCTCTGCGAAGTATTTTAGACAAGAAAATTTTCCGTGTGCGCGTATGTTTTAGTGTTTAAAGCAGACAGTCTACTCCGACTTTTTGATTGCAATGAGCCCTGACTCCAAAATACGACTGTCAGTACAAAAAAAAAGTCATTTTGGAGTCAGAAACCCGGACTAATCAGGTCACAGACCCACCATTGTCCTGGCACCATATCAAACTCCTATCTCTAGAAATTAGAATATTTTCCCTTGCACTAGCCTTAAATATATTTTAAAGTAATCTTTATCATAAAATTTGAAACATTTTACAAAGTCAGACAATGAGAAACTATATTTGATCATCACTTTACTTACTACTGGGTTGTACATGCAGTAAATATATACACCAGTTCAAGTAGAACTTATCCATATTGATGTGTAACAGCCCTCAATAACCATTTAACATTAAAACCTTACACGGTGTGACATTAGCAAAAAATGGCCAAAGCAAAGGCAAACAAGAGGCATCAAATGGCATATTCACCCCACAAAGTGAAGATATTTAATATTTGCAGAAAGACAAAGGCTAAGTTTTGAACACTGATTAAACTGATACTTACTCAGTCAATAGAGATTACATCTTCACTTTTGACAAAGTTTAAATCCAAATCAATAATTATTACTGTGTAGTCTGCTCAAGCCAATTTGTCTGCAATATCACTGGTATTTTTCAGTTTTCAACAAAGTTAAGCCTCCTTAAACTAAATGACTATGTAGATCGTTCAAAAACTTATGTAAGACTGCCCAACTTCTATAGAAAATAAGGTAGTGTACTCTAGGATGTGTAAGCCCAAAACAATGTTGAATGATTTAACCAGAGCATACCCGGTATATCTGTTAAACTCATTATGACTCAATACTAACAGCTGCGCGTAATATTTCAAATTTCCAATCAACCTTTATAAAAAAAAGAGGGGCCTCGGTGGTCCAGTGGGTTAGAGTGATCATCCCTAAGTGTCCCACACAGACCTTCCATCGAGGCGGCGTGGGTTTGAATCACACTCAGACCAAAGGTCACTGTACAGTATGTGGAGGAGTTACCAGGTACTTGCCGAAGGTCTGGGGTTTCATCTGGGCAATGAGCCCGGTTTCCTCCCCCACTAAATCTGGCAACGACACTACATGTATATAATGGTAAGTGAAATAATCTTGAGTGCAACGTTAAACATCAACCAATTATAGAAAAATACTAATATACATGTAAGTGTCCTTTTTAGATCAGCAAATTTGAAGCTTTAATTTGATAATCTATTTATTTATGATTGATAATCTATTAGTGTATTACATTATTGGGAGTTGAGAATTGTTACAGGTCTAAACAAAATGGGTGCAATGAACCAAACTAATTTCAAAAGTACAGACCACAGCCTCCATTAATATTTTTGAATGATTAATTAAATTAATGAATGATTTAGTTTTACAGTGCACATCAAACCCTTGTAGTCTTCTGACAATGGAAATTGCCAGCCCATGTTACAGTGGCATTTACGATGAAATTATCTTTATAATACTCTGATGTGGACAGCAGAGGGGTCTTAGTGGTTTTATTTAAATAGTAAAAAAAACAAAACAACGTTGGATGTTGCATTCCACTGTTAGACGGCCTATATGAAGGTATATGTATAATGTACATGTAACATGAGCTTTCTCAGATGATACATTTTACAAGTATTCATTTACTTTTTACAACAATTGATGAAAACAAAATGTATCGATAAACTGCTTCAGAAAGTTGTTTAGAGTAGCCTCCCTTGAAAGTGCCCCCACAAAAAAGACTTCAATTTCCTAGAGACCAATTGGTTACTTTAAATCAATAATGATAGAATTATTATGTTCCAAGGATTTTGAAAAAATGAACACACCTCAAGATGTATAGACTTTATAAACATGCATAAAAAATAGTGCATTCTTTGGCAATTCCACTTACGAATAATTGTTATTTCATAATTTGATTTATATACATGTAGGCCCACATAAAGTTATCAAGTATAATTTTTAACACTTTACTTGGTTTGATGTTTAAAACCAAAACAAATGATAAAGGTTTGAAAGTTTAAAAACTTGATAGTATATTCTGGGCTTTCCACATCCTACAGTACTATTCTGGTTTCTTGTGGATGATAAATAACATAGGCTCAAATTGGGAGAAAACACATTTTTTTAAGCTTTCTGTTTAATGCGTAGTGATTATAACCAATGTCAAAGTTGGCAAAGTATATTTACATCTTTATTGAGATGTTTTCAGTTATAGTTTCACTCAAAAATTTCACAAATTTATTATCTAGAATTTCTATAGCCGAGAAATCTTGGCTCTGCCGAATTTTTTTTTTTCCGTGTTCGTCATAGCCAAGATCACTTCCATAGTAAAAAAACGATATATGTTAAGGAGGCCCGCCTAAAAAATCGGCGGCGCAAATTTCACAACAAATAAGCAAAGAATAAAATATTTACCACTGCATTCCGATAGTATAGACCACGAAGAAGGAGTTTGTCAAACTTACGCCGCTGTAAAGTGACTAAAGATATATGATTGAAGCATTTCTACGACGCCCCGCACAGTTTAACTGGTCGTTTAAATGTTTTACAATGGCGGTTACGTCAGGTTGAAAGCCAGTGGACTTCGAAACAAATATTGACTGCATAAGGGAAAGTTTACCACTTTACAGCGGCGTAAGTTTGACAAACTCCTTCTTCGTGGTCTATACTATCGGAATGCAGTGGTAAATATTTTATTCTTTGCTTATTTGTTGTGAAATTTGCGCCGCCGATTTTTTAGGCGGGCCTCCTTAACATATATCGTTTTTTTACTATGGAAGTGATCTTGGCTATGACGAACACGGAAAAAAAATTCGGCAGAGCCAAGATTTCTCGGCTAGAATTTCTAGTTCTCCCTTCACCTATTGATCTTCTGTTCTACCTTGCAGAAGGTAAAAATCCTACCTTTTGTACGAAGTCCAAATCTATTTCTACTGCTTTTGAACTACATGTAGTACCTTGTTTTCCTTTTTTATAATAACTAGATC
Organism: Lepidochitona cinerea; assembly: GCA_963971465.1. NCBI lineage: Eukaryota > Metazoa > Mollusca > Polyplacophora > Chitonida > Tonicellidae > Lepidochitona > Lepidochitona cinerea. The sequence goes on along the minus strand of OZ020551.1, from coordinate 28,092,341 downwards.
CTTTACTTACTCAACAACTAAATCCTTTGTTGTATTTTGTCAAACTGTTATCAGGTTAATAGTCCGGGTATTTGAAACCAATTCAGCAGAAGTCCTTTCATCAACACATCAGTTCACTTTAAAAGTAAACTTGTGTTTACACAAAGTTTAATATCTCATACTCAAAGATACAAGTGTGTGAAGTATGTCCTTATTGTTTGATAAACAAGATATCTGTGTGTACAAGCAACCATTCACAACAATTAAACGAATACCACACAAAAACATAAAAAGGATGTTCCAAAATAAAGTGGCGCTATTGAATGAAATAAAACGAGAACATCCTCCAAAATTCTGTTATACAGACAGGTGTAGTCCTTCATGAGCCATGTTAATAGGCCTTGACTATCGCAACAAAAATTCATATAATTCATATAAAAGGAAAACAATTACATGCTGAGTATCTTTAATACATTATTAATATTTGTTCTACCTGAATCTTTCAGCTTTGTATTAACAATTTTTATAATGTTCCATTGAATATGTAAAGGAAACATATATTGGGTAAAAATGGTAACTCAAGGAAACGGCACTATTTGGATTTTTTTATACAAAAATTAATTGTGCATTATTTTTTTTGCTATCATATATAAATCCCCAAGATTCAGTTGTGTGAATTAGGCGTGATTGCAGCCATTTATATTTTCCTTTGATCAATCAACATTTTGTTGTAAATCTGACTAAATTCAACCAATTACTATATGTTGACATACCCCCCTTTTTAAAACAATTAGAAACTTGTCTTCATGGTTATTTTAGTCAAGAAGATTTCCCCTGTGCCCGTGTGTTTTAGTGTTAATAAATATATATAGTAATCAATCAAAAAATAATGAAATTAACAGATAAACACAGACTACTAATTAATAAACCTGCCTTGTTTATATAGAAAGCTTAGAGGATATTTTGTCAGTAACTATGTCTTCATAAAATAGCCATATGCTTTAGGCTAAAGACAAAAGCAAAACGAAAATTTATACTGGCACATAATTTATAAAACGTTTAATGAATTAATTAATGTTTGGAATTCAACAATCACATTTTCATAGCAATCAAAAACAAGAGTTAAAGAAACTCATGATACGCCCGCAAGGGTAAATTCATTGTAGCAGACTATCTTCATATTCAATACCGGTATTAAAGATTTCCTTAAACATAATTTCTGCTAGAAGAATCTTTCAGTCACCTAAAAAAGACTGGGGCTTGACCGGGGCACATCGCCTACCTATAAGCTACCTATATCTGACAACTGTAGTTGGTACAGATCGGCATCTGTAGTCACCATCTGTTTATAAACAACAAAGTGTAATATTACAAATCAAACTATAACTTTGTAATAAAAATGTAAATGTATACATGTATGCTTTATCTGGCCTTGAACTATTGATACATTTTCTGTTGGCTATATCTGGGCCAGAGAAAAATTCCTTAAGAGATAAGATCCCCTTGTGAAATAAGACAGGTGATCTGATGTCTCTATTTACCTGTCCTTATACCTGACAACATTAGTGTTTTGCAGGTGAAGTGCTTCTTAAGTTGGCAGTTTATATTACATAAATAGATAGTGGTTTGGGATGCTTGAAACTCTGATAGCAAATAATGGGGATATACATGTGATATACATGTAGACCATGTAACTGCAAGGATTAGAATGCAGCACATGGAATTAAATTTCCAACATACATGTTAGGTAAAATAGTCAAAATGCACATAAAAACAGTTATAGGTAGCAAATGTATAAAATAATTATTAAACAAAGGTTCAAAGAATTTAATGATTGTGCAAGCAAAGAGTTGACCAGAAATTTGACGTTTATAAGGTGTCCTAGACCTTGTTGAACTGTTAGAAGCGAAGTCATTTTTTAAAAAACGGTGTTAAAATTTCCCTCACATCAAATTCTGCAAACGACAATCTCAATTTTCTAACTACCTATCCAATGGAAGAGAGGCTTGGCAGCAGACTGTGTGACAACTGAATTGGTATCTGGGCATTCATGTTAGAAGTGCCTTGCATTAGTATGTGTAAGTGAATTTTAATAATTTTTGAAACAGTTAATATTTTAATGGAGTCACTAATTGAGGTAAAATAGACAAATTAAAAATTTAAAGTGGGTAATTTTGTCTCACTTAAATTCAAAGCATCAGGAAAAATTAAGAATGGAAGAAGTTTCTAAACGAATTATGAATAATAAGTATTAAATTTATGATGTTAAAAGTGATTTTTCCCCATGGAATTTATGATATGGCCAAAAGTTAACTTAAAACACCCACCCCATTGTGAATTGTCTTGACTAGCCTCAGAGCTGGACGGGCCACGAGGGTCTGTAATTTTGATTTTGAAGATCTGATGTTCAGATCGCGATAATTTCTGGCCCCAGACGACCATTTAGATCTAATTAAACAAATGCAGCAATGTTTCATTTGTTGAAAATTGTAATTTGCATTAAAAACTAACTTCTTCAGTATTCCTCGCCTGTCAATCACCTCTCTACCACTTTTCCTTTTTTGGCGATGTTACATGCGCATAAATGACTTCCGGACAACTGTCAAAACACTCGAGCGTGTGGAACGATGTGCCGTAGTAGATAAAAAGTAAGTTGATTTTTACTTGAAACATTCTTGTTTCATGCTTATTTTTGGACTTGTTAGTTTAATTAATTAAATGAAGAGTTGATGTCGACTGATTTACTAATGTTTATACTAAATGTCATCATCATACAGAAATCTGAATCGAGGTGTATGAAGCTCACAACAACAACCAACATCAGACGATCACTGATCAGTTATTCGAATCTTTTATATATTCGATCTTTTTGATTAATCGTTAGAACTGTTTAATTTCAAGGTGAATATAGAAGCTTCCACGGCTGCACACCCTGGTTAGGTTAGACTAGCACATTCAGTTTGCATACAACTGTAGGCCTACACTACAGCCAGGTTTGACACTGTCGTTGCCTGTACTGTAACTGTAGTGTAAGACAGTCATTGGAACAGGCAGAACTGAGGAGCCATGCACTCAAGGCATAGATTTCTTGGTGAGTAAATATATTTATCCTGTCAATTATATCATTCTTTAAATGTTAAACATTTTGTCCTGGCCTCCAGATACTACACGATTTCTGCAACTGTAAAAAGGGAAAATCTTCCAAGCATATACTTTTCAAGTCTTGTAGGTGGAGGTGGCAAAGTCGCTAGTTTGTGGTACAGGCAGTAGGGCGATAGCGTTTCAGTCAGACACATGCTTTCCATTGAAAGTCGGGCCTCGGTGGCTCAGTCGGTTATAGTGATAATCCCACACAGGCCTTCCATTGACACGGCCGGGTGGGGTCGAAATAAACACTGCAAAAATTTTGAGTGGATTTTCCACTTGATCGCCGTATGTGGAAAAGGTACTCACCAAAGGTGGTGGGTTTCCTTCCGACAAAGAACCAGGTTTCCTCCCCACTAAACCTGGCAATGCAGCCATATAAGTGAAATAATCTTGAGTGCAGCATAAAACAACAAGCAATCAATCCATTGATAGTACCCAGGTTTGAATGATCAATCCCACTCAGACCAAATCAAAATTCTGTGGGGTTTTTACTCTTTCACCCTATCTTGAATAGTTCCCAGGTACTCGGCAAAGGTTTTCTCCTCCCTAAATCTGGCAACACCACCATACAAGTAAAATAATCTTGAGCCCTTCCTAAAGCATCAATCAATCTATCAAGCCTTGTTTGATGATGTAAAATGAATATTAAGCAAATATTTGACGTGTAAAAGCCAGTAACTGTTAATAAGAATTAAACATATTCAATTGCTACTGATCTGGTATTTATCATCTACAAACAAATGATCTTACTATTTTATCTTATTTAATTGCGGGGTTTTATACTGTTCTATTAATTTTGTGTTTCAGCCTATTCAGCATCCTTGATTGTAGACTGTTGGCTGACAGCAAAAGTAACATTGAAGTTACAAAGTAAATAACACCCAGTTAATTAACAGATGATCAGTGACAACTATATTAAAAGACAATGAAACCATATCATCAAACAGTCCGAGTTGAGCAGTTTTTATCCAGAAGTAAATTCTTATTTATTTAAAACAGTGATTTATTGGCATCAGTGAATTTGTGTTAGGAAAAACAAATAGCAATTTGTTGTTATTAAGAGGGTTCTAAAATAACCAAGTGAACAATTTTTATTGTACCTGGATAACCATTTGCTAATGGATTATATTGGAATTTGTCGAAGTAAAAATGACAATTTGTTGTTATGAAGACGGTTCCAAAACACACAAGTGAACAACTTTTACTGTGCATGGATAACCTTTTTGCCCCAGGATTATATTTGATTTTATCTACCAAGTTCTTGATTCATCAATGAAATAGTCATTTTCCATGTAATGACTTTACTGAAATCACAACACATAGGACAACTTATACTACTTTGTAAATGTTGGCATTTAATATGAGCTTTCATGAGTAGTACTGGCATGATCAGTAATAATAACAAAAAACGTTGGAAATGAATAGTAAAACATCATTTATTTACAGGAAGAATGAAACAAATACAAAAGTTTGTGTTCCAATTTCCTGTAGTAAAAATATCAGTACAAGCTAAGAGGGAAGGGTCCAATTACATGTCAAGAATGACCTACACGTACTAATTTAAGAAACTGATAATACATGTTTTGTTTATTCTTGATCTGTTTAATGAATTACAGTAAAAAGATATCCACTGCACCTAAATCAATGTATTGTCTTTATGGAATGTTTACACAATATTTAAATTGCCACATTCATTGATTGTGGGCCAAAGTTAATACTTCTAAACTGTTATTTGGATTGATTGGAGTTTAGATGGGGGTGGGTAGGGTGATTTTTTGGTCAGTTGCTACTTTTGTTGCCATAATACCTTAGCTGTTGAGTGTGACATTAAGCTGCAATCAATCTCGCAAAATTACATGTATGAAATTAAATGCCACTTATTGGTAGGTGGTGGTTTTGATTTGTGTATCCAATGCTATAAATATTTAGATCCCCCCCCCCATCCTCTGTGCAAAAAAATCTATAAAATTTCTCTTTCTTTTTTGAGGAGGGAGGGGTGGGGGTGGAACCCCTGACAATCACAGTATTTAGAAAAGCAGTAATTTCAGGGTTTAATAATTTAGTTTTAATTAAACTTGTTAACAGTAGGTAGAGCGTTGGACGCTCAATCCAAATAGCCTTCCACCAATGGGTCGCGGGATCGAATCCCACTCAGTCCAAACAAATTGGAAAATTTTCAGACTGGGTTTTCACTGGAACAACCTATGTGGGATGGTTGCCAGTTACCACCGGAAGGTCGTGGGTTTCCTGCGGGCATAGAGCCTGGTTTCCTCCCACAATAAAACTGGCAACGCCGCCATATAAGTGAAATAATCTTGAGCGCAGCGTAAAACACCAAACAATCAATCAATCAACAGTATCTGGTTATACATCTTCTATGTTTAACTCACTATTTTAAGTGGCATGAGCTGCCAAAATGTTGATATTTTGAAGTTGTTACAGAATTTTGAAATTATCGGCTATTTTTCTCAAGACGTGTAATTCAGAAGCTTTTTAGTGCTTCTAGTCTCGAAAATGTATGATAAAGTATTGTTTTGAACTAACTTTGGCTTAAAATGAATGAATGGTCGTCCCGGTTATTTAAATTTTGTTTACTTTTCGAACACTGTTCTGGTTTGTATAGGCCACATGCTGTATGGTCTTTCCTCATTCCAATGCCAATCATTTAATTTTTCGATGGCCTTCAAAGCCTCTTACTGTGGTGATGATCAGACATTATGAAAAAAAGTATGTACAGTAGACCTGCGTGTGAATTTTGGCAGCTCCTGCCACTTTAATAGAGCTGATACCAAATTGAGTTTAGACAGCATTGAACTTCTGGAACCAATCAGTGTCTACTCAAGTTGACCAACCTAATAGATAAATGTATATCTTGCATGTTTTCGCTATTTATTTAAACCAAACACACACACAAATATGTCGGCCTTTACACAGTATAAACGTTTTGGCCTTATGTCACGGACTTCACTCAAGTTCCTTTCTGCATGATCCACATCCTTTATCATATCACTCAGCTTCAAATGTTTGCTTTTGTTCTTTAGGTTTAATACTTTCTTCAATAAATCTAAGTAAGCCTTATAGTATATATTTCCAGCTTCGATTTCAATTTCCAGCCTTTGAAAAAAAGTAATCTTAATTAGGCTACAGTGTATTAAATACTGAAGTCACATAGTCTTGATGTTAAAACATTATCACCTACTCCGCCATATCAAAGTCGTTGCATCATAAATTTTGGTACGTTTATTTCCTGTGTTTTGTTTACTGCCAGTATTGAGACGTCACCTACAGCAATAAAAAAAACCCAAAAGACAGACTTACGCTACATACTCATTGTTTAGGTATAATTGATTTACTTGGCGAAGGCATAGGCTGCGACATGTAGAAATTTAGTTAACCGGTACGCGCCGTAGTACTAGTAGTCCCTAACCTTGTGTTCATCGCTTATAGTATCGATGTACAGACCCGTATAGCCAACTCAGGCTCCCGTCACTTTCTTTGTTCCCAGACATCGCATTTAATATCGGCAACATGATCCTTTCTCCTCTAACTTCTTCGTATTTCCAAATAATTTCTGCATGCTTCTACAGGGATTATTTTGTATGGTAAATCCTCAACTCCGACGACTGAGCGAAATGTCAAACTCACACGCGACATGTTTACACGACAGTGCGCATATGCGGAAATCTTCCCCTACATGGAGGACTCGAGGCGGTGCTTCGGCCATCGTATAATTTTAGTGAACGTGACAAATATTTAGTTCGTTCTGGAAAACCTATGTTAGGATTTTCATGAAATTTGCACAACAGCTTCGTCTTCGTTTAGTCTTTACGAGAAAAATAATACCGAGTGTGACAAAATTCGTTTACACTAACTTTTAGTCCCTCTCGTGGCCCGTCCAGCTTTAATAAATTATTCCCTATGCCAGTGTGTTTTATATTAGATTTAAAACATCAAATGAATCTGAATCTTATACCATTTACAATGTAATCTTAGAATGATTGGTTGGGTGGTTGACATACTTAACTACAATAGTACAATATTGAATCTATACATGTATATCCACAGACCACAGGTCTGGTTAAATAATTCAACTCATAAATTTTCTGCTTCTCAAGACTATAGGGAACATTTTCAACAACATAATATTTCTAATTTTTATATATTTAACCTTATTTCCATATTTATATATTTAACCTTATTTCCATATTCTTTTCAGGTCTATATTTCAAATAATTTTCAATAAACGACAGTATGTACTCTTAGTCCTAACTCAAAATCTTTAAATGAGAAATATATCTCATTACATATTTCTGTCACACAGACTTATCCATTTGGGCAATTATAAACATTTTTTATCGGTGGAATATTAGCATGACAGAACTATGTCAATTATGGTGATGTAAAAACATAAAAGTAAAGATTTGACTATGCCGGCATCAATGGCAAAGTAAAAATTGTGAAAAGTTTATCAACCCTTTTACAACAATATATTTCTGTAGATTAACATATATTTTTACATTAACATATAAGTGTGACCAGCAGACAAAGAAGATTTTTGTTTACCCAACAATGTCAATGAAAGGGAAATTGAACATTTAAGGAATGTCTCAACAATGTAACAATTCTAACTGAAAATAGCTGCCTGTTTAGAAAACCAGTTTTCCTTATGGATGACAGTTCTAAGTTGGACAGATTGACAGGTGGTTTTATTACAACTTCTATAAAATAGACCAAACTCTCTGATTATGTCAATCTCTGTCAGCTTAATCCTGCCCTTAAGATATAAATTACATTGTAATATTTGTCTATATATTTTTTTATTTTATATGATGTGACAACGAAAGTGACAAGTTCAGCTGTCTATATACAATACGTGTATTAGAGTGACTTTACTTTTATAAAATATATTACATCCTGAAAAATCCCTTCTTTGATTTCGTAATAAGCTCTGAAATAAAAGGAAAAAACGTTTGTTTGGGTCATTACTTTGCGTTTATGTTTATGTTGAGAATGTAAACAACAGTACAGGCCTATGGTGCTTTCTAACAGAACCTTTAACTGGGAAATATGTATGCATCAGACAAACCCTCACAGTATGAGAAACACTGTGTTTGTTTGTAATGGGGTAATGTCAGAGTTTATGGTTGGGTAACGCAATGCTGGTAGAGGGTCAACAGTCATCTAATCACTTCCTGTCTCTGATAAATACAACAGAACAAGCAACAGAACCATCATTACATTTGTCATTGTAGAAAGTCATGATAGGTAATGATACTCTTAGTATGGGATTATGATACCATAGGTAATGATGCTCTTAAGGCCCGTCTACACGATGCAACTTTTGTTGTACAACAACGTACAACTTTTGTTCAACGATATTGGACGTGGTTGCATGTGAGTGTCTACACGGTAATACACCGATAAACTTTTGTTGCATGCTGTTGTACGCTGTTGCATGATAAAAAAGAGGAAAAACAATAAAAATTGGCTCCAAAATTCCTAAAAAATGCCTGTGAAGAAGGTTTTATCTGTTGTGGCGACTGCGAGTTTGATTTCAAGTATTGTTGTAAGGAAAAGACGACGGCGACGAGAAGAAAAGTCAAGGATATGGATAAAACCATGGTTATCCAAAAGGAATGTTGAAGGGGCTTTCCATAGATTCATGAAAGAACTGAGATTTTCAGACCCCTTTAAGCTACATAACTTCCTCAGAATGGACGAAGCCTCTTTTGAAGAGTTATTAAGTCGATCCAATCATATAAATGCGCAGACCGATATCAGCAGCAGAAAGGTTTGCTATCACATTAAGATACCAGGCATCCTCCGGGCATGGAGCCTGATTTCCTCCCCCAATAAAACTGGCAATGCCGCCATATAAGTGAAATAATCTTGAGTGTGGCGATAAACACCAGACAATCAATCAATCTAACCTGCGATGCATTGTGGAAGTAAACCAAACGCCATGATGTTTTCACAAAGTGAAAGACCAACATAAGTCATAACATAAGTCCCATTTAATAACTTTTAAACTGGTTTTGTCTGAAATGGTAGACCATCGAAAGCTTAGTTTTAAAAGGGTAATTTTCAACTGGTAAGAAGTGGTCTTTGAAGGCGACTAATTTGGTGTTATATAGACAAGGGAATTTCTCGTATTCTGCAATAAATCGCTCGATTTCGTTATATCCCCATCTTTGATCTGAAGTCATGTGATCATAGGAATGTCACATGGACCATTGTAGCTACTGATTGGTTGAAATCAAAAGTAGGACACAACAAAAGTTGTATGCAGCATGCTGTTGAAAAATAGAAGCATGTTTCAACACTGTCCAACAAGTTGCACGCTGTATAACGTTGTTGGACAAGGCCGTCTACACGATAAAACATTTGCCATCCAACATCATAGAACAAAAGTTGTAAGTTGTTGTACAACAAAAGTTGCATCGTGTAGACGGGCCTTTAGTATGAGATTATGAAGCCATAGGTAATGATACTCATAATATGAGATTATGAAGCCATAGGTAATGATACTCATAATATGAGATTATGATGCCATAGGTAATGATACTCTTAGTATGGAATTATGAAACCATAGGTAATGATGCTCTTAGTATGAGATTATGAAGCCATAGGTAATGATGCTCATAATATGAGATTATGAAGCCATAGGTAATGATGCTCTTAGTATGGGATTATGAAGCCATAGGTAATGATACTCTTAGTATGGGATTATGAAGCCATAGGTAATGATACTCTTAGTACGGAATTATGAAGCCATAGGTAATGATACTCTTAGTATGGGATAATGAAGCCATAGGTAATGATACTCTTAGTATGAGATTATGAAGCCATAGGTAATGATACTCATAATATGAGATTATGAAGCCATAGGTAATGATACTCTTAGTATGGGATTATGAAGCCATAGGTAATGATACTCTAAGTATGAGATTATGAAGCCATAGGTAATGATACTCTTAGTATGGGATTATGAAGCCATAGGTAATGATACTCTTAGTACGGAATTATGAAGCCATAGGTAATGATGCTCTTAGTATGAGATTATGAAGCCATAGGTAATGATGCTCTTAGTATGGGATTATGAAGCCATAGGTAATGATGCTCTTAGTATGGGATTATGAAGCCATAGGTAATGATACTCTTAGTATGGGATAATGAAGCCATAGGTAATGATACTCTTAGTATGAGATTATGAAGCCATAGGTAATGATACTCTTAGTACGGAATTATGAAGCCATAGGTAATCATGCTCTTAGTATGGGATTATGAAGCCATAGGTAATGATGCTCTTAGTATGGGATTATGAAGCCATAGGTAATGATACTCTTAGTACGGAATTATGAAGCCATAGGTAATGATACTCTTAGTATGGGATAATGAAGCCATAGGTAATGATACTCTTAGTATGGGATTATGAAGCCATAGCTAATGATGCTCTTTGTATGGGATTATGAAGCCATAGGTAATGATACTCTTAGTACGGAATTATGAAGCCATAGGTAATGATACTCTTAGTATGGGATTATGAAGCCATAGGTAATGATACTCATAGAAAGGGATTATGAAGCCATAGGTAATGATGCTCTTTGTATGGGATTATGAAGCCATAGGCAATGATACTCTTAGTACGGAATTATGAAGCCATAGGTAATGATACTCTTAGTATGGGATTATGAAGCCATAGGTAATGATGCTCTTTGTATGGGATTATGAAGCCATAGGCAATGATACTCTTAGTACGGAATTATGAAGCCATAGGTAATGATACTCTTAGTATGGGATTATGAAGCCATAGGTAATGATACTATGTGGGATTATGAAGCCATGGGTAACGATACTCAATGGGATTATGAAGCCATACTGTAGGTAATGATACTCTTCTAAGTGTGAGATTATGAAGCCATATACGTAATGATACTCTGTGGGACTACGAAGCCATAGGTAATTTTACTCTATGGGACTATGAAGCCATCTACATCAGCTGACTATGAAGATATACTAGGTAATGATACTCAATAGGACTATGAAGCAATTAATGATACTCAATGGGACTATGAAGCCATAGGTATTGATACTCTATGGGACTATGAAGCCATCTGTCATGATACTCTATGGGACTATGAAGCCATACATGTAGGTGGGACTATATTATAGGAACTACTAGCTTGCAAATGTATATATATTGATGCGATGTTTAAAAGCTATTTAGGCCTGGAATAAATGAATATGAGCAGAAAAAAGTGTTTGAAAGGTGGTGAGTTAAAAAGATATATTCAATAATGCCACACTTCATTCGGAGTACAGTACTGTACCCAACAAAACAAACAATATATGGAGGTTGCCAAACACGATACGTAGTTCAGAGTTCCTACAAATAACATTTAATCATAATGGTGGGGTAGGGGGGTAAAAGTTTTCCAGATTTCTCTATCATTATGATAAGTATTATTATACATTAATACATCAGTTTCAAACTAATCAATTACTGCCGATACTACATGAATATCATATCATTTCCCCAAAATTTTGATGTATTTTCCCATTACAAAACTGCACTCTTCAGACCTTCATGTAGAAGTATGTGACATCTTTCAGATAAAAATAGAGCATGGGGTTGAGAAAACAAAAATAGGAATACCCAAATGTGGACTAAATTAGTATGCCAGATTTTGACATTTTAATCTTGTCCTCAAGAGAGGCCTAAGAATTTGTCTGGATGTTTGTCCTAGATCTCAATCATGTTGCCAGTGTCAATGATAACTGCTACATGTATGAGTGACTTAGAAAATAGCTGGATGATCAGTGGAGAGCAAAAAGTATTAACACAAACCAAGACACCATACCCCCTGCTGTTGTTTATAACCCACAAAAATATGTTAAAGAAATATGTAACATAATGATGTACACATATGTAGATTTTACGGATAAAGACATCCAAAGTGACTATGTGCGTGATGTGCTTGAGTTTAGAACAGTTTAAATTCACATTTTTATTTTAATACAGTACACTCATCTGTCCTTTGGCCCAGGATAGCAATGACCAATAAATCTTAAAAGTTGTTGAGCATAATTTAAATATTTGTCAACAAGGAAATAGATAACATACAGAGAAGGAAGTATAGACAATTAAGGAATATCTCAAAGATGTGTCTACTCACCGGCTCTATCTCGAATCTTTTGTCCAAATTCATCTTCTTCTGTATCACTATCTTCTAAATCCTGATTTCTGGTAGCCATGTTGTCAGGAGTTGTCATCCCAGGTTAAGTATTTACACACAGGACAGTTATCATATTTAGTGGTAGTACATTATCTGTCGGTTAAAAACACATCCAAGTAACACACCGGGTGGTCATTGAAGTCCAAAACACAGAGTGGCCAGAGCACTTTAAAAAAATAACACCTTTCTCTCGCCTACACCTTTTCTTGTCCTCTGTTTTTTGCCGGCATTCAAACCTGGACAAACAAACAAATGGCTGGCCAGAGAAAACCTACAAAGTACATAGACAAGTGTGTTCCATTAAATCTCAACAGCAGCGTAATCCAGAAAACAAACAATAGCTTGATAGAGGAGAGTTCTAGCCCTCACTGGCCACCAGAGAATGTAGTTTATAATGTCAGGTTAAAGGTATATTGTCCCCATTATTGTCTAGTATATATAAATATAAACCTAGACTTGTCCTAAAATCAGATTTGAAATGGGAACAAACCAGGTTTTATAAATTCAGCTGAGCCTTGATTGCAAAATCAGTTGACAGGTGTAAATGTTATATCTTCTATGTCTTTTTTAATAGAACTTCTTACTTATGTTCTGTTTAAGCTGAACATCATTACCACTGACCGTTACTAGGGTATTCGAAGAAAGAAAAAAACACAACTGAAATGCTTTGCAAGGTAATGGGTTGTGTTGATGTCATAAACATGTTCATCTGACTAACTGTACCTGTCCAGGAATGAGATACAGGTAAATAGATCCAACACATGACTGTCAATAATCAGCCCCCTTAATACATAATTTACAGGTGTGTACTGAATATATCATATTAAACTAAAAAAGTAGTGGTATGGTGCAAACAAGCAAAGTATCACATTTTTATTTTTAGAAAATAACCAGAATATATGTCCATTATCAGAAAACTACACTGCCCCATCTAAATAACACCTTTCAAAGGAAGTGTATGGATTCTGCAACTTCTTTCTTACATAACAGCCTTCATCTGTTATGCTAGGTCTATCTTATAAGACACCCTTCAGACCTTCACAGGGGTTCTGGGTAGTCTATCTTACAAAGCACATTTCATGGGATGTGTGCGGTGCTTATTTCAGGGAATCTGTGCGGTGCACATTTCAAGGGATCCCTGCGGTGCACATTTCAGGGGATCTGTGCGGTCAACATGTATCTTACAAGAAACCCTCTGTGGGTCCTACAAAGGTTTTCTTACACGGCACCCTTCAGGGTCTGCCTCGTCTTTGTTAGAAGGTATCATTCAAGACATCTCAATGGGTCCCGTGCAGTCTGTTGTACAAGAAATCCTCCATGCACAGGTTCTGTACTGTACAGTGCAGGGCACCTTTCTTGAGGAGAAAACATTTAAATTTAACACTAAGAGAACTGAACAACCTACAAGACATTGTTAAAGAGAACTGTCCAATCTGCAAGACACCCTTTAAGAAATCTACCCAATCTACAAGACACCCTTTAAAAAATCTACCCAATCTACAAGACACCCTTTAAGAAAACTACCCAATCTACAAGACACCCTTTAAGAAATCTACAAGACACCCTTTAAGAAAACTACCCAATCTACAAGACACCCTTTAAGAAAACTACCCAATCTACAAGACACCCTTTAAGAAAACTACCCAATCTACAAGACACCCTTTAAGAAAACTACCCAATCTACAAAACATCCTTTAAGAAATCTACAAGACACTCTTTAAGAAAACTACCCAATCTACAAGACACTCTTTAAGAAAACTACCCAATCTACAAGAAACCCTTTAAGAAAACTACCCAATCTACAAGACACCCTTTAAGAAATCTACCCAATCTACAAGACACTCTTTAAGAAAACTACCCAATCTACAAGACACCCTTTAAGAAAACTACCCAATCTACAAGACACCCTTTAAGAAATCTACCCAATCTACAAGACACTCTTTAAGAAAACTACCCAATCTACAAGAAACCCTTTAAGAAAACTACCCAATCTACAAGACACCCTTTAAGAAAACTACCCAATCTACAAGACACTCTTTAAGAAAACTACCCAATCTACAAGACACCCTTTAAGAAAACTACCCAATCTACAAGACACCCTTTAAGAAATCTACCCAATCTACAATCACTCTTTAAGAAAACTACCCAATCTAAAAGCCACCCATTAAGGGAACTACCCAATCTACAAGACACCCTTTAAGAGAACTGTCCAATCTGCAAGACTCTTTAAAACAACTGCCTTACCTACAAGACACTCTTTAAGAAAACTACCCAATCTAAAAGCCACCCATTAAGGGAACTGTTCAATCTCAAAGCCACCCTTTAAGAGAACTGCCCAATCTGCAAGACTCTTTAAAAGAAAACTACCCAATCTACAAGACACTCTTTAAAAGAAAGTTCTGCCCAACTAAAGGCCACCTTTTAAGAGAACTGCCCAATCTGCAAGACACTCTTTAAAAGAAGTGCCTAACCTACAAGACACCCTTTAACAGAACTGCCTAACCTACAAGACACACTTTAACAGAACTGCCTAACCTACAAGACACCCTTTAAAAGAAGTGCTTAATCTACAAGTACATGTACATGGCACTTACCAGCGGAATTGTCCACCATACAAGACCTAGACAACCTCCAGCAGAAAGTAAGCTACAATTCATAAGACATCGTTCAAGTGAAGTCGCAGTGCAACCTCCGTTTCATAAGACAATCTGTTTGCCGTATATGCAAAACACCTACCGAAGGAATTACTCTCTCAAAACTGTAGAAGTCAAAGACATTATAAGTCAGCCATCCATTAAATACCCTATTAAAATATCCTGAAAGTAGACAGCTCAATCAGAAGCCTGGGGAAGTAATGTTTATTCAGGGCAGTTGACAGTGGATTGATGTGACAGTACTGGAGGACAAGGTTGTCTAAAAAGTTAAAAGAGAAGACCATCCTTTCATAGCTAGTCTATCTCAGCCTATTCAATCTGACAAGTGACCACTGCCTGTACTATTTACTACTATAAAAACAGGTGTGCTATAAAACCTGTCAGACAAAAATAGAAAACAAACATCCAGTGATTCATATACACCACAAAGATTTACAATTCAAGGATTAATTATCCACTAAAAGCCAAATGGTAGGGATTTAAATACAAGCTATGGGGGTGGAGCAAATCTCATTCTTTGAGCTAATATACAATTACAGTATACAGTATATATAGGCTTCAGGTAAAATCATTAATTTCAAATTACCCAGGGGTACCACTTATGTTGTCCAAGTCAATGGACAAGCTTTAAATGTTTGATGGACAGCTTGATTGAAATGTATACAAACACATATGGTGGTATTTTCAGTGTACTTGAGTCAACAAACCAATAAGATTCAATATAAGTTCAAAATTGAGTAAGAAAAATTGATAGTCACACAGTGACACTCTAATCTAAATCGATACATGAGGAGAACACTAGTTAAGTCAGCATCCCTATCTGAAACATGTCTAGCATTTCTAATGTCAATTCACATTACAAATAGGTGTGGACACATTTCTGACTATAGACTTATACATGTCAGATTAAAGGCAATGGATCAGTTACAGACCAAATCAAATTAATCGGAAATAAACTTGAACAAATCATTATACCATAACACCTGTAAATAATGGTTTTTTACCTGCCTGATAGGTGCAAATCTTCCTATTTAACTAATTACAGACCCAGGTGTGAAATTTTTGTAACATTTCCTATGTGAGATTTCAAGTGTAATCCAACTCACATACATCAATAGGGAGGCATTAAGTTTCCCCTAGATTCTGAGGGTGACAATAAACGTGTGCTTAGAATTGTGAAGAAGACCCTTTGCTTGATTTAGCTGTCTTAAAGCCTGGTAACTTGATACAAACAGTCAGGGCAGGTAACCGTGTCCTACAGCGTTGAACCGTACACAGCTAGTCTTACTTACAACTCAGGTAATATGTACAGGTAAATAAGAGTCCTGTGCTCCAGGAATCTGTCAATACAAGATGAACTGTTAAACAAGATAAATGAACCTCAACCACAATATAAAGACAAATCTGCTCAAGTCTCAAAAGTGGTGGGGATTCATTCTAATGAACATTCACTTATGAGAACAGGTCTGTTCATCAAGACCTACATGTAAGGGTTACAGCCAGACATTGGGTGGTTAAATCTGCTTGATCATTATAGACTAATATTAAGCAAAGCAGTCACAAGTGCTACAAGGTGAACATAACTTTCTATTGATTATTGACTAACAGTAGGCCTGAGGTATCCTGGATATTGCATGGAGGACAAAAACACAAGATCAAACAAACAAAGATCTGAATTAATATTCCCTTAGGACAGGTTATCAAATAGTCTATAAATAAAAAGGATCTTTATCAAAATTATCAATCATACAATTGTTGAAAAAAATCACATTCTACTCCAGCTCATAGACTGAATGAATAATATTGCATGGACTGCAGTTTTGCATTTTATTTTAACTCAGCAAGTCATAATTATAAGAATTGGATTTACTGTGACTGTGTTGTTCTTGTTCTTAAAAAAGTCTTTTCCCATGATCCTACATACATGTATGGGGCTCAATTTTAGTCTGCCGATATTCTTGTCTTAGCTTAAGATGCGTGAGCATTATTAATGTATTACAAAGTGTTCCAGACAATTCTACCGAATGGCCAAGCTCCTGTAGTCTTCAACCTAATGAAATATCATACAATTTATATTTATGATCACTAAAACACACGGGCATAGGGAAAATCTTCTTTCTAAAATAACCATAGAGACAAGTTTCTAATTATGTTAAAAAGAGGTATATCATTTAGACCTTTATACCCCATAAATTGTTGTAACAAACCAAACCTATGATATTTCATTAGGTTGACGACTGACAGGAGCTTAGCCTTGGTCAGTAAAATTTTCTGGAATCCTCTTGTAACACATTGACAATGGTTACGCATCTTGACTATGGCAAGAACATCGGTGACATTAAAAAAGCTGGAATAGATCACTTGCTTCTCAAGTTCTGAGCAGGCAGTTTGTGGTCAGACTTAATAGACAGTGAAATAACTTACTCGAATAGTGTCAAAACTAGATTCAAGAATAATTTAGCTTTTTGCAAAGTAAATTTAACGTTTAAAAGGGGACCGTCGGCATGTGTCTGAGGGAAATAACTGATCAAAAAAAAATCCCACATTTTAATGCTTTAAAAGGTGTTCTAGGATGATCTGTGATAAACTGCTTTCTCCTGATACATTGTTTAATGATGAGTTTAAAATGATTTTTGAGCTTCTTTACGGCTGGTTTGTTTACTTTTAGTTTTAGCTAGACAGGATGTTCTAACGGAGGCTCCAGAGTTGTCCATTGAACGCTTACAGTTACAACCAGGGCCCTGTCTTACAAAGCTGGCGTAAGTTACGTCGGACGTAAATCAGTGTTAAAGCTATAGGAACTTACGCCCTAGTCGCAACTGTTCCATGTTGTAGGCCTATGCGCAACTTTACGCCAGCTTTGTCAAACAAGCCCCTGGTCGGTCATGTCGCCGTATTCTAACTTTTATGCGGGTTTGTCCTGATTCTATAATGTAGAAACAAACTAAAGAAGGTGGGCACTTCACAAGTTATCAGATAGATAATTTATATTTGTTACGCTTTCACAAACCTTACTACAGTATAGGGTTCACCCATGTGGGACCTCTGTTAACATACACTTGAAACTGTTCGTCAGGCAATAAACAATATAACATGGAATGACCACTAATTTCTCGTAAATTGTACAGTTTTGGCTGAAAATCAACCTACTACCTATCATCCAAAGTTAAATCGGTCTTATTTTCCAAATTAGTAGAAACATATGAGAAATGTAAACAATAATATACAACTAGTCCCTTTAAGAACAGTAAACAGCAAAACCAGTGTTAGAGTTTTTGAGACTAGGGAAGCAAAAGTGAATTCAGGGGACGAACAGCATATTACTGAAGGACCCTGCTCGACCCTGCTCTTCCGGATGGCAATGATCCCTGGCTCCAAAATATGGCCATCAGTAAGTAAGGATAGACACATCAGTGTGGCTACTAGATGTGTACATGTACACCTGTAGCAATAGCAGCACTCCCAATCATAATGAACAAAATGTTGAATGCCTGCATCACACATGTAATGTATCATTACATCATCTACATGTATGTGTTGTACCGTATGTCTTAACTGCTTAGCCTTAGCTTTAAGTTCAAACCGGTTGAGCCACCGAGGGTGAAGGCCCCCGTTAACTCCCAAAATCGGGTAAATCGATGCCACTTTTTAAATTGTGAACGAACCATTTCCTCAGTTATTTGTGATCCTATTATTAGTATTATAAAATTAAAATGCAATACATGACAGATGAACTGATGTGATGACGTTCTAACTTATTATTATAATATATGTACAGTAGCCTATTAAAAGGCTATTTTAGTATTTAATTTTAAGCAAACTGCCATAATTCAGAAATATTATAATTTAAATGCCTACAGTACAGGTACCTTGTTAAGTTGTTTGAGTGGCATTCTACAAGTTGATGAAGACATGATATTGATAAGTAACACAAATTTAAGGGAAAACAACCTTCTGTTTATGAGCACTGCAAAGTTGCGGTGGTTGTCGATACCAACAACGTTTTCAAGCTTTTCTCAGCTTGAAAACGGTGTTAGTATCGACACCGAAACGTTGCTGTGTTAATAAATAGAAGTTTGTTTTCCCATAAATTTGTATACCGTAACTAACTTATCAATATCATTATCAGGTACCAACCTCGTTATTTATGAATTGTTTGGATATTTATTAACTGGTCAACAACCAATAAATGTCAGAAATTATTATTTTTCATAACGGAGTAAGACCTTTACTGCTTAAGACTTTATTTGGAAGTTACGCACTTTATATGTAGTGATGTACGGTATTACTATTAGTACGGCCCTAAGACTATGTGAAGTAAGACTGAGTGCCCATGCTTGGTCTGGGTCGTAGGCAGGTAGGGTTGAGTTATCCGCTTGGACGCAGCCCTTAATAATACTCTGAAGTATAACCAGTTACTTTTCTATGGTTTTAAATACTAACCAGATGAAAGAAAATCAAACAGATTTCACAATTACCTGAACTGTCACAGAATAACTTTGTAAAGCACCTTTCAAAAATGTCCAATGTTTACCCTTTTGCAGCGCCACTACACCCACGTGGTCTGTCCACGCGAGATTAAGCGTGATTATTGAAGTCCGACATTTTGTAGTTATTTCCTCACGTTTTGAGATTTATTTACTGTTCCTGATTGTATTGACCTTCTGAATTCAAAATGCCTCGTATTAACATCAAAGGAGGGGTATGGAGAAATACTGAGGTAGGTATATTTTATTTGGTTTGATACTCTGTCCTAGATTCTTGCCATTGTTGTATATCTAAATAGACGAGTACGATACGTTATACGGTGACCAGATATCGATACTATCCATAATGAAATCACTACATTTGACATTAATTAGCCCTATCACCACCATTGGCACTGACTATCATTTGTTTCTTCTCTGCCACAGAACAAAGGCCATGTTTTGTATTCACAGCCATTCAGGAATCCTCTCCGCAGCATTGGGCCAAGTTTTGCAGTTCAACGACAACAGAGCAGCTCTCGAGCTTTCCGTTCACATTCTTATTTCATCAAAAGCATCGATATTTTTGTGCGCTCTATTGTTGTTGAGCTGTAAAACTTGGCATCTTCGTAAGAATTGGAAGACTGAAAACGTTTATCGTTTTTGACAGGTGCCTATCTGTCGTTTTGTGACAAAACTGTCTGTCGATTCATGGATACCTCATTACCTGTCAATTCTTGCATTTCCCCCAACATTGAATGCCATAAATCCTTTTTCGTTCCTATGTACGCAGTTTGGGGACAGTCGTTGATCGACGGGTTGTCTACCGATCACTGGGTAAACAGATACTAGACTGCTGACAATGTAGAATACACCCTGTAGATTGGCGGGTCATGTATTAAAAAAAATGACAGTTTCCTCTCTATCTGCCTTCTAATGCGTTTTCGCCGAACTCCAAGCTTTTTGCTAATGGCTAGTTCTACCTACAAAGTCAATTTGCCGCTTTCTTTAAAGTGCTTAAAATTTGTTTCATAAAGTATTAAACAAATTGTGACATTTTAAGCATATGTTTTGAAATAAACCAAAATGTATGTTTCACCTATCTGCGTGTAGTGCTCGCTTTGTAGTTTTCAAAATGATCCCGATTTGTAAATCTATGCCCAAGTGAGGCTAAAATTTTTGAAGAACTGGATGTGACCAACCCAACATTAAACCAAAGAGAGTAGATTGACAAGAGTGGTCACTTTGTCCGCGCCATGTTGAATTTGAAAAATTTCAATTTAATTCAATTTTATTGTATTTGGCACTTGAACAAAGCAGAGTACAAACAACAAAAAGTGTAACAATCATAACTTGGAAATATTTACAATGGTAACTAAAGTACCTGCTGACACGGACGCGATTCGATTATTAGGAACCTCCTTTCTGTAGGGGGCGCTTTACAGTCGAATCATGTACAGTCGGAACACCCTTCCGCTAGGGGGCCGAAAAACATGCCGGCAATGCTGATTGGACGAAGTGACCACTCTTGTCAATCTACTCTCTTTGATTAAACTCCCTGTCACTCTTCTGATTGACCTTTGCACTTCTTGCTCTTCCATGTTTTGGTGAAGTTTTCCAGTTTTTCCAACAATTTCAGCCTCATTTGTACATGGACATACGCCTTTTGGTCCTTTTTTAAAACTACAGAGCTACCGCTACATGCAGATAGGTGAAACATTTGAGTAGATAATTTGGTTTGCTTTAAAACACATGCTTAAATGGGGCACATGGTTCGTCCTGTAGGTTCCAAATATGACCACGAGAGCTTAATCAATGCCCATGTCAGTTTGAAGTGACTACCTACAATCATAGAACTTCTAAGACCTACGGATTGAATGCTACACATGGATGATGGATATGCTGAAACATTTGAGTATATATTGCGGTTCATTTGAAAAGACATACATTTGAAATTGCGCTTCATTTGGCAATTTTCAATACTCAAATTTTGATGGAAGCACTAGCCAGGTCAGGTGCAACAGACTGAACATGTATTGTTATTCTGGAAGTCAACAGTGCAAAGAGAAGTTTTAGCAATAGAGGAATATGTCATGTTTAGTATATACGTTACCTACAGATCAGAGTCATGATAGTCATCAGACCGATCTTTTCTCCACCAATCGGCATGATCTGCTATGAAAGCAGCTGTTTATCCTATTATCAGTAGAGAACCCACTGATCTACTAACTACTTTCCCCAACCTGCTCAAAATGATGCTTTCAGTCTAATTCACAACTCACCCCAAGAAAATTCATAAAAAAAGCTGCAGTTTATAAAATATTTGCTTAAATCAAGCAGTTATGCAATCCTATATGTGAAGCCTACTATCTAAGACTTCACTGCAAGCAAAATGTAAAGGGAGAGGAACACTCAACATGTGTCGAACATTTTCTTTAATTCCTGGTAGTCTTTCCTGATTTTTCTCTTGAAAATGGAAAAAATACTATTATTTGATGGCTGCCCGAAACATCAGAGAGAAAATCATTTAAACCTCAACGAAAAAATTCTTATTGCAAGTAATACGGTAAGATCTCCGCTAATTCAAGTACTCAAAAAAATTCAAGGGCCAGAAAAACATTAACAAAAGTACACTTAAAATTCAACTTTTTTCGTTGAGAGTCTTACCTCCTGGAGTGAGCGATCAGATAATCCTATTGAACGATCGCTGTTGTTGTTTTTATAGACCAAATGTGGCAAATAGCAATGTAATAATTCGTTATTTTCACATCACTGGTCCTTGAATTAGCGGAGATCTTACTGTAATTGTTCATTATTTAGCTAGTATTCTCTTGGTGTGTCTTTCACGTAACATGAAATAAACCATCCTTATAGTAAATTGCAAATTTGTAAATGTCTATTTTCTTTGCTTTGACAGGATGAAATTCTCAAGGCAGCTGTTATGAAATATGGCAAAAATCAATGGGCTCGAATTGCTTCACTTCTACACAGAAAATCATCCAAACAGTGCAAGGCCAGATGGTATGATTTGAAGGGGAAATATGCTCTTATTCTCTAAAATTAAAAAAAATATGTAATATATATTTATAACATCTTATGATTGGGTATAAAGGTCTAAATGGTTTGCCTCTTTTTAATACAATAAGAAACTTGTCTCCAGGCTTATTTTAGAAAAAAAGATTTTTCCTGTGCCCATGTGTTTAAGTGTTCAAAAATAACCATTAATAACTTCCAATTGATATGACAATTGTGTAAGTGTAAGAACTTACCATGTAACTACAAAGCATCACATTCTTTATTTCAGGTATGAATGGCTTGACCCTGGTATTAAGAAAACTGAATGGAGTAGAGAAGAAGAAGAGAAACTTTTACATTTGGCAAAGTTGATGCCAACTCAATGGAGAACAATAGCTCCTATTATTGGTAGAACTGCAGCTCAGTGTCTGGAACATTATGAATTCTTGCTGTAAGCATCACACAATTTACTCTTATTTATTGCAAGTCTATCTTTACATCTGACTTTTGCTTTAATAATATTAACATCTCCTATTTAAAAAAACAAAAACGCTGTTCATTGTATGAAGAATTATTTCCTCTTTGATTAACTCGCTGTGTTATCACATTATTTATAAGGAAAGGGCTGACTTTAGGTATTACACAAATCTTGTGTTTCGGTAACTAACCTAAACTGCATCAATGTTCACTATAACAAATTTAGAAAGTGTGTATTCAGCTTGATTTATAATTTCTGGTATTTTCTAGTATTAAAATACCCGTTTTTGGGCTAAGTGTTCTACGAAGAAAAATATCCCTTTTTTTTTAAAAACATTACCAGAAACATGTTTTGCAAACATGTCACTCAACCACATTTTAGTATTTTTTTACTGTACAGGTCTACTAAAACTTCATAATTGTTTTTTTTACTAAATTGAGTTATTCATATGTAACTTGTTCAGGTGGAAATGATTATTACATCCCTGAAATACTATTATTTGATGGGTGCTCGAAACATCAGAGAGAAAGTCATTTAAACCTCAACGAAAAAAATTCTTATTTCAACTAATAATTTTCTTTTCTTTTCACATAAAGGGACAAAGCCCAGAATCGTGATCAGGACAATGAAGATGATCCTAGAAAGTTGAAGCCTGGTGAGATTGATCCTAACCCAGAGACCAAACCAGCCAAACCAGACCCTGTAGATATGGATGAAGATGGTAAAGTCACAAACCAATGATTTTCAACCTTTTTATCACTTATTCCAACTTTTTCAATTTTAGTGTATTTTGTACTCCAAAACTCACAAATCTGCCCTTGTATGTTGAGAATTTGTTTCCAAAAATTGCAAGAGTTTGTTTTTCTTTCTCACGTTATAGTCTTAGAGTTTAATATCTGCTAATCGTAAACCATTCATTTAATACAATTAAAGCGTGGAGGACAGGTCTCATAAAGATGACCTACATTGTGGTATGCCTTGCCGTTACAGTCAACCCCAGATCAAGTCTCCAAGAATGATGAAAAAGTTAACTTTGAACATTCTCACAAGCAATATATACAGAAACCACATTTATTCACAATTTATTGTTTAAAGCTTGACATTTTAACCTAGACTAGGTTTCAGAACAACTTTGTGTCTCCATGGATAGAAGTGTTTCACTTTACTCAAAAACTTTTTGCTACATGTACATGTACATCATTGTTAGTCCTGTTTATAATTAATTTGTATATGTATCCATTGTACAATTAATAAATTATTGGAACGACTCTTAAAAGTTAAAATTCTTATCAAACGTATTTGCTTTGCCCTTCAGAGTTAGAAATGTTGTCTGAAGCCAGAGCCAGATTGGCAAATACACAGGGAAAGAAAGCAAAGAGAAAGGCAAGAGAAAAACAGTTGGAAGAAGCCAGGTATAGTTTGTGAACTGATCTTTTAGCGTTATCAGTTAAATGCGTACATTTTACCACGGGACTGTTTCTCAAGACATTTACGCCCGACGCAAGTCCAATGCAAGGCCTTCAACATTACAACCAGAGGGTCAGTTGATATGATTGTGCTTACAGGCAGCAGATTGTAATCTGTTCATCTATGTGGAATGGTTACCAGGTACCCATTGGAGGTCAGAGTTTTGTCTGGTCACAGAACCCAGTTTCCTCCCTCACCAGACATGGTAACCCTGCTATTTAAGGGAAATAATTTGTATGGTGTAAAACAATATAAAATAATGAATACCATGGTAAACGTGGCTAACAGGTAGATCATTGACACAGGCTTTCATTTGTCTGGCTGCAAGTAATGTAGAGATGCATGTAAAGAAACATTAAATAAATCCATTATCACTGAACCCTTAATACTTATGACACAGTGAATGCTGGCCATTTTGGTAAACAGGCATCAATGCTATATTTCAGTTCTCTATTCTTAGCTGCCATAAAACCTATTGTGATTGTTGCAGAATTTGTTGTGACATGTTGTGACACTCATGTAAATCGTGGTTTGTTAAAATGAATAGTCTTGAATTTTCAGACGACTAGCTGCATTGCAAAAGCGAAGAGAGCTGAGAGCTGCCGGTATTGAGTGAGTACATTCCAGAATTTATTATAAACTCAACACATTGTATTTTCTGAGTGAATGGAAGCCTAGGTACTGATCAGAATAGAACGATTGCTTTATCTTGTCATCTGGATGTTTAGAGGGAAAATAGGGCAGAAGCGAAAATGTCTACTGAAAAGTATGTATGTTCAGTCAAGCGTGTCACTACAGAGGCTTGTAACCAAGCTAACACTATAAAGCCAGACCCCCTCAAATATCCCACAAGTTTTCTTGTGATGTCCGGGCCGGTGTGGCTGTGTCCTACACAGGCATCAATGTGGTGTGGGTTTGAATCCCACTCAGACCAAATAAAAATTTAAATCTTTCTAAGTGGATATTTTACTTGATTGTGGAAGAATTGGCAGGTACTCACAGAAGGCCGGCTTTACCAAAGTACGGTAGCTTACGTCTGTACGCCGTAATGCTGCGAGCAGCGATTCATCGATGTTTCTCGCTGATAATTGCCGTAACAGAGGATATAACCAGAGTGTGGACATAAAAATCTATTCATTACTGGTTTGTTGAAAAACACAATTGACGTAAACTTCAGATATTCAACATTGAGCGTGGTCGATCTTTCACTGAAACTTTCTACCGCTTTAGCACTTATATATACAGGTTGTACAATTGATATCCACGGGGTCCCAATAGGCAATAAACCGGGCCATTAGTTCCTGGTAATATCGGCCCGAATTGAGGATAGACAAAACTTGAGGCGAGCATGCAAGCACGTGGTTGTGGTTTTTTCTCTTCTCTCGAGTCGCTTCATTTATCATGTGGGGGTCTGTGTGGGAAGGCGACAAAGTTTGAATGCATGTCACTTGTTACAATCAATTTAACTCAGACAACGGTCAGAAAAAAAACGCCTTCAACGATTCTTCATTTTACCGATTTCCTCCGTTAGCGTTACTGCAACAGACACGAGCGGGACGCTTGAACCAAACGACCCCTCACGGAGGACTCAATTTAGTAAAAAAACAAATAAAACACCCTTTATCCATACGGTTTGGTAAGATTTATTTTCGTATCAAATATTTTGATGACAATGTCGGTATACTTAGTCATTAGAACCAGTCAACTATCAACAAATCTCACGGACGGCCATGCAAGATTCTTAGACTTATATGTATAGACGGTAATTCACACTGTTTTTTTTTTTTCGTTTTTAATTTACAAATGGAAATAAACTATTCTGCATTGTTACGTCGAATGCAGATCGGTTTTAAGCCTTCCTCCTTCATTTACTGAGCGTTTTAAACTTTTTACCTTGTGCACCCTAATATAACTTGGTGCACCCGTTTTCAAAAAAGGTCATATTTTGGGTGTACGGCGTGCACCCAGTCAAAAAATTTGAATTCGACCCCTGATATGTACCTAAATAAATTCAGGGTTTGTCCTGACTAATTTACCTCCTGGAGCGAGTCTCATTGAAATGTATAATCCCATTTGGGGCATGTTGAACTTGACAGTACCTGTATTGATGTTGATGTTTCATTCGTCAAAAGAGTAAATACCTCACCACCAAGTTTAATTCATCATTTTCATTTAATTAGAATCAAGAAGCAGAGAAAGAAGAAAAGAGGTGTAGATTACAACGCGGAAATCCCATTTGAGAAAAAGCCTGCAGCAGGTAATACCTCACCGTCTTCATTACACAATTTTAAAACATGATTACAACATCAATGTTAATGGTATGAGCTGCCAAATGTGGGAAAAATTTCCTTGAAACAGAATTACTGTATATCATTTTTGTACAAAATCAGAGGTTTCCACTGATACCAATCTTGGAGATGAACGTTTAGGTACTTACATAAACAAAAAAAATTGCTCTCGTACACAGTTATTTGAATTTTAGCGGTTATTAGCTCACATATTTTGCTCGTCTGGGTTACTACCTTTATTGGTATTTTTTGTTTCAATGCCAATCCTTTAGTTTTTCAAGGTACTTCAACCGCTAAACTTCACCAGACAATCAGAATGTATGAACAGACACTCATTTTAATTAAGTTTTCACTGGATGACCCTATGGGGAATGTTTGCCATGTACTCATCAGTGGTCAGGGATTCCCTTCCAGCAAAGATATGCTTTTCCTCCCCCCACTTAACTTGTAAGTGAAAAAATCTTGAGTGCTTCTTAAAACATCAATTAATCACATGGATTTTCCCTTCCAGGATTTTATGACACATCTGAAGAAGTGTATAAACCGTTGGAACCTAATTACAAAAGACTGCGACAACAAACGTTGGACGGAGAGAGAAGACAAGATAAGGAGGAGGTCTGTAACAGGGTTTTTATAATCTGACCAATTAAGACAGGGCCTTTTGAGAGATTTTTCTTCCATTTTGGCTTTATGCAGGTGTATGCGATTCAGCTAGTAAACTTGATTGTGAGCTAAAAAGTAAGCCTTTTTATCAACTGAGTCTGAGGAATAGATGAACTATGAAGAAAAATTGTGATTTTTATGATTGTAGAGAGAGAGGAGAAAAGATAAACAAAGACAGAAGAAGAGAAAAGAAAATGATCTCCCAGGAGCAATTCAGGGTCAAAACAAGTAGGTTTTAATTCAATACATCTCAACAAAATCTGTTCATTTTTACTCTATTTACCAGTGAGTTTCCTTGAATAAAGAACAAATCTGTTACTTTTCATAAAATATACAGCTGTATACTATTCTTATAGTACTGATTACTTAAGTCAGAAATCTGGAATTGTTTTTTCAACTTAAGATCTAGGGGCAATGCAATAGAGCAAACCATCTCTAGAAAGACAGTTAACTCATAATGAATCAATGTTGTTGGTAATGATGAAACGATCTCCATTCTACTATGGTTATTTTCTAAATAATACTTCTGATTTCAGTTTTGCTGAACCACAGAAGAAGCGTTCTAAGCTAGTGTTGCCAGCTCCTCAAATATCTGATGCAGAGTTGGAGGAGGTCAGTTAATATGGGCTATCTTCTACCTCATATCACCTGCTTACCATGTTTTATGATTTACATGTAGACATATCATTTAATTTGTAATACGCTGCATGAATTGATAGACTGGAAATGACGTCCTAAATATGTAGCCAGTTGAGAGTATATGTGTTTCTTAGACCTGAAATGGTCTTCACAAATAACGTGCATCTAGATAGGATTTGGTTGCCACAATTGTTTACCTATAACATCTGCCCACAGCTTCACGCCTTTGCTACAATGTAGAGTGATTTGCTCGTCCCAACCTCACCCCAACCAATCACATAAAATAAAAACTGTAAATCTTTGCTGTAAGGAGGAACTACTTTTTTCAATGAAGCTGATCAAGAAGTTAACATGTGACAAAAGGCTGCTATTTTAAGCGGTACAGTTTGAATTGTTTTCTGTAGGTGGTTAAAGTTGGTCAGGCTAGTGAATATGCCAGACAACAGGCTGAGGGGTCAGGATCTAAAGACGGAGTGTCCCAGGGGTTACTGTCTGATTATTCTGTCACACCGAATGCCACCAATCTCCGTACTCCACGAACACCAGCACAACAGGATACCATTTTACAGGTATGTAACCATCGTTCAATCAAACCAAATTTCATTCTATATAATATTGTGTGAAATTCTTGGATTATCATTATTTTCAAAGATATGATGATGTTTTGTGGATCCATACTGATAGTGTTATTATCTATATAATGTTATTCCATTAATAATCTAAATGTTCAAATTTGTTTATGGTTTAGGGTTTTTCACTGCAAGGTAAACATGTATTTGGAAAATGTTTAGGTTTTGCAGGATTCAATGGTGTGTTTTTCTGTTACAGGAAGCCCAGAACATAATGGCCCTGACAAATGTTGACACTCCTCTCAAAGGAGGACTAAATACACCTCTACATAACAGTGATTTCTCCAGTATTACACCTAAACATCAAAGTGCTCAGACACCCAACACGGTCCTGGGCACTCCCTTTAGAACCCCAGGGGGCACTATGGGAGAAGGAGACGGTAAGTGTTTTTCAGAAAAGTTTGCCTTTATAATGAGTCTTCCTTTATAATGAGTCTTCCTTTATAATCAGTCTTCCTTTATAATCAGTCTTCCTTTATAACAAGTCTTCCTTTATGACGAGTCTTCCTTTATGACGAGTCTTCCTTTATAATGAGTCTTCCTTTATAACGAGTCTTCCTTTATGATGAGTCTTCCTTTATAATCAGTCTTCCTTTATAATGGGTCTTCCTTTATGACGAGTCTTCCTTTATGACGAGTCTTCCTTTATGACGAGTCTTCCTTTATGACGAGTCTTCCTTTATGACGAGTCTTCCTTTATGACGAGTCTTCCTTTATGACGAGTCTTCCTTTATGATGAGCCTTCCTTTATAATGAGCCTTCCTTTATAATGAGCCTTCCTTTATAATGAGTCTTCCTTTATAGTGAGCCTTCCTTTATGACGAGTCTTCCTTTATGACGAGTCTTCCTATATAATCAGTCTTCCTTTATAATCAGTCTTCCTTTATAATCAGTCTTCCTTTATAATCAGTCTTCCTTTTTAAGGCATACTTGCTGCGAAAATCCAGAATACTGCTCAGGCGGATAGTGGGCCTTCAAAGAAATCCATAAACATCCAAAACCTAAGCAATGTATGTGAAAGAATTGTCAACTAACTGTAGTGTGTCTTATTATTTAGGCCTGACACCACGTGGAGGTTTGACCCCAGCCCTGTCTGTAACCTCAGAAGTTAGTGGGCCTGTTGCCCCTGGTCGTACTCCCAGTGTTAGAGATAATTTGAATATTAATGCTGACATGGAATATGAACACCAACAGATGGACAAATTCTACCAGGTACATATACTGCAGTATTTAATAACAATCAGTGTAGAAGCGATGTTATTCAAACATTTCATTAACATAATCTTGCCATTATAATCAAGGCAGGTAATATTTATTTGCCTGCCATTTTCCAACCCTTAAATGTCTTTAAGAAAAGATACTGCCTCTTACAATGGAAGTGTTCACAATTTTCATTATATTGGTGTAAAACTGTGTTTGTAGAGGGAGTTAAAGGATCAGTTACGTCAGGGCTTGGCTGGTCTTCCTACCCCAAAGAATGACTATGAGATTGTATTACCTGAGGATGAGCTGGCCAATACTGATGAACCTATGGAGTCTGGGGATTATGTGGAGGATCAAGCTGATCTGGATGACAGAGCTGAGGCTGATAGAACTGCCAAAAGTAGGTCTCAGTTTGAACACATTTCCTTCATTTGCCCTGATAATAGCATAAGATCAGGGGCTCGTTTCACAAAGCTATCACATCGCAAACAACGCATAGTTGCCACTGGACACCATCGTGAAGAGACTTTGTGACGGCTTCGTGAAACAGCCCCCTGAGTATCTGTGTACACTGTACATACATACAGAGGTACTAGATTACATGTATATACTCAATCGAAGTGTCCAATAGTTTTCCTCTTATTGAACAGTTGATGGTCAGACAAAGCATGATGATATCTTCCACTGATTGTCATCTTCGCATCAAAACGTTGATGTTGCAACGTGTGGTACTGATCATCAAGGCAGTGAAAACCATGTTATGGTTTATTTTTGGCCCTCCTTTATTTTTGCATGGTTGAGTGAGATGGATTTACCTTGGTCATCTCAACATAACAGCCTCAACCTCTTTTTCTTCTTTGTTGGAGATGAAATCTCAACCTGAACCATTTTGTTATCTTAATTTTTGTAGGACTAAAGGAGATGAAATTGCGATCTCAACCAGTTCAAAGAGATTTACCTCGACCCCTTGATGTAAACATGTCGGTACTTCGTCCGAGCAGTCAAGGTGATCCTCCACTCACAGACCTACAACGGGTAAGCTCCATACACAGACATTGTCTGCATTTACCTTCCCCTATAGAACATAAGATTTAAATTTCAGGAGGGACTTCAGTACATCACATATGTTCTCTTGTCTATTGATTTTTGTTAGTTTGATTCTGGTATATTAAGTTCTGTGTTATAAAGATATTGTATGCTAAAAACTGCGTTAGAACATTGGCTTACTTTTGAGACTGAGACTTTGTGGAAGTCTGGACACCATAATCAGTCCTAAACCAAGATTCCCTTTTTTTTTTAACCAAAGAATTAGTGGTTTCACAGTGTACAAATGTACTTGATCAGAAACAAGTTTTTAAAATAATTATCTTTAAAGGTTTTGATATAACTTTGTTTTCAGGCTGAGGAATTAATTAAACGTGAAATGGTGGTGATGCAGCGATATGATTCAGTTTATACTCCCACCTCCTCACAGTTAGGTATCGCACCAGGCAGTAAGAAGGGCCAACCCAGTCAGAGGACTGTCCTGAATCAAGCTCAACATCTCAGTTACCTTGAACAGCACCCATATCAAACCTTCACAGAGGACGACTTACAACAGGTAATTCATTTGTCACAGCTTTTTCTAGTGAATAGAATATGACGCGAGAGGAAAAAAGGAGGAAAATTTTAACTGTCTGCAGCCAAAATTTGGATAATTTGCATTTCAAAGCTTGATATCTTTAGAACCATTGTCATAACTCCTGACAAACTCACCATGCTTTTTTTTGTGATTTTGTTCAGCTATAATTTTTGTGTATTACATGAAATTAATGGGTGGGAATAATTGCCATGTACCTGAAATTCCCCTCAGTATGACTTCATTGTTAAAACAGCCAAATCTCGATCGTTAAGACTACACATTTCTAATTGTTCGTTATAAATTCTGTGAATCTTTACTTGTTGATTTAGGCGAACGAGTTACTAAAAGCTGAGATGGATGTGGTACGTCGTGGAATGTCTCACGGAGATTTAAGTCTTGAGAATTACTCCCAAGTTTGGCAAGAGTGTTATTCACAAGTTCTCTTCCTCCCCTCCCAGAACCGTTATACCAGGGCAAATCTCGCCTCTAAAAAGGATAGGATAGAATCACTGGAAAAACGACTTGATGTAAGGATTGACATTTTTATTTTACTCCAACTACATGCAGTCTGCTCTATGTCCGGAGGAAACCCCCGAGTTGTGTTATTGGAACACTAATTTGGGTCCATACATGTATCAAGCTGCATTCAGTATTCTTGCTCTTCTGCCCCAGTTTGATTGTTTAACTGTGCTTACCAAATGCTTCCATTCTCTTGAGTTGCCTTGGTGGCTCAGTCCGTTAGAGTGGTTGTCCAGTCCGGCACAGGCCTCCCATCGAGGCGGCGCAGGATCGAATCCCACTCAGGCCAAATAAAAGTCGAAAAATGTCCCGAGTGGATTTTTCACATAAACACTGTATGTGGGAGAGTTGTATGAAGGACAGGGGTTTCCAATGAGACCAGTTGCCTACCCCTCCACTAAACCTGGCTTCTCCGCCATATAAGTGAAATGATCTTTGAGTGTGGCGTAAAACATCAATCAATCTATTCTTCTGACATTCTTACTTCATGAGAAAACATTTCATCAGCTCATTTCCCTTTGATAAATTGCAACGGTGAAATATCTTCCTCCTATTTTGTTCTTTAGTTTTAGATGTCTTCTAGAAAGTACCATAAACCCTATCTGTGAAAATAATTGAAGGGTTTATCTCGAAACCCATTCCTGGGGGCCCTGTGGATCGGTCAGCAGAGCGATGGTCTCTCTGTCCGACACAAGTTTTTTGTGGGCGCTTTTTGTGGTAGAGTTACCAAGCACTTGTCAAAGGTCGACGGTTTGCTGTGGGTTTCTACTCCCCAACCTATTAAACCTGACAACTTAACAAAAATCATCAATCATTGTGCTCCTCTGTATTTTTTAACATATAAATTTTCTCTTTTTCACAGACCAACAGAACTTGTATGACAAAAGATGCAAAAAATGCTGCTAAGTTAGAGAAGAAATTAAAAATATTATTAGGTGGCTATCAGGTAAGCATGAAGTATATAAAAGTGTTCATAAAAGATTACTATTTTCATCAACCCTTTACAATTGACCTTTCCTCGAAACGTTCTTTTATGGCAACGGATGTCCGACAAACTGGAAATATTGTTGCAACCTAAGAAAGTGATTGTGACGTTGTGTTTAAGCCTTTATTTACCACATGTTGTCGGACATAATAGAACTTTGTCCAGTAACGTGGGCGTCTTGGGGAAACGCCAATAAGGTCCAGACTGTTGCTACACATCAGAGTCGCCTTCTTCCCCCATTAAACCTGGTAATACCGCCATAAAACAATAATCAATCTTTTCAATGTACAAATGTTGTAAATTGTTTGTTTCTCTCTTCCAGTCTAGAGCTCAAGCACTGGCTAAACAACTCCATGACTTATATGAACAAATAGAGCAGACATATGTAGAACAGAAAACATTTGATAATCTCCGACAGCATGAGATCGGGGCAGTCCCTAAGAGGATGGAGGTAAACAAATCAGATTGAACTTTTTCTTTTCACAAATGATTCGGTTGCATAATACGGCATCTACATGTAAATTGGATTATGTAATAATTTTTTTAGTTCATATCTTCTTTTATCTTGACAAAATTTGTAGATTTCTGATTATACAGGGTGAGGATATGTTGTGAACTATTGATGACCTCACCTGATGCATAACATGGCAGACATATTGTCTGTTTATAATATGACATTTCCATCTATGCATATGAACATAGAATCTGAATTGAGGAAATTTAAACAACCATTTTCTATATAATGTACAGTAACTGGTCGTAGGAGGGGGTTTTAGTTTAGTTTACTAAGTCTTGTTTAGTCTTCATGTAATAATACATCAATGTAGGGTTTCAATTTAGGAAAATTAAGGGCACCCACTTTCACGGCCACTTTGTTTAATTTCACCTTGCTTAGATGGTATTACATGGAAGTCCAAATTGGAGGCCCACAGTTCAATCAACGTTTCACTACTGTTTCCAACTGAAGAGACCTGTGGCTCAGTAGCCGATGTTTGAGTATTCAAACAATTGTCCAATTAAAAGTTTTTAGTTTCCTCTGAGGGTAAAACAATGTTCCCTGTATCTTTAAACCTGGTTACAACCCTATGAAAGTGAGTATGGTGTACAGTTTAGCACCTAACAATCGACAATCCCGTTCAGCCAGTTGTAATCCATTGTCTGATTTTCTTCTTTCACAGTCCTTAACAGAGGATGTACAGAGACAAACAGATAGAGAGAAAGAGCTACAAAAGAAATTTGCTGATTTACAACTCAAGAGGGACAAACTACTCCAAAATGGACATTAGTACAAGGCCATTTCCTGACAGTTATTGTGTAAAGTCAGGAGTCTTAGTTACCCAATCATACCCACCCCCATCATTTAAGGGAGCTAATTGTCTTCTTACCATATAGTGAACATCCAAACTTTAGATAATGGTAGGGGTGGTCGAACAAAAAATGCTAAATGGGGCACATTCCATTGGAAACCTATATATAACACATCATGTGTTTGTCCGTCACTTTATATGAAGAGAATTTAATGGATTTTGAAATATTTTTATATGAATTACATATACTTAATAAACTGTTGAAACAAACTGAAATAATAAATTGCTATTACTGAAATTGCAAATACCAAAAGTTTTGTAGAGTCCACTTCATAGTTTAAGGCATAGCATTTGCCCACAGGTAACTCTTTACTGAACATTTTTGGGGGGATTCTACGTAAATAGTGTGCCGTGGGATGACTTCTATAAATAGGCTACTGCAATACTGTCATATAAGTTGATACTTTTTAACAAAGAATAAAACGAAAAGTCCTCAAGCAGAATGTGTGGCAGTACAATGTAAGTGCTATCTCAAAAAGTGTTGGGTTTTTTTTTTGCAAATTTGATCAAGCATGATATTGTGTCACATATGCACATATGTAGAAGGTTAATAGAAATCCGGAGGTATTCAACTGTCCATTATTTTTTACATCTTCTTTCTTTATAATGTTTACTGTAATTGAAAGCCATTAAATGATATGTATATATATATTTTGTATTTAAAGTGAGTATCTTTTAACCAAATTCCTCACTGTAGTAAGTTTGTTCATAGCCATTCAGGTAATCACTAGGATATTTTGTGTGGCACTAGACTCAAGATTATTTCCTGACACTATTTGAGACTTTTGGGAACCATTTCACATAGGTTGGTTCCACCAATGGGTCGCGGGTTCGAATCCCACTCAGTCCCCCCCAAAAAATGGCAAATTTTCTGACTGGGTTTTCACTCAAACGACCTATGTGGGATGGTTGCCAGTTACCAACGAAAGGTCGTGGGTTTCCTCCGGGCACAGAGCCCAGTTTCCTCCCACACTAAAACTGGCAACACCGCCATATAAGTGAAATAATCTTGAGCGCGGCGTAAAACACCAATCAATCAATCTCAAAGGTTGGTCGAGTTAAACTCACAATCCCGAGGTTTTTTGGACTGTAAGATTTGGAAGCCTGAGATATTTGAACCACATTGTATTTTCCAAGCGTTTCTCAAAAACACTGTTCCTACAAACACTTTGCAGGGTGTGAATGATCATAGAGGGAATTAACGAAAAATTGACGGATATATTTCAATTTCCTGAAAACGGAAACCATTTTATTGAAAGCAGTTCTAACATCTGACTTATGTGTTTTGACAAGATATATACATTCAGCCCCTTCACCTATGTTTGATGGTATATTTGATCCATGGTATGAACTCTGAGACCTTTGTATAAACACCAGGAGAGTTCACCAACCCACAGCCGCGACCCCATGATGTCACACCCAGCAGGGTATAAGAGCCTACAAGTAAAACAAAATATCTTTGAATAGAAGCAGCTTTTTTAAGTATCTCGTTAGAGATGAAACCTAAATTGGTAGAATGACTACCGTTTTCTAAACGTCATAAATATAAAGCCGTATTGTAGTTGATGTAATAGGGAATGAACCGGAATCATGCAGGGTTTACTATTCAGAAACAAACTAAAGGAGTGAATGGTCTCGAATGAAACTCTAAAGTGGCATGAGCTGCCAAACTTCACACTTTTTTTCATAATTTCTGATCGTCACGACAATAAGAGGCTTTGCAGGCCATCGAAAAACTAAATGATTGTTTTAAACATATTTTATTGTACAGGAGTACACTATCTCGACACGGTAAGCCGCAGGCTTATATTGTGCGAGGTATTAATACAATGATAACTTAATAATTTAAAGGATTTATAATACAATGAGAAAGCAAGGTGAGAACAGGTGACGAAAAGGTACTGTACAAGTGTGAATTTACAAAAATAAAATACATTGGTGGTATAGAGAGAACAACAATAACATAATAAACAATAAACTTTACATTTTAAGAAATGGGTGTGGCCATCTTCAGGTCCTCGGTATGGACGTCCAGGTAGGCAAGCATATTAATTTAATTAGTGAGTTAAATATTGTAAAAATTTAAGTGCAAATAATACTAGTTTTGGAAACGTTTAGTAGAAGAAATAAAATTACAAGTCTCTAAAGCGATGAAAATATTTACAGCGATTGAAAATTTGGTGTCACCATACAAAAGGGTGGCTGTAGAGATTACATTCTCAATTCCATGATTCACAAAATTATCCAACATGATTTCTCGTTCCCTTGCATAATATATACATTTGAAAAAATAATGATATGCTGTTTCAGGTTCATCCCCACAAGCACACTTCGGCGAATCAATAATAAAATTGTTGTACAAATCGTCATGTAGGTTACTACAACCGTTTCGAAGTCTACATAAATGAATATTAGAAAGTCTGTCTCCTACATAATACCAACAAGGAGGTCGACTTGTATAATATGTAGATTCCAGTTTTGTTTTAAATTTTTTTGGATTAGTAATTTCTTTTATTGGGGCTGGAAGGGAGTTCCAGTTTCTTAAAGTATTTGGAAGAAAAGACTTACTAAATGTTACTGTATTACAGAAGAATGGGGTCAGATTGTTTGACGAGCGGACATTGTAAGGGTTTCTGGATTCGGTTAGTAAGGGCAATTTCATGCTGAGATTATTGTTAATTGGGTCATGTACTAATTTGTGGAAGATAACTAATTTGTGGATTAAACGGCGTTTTTTTAATTCTAAAAGACCTGATTCCTGGTAAAGTAAAACTGTTGCTGAACTTTTTGTCAGACCTGTGATAATCCTTATTGATTGCTTTTGAAGGTTTTCTAATGCAATTATTTGGTATTCGGCGATGTTGTCCCACACCACATCAGCGTACTCTATTGATGGACGTACAAAACTTTTGTACATGGTCTCGAGACTTTTCCTGTTGAGCCGATATTTCAGACCGCGGAGCATAGATATTTTTTTGGATGCTTTGGTTATAAGATTATTTATATGGTTATTCCAGTTGCCTTTATTGTTAAATGTCAGGCCTAAATGTTTGTGACTATCAGAACTGTCGATGTTATCACCAAGGAAGTTGAGAGTCATTCGACTTGGTTGTCTACGTCTTGAGAATAGTAGTGTATTTGTTTTAGAAGTATTAAAGTCAACTAGCCATTTTTTGGACCACTGTTCAATTTGTTTGAGGTCATGGTCAATAGATTCCTTTATTTCATTGTGTAAAAGGTCATCGGACGTAATGTATAAACATGTGTCGTCGGCAAATAATTTGATATTGTTAATTATTCCTTCTGGTAAGTCATTGATAAATATTAGAAACAAGAGAGGACCCAAAAACTAAATGATTGGCGTTGGAATGAGGAAAATCCATACAGTATAGTCACGTGGGCATTGTAGGGTTTGTTACTCTGTTAGCCAAGAAATCTTGGCTCTGCCGAATTTTTTTTTTCCGTGTTCGTCATAGCCAAGATCACTTCCATAGTAAAAAAGGGATATTTGTTAAGGAGACCCGCCGAAAAAATCGGCGGCGCAAATTTCACAACAAATACGCAAAGAATAAAAATATTTACCACTGCATTCCGATAGTATAGACCACGAAGAAGGAGTTTGTCAAACTTATGCCGCTGTAAAGTGGTAAACTTTCCCTTATGCAGTCAATATTTGTGTCGAAGTCCACTGGCTTTCAACCTGGCGTAACCGCCATAGTAAAACATTTAAACGACCAGTTAAACTGTGCGGAGCGTCGTAGAAATACTTCAATCATATATCTTTAGTCACTTTACAGCGGCATAAGTTTGACAAACTCCTTCTTCGTGGTCTATACTATCGGAATGCAGTGGTAAATATTTTATTCTTTGCTTATTTGTTGTGAAATTTGCGCCGCCGATTTTTTCGGCGGGTCTCCTTAACAAATATCCCTTTTTTACTATGGAAGTGATCTTGGCTATGACGAACACGGAAAAAAAAAATTTGGCAGAGCCAAGATTTCTCGGCTAGTTACTCTGTAAAATCGTGACTGATTAATTGTCAATAAACACTACCAGAAAAAAAAAAGAAAAAAAAAATGTGGCCTGTACGAACCGAAAAGTAAACAAAATTTAAAAAACCGGGACGACCATTCATTCATTCTAAGCCAAAGTTAATTCAAAACAATACTTTATCGCTCATTTTCGAGACTAGAAGCACTAAAAGGCTTCTGAATTATACGTCTTGAGAAAAATAGCCAATAATTTCAACATTCTGTTTTAACGTCAAAATATCAACATTTTGGCAGCTCATGCCTCTTTAAAGAAATATACTGTCTAATATATTTTTGAATTTTGAGGGTTTCTCCCCCACTTAACCTGGCAACGCAATCCATATAAGTGAAATAATCTTAGGTGGGGCGTAAAACAATCAATCAAAATAGCGTTTGAAAAAATAGTTTTAGATTAAGGCCTGTTGATTGAGCTGCGAAGGAAGTTTACCACATACGATTTTCTCTCATCTTAAAGTCTGCTGTGCTGTTTTGATTTGTTTTCTTACATTTATTTATATTTGCTAAATCCTAGATAAACTTCTTACCGTTCACACTACATACTAGAGGTCCACCACTATCACCTTGACAGGTGTCAACGCCACCAGAAACGTA
Source organism: Lepidochitona cinerea (assembly GCA_963971465.1). Lineage (NCBI taxonomy): Eukaryota > Metazoa > Mollusca > Polyplacophora > Chitonida > Tonicellidae > Lepidochitona > Lepidochitona cinerea. Next base: position 28,053,342 of record OZ020551.1, on the reverse strand, counting down.
GCCGGCACAAAACATTCGCTCGGTTATGTCCCCTTTATATAGCAGGCTGCAGGTACTTTTCGATATCAGAGGAAGATCAGCAGCTCGGAGAATGTTCGGATAACCTGAAAATTGTTATACACAGACTAATTTAGGAAGTATTTAAACCATAGAGATTATTGCTACAGGGATTTTAATTTGTGCGTAAATGATTTTTATTCGAAAACTGTCTCCTTGCGGAAAGAGACCTACCTCCTTCCGCCCTCCCCCAACCAGAGATATGACACATCGTCCCAGCAATGTATGGGTCCTCGTTTTCAGGTAGACAGGCTGGTTGAACATAGTTGCTGAATAAGATACCACGGCCATATCTGTTCGCCCTCACTTTAATCAAAGCTATGTCATAATCATTCGAACTACCTGTAAAAATGAACAAACAACACATAAGATTAAAGTGGTATTAACATTTTGGTAGCACCTTAATCTTATGTCGATCCAAGATTACCGTCCCACCGCTTTTACCGACTGAGCTTCCGGGCCCGGCATTTCTATTTGACCAACAAATATTGTTACTGTTTGGGGTTAATTGCGATATATAATCCGGTTTTATACTCCAAAAAATAGTTCACACTTTTGTTTAACCAGTTTTTACTGATTTTTGTTCCTGTCATTTTTTTAGTTTCAATGTATTTTTGATGTTGTATGATTGTATGATTTACCTTCTTTTCGTCGCCATATTAGTGAAATAATCTTGAGCGCGGCGTTAAAATCCAATCAATCAATCAATCAATCAAAGGGTGGAAGTTCGGATAATATAGTAATATCCCGACAGAGAACGATATGGAAATCACTTCCTGACTGAACTCTCATTTCTTCTAATATCCTCGTCCATGGTCTACTGGACCTAGTTCCCGATTCTACTTCACAGGCAAAAGTTACCAGTCGACTTTACACATTGGGGAAATTAAAGTGGCATGAGCTGCCAAAATGTTGGTATTTTGACATAAAAACAGAATGTTGAAATTATCGGCTATTTTTCTCTAAAGGTATAATTCAGAAGCTTTTTGGTGCTTCTAGTCTCGAAAATGTACGATATAGTATTGTTTTGAACTAACTTTGGCTTAGAATGAATGAATGGTCGTCCCGGTTATTTAAATTTTGTTTACTTTTCGAACACTGTTCCGGTTCGTATAGGAAACATACACTATGGATTTTTCTCATTCCAACGCCAATCATTTAGTTTTTCTGTGACCTTCAAAGCCACTTACTGTCGTGACGATAAGAAATTATGAAAAAAGTGTGAATTTTGGCAGCTCATGCCACTTTAATAAATCTCAAATCACCACTAATTAGAAGTTTTACTAAAAATGGGAATGAGGAACGGTAAACTTAAGCTATCACAGTAGACCGGCTATTCACTTAGAATCAAGTGCATCATTTAGACGTGTGTTTGCAATGAAATTACAATCACCACCTTAATAATATTATTCTGTAGAAACAACAAGTTACAGATAAAAATAATGGAATAAATAACTCTGTCTTTTGAAGCAGTTTTGTAAAGGGATATATACTGATTATCTGAATCACCATCGATATGGGCGAAAAAGTGGATCGCTATGAATCCACCAAGCTGTAGCGAAATGCTATTGAAAATCAGCTATGAAACCTTACTTGCATATCGGGGATGTGAAATCAACTGCTCAATTTGAAATTCTTGCTCATATAGATCTTCCAGTTTGTTGTCCAAGTCGCCGACTCGAATTCTGTACGAGGATTTAGGACTCCTTCTGTAAGTTGAAAGTTAGTTGACATGAATGAAAGTTGGCGTCGTTTTGTATCTTTTGAACAGTACCAGACACAATGAAGTTAACTTATCTTTGATTCTGCGTAGGCTACGATGTGTGATGATTCCAAATTTATCATGTCGGTATTTTGACTGGCTTTCCTCTTATATTTTTGCCCTGGTCCACTTTAAGCTATTAAGCTGGTATGTGTGTGTTCAGACGCATGCATAATTGCGACTTACGTCACGCAGTGAGCCGCTGTCAGGACCCAGTATTGAGAAATGATTGTCGCTCCGCACCAACTTTTTGTGGGTACATATGTGTATATTGGTCTGAGTTTGCGGACTGAAGCTTGCCATGGAAATGAGTCCAATGTGGTGGCATATCCCCCAGCGATGCGTGATGTGGCACCAGGTGTGGTTTGGGCTCGTCCACAGCTCCATACAACTAGAAACACATAAACATCGAAGGAATTCTAGCAACCCTGGACAAAGTAGAAGTTGGGCCTCTGTCAGCAGCTCACTGTTCACCATATTTATTCTTGTAGTAAGACGCAAAGGGCGATATACTCTTACAAAAGATTGCGTACATTGGGAAGACAAAAAAAACTAATTGGCTTTAACCAGAAGTCTATGAACAGAGAAGTGTGAAATATCGCATTACCCCATGTTCAGGGCACTGGCTCTTTCAGTCTTCTTATACTACACTATGTGACGTTTATGCGCGGTAGATTTTGAAATTGTCAACGGTTGCGCAATTTCAAATCAGAAAATAAATTCATTCTCCACTTACTGCATCTATCGGCAATTCCAGTAACCGCAGTTCGGAGAATGCATTGGTTTTTATAAAAGCTTTACCGAACATGCAACTCTGATATCTCCATTTCGACTCAAATCGTTCCAAACAAGTCTTCTTGTCTCATTTTCAACTTTATGAAGTTCTTCGGAAACTTTAACTTTTTGCTCCATCAAGTACTGTTGTCATATCTAAAACGTTCGCCATGTTTTTTTATTATGCATCCCATAATAGTTCATAGGAGAAAGTGAAGAAAAGCCACACTTTCTGACTAACCGAGAGAGGGCTCTGTGTATGGTGACCTCTGGGTCAAAAGGCGCCAATGCCCTGAATACTATGTAATGGGACGCTTCACACTTCCACATTCATAGACTTCTGCTTTAACAAATTCAATTGTAAAGTGTACATACTCAAAGCAGTGAGCGGCTGACAGAATCCAAAATTCGTCAATGACAGTTCCCCCACACCAGGACCCTTCCAATCCAAGACCCCGAATTTTTCGGATGCCGACTTGCCATGGGTGGTGGCCATATTGTTGGCTTGTACCAGCCACAATTCGTAGAAGTTTCGGCTTTTCTAGTAGTCGTTGTCCGGTCTCCCTTCTTCCTCTGTTGTTGTTAAGCAATGGTACCGAACCGCAAGTTTTGCTGTTTCCTGTATTGTTCACGAAATAATTGTATGGAACTAGAGTTTGGCTTTGTCCTCAGAGCTATCACATTTCATTCAAAATTAATTTGAAACAAATTTAAGAAAATCATTTTTGGACAACTGAAGTAATCGAATCTGTGTAGCCATACAGGACGGCTAAATTCTTTTCTTACTTGCCAGGCTCTTGACATAAAATGCCTTTCATCAAAGTACCACGTACGTTTGTGAAGGGTGAGGTCTACAAGGGAGTCTATATTATATTACCTTGTGATGTGGTTGGTTGCGTAACAGTTATAGTTGCACCAGAACTTGTTGAACATATTACACCAGCATCTTCCGCATGTTCACAGTTGTGTGCTCCCCATGCATGCGTTCGACAATCATCCAATGAATCCTCGAAACCGCCACAGTCCACGTCATCTAGCCATATCACCCCACTTCCACCACCAAACGACTGAGGGACACCGTCACTGTGGTAACAAATCCTTAGTAGTTACATTCAGTATATTATCTCAATTTATCTCATTTCAGATGAAGTCATTTCAAAACCTGAACTAACGCTACGATTCGTGGTAAATTACAGAATTTTGCTTTGTTGAAAGGAGTGCAGAGAAATATAGGTTCGTTACGGCAAATTTGGGGTAAAGAACTGCAAGCCTCAAAAGCTGCTTTTGAATGACAACCGAAAAACTTACAAGTGACATTCACGTTAGCGAACTATTTTTAATTGCAAATGCATTTACATGACAGAATCCTTTCGTCGGGTGCAAGCTGTTACTCTCTGACAAGCTGTGCGTGGATATACCTGCAGCTGTTCGAGACACATTTTTTTTTAAATAATTCAATTCCGTGTACACCCAAATGACTTATGGTCCAACATTTCTCACCTGTATCCAAGGAGTTTGCAGACCACTTGAGCATCCTTTCCATCCCAGTCGTCATCACAAATAGTTCCACGTACTCCATTGCGAATAATCTCAACTCTCCCTTCGTTTGAACTTGTGCCATCAATCAGCTCTATTATGGGTTCTAGAATAATTTTTTAACGAAAATCAAAAATTGAGAATAAGACCAGGCTTAACTTGCGATGAGATTATTTCAAAGTTATGTATATATTTCGTTAAGACATTGACGGGCGGATTTAGGATGTCCGTGTAACGCTTTTGAACAGCTCAGTTCGTCTGTGTGATAGAAACGGAATTCGAGTAGATAGCCAACCGTTGATTTTGTTTAAAATGATTTCTTCATAGAGGTCAACTATTATAAACATCCTGTAATATAAATACGTTTTTAACAATTCAAAAAGATAGTTCGGTGTTAGCTGAGTCCCAGTTGAAGTGAACATAAAGACATACCACAATTTTGTTCATCGGAGTCGTCTCCACAGTCATTGTCGCCATCACATATGTAGGATGCCGGAAAGCACTTTCCCGATGAACATTCCAACTGGTCGGGTTCACATACTACACAAAGGAAAGATGCAGAAAGTTTGCTTTATTGGGAGTCGACTAAACACAGTATTCACTAGGCCTATCTAAAAGCGATGGCATTTAACAAACGACACTTTTACCAACGAGCCGGAGCTGTAAAATTGAATACTGATGCTGTTGAATAAGCAATGAGATGTACATTCATGTAGATAGAATATTATAAAACAGAGTGATTTGCTACTTTCACTAATCTCCGTGTTGATGATTGAAGCTGCATTCTAAATAACCTGAAACCTGTGTAAACCGATACCTCTATAAACCAGAACCTTGCCCAAACCGACAGAATACCGTTACCCAATAAAGCATTTGCCAGTTTTTCGCGCAACAATGATATGACGTCGTGGCACCAATCTTAGACCGGACAAGCCCAGCTTCCAATTAGACTTCAACTATATTTTGTCAAGCGCCCGTTTAATGCACGATTTTTTCGTGATACTTGATTATTTCAGACATAAACTGTCATATTGTGGGATTTCTTCTCTAAAATATTGTATAAAAATGCTGAAAATATAGAGTTAAAACAGACGGATGCTTTGTCCGGTCTACCAATAAGAACCGCAATTGTGACGTCGCTAAATTACGTCGTTCAAAGCACATATTGCCTTCTGTATAGGGAGCGGGAGTCACGTGACAATTCCACACATTTCCTGTCACCGGCGTTGTCATTACGCATGTGGGAAGCCTTTTGTCGTTCGAATATGACGCTCATTTCTGACGTTTTGGAACAAAAAACGCCAATCGAACTGAAAACGTCATAAAAAAACGTCACCTGTCACCGGATATCGCGAAATCTCTCGGTAGACTCCCAGGCCCTATTAAAATGTAAACGACCAGCTGACGCCTGCCTAAACCTTTACCCAAGACGTGTCGATATATACACCTTTCACTGTGGTGATTTTTTAGTTTATATTAGATGTTAAACATATATCAATGTTTGTTACCTTTGTGGGCTTGGCACACGACTCCGGCAGCTTCATATGGCTGACAAATATGCTGTCTCCATGGATCATGAGGGCAATCAGCTAAATGGGCCTCGTTCCCCTCACATTCAACATTGGACAACAGGATATTCCGGTTTCCTTCACCAAACTTTGCGTTTTTGGTAGCCTGTAACGCATCCCTAAAAATCAACAGAGACATTCCTAGGACATGTTTTTGGTATGACAAAGTGTAACAATGGGGTAATGTTATATCTATGACAAAACACATACAAATAGACATCTAAGTAATCCTGAATGTGACGTAAACCACCGGTCCATCAAGCTATCAATCATTTTTATATATTTCTATGTTGCTTCTCATTCAATCAATCAATGCCATTTAATAGTTATCTCAGTCATGTCATTACTCAAAGTCATTGACTTTGATAAGGATATTAGAACTACATAGAAACCAATCTATATACCAACATTGCGTCGAAAAGTCATGACCCAATAAAGTAAGAGGTTGCTATCCATAAGTAACTGTTCACCTTGCTTGCTTTTTATTTTGTGTACCCAAATAATCATCTGATAAGAGGATGCATGTGCACATTTAACTATTTATTTATGAATACTAAAACTCACAGGCACAAGGAAAATCTTCTTCACTAAAATAACCATGAATACAAGTTTCTAATTGTGCTAAAAGGGGGCATGTCATTTGGACCTTTATACCAAATTATAAGTTGTTGTGTTAATCAAAACCCATGATGTTTTATTTGGTTGAAGGCAGACAGGAGTTAGCTTTATTCAGTAACACTTTGTAATATGGTAAAAGAAAGTGGCATATAATATGGCAAAAGACAGACAAAGGAGTTTAGTTCTGATTAGCAGATCTTTCATGTTCTTTTTATGAGCATACATGTATTTAGAAATACATTCTTTGTGCCAGTGTGTGTTTAGATTAGAAAATATAAATATATTTACGTATATCCAAGCATCCTACAGATTACTCTAGCATCATTGATGCCCCATCCATCGTCACAAACAATACCCCATTCTCCGAGATATTTCACCTCAACACGGCCGGAATGTTCGTCATCACCATCCACGATCCTGACTTCCACTGGAGACTGAGTACCTGAATAGTGCCACAAAACACACACAAACACTCTCGACAATTATCGACCGTAATTAATCAGATTTTTTAAAACTCAAACTCCTCAATGCTTTTGTGAAAGGCCTATCCGGCTCAAAGTGATGTTTACCATGCAATGAACCGAACGCGAGATGTTTAATATGCAATAAACCTAACGTGAGATGTTTACCATGCAATAAACCTAACGTGAAATGTTTACCATGCAATAAACCTAACGTGAGATGTTTAATGTGCAATAAACCTAAATGGAGATGTTTACCATGCAATAAACCTAACGTAAGCTGTTTACCATGCAATAAACCTAACATGACATGTTAACAATGCAATAAACCTAACGGGAGATGTTTACCATGCAATAAACCTAACGTGAGATGTTTACCATGCAATAAACATAAAGTGAGATGTTTACCAGGGAATAAACCTAACGTGACGTGTATCAGTAACTCTGAAAAGTTATATTATTACAAGGTACTGGCCAAAATGATCGTCAAGAGAATGCAAATCTTAAATATTTTATCATATATATTTCAAAACTGCTCAGAAAATCCGTTTTTGTATTTATCTATTTTTGTTAGGCTTTAACGTTTTCACGTGACGAGATTTTGATCCTTAAATGAAAATGATATTCCAAGAATCATATTTTTTAAAATAAAATACCGTTTAAAGTATAACTGACATACCACAGTGGATTTCATCGGAGAAATCATTACAATTATCTGTGCCATCACATTCCTGACTGTAAGGTATACACTTCCCATTGTCACATTCAAACAAGTCTACCTCGGTACAGTTGACTGAATAAAATACGGAGATGTGTTGAAATTAATGAAGGTATTTTATTGTCGACAAAGAAATGCCCCATCCAACTCCCAAAAGGTTATACGAAACAAAGACCCCATGCAGCAGTAAAAGTTCACTGTGGAGTTGTATCTGTATATTTGTGTAGAAATGGAACATATACATTAGTATTAGACACATATTTTGATGATATGACAACCTAATCTTTGAAAGATGTAGATTTTTCACTTTTCTGATTTATTTTGCTAGAGCTATGATAGATAGAAATGTGTCCTAACATGATGCAAATATAAATAAAAACTCACTGGCTTGTATAGTTAATTCATAGTAATCATAGGTAAGCGAATCCTCTGGTCCATCCATTGTCAATCTATTCGCATCTGATAAGAAACATTCGTTTTCTCCAACTTTAAAACTGAAAGACCGACACACAAACCCCCTGGCTTCAACACACTTTTTAGCACACTGAAAAAGCAAAAATTAAAAGTTTAGGTCAATGAGTTTCTGCATAATGATATATATATGATATATTTTTCATACTTTAGAATGACTAATAGTTACCAGTCTGTTAAAAGCAAAGAAAACAACTGCACAATTGCATTCGCATTTTAATCGGTGAATTTTTTTAAAATCCCGTCAATAACTTGTACGGTATCAAGTTTTTAAGTTAGATGTATTATGAATTCGTATTTTTGTGACATGGCTGCTAAAATTTGAACTTTTTTTCATGAATTCAGATGTCTCGAAAAGTTGAGCGTTTCAAGTAGCTTGGAACGCTTCAGGGTTGACGCTGGAATAAAACAAATATTGATATACTCAGTGGCCAGCACGAAGCGATGATATGCTAATAATAGACATAATTCAAATCCCCCCCGATGCATGAGTTCATTTGAAGGGCTTTGTTGCTTATAAAAACTACCTATATCCCTGAGTTTGGTATTATAAGAAAGCTTTCATTTGGTACTTAGCTAATTCTGGTTCCATAAAATTTGATATATAATTGGCAGCTCATGCCCCTTTAAGCATTTAATATGTAGTGGTATAAGATCCTTAAAAGAGGCTTAAAAACAAGAAACAAAACAAATGTTCCAGAGAATGGTAATTCACTATGGACCTGAAAATATATTAGTCCGGTAATAATATGTGTAACTTTCGAGTTAATGAGTTAGTGAGGTTATCATAATAGATTTCATATACTCACCTCTTCTAAAATGATATTAACATATCTCTCCTTCTCGTGTGCAGCGGGGGTCATTTTCCCCACAAGGTGAGTAAATGAGTCCAGTGTATAGTCTGTAACAGGAGTAAGTTTAAAATGGCATGAGCTGCCAAAATGTTGACATTTTGACGTTAAAATAGAATGTTTAAGCTATTGGCTATTTTTCTCAAGAGGTATAATTCAGAAGCTTTTTAATGCTTCAAGTCTCGAAAATATTGTACGACAAATTATTGTTGTCAACTAACTTAGGCTTAGACTGAATGAATGGTCGTCCGGTTATTTAAATTTTGTTTTCTTTTCGAACACGTTTTCGGTTCGTACAGGCGCATACTGTATGAATATTCCTCATTCCAACGCCAATCATTTAGTTTTTCGATGGCCTTCAAAGCCTCTTGCTGTCGTGACGATCAGAAATTATGAAAAAAGTGTGAATTTTGGCAGCTCATGCCCCTTTAAGGATTGGTTCTGAGATTACAGATAATATCTTTGGAGACTTTCTATAGGATAACTTATTGTGGATATTGACGCTATACATTCAAGCTGTACTCTGTCTGCAAACAATATTGGGAAGGGTTGAACTGTCTGTCAAGAGGTGACTACAATGACTTCTTTATACGGCAGCTATGTCTGTCACCTTCGGATCAGGAAAAACTTGGAATTACTACCTTATTGGTTCCGAGTTTATGCCGATTGTCAATTCTGATTGCCAAGAGAAGTTGAGCGTTTGAAGAACCTTGGATAACTCAATTATTGGCGTTGAAATAAAAAAAATGTCATAAAAGCCCTTAACTTGTAAGAACCGAAGATGCAGGACAAAATTCAAATAACAGGGATTTATGAGTTCATTTTAGGGTTTTGGTTGTTTATAAAAACTACCTTTAGGTAAAGTTTCCAGATTGGTATCAGAAGAAAGCTCTTATTTTTTGCTTCTTGAAAAAATTACAAAAATCTGTTTGTTTGGGTGAACAAAGGTGCATCCTTGGATACCCTTTGTTAACAAGTAAAGTGTAAGTATAAGTTTCAATCGTTTGTTTACACTAAGGTTTTTATTGCTATTTCACTTCAAATTATTTTTTTCACATACCACAGTTTTCCTCATCTTCTCCATTATTGCAATCATCCTCACCATCACAGTGCCATGCTTTCGGAATACACCTATACAGGGGTATAACAAACATTGTAATCGGTAAAATGGTCCTGACAGTCACACTTGTCCCTCCGAGCCAATGCCTTAGGAAGCTAGTGAAAGTTATACTAGATGTAAATCTGTTTTAACACTATTAGAACTAACGCCAGGTCGAAACCGGGCCAATTACGTCATATTTAAAAGACAGCTCACAGAAATTGAGACACGGTATTGAACCGAAACAACCATTCGGGCTTTTGCAAGGCATACAAATAACATTTGCGAATAAGCTTTTTGATTTTTATAAACCGTTCAAACCCGGTAATTAAATGTACTCCCTTATGCAACACTTTGCTAATCATATTTCTCTGTTTTACTTTGCCTCTGAACACACGGTTTCCTTGTGTGATTTGACTGAAAACAGCTACTTAGATTTGAGGTTATACTATAGTATTCAATTGTATATATACTTACAGATTGTGTGTATGGCAATGGAACCGATCATTAGGGCAATTAGGGACAGCGGTCGTGTCTGAAACAAAAATATATATATATTAAAATGTATATTGTAGTTGGGTATTGGAACAATTGATAAACAAGTAGAAGAGTCGGTGATTTCCACCGGGCAGAGTCCGGTTTGTTCTCCGCCATTAACCCTGAAAACGCCGCTATATAAGTAAATAATCTTGAGTGCGCGGCGTAAAACACCATGGACAGTTTATTGGTCAACAGGTTTCCTGTTGCATTAAATATATCGGATAACGGCAGCAATCGGGTTTGCATGTGTCTCCATATTCAGCCGGAGACTCTTGGGCAGAGAGATTCTGACAACCTCGTTACTGACATTTTATGAAAGATGTGATGGTATGTATTTTCCTTGCATTCTAATACAAAAGTGCCCAAAGAGGGATTTTTTTCTACTCCCGTCAGTTCAGATTATATCCGGTGAAAGAGGACGCTTTTAAGAATTTTACATGACGTTCACTTTCCATATGACGTGTTACGTTCCACAACGTTAGATCTGAGCGTCATAGAAAATCGTCCATCCACTTGCACGAGTACGACACTGATCAGTGATAGGAACTCTGTTCCCAAAGTGCCCAAAGAGGGATTTTTTTCTACTCCCGTCAGTTCAGATTATATCCGGTGAAAGAGGACGCTTTTAAGAATTTTACATGACGTTCACTTTCCATATGACGTGTTACGTTCCACAACGTTAGATCTGAGCGTCATAGAAAATCGTCCATCCACTTGCACGAGTACGACACTGATCAGTGATAGGAACTCTGTGTATTTTCAACATTCACTATTAATCAGTAATTCCAATGCACACAATTCTAAACCAATTGTTATTCACTCTATAGGATCCTGTATTAGAGTTGAGCATATGCATACGACATGAAGCAGATGTGATCAAGGGGTATGTGCCTATAATTTTAACATACATTTTTGTCGGAGATAATTTGCGCCAGCATTTTAAGATAGGTCGCTGGGGAGGTAGGCGGAGATGCATTATAGTGCCTTGACCCATCCCAGCAGATTTCGTATGAACTTACCTGGTGGATTAGTTGTTGTTACCGGTGATTCTGTAACAGTAATATTGGAACATTTCTGTATAGAACAGAAGCCGAATTTGTTCTGATCAATGTTCACCCAGCACCAGGGTCGAGAGTCGTTGTCTGGGTTCCGGCAGTAATTGTGGTTGCCAAGGCCCTGAAACATAACGATCACAACTAGGCTACTTATCCAAGTAGTACTTGTCACAATTACATTTGGAGAGTTTGGTCACTGAATAAGATGAAACACCTTAGGCCTCAGGTATGGGGAAAAATCTATGTAATGTGGGTAACAATAGATGTTTTGAATGCTTAACTTCATTTGGGAATTTAAACCTTCTTTTGGCAAAACTAAATGACCAAATAACGGAATTCTACAAAAAATCAATGATTAGTTTACACAAGTAGTGTTAGCCCGAAAAACGACAGTTTCATATTGACTCAATATTTCGGCATTTATTTTACCATCATCACAAATCCTTATGTTTCAGCATGTGACCATTTTCTAAATTCCGTCTGATAAATAGTGCTTTAAAACAGTTTATAAATAGAGCCGGGGAGTTTTCCCTAGAGATTTTGTGAGATCCGGTGAAGATGACGTTTTTTGATGACGTTGTCTGAATGTTCTACGTTTCGCGGAGCAAATTTGTGTTCACCTTTAGCCTGAAGGTTCTTTTTTAGATTAAAATTATCTTTATTTTCTATTTTCATTGACCGGAAACCATACCAGAAACGAGCGAAAACAGCCAAGAATTCGGTTTGCCCCGAATGGTCTAATACACAAGACAGACTGCATGTAGGACATTTGAATGGCTACCAAAAAGGTCCGCGTTGGCTTTTGATACAAAAGTCATATCATTTGATTAGTACGTTGGTGCTATTTAAGACAATAAGCGCCAGGTTTCAAACAGCGGGCACATGCTGACTTTTGGACAGCAAGGGTCCTTATTTCTCAGGTCCGTGATGATTTTAGGCAATAAGCGCCACGGTTTCAAACAGCGGGCACATGTTGACTTTTAGGCAACGAGGGTCCTTATTTCTCAGGTCCGTGATGATTTTAGGCAATAAGCGCCACAATTTCAAACAGCGGGCACATGTTGACTTTTAGGCAACGAGGGTCCTTATTTCTCAGGTCCGTGATGATTTTAGGTAATAAGCGCCACGGTTTCAAACAGCGGGCACATGTTGACTTTTAGGCAACGAGGGTCCTTATTTCTCAGGTCCGTGATGATTTTAGGTAATAAGCACAACGGTTTCAAACAGCGGGCACATGTTGACTTTTGGGCAACGAGGGTCCGGATTTCTCAGGTCCGTGATGATTTTAGGCAATAAGCGCCACGGTTTCAAACAGCGGGCACATGTTGACTTTTAGGCAACGAGTGTCCTTATTTCTCAGGTCCGTGATGATTTTAGGTAATAAGCGCCACGGTTTCAAACAGCGGGCACATGTTGACTTTTAGGCAACGAGGGTCCTTATTTCTCAGGTCCGTGATGATTTTAGGTAATAAGCGCCACGGTTTCAAACAGTGGGCACATGTTGACTTTTGGGCAACGAGGGTCCGGATTTCTCAGGTCCGTGATGATTTTAGGCAATAAGCGCCACGGTTTCAAACAGTGGATTTGTATTCACATTAAAGGCCTATGTAGGAAAAATTGTTCCGGATTTCGCAAATCCATGGTGGTTTTAGACAGTAAGCGCCACGGTCTCGTATTGTCTTTTGGGCATTAAGTCATGATTTCGAAGATTATGATTTCCGTTACGATTTAAGGCAACAGCAGTTACATGTTGCATTCGGACCAGAAAGATCAATGTTTCTAAGAACAAATATGTTTGTTGGATTTTGACATCCGGCTACATGACAAGATGTCTTTTAAATGCGTCAAAATCTTGTTGGTATTGCGGCTCCTTATAATTCCAAATTCTATGATGTCGCAAAGGAAATACAGAAGGAATAAATTGCGAAGGAATAAATGTCGTTCTAAAAAATCTTATAAGGGGATAAAATGCAAAGATTTGCCCTTACATTGTTTTCTCTAACATTAATACACGCATATACCTGTCCATATCTTAAGCTGAGGTTTATATATTTAGATAATCCAACATAACAAACCTTGCCAGGATGTGTGTCCGGGTTTATCTTGGTAGCAAGGGACCAGGAGACGCAGTCCGTCCCACGGTCCGTCTGACTGACAGTACCACGGTAATCTTCTCCTCGACCTCTATAGCATTCTGAAAATATACACAATGAAACAATCCTTCCATACAAAGTTATTCTTTTATTTGTTGGCAAGAAAGCTAAAAAAAAAATTGAACGTAAAAAATATATTTCATGTCTTCTCCTGAAAACTAAATTGATTGTATTACACATATTCTTCTTGGTGTCATAAAGTAAATGCATCAAAGATTACCTTTTCGGTTGACTGTGGCCACTTTGTCCTTTTCACAAATAAAACTAGTGAGCAGGTTGCACCGTATATCATTCCAGAAAAAGTAGTTAACATCCGCACTTGAAATATTCGGCCTTGGATATCGACTTTGTAAGGCGAGACAGTTCTGTTGCCAGCCGTTTGAAGGTTGTCTACCTTCCCCTGATGGAAACCAACCTAAAGTAATGAACCAATTGGTGAGCATTATGTTATACAGTGATGGATTGGTGAGGGGCATGGTAGTATTCAACAGCTAAGGTCATATGACAACAAAGTACGAGACGACCAAAAGCTCGAACCCCCACCCTACCCATCCTAATTACTGAGCATTATGTTAACTTATATAGTTATGGATTGGTGAGGAGCATGGTAGCATTCAACAGGTCATATGGCAACAAAGTACCAACCGACCAAAAGATCACCTTTCAGCCCACCTATCATTATGGCTCAACAGATGAGAGAAATTCAGGGGGGGGGGGATAGCAAGCATGGCTTAAGGAAAGCCACAATGCCCAATGCCCACCACCAGAGGGTTATGTCTACAGGCTGGTATCGGGCTAACACATAGTTTCCTTGTATCAAAGAGCAAAAGTATACATGTTTTCTATCCTTTGATCTCTAACCTTATAGATAAAGCAATGTTTGCCAAATTGCCATGGATTTTGATCTGAATTGGATGAAAATGTATCCAGCTTGTGTGAAAATATGTAATGAAGTTTTAAACGTAATATATTTCTAACCTGGGAACCACTTGGTGACAGAGATGGGTTCTTGATTGTCGGTCCAAACCCATTGACCACTCTCTTTCTTTCCACTTGTATACCAAATTGTTTCATCTGTAATATTGAAGCGCAGATCTCTGAGCCACACATAGTATAGTCTATGTAGTTGAAATAAACTAAATATCAAACAACATCCGTATTTATATAACAATGCTGCTTTAAGATATATTTAACAACATACTGGCCGATTACCATGCTGTGCTGCTACTCGACTGATTAGTTCGTTCTCCCCTTGTCTCTTTCTCGCGATGTTTAAAGTGGCATGAGCAATTGTATTCTCGCAAGATCTCCCTTAGACGTGGCTAAGATTTCCGATAAAAATGTCTCACTGGAGGGATGACACGCAGGTTGGAAGCTAATGGAGGCTATACGCGCTATTGACCCTCTGCTCTAGGGATGTGTTCTACACACCCAAAGTGACATTTTTACTTTAATATGTTCGCCCTGTGAAGCCAGATGGACTCTGAAGTTTCATACTTACAAGTATCTTTTTATTTTGTTAAAATACACTTTTGATTTGGCTAACGATATCCTGAATAAATTGTATAGCTTATTGCCATTAATGGTGATTTATTATCGCCAGAATGTTGCCCTTTATGACCACAATCGTTTCTGCAACATCAGTTTGCCAACAATCTCCCTACACCAATGATTTTATCGGTCGGTGCAGACTTTCCAGAGGGTGCTTAACTTTTTTTGTTTGTGTATATTTCAGAACCTCAAGCAAACAACCAACGTGAAAGTACCTGTCATAAGTCAAATTGTATTCCAAACTTACTTGATTGTATCCGGCGGACCATGTTAGACAGGAAGTTATTTTCTTTCACGGTTTCCACACGAACAAGATGGGAATCGAGCCGTTCACAGTTTTCCTTGGCTGTGGTAAAGGAAGCACGAGCACGGAACACACGATAACAGCTGTTTTCCCCGGCTACCCAG
The DNA here is from genome assembly GCA_963971465.1 of Lepidochitona cinerea. Classification (NCBI taxonomy): domain Eukaryota; kingdom Metazoa; phylum Mollusca; class Polyplacophora; order Chitonida; family Tonicellidae; genus Lepidochitona; species Lepidochitona cinerea. The sequence goes on along the minus strand of OZ020551.1, from coordinate 28,037,720 downwards.
TCTTCCTCGCATCCTGAAAGTGTAGTTGCAGAAATGTTAAAAAAGCTTAAAACACACACACCCACATGCACACTATTTTCCAAATCTCATTTACCAGCCAAAATTAGGTCTAATCTTATCATTTTAACAATTATTCTTCCGAAAAGAATTAGAGTAGGCCTATAAACATAGGATATATTTAATTTTGGACGGTGAAACACTTCAGATTTGTATCTTTATCTTAAATAACATAAACGAATTTAAATCTTATTTTATTTTACATGTACTTTCTTTTTACTTATTGTATGTGGTAACTGCGTGCTACATTGTACCTGTGTTAAGACGACAGATGGCGCCAGCCACTTCCGTTAAGCCACAATCATGATCCAAGGAATAGTCACAGGCATGAAGTGAATTCTCATCGCCATTACAGTCCATATCATCCATCACAAAATCACTGGTCAGATAACCGGCTCTTCCGAAAAATGAATTCCGCGTAGCCTGGGTGGCACCTCTACAAAGGAAATTGATGACATTACTGGGTGAAATTAAAATCTTTATTTCTAATTGTCAATTCTCAGAACTGAATTGCATGTCATTGAGCTCTAATTCGACACATTGACGAATAATGAACGGCTGCTGAATTAAAAAAAAAAACAGTTATTTCTCGAAAGGGAGAATTATCTACTTAAATAATGCCGCCTTATTGAAAAGTTAGAGAAAAGTTCATGTAAGACTCCTATAAAGAAAAGACCCAGTAAAACAACCAACAGCTAACAAGATCAATAAAAAAAATTACGAAATCAAATTTTTCACCTGGTAAAGCCGAGTTGTCGACAAGCGACAGCGGCATCAATGACATCCCAATCATCATCGCATACCAAACCCCAGCTATGGTTTCGGTACACTTCCAGTAATCCAGCATTGTAAAAACTGGAATTTCCCCGAAGTCTAAGAAACCAAAAATAACCAAATTCAAGCTGAACTTACACTATTTCAATTGTTACATAATATCAATGAAGAACGATGCTACCCTCTGTAAATCCAGAATAGTTTGTTTGAGGGATATTTAGAAGAAAATATAAAGAAAGCTGTCTGTGTAGTATTTATAGCAAAGGTATTTTATGGACTTAATGCACATCTACTAATACACCAAATAGTTCCCATTCATAATTCCGTTATTTATTTATTTTTATTTTCACATACTTAAGAGGGATTATCAATTATTGCTAACTTTTAACCTCATGTTAATGATCTTCAGCTTTTAGTAAATATCATTGGTTGATCTTTATTATAACTGTCGGTGATCATAGACTGCTTGTTTTACTGTAGATACGGGGGTTCTAATTAAATGATCAAGGTGAAATGCTTTTATTATACGACCAATAATGTTAATGTCAGATATAAAGTCATACCTGATATGCTCTCCACTGTAAGGAGGTATGAAGTGTTTTACAGCGCCACCTGCCTTTTGTAGTTGTAATGAATTTGGTGACTCTAAAGGTGTTGTTGTTGTTGTTTCATTTTGCGAGTTTGGTATAGGACGACGCCGGCGCTGAAAAAAAAGTATTGGCATCAATGAACGTTTGTCCCTCAAACTAATATTTAAAAAAATGAAACCTTTTTTTATAGAAATTAACACGCTTATTCTGTTTCTAAGGATACTGAGAATATACGTTTTCAGACTCACGTTATGTCTTCTCCTGTGCCAGGGACGGTCTGAAAAAAGAAATAACACATTAAACATATTTCTCAACCGGAAAACAAGTATAGCACCTACATGTATGGGATAACTTTAGATAAGGTAAGATAGCCTTACTCGAAGTACAAGCCGAGGTATTGGGAAAAATGTTGACTTTTTCGCAGTGTTATGAATTTTTATGAAAAAAAAACAATGTGTGAGTGTTTTAAATATATCTGAAAGTAAACCGTTCATTCTGTTATCTTTTTATTGCCTCTGAATTAGATACCTTTCATTGTTTAACTCTAAAAATGCTCTGAAAGAAAGCTCGTTCCGTCCATCAACTTTGAAATGTCTCTGAATAAAATGCGGTTCAATCTGACATGTTTAAATGCCTGTCAATGAAAAACCGTACTTTCTACTAACTTTTAAATACTAACTTTTCAATTTGTGAACATTTAAATGCCTCTGAATGAAAGGCTGACCAATGAATGAAGAAAGACTGTTCAGTTTGTCAAACGTTATTGCCTCTAAATGAAAGCTCATCCATTTGCCTCTAAATGAATGTATTGGGTCAAAGTTGAAATGTCTCTGAATGAGAGACCGTTTATTGGGTCAAAGTTGAAATGTCTCTGAATGAGAGACCGTTTATTGGGTCAATGTTGAAATGCCTCTGAATGAGAGGCCGTTTATTGGGTCTAAGTTGAAATGTCTCTGAATGGGAGACCGTTTATTTGGTCAAAGTTGAAATGCCTCTGAATGAGAGACCGTTTATTGGGTCAAAGTGGAAATGTCTCTGAATGCGAGACCGTTTATTGGGTCAAAGTTGAAATGTCTCTGAATGAGAGACCGTTTATTGGGTCAAAGTTTAAATGTCTATGAATGGGAGACCGTTTATTGATTTGATTTGATTTGATTTGATTTATTAACCAGAAATAAACGGGTACATAAAAGTTTACGATACAACACAATTAAACAAAGCAGGTAAAGAAAGTGATTAGAAAAGTGACATTCTGGCGGGAATAAAACCCCATTGGGTCAAAGTTGAAATGTCTCTGAATGAGAGACCGTTTATTGGGTCAAAGTTGAAATGTCTCTGAATGAGAGACCGTTTATTGGGTCAAAGTTGAAATGTCTCTGAATGAGAGACCGTTTATTGGGTCAAAGTTTAAATGTCTATGAATGGGAGACCGTTTATTGATTTGATTTGATTTGATTTGATTTATTAACCAGAAATAAACGGGTACATAAAAGTTTACGATACAACACAATTAAACAAAGCAGGTAAAGAAAGTGATTAGAAAAGTGACATTCTGGCGGGAATAAAACCCCATTGGGTCAAAGTTGAAATGTCTCTGAATGAGAGACCGTTTATTGGGTCAAAGTTGAAATGTCTCTGAATGAGAGACCGTTTATTGGGTCAAAGTTGAAATGTCTCTGAATGAGAGACCGTTTATTGGGTCAAAGTTGAAATGCCTCTGAATGAGAGACCGTTTATTGGGTCAAAGTTGAAATGTCTCTGAATGAGAGACCGTTCATTGGGTCAAATCACACATCTTTGAATGAGAGCCCGTTTATTGGTTCAAAGTTGAAATGTCTCTGAATGAGAGACCGTTTATTGGGTCAAAGTTGAAATGCCTCTGAATGAGAGACCGTTTATTCGGTCAAAGTTTAAATGCCTCTCAAAGAGAGACCGTTTATTGGGTCAAATTGAAAATCTCTGATTGAGAGACCGTTTATTGGGTCAAAGTTGAAATGTCTCTGAATGAGAGACCGTTTACTGGGTCAAATTGAAAATCTCTGAATGAAAGATCCTAGCTTCTATTAACTTTTGAATGCACCGGAATGAAAGTCTGTCTATAATGTCAACTGTTTATTAAATCTAAAATAGCCCTGAAAGAAAGAGCTTTACAGCTGTTAATTTTGAAATGCCCCTTAGAAAGGCCATTTAGTCTGCCAGGTCCAAATGTATGACACATTCAGCAATCTTTAAATGCCTCTGAATGACAGTCCGTGCATTATACCAATGTTTTAATGCCCCTGAATGACAGTCCGTGCATTATACCAATGTTTAAATGCCCTTGAAGGACAGTCCGTACATGATTTCAATGTTTAAATGCCTCTGAATGACAGTCCGTGCATTATACCAATGTTTTAATGCCCCTGAATGACAGTCCGTGCATTATACCAATGTTTTAATGCCCCTGAATGACAGTCCGTGCATTATACCAATGTTTAAATGCCCCTGAATGACAGTCCGTGCATCATACCAATGTTTAAATGCCCTTGAAGGACAGTCCGTACATGATTTCAATGTTTAAATGCCTCTGAATGACAGTCCGTGCATTATACCAATGTTTTAATGCCCCTGAATGACAGTCCGTGCATTATACCAATGTTTAAATGCCCTTGAAGGACAGACCGTACATTATTTCAATGTTTAAATGTCTCTGAATGATAGTCCGTGCATTATACTAATGTTTAAATGCCTCTGAATGACAGTCCGTGCATTATACCAATGTTTAAATGCATCTGAATGACAGTCCGTGCATTATACCAATGTTTAAATGCCTCTGAATGACAGTCCGTGTATTATACCAATGTTTAAATGCCCCTGAATGACAGTCCGTGTATTATACCAATGTTTAAATGCCCCTGAATGACAGTCCGTGTATTATACCAATGTTTAAATGCCCCTGAATGAAAGACCGTGCATTATACCAATGTTTAAATGCCTCTGAATGACAGTCCGTGCATTATACCAATGTTTAAATGCCCCTGAATGACAGTCCGTGTATTATACCAATGTTTAAATGCCCCTGAATGAAAGACCGTGCATTATATCAATGTTTAAATGCATCCGAATGACAGTCCGTGCATTATACCAATGTTTAAATGCCCCTGAATGACAGTCTGTGCATTATACCAATGTTTAAATGCCCCTGAATGAAAGGCGGTATATTCTATTAACTTATAAAAATCTCTGAAAGACTGTTCAGTCTGACAAATTTTAATGGCCTGCCAATTCTTAATGATACACCTATGGAATTTTATAATCTCTAAATGTCTCGGAACGACAGTTAAATTTTCCTGTATAACACGCGATCAAAAAGCTTTCACTTTAGTCACATGATTATCTATAGTGATTACTAAAGTATAAATTTTAAACTAAATGCTTCAAGACTATATATTCTGTTGATTGTATTCTATAGAAAACGACATTTGGTTCGACACTCACCTCGTCCAGGTCTATGACGTTCCTAATACAAATAGAAAGAGAAGATATTAGTTAAGGTCCAGTCTACTCTTAATCATAAATTGTTAAAGTGGTACAATTGTATGCTCTAAATCAGGATTTTCGGACATATTTCTGTAAAAGTGCCAACTAAAGCTGTTCGTTTAAAAACTTTCGTTGTAATTTTATTTGAGCTCAAAGTACTCTTAAACGATGAAATCAGATAAAAACTGCTAATATCTAGAGAATGGATTGTCTCTGTGTAAGGTTGATGTACGCATGTATGATGGCCGAGAAGGGACATCCCCTTATAGATACTCAACCAGGCTAAATCGAAATCAAAGACGCGATGAAAAATATAGCAAGATTTATTTTCGTGTTATACTTTATGAAATTGGCTCACTTCCTATGTAAAACACGATGGAAACACGATGAAAAATACTTTTCATTGCGTTTTACTTACTAAACCACCTACATTTTGATCTCAGAAACACTATGGAAATGCGATGGTAAAGCGATGGTAAATACTTACCATCGCTTTACCATCCCTTCGCATAGTATTTCTGAGTCCAATAAAGTCTGATTTCACCTGCACTATGCGACAAAAAATACTTTTTATGGGATTACAGTTGCATTTTATTTTACAAATTCTTTTTTTAGGATAAGCCACAAACACGATGGAAACGCGATGATAAAGTGATGGTAAATATTAACCATCGCGTTTTTTAAGATCAAAATATAGGTGGTTTAGTAAGTAAAACGCAACGGAAAGTATTTTTCATCCTGTTTTACATAGCAAATGGGCCAATCTAAGACGCGATACAGCAAGATTTATTTTCGTGTTATACTTTATGAAATGGCTCACTTGCTATGTAAAACACGATAAAAAATACTTATCATTGCGTTTTACTTATTAAACCGGCTATATTTTGATCTCAGAAACACGATGGAAACGCGATAATAAAGCGGTGGTAAATATTTATCATCGCGTTTTTACCGTGTTTCTCAGTTGAACAAAGCTTGGTTCTATATGTAATTTGCGATAGAAATTAGGATCGACAGGATTATCACTGCAACTTACTTTATGGACTGGGTTTTGACCGAAAATCATAAACAGGATGGAAACGCGATGGTAAAGCGATGGTAAATATTAACCATCGCTTTACCATCGCATTTTTATCGTGTTTGTGACTAAGCTTGAAGGAAGATTTTAAAGTAAAACGGGATGTCCCTTCTCGGCCATCATACTGCCTTTTTACATTCATGAACACTGAAACGCACGGCTACTGGAAAAATCTTCTTGTCTAAAATTATTATACATTGGAATAATTTGATTTTCTTGGTTTCTATCTGTACAATTGCTTGTAACAGGTATATCCATAATTGCCATGGAAACGTTATTTTTCTAACGGAAAAAACCTAGTGAGGTACATGCTATGGACTATTGACGAAATCTCTTGTTAACAATTATACACGCAACAACTCCAACAAAATATTTCGGTACTTAATGTTGCCACCATCAGGAGACTATCCTAATAATGTTGGCAAAATAAAGTGCCGAGTTAAAATCGAGTCGGTACGGTACTGTTATGTAAAACGCATCAGTGGAAATGAAGATTTGTAGCCTAAATACATAGCGGTTTTAATTCATAGTGTGTCTTCTACACAGAGGATGATGCGAAGTCGATTTATACCCAGAGGAAGGGTTCATTTTAGTAGATGCATTATGCTGTAAACAAAACGCTTTACATCCGTTTCTCATATTAAATTGTGTTGATAACAGTATACATGTATGTCCTACTTACCCTGTCTCTATCTCTCCTTCGACATTCCACTAACGTCGTGATTAACAAGAAGAAAACAAGAATTAACAAAAAGCCTTTCATAACTGACCCTTCTCCACGACTCCAATCGTACGTAAATGTTGGGTGATTTTGTAAGTAATTTCAAAATGACGTTAGTCAGAGTGTTTGGGAGTTAAAGCAATGGTCAAATTAGGTTATCCATAAGAGATCATCCACTGTCACAACACGGACCTATTTCTTCCTATAGCTTATCAAATTACATCGACGACAATATTTGACATAGCATTGATATACGTTGTCTCTACTCGGGTGACATTTGTTTTGAAAATGGCGGGATCTCTGTGACTCCACAAAAGGATACTGTGTACAGCACACAAACAACTTGTATAACCATGCGTATATAAGATAAAGGTGACATTCGCTATCATATTATATAAACACCACTATAGAATTTTCGCGTGAAGCGGGGAGGTGTGAGGGCGTTTTCTTAATGTATTCAATTAGCGACTATACCATCCGCATTTAAGTGGCATGAGCTGTCAAATTTCTAGTAATTTGGTTTTTAAAAACCTAAAATATGTGAATATATCTCACATCAAGTTCTTGAAAGCCTCATTATTCTATATACAGACCAAAAATCTACTAGAGATTTGTACCCTATACTTTTTAAATTATTTTTCCAAACTACAGATGTAAAATAAAACACTCAAGTTTTCCGGAATTAAAAAGTATACCGTGACATGCGCACAAACGGCTTAAATGATATGAACCAGGCATATGTCATCCAAACGAACTAATATAAGACTCTATATAGAGACTGAATGTGAGAAATACGAGTGAAGGATTTGATTTGAGATTGTCAACAAAGAGCAACAAGTGATTGCTATCCAACTTATTTTGATCTTTCGGCTTGTGTTCGGATTTCATTCGTGTGTACACTTTTGCATCGCCATTTAGAATTTTTGAATACAGCTGGACCCAATGTTTATTTGGGCCTCCGTGGCTCAGTAGGTAGAGTGCTGGACGCTCAATCCGAACAACCTTCCACCAATGGGTGGAGGGTTCAAATCCCACTCAGTCCAAAAAAAACTCAAACGACCTATGTGGGATGGTTGCCAGTTACCAACGGAAGGTCGTGGGTTTCCTGCGGGCATAGAACCTGGTTTCCTCCCACAATAAAACTGGCAACACCGCCATATAAGTGAAATAATCTTGAGCGCGGCGTAAAGCACCAAACAATCAATCAATCAATCAACCAATGTTTATTTGTAGTGATTTTACTTATTCTTGTGTAAATTGACTTTCTTCACAACTTTCTAAATGACTACGGCCTCAGTATTTTTCTTTTAGATTTTTTTTTCATAAAATTCAGATTAGTGATAAAATTCTATGGTTTCATAAGTTAGTGTGTGTTCTACGGGAAGCGTTTGCATCATATTCACATTTATTGTAATTGTTTACATACAAAGTTAGAAATTGGGGACAAAAATATTATTTCGGCTAAATTTCATTTGTATTTGAGAAGTGTTATAAAGTGTCCTTAGGTAAGCAACTCGGGTATGGCATGTGTGACAAGAGCCTTACCATAACGAGGCCGAGTTCTGTCACAAACTTCAAAGGTCACCTGTCAGTTTGTCTAAAGTTCATCACGACAATCAATCAGCGTAAACAGTGCGAATAAACATAGTTACCTGAAATCTGTTATGGCTGATAGCGTCCTTTTCAACTTTCGGCTTGTAAATAGCTTTTCCAACAAGTGACAAATGGAAACCAAGCAGCCAAAAAGATTTTCCCTGCTCTGGTGTGTTTGTGTGTTCATGAATTTAGGCCTATATGATTTATTTTTGTACGCATAAAACAAACCCCAGTGCAAACCCCAGTGATGCATCAGTTTATGAACATCAATCTTTTCTTAACCCATACGGGGCCTCAGTGACTTAGTAGATAGAGTGTTGGACGCTTTAATCCGAACAGCCTTCCACCACTGAGTCGCGGGTTCAAATCCCACTGAGCCCCCCAAAAAAATTGGAAAATTTTCTGACTGGGTTTTCACTCGAACCATCTATGTGTGATGGTTGCCAGTTACCACCGGAAGGTCGTGGGTTTCCTGCGGGCATAGAACCCGGTTTCCTCCCACAATAAAACTGGCAACGCCGCTATATAAGTGAAATATAATCTTAAGCGCGGCGTAAAACACCAAACAATCAATCAGTCAATCTTAACCCATACTCCCCCAGGAATGAAAATGGTAACGTTTAATCGTATCAGTAGTTAACATTATACTATTAAGAAAACAAAAGTATTTAGTTCACAGTGCTCTGAGGTGCTATTCCTGGAAATAAATCTCTCCAATTAGTTGTTACATTTTGAGTGCAAGTCACGGTACAATATATAATTTGATCATCAGTGCAATATGTTTAGGAAGTAATAAAGTTTAGGAAGTGATAAAGTTGTCAGGGGAAGGGGGTGGGGGGGGGGGCATGTGTGGCTGATCTTCACCAAGCATCAAAATAAGAGTTTTAGAGTTTTGTAGACACTATCAATTAAGTACAATATTTTGCTAAACAGGTTTGGTTATTTTAGTCACCTTTCTACAATAAGTAAATTAAACACGCCCAGTTTAGGTATGGATGTAAATATATTTTATGCTGGTAGACAAACTATCCTTCCTTGGTTTAAACAGAATTAAATAATTGTTTATACATTTTTGAAGAAGTGAACAAAGACCTTTCGTGGATACCAACGTATCTACAAATGTACCCTAAATTCGGTCTTTTTGCATAAATCCCGATTGTCAAGAGTAATCTCCTTTTAAATTAGTTTTTACCAATAACATTTTTGTTAACACTAAGTAGGCCGAGGCCAGAAATTTGATTATTTCGATTTTTGGAAACTCAATTTCAGTTTTTGAAATTAGACATTCGAAACTTACATTCCAAATTCCAAATTCGAATTTCAAATACTGAAGATTGAATTTCGAAACTTGAAATTCGAATTTTGGAAATTGGAATGTGAGTTTCGAGTTTCGAGTTTCGAATTTCAAACTGAAACTCGAATTCCAATTTCCAAGTTCCAATTTCGAATCTGCGTTGGCCAACTATAAATCCCTGAATTTGGCAAATGGTGTAAGCGTGAATTCCTCTTTAACCAGTAAAGTATACATGTGTACACACGTTTCATGTTGTCCTCTACGACTATCTTTGATTTTTAAGTCGCCATGTTTTGTTATTCGTATACCACTGTACTCGCAATTCATTTTTCGTAAAATTGAAATGGGATTTCCCGATTTCGAATTTCAAATTTGAAATACAATTTTCTAATTTCACATTTTGAAATTTAAAATGCAATTTTCTAATTTCTCATTTTGAAATTAGAAATTCAAATGAGTTCTTTGGGCTCACCAATAAATTAAGAATACTAATCTACATATAAAATGATATCTATAAAAAAATATGCAAATCTTTGAGTCGAATGTCACCGCATTCATTTTGCGATAAATGTTATAATGCTCAACTCTGGCATTTAATCTTAGACGCCAATAAACGTAAGTTAGAATTGAAATGTTCCCAAGCTGAGCCAGTATATACCCTTTCAATCCAAATATGTTTATCGATTGATGTATTATTGTACAACTTTAATAGCTGCCCCATTAATGATGATATGAATTCTAACTGAAGCAATTATCTATGACTTTTTAATACCCTTTAGTCTATCACATCTACGTAATGGTTTCTAGTTTTTTGACCCCCCCCCCCCGACCAATTAATTTACTTATCAAAAAAAGGGATTTAATTACCAGGTCCATTAATAATAGTCGCACTATAATAAACATTTGTAAAAAAAAGGTCATTGGCCGTTTTCCACTTCATCACGTCGAGAGTCAAAGTTTGTACATATATAACCTAGTGATTAAAGTAATTAAGTTGAAACAGCTGTTACTTATACTATATATAGTGATATTTGGAATCCAGATTTGAGGAAAGGGTGTGTTGACAAGCCTGAGTCACCAAGAGGGAAAATGAACAACCTTAAAATGTTACCGGGAATTATTTATCTTGTTGTGTGTGTATTGTATACTTGTGAATCCGTTTCAGTTCAGACGCAGCCTCCGTCAACATCACCAGCCCCATCTGCATGTGAATATGAAGGCCAATACTATGAGCCAGGAAGCGATTTTCAACCTAATGCTTGTACATGGTGTACATGTCCTGAAGAGGGAGGGCTTTATGAAGGGCCAAACGCGCCATAAATAGCAACGTATTACGTTGCTCTCAAAACACAACATGTCGAAACACAACGCAACACGTTCCTCTCAAAACACAACATGTCGAAACACAACGCAACGTGAGTATATGAATCGTCCAATCAAAGTGCTTTATTTTTACTTTTAAACCTCCTTACGTTGCTGCGAATAATTAGAACATGTAATCTAGCGTGAACCAGGTTCGTCACGTTGCTCAGAGCAGCGCAGATCCTTAGGACTACATGTAGTATGAAAACCACTACATGTAGTATGAAAACCGGAAACGTCTTGTTAGACGAATTGTGTTAGTTGACCAATCACATAGGCCTATATGCGCGGGAAATTTAACATAACGCACAACCGGAAACAATCTCGCTACACGTTGCTGGTGTGGACTACATGTAGTATAACAACGCGCACTAGTTCGAAACCAGTGGATATCATGAATGCTCTGGCCGCTAGGGGGCGCTTCTGCGTTTAGACTTCTATCAATGGCGACATCCATGATGTTACGAAGAGAGGAAACAACCTGGGACATTTCCCGATTTTCCGTTGATTCAACAGACTGACATCACAAACTGCGTGGAAGAAGATCATATGCAAATCACATGGACGCGACAGACCTTAACGATTCAAGAGTTTACAACTAAGAAGAAGTTCATTTTCTTGATTTTTCACAGTGTCTGAGTCGTGAGTGTCGGTCATACAAATGATACATGTACTGATGTAGTACTATACTGTATTGTAGTCTAGACTAGAGTTGAGCACGTGTTATCTATGTCTGACTCTGTCTGAGCTCCATATACACCGGTAGTATACTTTTTTTACTTACAATTTTATAAATAACCAGCTAAATATCAGCTCTGACTGATAATCACACACTGTAAGTAAAATGTTTTGTTACAGTTTATAGTTATTATTGCTTTTAAAATCGGTTTTCAAAATTTCATAAAGTCAGTATGTGGATTTCGAGCCGGTGTGTTACACCAGACACGTGCGGTTTTGCACGCTCAGTTCCCCCAAAAGCTCCATGACTCATGAGAAGACAAAACTTTGGTGCTGCTGTGGTCCAATAAATAACACCTTTTCTAGTTTTCATAACATAGTCAAATTCAGCCAAGTCATATTTTTAAAGCATTTTGTTTGTCTTCGGCGAATATGTGCTCGCAACTCTAGCAATTATCCAATGGCCGTTAAGACGACAGCGGATAGCTGTTATCTGGAGTAAAGATAGTTGGTTTTATATTGGTAGTGCAAATTAGTTGAATAGTTCTTTGCAAATATATTTTATCTGGCTCTAACAAACGGTCGTGTGTGAGTGTGGCACAAGCCACTCCTGAATATCAATTATTGGTAGCTATGCAAGATTAAATCCGGAAATATTATACATTATTAAGCATCATGGCACCCAAACTGAAACCTTTTTTATTTTATTTTTCTCTTTTTGTAATAAAATTACGTTAATTTTGCCTGTGTATTTGGCATATCATTTATGGTAGTTTGTATCAGTTAATCCGACTGACATGCTCATCGTTTAGAGAGTAAGTATTAGGAGAGTATTCGAGTGCTTTACCGGGTTAAACATCACATGACTCAAAATTCATGCAGTGTTTTGAAAATGTCAGATTCACATAAGATTTAAAATTGTCACGAAAATGATCTATAATAGCATGCATTTGGAAGAAATAATTAACTTCATCGCACAAGATAAAATTTGCAGTGCATCAAAGTAAGATAGATAGCTATGATTTTTCTCGCTGTAACCATCAAAATCCAGTAGGTGGTTCAAAATACACATACTGACTGTACTCTGTAATTACTGTAGTATACATATGGTAAATACCATTCGTGAGGATTTTTTATCTTTGCTAAATAGGTGACCCTTGTGTTTATTCAATGTTTTAGACTACCATACAATGTTTCAACTAACACCATACATGTAGATCTAGTTTTCACGCCATTGATTAGACATCATGATCACGTGGAAACATAATATTTTTTTGTACATTTCAGGCCAATTTTATATCCCATGTCCTAGAGTTACTTCCACTGAATACTCCTGTATAACCATGAAAACTATATGTTGTCTGACTGCCAAGCAAGCACTTGGAAGGGAATTCAGACAACACCCTTAAAGCAAATTTAAAGGTAAGTAGGACACTCAAGGGTGTCTTCAGTGGGATACGTTCGTTACACAATTTGTTAGTGACCCAATATTACTGAAGTATATAGCTCGAAGACAACAGTGGCTGATACAACAAAACATAACCCACACTATTAAACATATAATCTATTTATGCCACAAAATTTAAGTGCACATGAGCATCTATCAGCTGGTACTGCAGACATGTTGTTTTTCGTTACATCACTGACGCAGCTAGTATGACGTCACAGGGGCTTCTCCATCACTTAACACGGATCGTTAGGAACTACATGTACAATGGCCTAAATGCCACTCTAAGAACTTGTATACTTATGTTTCATTTATTTGTATATTTGTTTTCTTTGATTTCTTCCTTTTCTCAACAGGCAGAGGAAGAGGTTGCCAATTTTGCCTCCTTGTTTTGGAAGAGGTTTTCTTCGAGGATCTAGAGGACGTCCCAATGTGAACCATAGGACCGGTATCCAACAGCATGCCGTCATCCTGTGGAAGATAAGGCCTAAGCCAAGCCAAAGTGTTCTCGAGATCCTCCGCAATGTGTTTGAGCTTGCTCACATCCTGACATCTCTGAGACCAGTCCGTTATCATGGTACAAAGACTGTTAACGTGGGACCTTTCCTTTCTTAACACTGCTGCAGATGTTAATGGCAGTTCTGTATGGGTTATGACAGGGGAGTGAACATTCTCTGAAATGACAGGATCTGAAGGGGGATTATCCTCTTCCACATCAGGTAACCTTCTAGGTTCATTTACCTCTAAATCCAAGTTTAGGAAAGGGCTCTGAGCATATACAGGTGGAAAAGATTGCCAGTTGTAATTTGGAAAGCTGTAAAATATTGCCATGAAATGCTTGCATGGCAGATGTGTTTTAGTCCAGTCAGGGCATTCACAACTGGGCATGTCGCCTGTTGACTGGAAAAAGACTTTATATTCCAGGGGGTAATTTGTTTGACTTTTTACTATAAATGAGTTGGGGTCTATTGATATTATGTCACTTTTGGGTATAGATTTCCCCTCTTCCCATCGCCGGAAACAGTGACGGACTACTGGTGTGGGTTTGTTATGCAGCAGTTCTGGGATGTTCTTTGAGTAGGACCGGCTTTCCTGGGAGGCTGTTAGATTCAGTCGTAGGTATCTGAAATCATTATAAAAATATGTAGGTATGCTACTGCATGTCTAAATGTCTTCTGAACACAATAGAAAACTCGCATCAAGAGTTTTGGAAAATGGTACTTTGTATAACGTATACATTCATTTAGGCCGTAGAATGATAATGACTGGTCTCCTATTGGTTAAGAAATTTAGTTTATAGTATTAAATTTTCGTCTACTTTTATACATACTTTATCTAAACAAGGCTTATTGCACTGAGAAAGTAATGTTTAAATGCTGTTTCATTATTTTCTTCACACCTGCCAGGGTCTAAATTCATGCAGAGAGGGGTAAATAGTTTGCGTTGTTTGTACCCAGGAAGACTCTTCTAATTGTAAAAGTCCTCTGGCTGGGTGCAACATGGTAAGTACTGTAATCGTGCATTGATCAGGCGTACATGTTGTATTGTGAATGCAAATGAACCTGTTTCACCTAATTGTAGACATAGCAGATGAGGTATAATTGTTGTTTGAAAGCATGGTAATTAAGAATAATAAATATATACGTAAACTAAATTTTACTTTGACATGTTTGAAGACTAACATTTCATATTAAATCAAAATTAATTTGTAGAATTTAAACAACTAATCTTAATACTTACTTTATGTATGAATCTGGAATAAACTTGTCATTTAGGACTGTCAGCAACTGGCTCAAGCATTTTGCTTTTTTTGTTTCCAGGTATTCGTACTTCAACGTCTTATTTTGCCTTTCAACTCCATTGTTTGTGTTGATTGTGACGTTGAACCGGTGTTTACGAAAGGCCCACACCCATCGCTGAGAAAAAAAGATGTCAGTGTATACCATAAAAACTCAATGGGACGAGATTTAAGAAAACATTACAACACATAAGGTATTTGAAAGAAATTTTCCTATTATGGTAACATTAAGCCCTATTCAAATCTGTACCTTTAAAGTCCATTTTTTGACAAATTGAATATATTCCTAAAAATTTAGAAGCTTGTCTACATACTAACTGAAAGGTGTGTATTATTTAATACTTGGTGTCTGTCTGTACAGTTGTTAGCCTTTTAAATTTTGACCTACATGTACATTAAGTTGAGACAAGGCAGCATGGTTCAATACAAACAACCAGATACACTGTCTACTGTAATGTAGCACGATCTGTCTTGATATTCAGCTTTGAGCTTTTGTTGTTACCGGGTATATATGCGTACATGTACACCTTGTCCTATTTAGAGTACATTTTTTGATGGAAACCTGCAAGTTTGCCTGTTAATTTATATATCGATGGTGAAAGTCGCCAACCTTGTATGTCATAAAATGGATATTTTGATGTCAAAGCAAAAATGTGTTTCACAAAAGGTGTAACTTCTTGCTAAGCTAAGATCTTAGACTTAATACGGTCTTGTATAATGGCAAAAAGCCTGTACAAGTGCGACATAAACGTTTGGTTTAGATCACGCTTTCTATTAGCTCTTATGACAAATGAAATGTCTGAGGTGATAGATGGGGGTCTACAAACTGTAGTAAGCGCCAAAAAAAAAATTCACAAAGTCTCAGACTTACACGGTTTGCGACTTTCACTATCAATATATCAAAGTAAGCAGACTTACCCTATGAACACTGATCCAGGTCTTCGTAAACCAAGTCTGAATCTTCGGCCAAAACTCATTTTGCTGTAGTATAAATATAAGGAAAGTTTGAATAAAATTTCCGAAATGGGTGTATTTCTAGGCAATGATTCTTAAAGACTACTACTATGGTATGAAAGGATTAATATATACAGAGATCAACAATACGCAATGGGAACGTCGCCCAAACCCTATGGGTTGTAGTGCGTTTTTATGCTCCCTGACGTATTATACTAGAGTATACAAGGGCCCATTCAGTAACAGGAGTGTTCAGGTCTAATACTAATTTTTCAGTGGCCCAGTCGGTGACGATTGTGTACAGGTCTAATAATATTGTTTATAGGAGTCTGGTCAGGGACGGTTGTCTTCAGAGATTGTTCTGGTGCATAATCAGTGAGCGGTGTATACAGGGTGAATACTAGTGTCTACAGGGGCCCAATCAGTGACAAGGGTTTTGACGCCTTATACTAGAGTCTACAGGGCCCCATTGAGTGACAGGGTGTTCAAGTCTTATACTAGAGTCCACAGGGCCCCAGTGAGTGACAGGGTGTTCAAGTCTTATACTAGAGTCTACAGGGCCCCATTGAGTGACAGGGTGTTCAAGTCTTATACTAGAGTCTACAGGGCCCCATTGAGTGACAGGGTGTTCAAGTCTTATACTAGAGTCTACAGGGCCCCATTGAGTGACAGGGTGTTCAAGTCTTATACTAGAGTCCACAGGGCCCCATTGAGTGACAGGGTGTTCAAGTCTTATACTAGAGTCTACAGGGCCCCATTGAGTGACAGGGTGTTCAAGTCTTATACTAGAGTCTACAGGGCCCCAGTCAGTGACAGGGATGTTGACATCTTATACTAGTCTACATTGGACTAGTCAGTGACAGGGATGTTCAGGTCTTATGCTAGTGTTTTCGCAAAAAAAACTTTTTCTTTGTTTTCACTTAAAAGCTTGTTAACGCCAGTCTGAGAGAACTACCAGGGGGATTTTCATCAAATTTCACATGTAGGTTCCCTTTATGGTCTAGTTGTGCAACACGTAATTTTTTAAAAAATTTTTGCATTTAAAATGGCCGCCGGCGACCATCTTGTTTTTGTCATTTAAAAGATTGTTACTGCCAATCTGAGAAAACTACAAGGCGGATCTTCATCAAATTCACATGTAGGTCCCCCTTAAGGTCTAGTTGTGCAACATGTAATTTTATTTTCATTTTTGTATTTCAAATGGCCGCCGGCGACCATCTTGTTTGTCTCATTTAAAAGCTTGTTACCGCCAATCTGAGAAAACTACAAGGCAGATCTTCATCAAATTCACATGTAGTTCCCCTTAAGGTCTAGTTGTTCAACATGTAATTTTATTTTCATTTTTGTTTTTAAAATGGCCACCGGCGACCATCTTGTTTTTGTCACTCGAAAAGCTTGTTATCGCTAATTTGAGAAAACTATCAGGAGGATCTTCATCAAATTTCACATCTAGGTGTTGTCTATGGTCTAGTTGTGTAACATGTAATTGTTTTTTCATTTTTGCATTTAGAATGGCCGCCGGCGACCATCTTGTTTTTGTAGGATTCCCTTATGATCGAGATGTGCACTGTGTAGTTTATGTGTTGTATGTATATTCAAAATTTCGTCATTGATAAATGTTAATGGTGGTCGCCTAGATCCGTTTACGGACCTCTTGTTTAAAAATTATTTGAATTGTAATAAAGTTCACAAATACACACCTTACTTACTGTAGAGTCTAATTTTCACCATTGTAAGTTAGGGTGTTAGGTGTTTTGTTGGATTTTGTTACCATAAGCCCAATCAATCGGCCTGATTAAGAATCTCCCAAACCCAGTACAATAACTGTTATTACCTTCAGGTTTTCAAGTGACTCCTCGTACTCTGAAGGGGACTGTGCCTTGGCAACACAACGCAACAAACTTAATATGCTGTCCTTCGATTGGTGGACTCCATTGCGACTTGCACCAAGCCATCGTTCCCAAGCTTGCTCCCGGTGAAAATCACAAAGGTATACAAAAGCTTCTGTCAACAGTAAATTTAACATTAAACCAAGTTCAAAGGTCACGATCCCAGCACAGTTCTATTTAATGTCAGCTAAAATAAAGTATGCTTTACTTGAAAGATGATTTCCACCCAGTTCCAAAATTATTCTTGAATATTTTTTGTGATTTTTTTACTTGGAATTACAATCAATTACACACAAAAGGATATCACCTTCATCAAATAACATGTAAAACTATAGGGATTTGATCTGACATTGCTATTATTTCAGAGATTTGCGAGTTTTAGAATAAAATATGACAGACAATGCCTATGCTTTTTTTTTTAGCAGAAACTTAATATATATAAAACAAACTCTTCGTGTAGTAGCAGAAATTCTGTTTACTCTAACCTAATCTAATATTCAAAGGCCGATTTGGAACCAGCTGTATAATGTCGCTCAAATGCAGCATACTTTAAACTCTTGGTTGAGGTACAGCTACATGTATTTATATTACCGCTAATAAACGCTGGTGAATATTGGTATATTGTTGTACGATTTGTGTAAGCTTATAAGTTGAAAGATTTCAGATGAATTTATAACTTTTTTCCCTAGAATAGCCGCATGATGGGTAGACAATGTTTTACAAACTTTTCGTTTTTCTTTTAAATTTACGTGAGGCGATCAGCAGTTTAGTACCTTAATAACCCGCTCAGCTTTGACTTTGAATAAAATCTACGCATATTTGTGCTGATTAGAAATTTCGCATCTGACACAGATTATTATATTAATACATCATCTTCAGATAATACCCTTACACAACATGATAGGATCTTCGTGAAATTTAGTACGCAGGTTCTCCCTATGGTCTTGTATGTTGCACACTATGTATTATTACCTCATTTATATATTCAAAATGGCTGCCAAGCGGCTTCACTTTCTGACATTGTTCGATGGTGGTCGCCAAGATCATTTCACTGATCTCTTGTTTAATGTAAAAACCCTTCATCAATCCTATCCATCATGCTGAACATTTGCTAGTACCATTTGACGCAATTAAGTCTTGAGACTTAATCTACCCCCTATTATAGTTGCCCCCACTCTTGTCATTGTTATCTTCATAGCTGTATTCTTGGGTTGTAGAGTTTTAGATATATATCAAACATATCTTAGGTAGATGTATTTTATGACTCGGCAGTGTTTAAGATATCATCTTAAATTATAATTCGTTTTGAGTTCTGATATTACATATTAAATTAGCTCACTCTCTTGGGTCTTGTTTGACAATATTCACTTATGATCGATCAGATTCGAGCTGCTTAAAAATAGATAGTAACTAAATTTATTTCCTTTACAATCATGAGTATCATTAATTTCCACAGGCAATAATTGAGAAATACACAAACCTGGGAAGGTTTCTTCTAAGGCTGAGATTTCCTCTTTGGCATAATCGCACATGAAGTAGTTTGGTTGCCACATCAGGTTCCATGATTGTAGAATTTCCATGGCCTCTTTGATTGAAAATTTGTCCTCTGTTTCTACTATGAAAGTACCAACAGTCATGTAATTGACATTTGTTGGAACACAGAGAAAGAAAATGGGCAGAGCATAGCGAGAAGTTCTGTATGTTGCATCCAACAGGCATATTTCATTGCCATATCTGTCCAGAAGATGTCGTTGATTTTGTGTTTGGTGAACATACAGAAACTTCTGCCGGCTGCCATACAACCTCTCAACCTGTGTTGACGTAAAACCCACTTCTTCCTCTGTGTCGATTTGGTCTTCATCTGTAAAATCTA
This sequence comes from Lepidochitona cinerea, assembly GCA_963971465.1. Classification (NCBI taxonomy): domain Eukaryota; kingdom Metazoa; phylum Mollusca; class Polyplacophora; order Chitonida; family Tonicellidae; genus Lepidochitona; species Lepidochitona cinerea. Next base: position 28,018,090 of record OZ020551.1, on the reverse strand, counting down.
CACAAAGAAACAATTTCTAGAAATAACCTCATTGCCTATAGTTTATGTAATGTTAGGATTTTATAGTCATTAATATAATTTGGCTACTTAAATGGAAATGTTGAATTATTTCTTAAAATTTGGTCTTGATAAATGTATTATTTCGAATGGTTGATAATCTCAAATTATATACTGTTTTATTTGGTGAGCCAAATTTAATTTTCATATCGACTCAATTCCAGACTTGCTGTTAATATTCACCTGGATCTTCTGTGTTAGGGTAGTCTTCTTTTAATCTTAGAAAGAAAGAATCTCCAGGATTCGACACTGTCCACTGTTCTACAAGTTGTTGTACATTTGCCTAGAATGAAACGAGCAGTTGTTAATTTCATTTTTGTTTTAATTTAATCTTTCTTATACTTGTAAGTTAATAATACTTGTAAATTAATACAGTGAAACCTATGAAAACCGATGCCTCAGTAAAATGGAATCCTGTCTAAACCAACTGGATATGTTGGTCCACTCTTTTATTAGACCACCACGACCTCATGGTGGTCTTATCAAATCGCTGTTCGTCCGTCATCCGTCCGTAGTCTGTCCGTCGTACGTTCACTTTTCTTGTGATCGTGAATACAAGAAAACTACTGGTAGGATCGTCATCAAATTCCACATGCAGATTCCCCCTATGGTCTAGTTGTGCAACATATAATGTTTTTTTCTCATTTGCATAATAAAATGGCCGCCAGTGGCCATTTTGTGGTTTTTACCTGCGTAGTTTGTGATCACGGAATCTAGAAAACTATCAGACGGATCTTGATCAAATTTTGCATGTGGGTTACCCTTATAGTCTAGGTTTGCAGCATGTACTTTTTTTCGTTGTTTTTGCATTTAAAATGGCCACCAGGCGACCATTTTGCTTTTTCTTTTTCTCCTAAACTACTGAAAGGATCTTCGTGAAATTTTGTATGCAGGTTCTCCCTATGGTCTTATTGTGCACTATGTATTTTTAGCTCATTTGCATATAAAAATGGCTGCCGAGTGGCGACCATTTTGTTTTTTTCATTTTATCACTGTTTCTCCTAAACTACTAGTGCTGATAGGATCTTCTTGAAATTGTGTATACAGGTTCTCCCTATGGTCTTGTTGCAAACTATGTATTATTACCTCATTTGCATATTCAAAATGGCTGCAAAGTGGCATCACTTACTGACAGTGTTCGATGGTGGTCGCCAAGATCAGTTCACTGATCTCTTGTTATATCTTTTGTTGCTGTGATCTCTTTTCTAATTGCAGGCTTACAAAGGGAAACTATGCCAAGATGTACATGAAGCTCTAGTACTGCAGAATATGATACAAGTATACAACCAATATAAAGAAATTAAGAAACAAACCTGATCAACTTTACTTCGCCGAAATCTGGACAGACTTAAAAGCATATGGTTCCTGATGTCTCTTATACTTGGCCAGTACCTATTGCTGGTCACAGGTGGTAACGGTTTGTCTTTAAAAAGCACATCTTTAACATACACTTGCAACAAAAGCCTCATTTGTGTAGTGCTTGTAACTCCATTTTCAGAAACCATTCTCTGCACATAACGTCTCAAACGGACATCTATAGGCTGAATGAGTCCAGCTACCTGTTATGGATGAACAAGTGTAATATTAATTAGTACATTAATTTTCAGAAACCTTCCAATACCGCTTTGACAGTGGCGGTAGAACCCCATTGGAAGGAAGGAAAATCCAAAAGAAAGCCAAATAAGACATTGTATATAACAATCTTTAGCAGCAATAAAAGATGGTATTAGACTTCATTATAGAAATGTTAATAAGTGAAAATGACTAATCTCTCTTCTCTGTGACAACCTGTTTTCCACCCTTCTCGAAATCCTGTATTCTCCTATCATATAGGGTTATCTGGGAGAAATTAATTATCATGACTATTATAATAATTATGTATTTGTAACAGTGGAAGATCTCTGAGTGCTCTTTTCCTTGAAATTGCTCGTCTTTTCCCTTTCATCCACCATGTTATAATAAGTAAAAATCCAACTGTGTTTAATCATCAACCCAACCATTACCTTTAGTTTGCGTTTGTTACTACATGACTGCTTACTTAATCTCTAATTAAAATATAATTGTTGCGTTTTATATTTCCAGGTTTGAGGCATCAAATCCACAACCAAACACTGACCTGCCCTTGAACGTGACCAGAGTGCTCTTCTTTCGCTGGAAGATACACAAAATACATGTGTTGCTTTTGAATTGGGGCATCAGTTAAAAGTTTGTTTCGAATTTCAACTGATTTTGCCTGCTTCTGCGATCTTGGTGATCCTATTGAAATCTAAAAGCAAGTAAATGAAAAGTTTGAGAGGATATCACAAGGTTTTACATGTACATTGTTCTTTCCACTTTAAGCGCTGTGTGAAAGTAAAATACGTGGAAGTTGTCAATGATGACACTCATAGATATCCTGCTATTACTAACCTACTAACCTGGGGCTTCCATGGCTCAGCTGGTAGAAGCCAGTATACCACTTCAAACCCACATAAGCCTTCCATTTATGAGGCCACGAGATCGACTACCAGGGAAGGCAACGACTGGCATTTTCTAGACTGGGTTGAAGTGGGATGGCTACCAGGAACCAACGGGAAGTCGGGGTTTCCTCTGCGCATTGAGCATTGTTTCCTTACCCAATAATCCTGGCAAATTGTCGTATAGGCGAAATAATTTTGAGCACAGCGTTAAACATCAAAATCAATTAATCAAACTAAGTGGCTCATCCCAACTACTTACTTTAAACTCTGGAAAAGTGATAATATGGCGAACCCTGATTTTTGCCGGACAGTCTCTTTTTTTCGTGTCTTGTGTTCGCAGACGTCTTTTAATGAAGCAGTGGTCTTCTTTTTGCTTAATGGTATGAAATAATGAATTGATTGTAAATGCTGTATTATAAACTAGTGTCCAAAAGAAACAATACCAACTTGTTTTCAAAATATTTTTGTTACGAATTGATTTTGTAATATGAAAACATGCCAATTCGTATTGCAGATCCCAAACACAGCGCATCAACCAAAAATACCGGGAACACTTGATCACTTCCGGGAGAATATGTAAATTTCGTGAAAGTGACATTGCCCTCATTAGCATGTTCTGCACGTGCAGAAAAGCTGTTTAAAAGGGCTGAGCATACACATTGATATCACAGCAACAGAAAGATCACAAGACATGCCACGTTTGACAGCCATCAATAGAGAGAGAGCCGTTGGAATGTTGCAACAAGGAGCGACACACGTTGATGTAGCCAGAAGGCCGGGCTGCGCACGCATCACTATCACCAGGTTGATGCAGCGGTTACGTCAGACTTCAGACAGGCCCAGGAGTGGAAGACTTTGAGACGTGTGGTTTGACATTTCCTGTTGTTTCTGTGATCGGTGCTCTAACGAAATGTTCATTTTTCGACCCCACCCATCTTTAAAGGCTTGTCATATTGATTGTACTGATTTGATTGAAATGAATTTTGGTTCAGAGGTTGTGAAAAGATTTCTCAAAAGAATAACACCAAACTTAAACTTCTGCATTGTTTAGTTTTTATTTTATGTCGTTGCAAACATGTGGTATCGTTTCTTTTGGACACTAGTGTATAAGAAGAAGTTTGTAACCTGTATCACATTTTTGTCTTATTTAAAAAGTAAGTGGTTATTTTTGTATAACATGCTGAACTGATTGGAATTGAAATACATTGTAACTGACTGATAATCGTTTTACATTATGAATATTTTCTTACTTGATTTAATCTTTTTTGTTTGTAATCTTCTTTTTTCTTCTTGTCCCTGTCTACACCATGTTGACATTCAAATAGTTTTTTGCCAATGATGATGAATGGAGTGCCGTCAGCGGGTAAGGCAGGCACTGCATTAGGAGAACAGTCCTCCCATCTAACACCATGTTTTACACTTTTCAAGTCTAAAATATAACGAATGCTTCAGCCATTATTTACAATTTTACATAGCTTTAATTTTGTCTCATTTTAATACATTGTACTGTTTCTTTGGATGCATGACAATAACTGTTATGGAGGGACTTATGGATTACACCATGTCTGTCCGTCCGCCCGTCTGTCACACTTTTTTCGATGTTGCTGTTTGTTTTCGTCATTCGTCGAATTTTGTCCAACGCAAATCTCAATATTCAGAAAATTCGTTTGAAACTTGACTGATATATGCTCACTACCAATGAGATGTCCACTGTCTGTCCGTCACACTTTTTTGTCCAGCGCATATCTCAGGGTTTTTTTCGGTGACATTGATATATTTCAAATTATTGCCCTTTGATTGAGACATTCGTCAAATTTTGTCCAGTGCATATCTTGGTTAATATTAAAAGGATTGGTTTGAAACATGATTGTTGTGTACTGTCAGGTTATTTTCCTGTGAAGTTGATATTTTTCGAGTTATTGCCCTTTGTTTACGTCATTTATCAATTTTTTACCAGAGCATAATTATCTCAGTTAATATTACACTCTATATGATAACAACCATGTAATTAATTATGCACTCGCTTCTGTTTTTTATTGGCGTTTTAGGTTTCCGTTTCTTCAATTGTTAACATTTGACAGAAGAAATAGGGAAAACCAAACTTTTTTGCCCGTAGGGACTTTGTATTACAACAAAATACTTAAAAAAATTTAGGTATAGTAGAAGTAATTCCCCCAAAATTCCATAACATCATCTATAATTTATATTACCTATTTCTGCCTCTTTACCAAACAATTTGTCCGTTTTGAGGGTCCTAAATTTGGAACTTGTCTTTGTCTCATATTCTATAAGAAGTGAATTCAGCACGCTGAAAGAGTCTGTTCGCCATACTTTGGAGGTACCTGGATTACTAAGTCAAAGAAATAAGGACGAAAATATTTAATTAGTATGATTTCTGTAATTAGATCGAAGTATAACTTTATTGCACGTTTGTTAACTTAGTTATTTGTATTGCTTATTAAAAAATAATTATGTCCTATCATTTTGTATGACCATTAACATTGTTTGATTATAAAATGGGTATAAACTGGCTGTGTGACAATATTATTAAATATTATTAAATTTTAGTGGTTGAATTGTTATGCAAATTTGATAAAATGTACCCTTTGCCATGTTTCTTGTTATTTGCTGTATCGGGTGTGTGTGTTGGAAGAAAGGGGGGGGGGGGGGTTGTTACTTCTAGAATTACCTTTTCTTAAACTCTTGTATATACAAAATTAAATGTTGCAATATTTACAAAAGAAAATATATAATGTTTTGGGTCTCTTGTTAGGATTTCCGCCTTTCTTTCTTTGAATTATGGTTAAATTTTTTACCACAAGTATGTATGTAAGTAAGAACTGTTGGTGATTAGTGCTGAAAGCCTACTTGTTGTGTATAGTTAAAAAAATGTCAATATTCATAATGTTCGTAAATAAAACAATTGTTGAAATAACAGTGTGTTGTGGCATTATTTTTTAATATTCATATTTAACTTGAAATTATATGTAAAAGTATTAAAGCTTATAGTTTTGCTTTAATTACGGAGCATTGTTCATTATTTTAGTTATCTTTAAAGTTATAATTATAAACATAGGCCTAGGCTATATCAGTATATGTAATGTATTATTTGTATATAAAAAAATTATAAATATACCGGCAGGCAATTACTAGGGGTAGTGCTCTAGCTTACTAAATATGTCTATGATTTTAGCCTTTCCATCATAAATATCTTGTGATTTAATGATAGTGATACTGGGCTACTGGGTATATTAAAATTTCAGTTATCATTAGATCATTTATTAATAATACCGTAGACGGATAGGTAGGCCTACCTAACAAGTAACATAGTATAACGTATAACTTATACTTATACTTATAGTGCCGGTACTTAAAATAATTTGACGAACGACTACTCCCAAGAACTGGTATAAAACGTATATAACGTATTGTTTGTTTTGATTGGAATTTGCTGAGTTAATCAGTATTATATATTTACGTATTTCTTCATTTAACTTTAGTCTTAAAAACGCACACTTCGTAATTCCCGCCTAGTTGAAAATCCTGACAGCGCTCGGAATCCTCCGCGATCTCTGCCATGTTGGGATGGAGTTACAACACAGCGCCCTCTGGTGGCGTGCGGCGACATGATATCCACTGGTTTCGAACTATATAATATGGCAAAAGACAGACAAAGGAGTTTAGTTCTGATTAGCAGATCTTTTATGTTCTTTTTATGAGCATACATGTATTTAGAAATACATTCTTTGTGCCAGTGTGTGTTTAGATTAGAAAATATAAATCTATTTACGTATATCCAAGCATCCTACAGATTACTCTAGCATCATTGATGCCCCATCCATCGTCACAAACAATACCCCATTCTCCGAGATACTTCACCTCAACACGGCCGGAATGTTCGTCATCACCATCCACGATCCTGACTTCCACTGGAGACTGAGTACCTGAATAGTGCCACAAAACACACACAAACACACTCGACAATTACCGACCGTAATTAATCAGATTTTTTAAAACTCAAACTCCTCAATGCTTTTGTGAAAGGCCTATCCGGCTCAAAGTGATGTTTACCATGCAATGAACCGAACGCGAGATGTTTAACATACAATAAACCTAACGTGAGATGTTTACCATGCAATAAACCTAACGTGAAATGTTTAATGTGCAATAAACCTAAATGGAGATGTTTACCATGCAATAAACCTAACGTAAGCTGTTTACCATGCAATAAACCTAACATGACATGTTAACAATGCAATAAACCTAACGGGAGATGTTTACCATGCAATAAACCTAACGTGAGATGTTTACCATGCAATAAACCTAACGTGAAATGTTTACCATGCAATAAACCTAACGTGAGATGTTTAATGTGCAATAAACCTAAATGGAGATGTTTACCATGCAATAAACCTAACGTAAGCTGTTTACCATGCAATAAACCTAACATGACATGTTAACAATGCAATAAACCTAACGGGAGATGTTTACCATGCAATAAACCTAACGTGAGATGTTTACCATGCAATAAACATAAAGTGAGATGTTTACCAGGGAATAAACCTAACGTGACGTGTATCAGTTACTCTGAAAAGTTATATTATTACAAGGTACTGGCCAAAATGATCGTCAAGAGAATGCAAATCTTAAATATTTTATCATATATATTTCAAAACTGCTCAGAAAATCCGTTTTTGTATTTATCTATTTTTGTTAGGCTTTCACGTTTTCACGTGACGAGATTTTGATCCTTAAATGAAAATGATATTCCAAGAATCATATTTTTTAAAATAAAATACCGTTTAAAGTATAACTGACATACCACAGTGGATTTCATCGGAGAAATCATTACAATTATCTGTGCCATCACATTCCTGACTGTAAGGTATACACTTCCCATTGTCACATTCAAACAAGTCTACCTCGGTACAGTTGACTGAATAAAATACGGAGATGTGTTGAAATTAATGAAGGTATTTTACTGTCGACAAAGAAATGCCCCATCCAACTCCCAAAAGGTTATACGAAACAAAGACCCCATGCAGCAGTTAAAGTTCAGTGTGGAGTTGTATCTGTATATTTGTGTAGAAATGGAACATATACATTAGTATTAGACACATATTTTGATGATATGACAACCTAATCTTTGAAAGATGTAGATTTTTCACTTTTCTGATTTATTTTGCTAGAGCTATGATAGATAGAAATGTGTCCTAACATGATGCAAATATAAATAAAAACTCACTGGCTTGTATAGTTAATTCATAGTAATCATAGGTAAGCGAATCCTCTGGTCCATCCATTGTCAATCTATTCGCATCTGATAAGAAACATTCGTTTTCTCCAACTTTAAAACTGAAAGACCGACACACAAACCCCCTGGCTTCAACACACTTTTTAGCACACTGAAAAAGCAAAAATTAAAAGTTTAGGTCAATGAGTTTCTGCATAATGATATATCAATGATATATTTTTCATACTTTAGAATGACTAATAGTTACCAGTCTGTTAAAAGCAAAGAAAACAACTGCACAATTGCATTCGCATTTTAATCGGTGATTTTTTTAAAATCCCGTCAATAACTTGTACGGTATCAAGTTTTTAAGTTAGATGTATTATGAATTCGTATTTTTGTGACATGGCTGCTAAAATTTGAACTTTTTTTCATGAATTCAGATGTCTCGAAAAGTTGAGCGTTTCAAGTAGCTTGGAACGCTTCAGGGTTGACGCTGGAATAAAACAAATATTGATATACTCAGTGGCCAGCACGAAGCGATGATATGCTAATAATAGACATAATTCAAATCCCCCCCGATGCATGAGTTCATTTGAAGGGCTTAGTTGCTTATAAAAACTACCTATATCCCTGAGTTTGGTATTATAAGAAAGCTTTCATTTGGTACTTAGCTAATTCTGGTTCCATAAAATTTGATATATAATTGGCAGCTCATGCCACTTTAAGCATTTAATATGTAGTGGTATAAGATCCTTAAAAGAGGCTTAAAAACAAGAAACAAAACAAATGTTCCAGAGAATGGTAATTCACTATGGACCTGAAAATATATTAGTCCGGTAATAATATGTGTAACTTTCGAGTTAATGAGTTAGTGAGGTTATCATAATAGATTTCATATACTCACCTCTTCTAAAATGATATTAACATATCTCTCCTTCTCGTGTGCAGCGGGGGTCATTTTCCCCACAAGGTGAGTAAATGAGTCCAGTGTATAGTCTGTAACAGGAGTAAGTTTAAAATGGCATGAGCTGCCAAAATGTTGATATTTTGACGTTAAAATAGAATGTTTAAGCTATTGGCTATTTTTCTCAAGAGGTATAATTCAGAAGCTTTTTAGTGCTTCTAGTCTCGAAAATATTGTACGACAAATTATTGTTGTCAACTAACTTAGGCTTAGACTGAATGAATGGTCGTCCGGTTATTTAAATTTTGTTTTCTTTTCGAACACGTTTTCGGTTCGTACAGGTGCATACTGTATGAATATTCCTCATTCCAACGCCAATCATTTAGTTTTTCGATGGCCTTCAAAGCCTCTTGCTGTCGTGACGATCAGAAATTATGAAAAAAGTGTGAATTTTGGCAGCTCATGCCCGTTTAAGGATTGGTTCTGAGATTACAGATAATATCTTTGGAGACTTTCTATAGGATAACTTATTGTGGATATTGACGCTATACATTCAAGCTGTACTCTGTCTGCAAACAATATTGGGAAGGGTTGAACTGTCTGTCAAGAGGTGACTACAATGACTTCTGTATACGGCAGCCATGTCTGTCACCTTCGGATCAGGAAAAACTTGGAATTACTACATGTACCTTATTGGTTCCGAGTTTATGGCGATTGTCAATTCTGATTGCCAAGAGAAGTTGAGCGTTTGAAGAACCTTGGGTAACTCAATTATTGGCGTTGAAATAAAAAAAATGTCATCAAAGCCCTTAACTTGTAAGAACCGAAGATGCAGGACAAAATTCAAATAGCAGGGATTTATGAGTTCATTTTAGGGTTTTGGTTGTTTATAAAAACTACCTTTAGGTAAAGTTTCCAGATTGGTATCAGAAGAAAGCTCTTATTTTTTGCTTCTTGAAAAAATTACAAAAATCTGTTTGTTTGGGTGAACAAAGGTGCATCCTTGGATACCCTTTGTTAACAAGTAAAGTGTAAGTATAAGTTTCAATCGTTTGTTTACACTAAGGTTTTTATTGCTATTTCACTTCAAATTATTTTTTTCACATACCACAGTTTTCCTCATCTTCTCCATTATTGCAATCATCCTCACCATCACAGTGCCATGCTTTCGGAATACACCTATACAGGGGTATAACAAACATTGTAATCGATAAAATGGTCCTGACAGTCACACTTGTCCCTCCGAGCCAATGCCTTAGGAAGCTAGTGAAAGTTATACTGGATGTAAATCTGTGTTTAACACTATCAGAACTAACGCCAGGTCGAAACCGGGCCATCAGTACGTCATCTTTAAAAGACAGCGCCCAGAAATTTAGATACAGTATTTCAACCGAAACAACCATTCGGGCTTTTGCAAGGCATACAAATAACATTTGCGAATAAGCTTTTTGATTTTTATAAACCGTTCAAACCCGGTAATTAAATGTACTCCCTTATGCGACTTACTAACACTTTGCTAATCATATTTCTCTGTTTTACTTTGCCTCTGAACACACGGTTTCCTTGTGTGATTTGACTGAAAACAGCTACTTAGATTTGAGGTTATACCATAGTATTCAATTGTATATATACTTACAGATTGTGTGTATGGCAATGAAACCGATCATTAGGGCAATTAGGGACAGCGGTCGTGTCTGAAACAAAAATATATATATTTTGAAATGTATATTGTAGTTGGGTATTGGAACAATTGATAAACAAGTAGAAGAGTCGGTGATTTCCACCGGGCAGAGTCCGGTTTGTTCTCCGCCATTAACCCTGAAAACGTAGCTATATAAGTAAATAATCTTGAGTGCGCGGCGTAAAACACCATGGACTGTTTATTGGTCAACAGGTTTCTAGTAGCATCAAATATATCGGATAACGGCAGCAGGTTCCCATGAATAGATTAATACAAGATATCTTGTTCTTTCAAGATTTGTCGAACTCAAACTCAATGTGTCTTCAAATTTAGACACAGAACCGAATGTTAATTGTAAGGTCTCTAGTTGCATCAAATATATCGGATAACGGCAGCAATCGGGTTTGCATGGACACATTGCCCCTTCGAGAATGTGTCTCCACATTCAGCCGGAGACTCTTGGGCAGAGAGATTCTGACGACCTCGTTATTGACATTTTATGAAAGATGTGATGGTATGTATTTTCCTTGCATTCTAATACAGTGCCCAAAGAGGGATTTTTTCCTACACCCGTCAGTTCAGATTATATCCGGTGAAAGAGGACGCTTTTAAAAATTTTAAATGACGTTCACTTTCCATATGACGCATTACGTTCCACAACGTTAGATCTGAGCGTCATAGAAAATCGTCTAAGTACTTGAATAAGTACTTCACCGACCAGTGATAGGAACAAGGGGTGGACAAGGGGTATGTGCCTATATTTTTAACATAGATTCTTGTTGGAGATAATTTGCGCCAGCTTTTTAAGATAGGTCGCTGGGGAGGTGGGCGGAGATGCATTGTAGTGCCTTGACCCATCCCAGCAGATTTCGTATGAACTTACCTGGTGGATTAGTTGTTGTTACCGGGGTTTCTGTAACAGTAATATTGGAACATTTCTGTATAGAACAGAAGCCGAATTTGTTCTGATCAATGTTCACCCAGCACCAGGGTCGAGAGTCGTTGTCTGGGTTCCGGCAGTAATTGTGGTTGCCAAGGCCCTGAAACATAACGATCACAACTACTTTATCCAAGTAGTATTTGTCACAATTACATTTGAAGAGTTTGGTCACTGAATAAGATGAAACACCTTAGGCCTCAGGTATGGGAAAAAATATATGTAATGTGGGTAACAATAGATGTTTTGAATGCTTAACTTCATTTGGGAATTTTAACCTTCTTTTGGCAAAACTAAATGACCAAATAACGGAATTCTACAAAAAAATCAATGATTAGTTTACACAAGTAGTGTTAGCCCGAAAAACGACAGTTTCATATTGACTCAATATTTATTTTACCATCATCACAAATCCTTATGTTTCAGCATGTGACCATTTTCTAAATTCCGTCTGATAAATTGCATTTTTAAAACAGTTTATTAATAGAGCCGGGGAGTTCCCACAAGAGATTTCGCGAGATCCAGTGAAGATGACGTTTTTTGATGACGCTGTCTGTTCGATTGACGTATTTTGTTCTAAAACGTCAGAACTGAGCGTCACATTCGAACGATAAAGGCTTCCCACGTGCGCAATGACAACGTCGGTGATAGGAAATTAGTGGAATTCTCACCTACCCGAATAAGGATAAGCACTTGAGCGTTAGACCTGGAGGACCTATGACCAAGAGAGCAAATCCATTTTTACTTTCAATCTGAATGATCTACGTTTAGCGGAGCAAATTTGTGTTCGCCTTTAACCTGAAAGTTATTTTGTAGAAGAAAATTGTCTTTATTTTCTATTTTCATTGACCGGAAACCATACCAGAAACGAGCGAAAACAGCCAAGAATTTAGTTTGCTCCGAATGGTGTAATACACAAGACAGACTGCTTGTAGGCCATTTTGAATGACTACCGAAAAGGTACGTGTTGGCTTTTGATACAGACATCATATCATTTGATTAGCACGTTGGGTGTTATGGAATAAGGGCCATACTTTCGAAGAACAAGTCGTGTTGACCCTGAGCAATAAAGGCTATGATTTCGAAGATCCAGTTAGTGCTATTTTAGACAATAAGCGCCACGGTTTCAAATGTTGACTTCAAGGCAGCAAGGGTCCTTATTTCTCAGGTCCGTAATGATTTTAGGCAATACGCGCCACGGTTTCAAACAGCGGGCACATGTTGACTTTTGGGCAACGAGGGTCCGGATTTCTCAGGTCCGTGATGATTTTAGGTAATAAGCGCCACGGTTTCAAACAGCGGGCACATGTTGACTTTTGGGCAACGAGGGTCCGGATTTCTCAGGTCCGTGATGATTTTAGGCAATAAGCGCCACGGTTTCAAACAGCGGGCACTTGTTGACTTTTGGACAGCAAGGGTCCTTATTTCTCAGGTCCGTGATGATTTTAGGCAATACGTGCCACGGTTTCAAACAGCGGGCACATGTTGACTTTTGGGCAACGAGGGTTCGGATTTCTCAGGTCCGTGATGATTTTAGACAATAAGCGCCAAGGTATCAAACAGTGGATTTGTATTCACGTTAAAGGCCTATGTAGGAAAAAAGGGTCCGCATTTCGTAAATCCATGGTGGTTTTAGACAAAAAGAGCCCCGGTTTCAAACAGCAGGTTCGTATTGTCTTTTGGGCATTAAGAGTCATGATTTCGAAGATATAGTCCGTTATGATTTAAGGCAATAAACGTCACGTTTTCGAACAGCCGCTCCATGAATTCGAACAGCAGTTACACGTTGCATTCGGACCAGAAAGATCAATGTTTCTTAGCACAAATATGTTTGTTGACTTTTGACATCCGGCTACATGACAAGATGTCTTTTAAATGCGTCAAAATCTTGTTGGCCTCGGCTTTTTATAATTACAAATTCTAAAAAAATCTGATAGGGTGATAAAATGCAAAGATTTGTCCTTACATTGTTTTCTCTAACATTAATACACATAAATACCTGTCCATATCTTAAGCTGAGGTTTATATATTTAGATAATCCAACATAACAAACCTTGCCAGGATGTGTGTCCGGGTTTATCTTGGCAGCAAGGGACCATGAGACACAGTCCGTCCCACGGTCCGTCTGACTGACAGTACCCCGGTAATCTTCTCCTCGACCTCTATAGCATTCTGAAAATATTCACAATGAAACAATCCTTCCATACAAAGTTATTCTTTTATTTGTTGGCAAGAAAGCTAAAAAATAAAATTGAACGTAAAAAATATATTTCATGTCTTCTCCTGAAAACGAAATTGATTGTATTACACCTATTCTTCTTGGTGTCATAAAGTAAATGCATCAAAGATTACCTTTTCGGTTGACTGTGGCCACTTTGTCCTTTTCACAAATAAAACTAGTGAGAACGTTGCACCGTATATCATTCCAGTAAAAGTAGTTAACATCCGCACTTGAAATATTCGGCCTTGGATATCGACTTTGTAAGGCAAGACAGTTCTGTTGCCAGCCGTTTGAAGGTTGTCTACCCTCCCCTGATGGAAACCAACCTAAAGTAATGAACTAATTGGTGAGCATTATGTTATACAGTTATGGATTGATGAGGGGCATGGTAGCATTCAACAGCTAAGGTCATATGACAACAAAGTACGAGACGACCAAAAGCTCGAACCCCCACCCTACCCATCCTAATTACTGAGCATTATGTTAACTTATATAGTTATGGATTGATGAGGAGCATGGTAGCATTCAACAGGTCATATGGCAACAAAGTACCAACCGACCAAAAGATCACCTTTCAGCCCACCTATCATTATGGCTCAACAGATGAGAGAAATTCAGGGGGGGGGGATAGCAAACATGGCTAAAGGAAAGCCACAATGCCCAATGCCCACCACCAGAGGGTTATGTCTACAGGCTGGTATCGGGCTAACACATGGTTTCCTTGTATCAAAGAACAAAAGTATACATGTTTTCTATCCTTTGATCTCTAACCTTATAGATAAAGCAATGTTTGCCAAATTGCCATAGATTTTGATCTGAATTTGATGAAAATGTATCCAGCTTGTGTGAAAATATGTAATGAAGTTTTAAACGTAATATATTTCTAACCTGGGAACCACTTGGTGACCGAGATGGGTTCTTGATTGTCGGTCCAAACCCATTGGCCAGTCTCTTTCTTTCCACTTGTATACCAAACTGTTTCATCTGTAATATTGGAGAGTATATCTCTGAGCCACACATAGTATATGCAGTTGAAATAAACTAAATATCAAACAACATCATTTTTATCTAACAATGCTGCTTTATGATATATTTAACGGCATACTGACCGATTACCATGTTGTGCTGCAACTCGACCGATTAATTCGTTCTCCCCGTGTCTCGCGATGTTTAAAGTGGCATGAGCAATCGTATTCTCGCGAGATCTCCCTTAGACGTGGCTAAAATTTCCGATAAAAATGTCTCACTGGAGGGATGACACGCAGGTTGGAAGCTAATGGAGGCTATACGCGCTATTTACCTTCTGCTCTAGGGATGTGGTCTTCACACCCAAAGTGACATTTTTACTTCAATATGTTCGCCCTGTGAAGCCAGATGGACTCTGAAGTTTCATACTTACAAGTATCTTTTTATTTTGTTAAAATACACTTTTGATTTGGCTAACGATATCTTGAATAAATTGTATAGCTTATCGCCATTATTGGTGATTTCTTATCGCCAGAATGTTGCCCTTTATGATCACAATCGTTTCTGCAACATCAGTTTGCCAACAATCTCCCTACACCAATGATTTTATCGTTGATCTTTCCAGGGGGTGCTGAACTTTTTTCTTTGCGTATATTTCAGAACTTCAAGCAAACAACCAACATGGAAGTAACTGTCATACGTCAAATGCTATTCCAAACTTACTTGATTGTATCCGGCGGATCATGTTAGACAGGAAGTTATTTTCTTTCACGGTTTCCACACGAACAAGATGGGAATCGCGTCTTTCACAGTTTTCCTTGGCTGTGGTAAAGGAAGCACGAGCACGGAACACACGATAACAGCTGTTTTCCCCGGCTACCCAGTCTTCCTCGCACCCTGAAAATGTAGTTGCAGAAATGTTAAAGGCCCACTTGCCGCCGTAGCCTGTTTAAATTTGCTAAGAAAACCAATTTACATGAGCTTACTACGACTGATACCACTAAACTTAAACATAGGACACATAAAGCATGTCTAGTTAATAGCTTCAGCGTGTAGAAATGGGATGACGTAAGGGCCTACGTAAAATTACACTGTGCCGTTAGTTCACTCACTCGACTGAAACATAACATCGCCTATGCGAGCAGATTGGTTTGTTTACGTTCCGGGCACCTAACAATTCAAATTTTCAAATTCAAATTAAAAATACAAAGTGACGTCCAAACTTTTAAATTTTGGTAAAAATAGAAAGTTCCTAACTTATATTGTCTGGGAAAAATACAGAAAACGGTCTTTCTTTTTTATTGTAAACAATATTCCTGATTTTCGCGGCAAGTGTGCTTTTAACAAATGCTTAAAAAACACAGCACACACACGCACACTATTTTTCCTCATTTTCCAGCCAAAAATAGGTCTAATCTTATCATTTTAACAATTATTCTTCCGAAAAGAATTAGAGTAGGCCCATAAACATAGGATATATTTAATTTTGGACGGTGAAACACTTCAGACCCCTATCTTAAATAACAATAACGAATTTAAATCTTATTTTACATGTACATGTACTCCCTTTTTACTTATTGTTTGTGGTAACCGCGTGCTACCTGTGTTGAGACGACAGATGGCGCCAGCCACTTCCGTTAAGCCACAATCATGATCCAAGGAATAGTCACAGGCATGAAGTGAATTCTCATCGCCATTACAGTCCATATCATCCATTACAAAATCACTGGTCAAATAACCGGCTGTTCCGAAAAATGAATTCCGTGTAGCCTGGGTGGCACCCCTACAAAGGCAATTGATGACAATACTGGGTGAAATTAAAATCTTTATTTCTAATTGTCAATTCTCAGAACTGAATCGCATGCCATTGACCTCTTATTCGACACATTGGCAAATAAGGAACTACTGCTCAATTAAAAAAAACATAGTTATTTCTCGAAAGGGAAAGTATCTATACTTAAAGTGGCATGAGCTGCCAAAATTCACACTTTTTTCATAGTTTCTGATCTTCACGACAGTACGAGGATTTGAAGGCCATCGAAAAACTAAATGATTGGCGTTGGAATGAGGGAAATCCATACAGTATGTGGCCTGTACGAACCGAAAACGTGTTTGAAAAGTAAACAAAATTTAAATAACCGGGACGACCATTCATTCATTCTAAGGCAAAGTTAGTTTAAAACAATACTTTATCGTACATTTTCGAGACTAGAAGCACTAAAAAGCTTCTAAATTATACGTCTTGAGAAAAATAGCCGATAATTTCAACGTTCTGTTTCAACGTCAAAATATCAACATTTTGGCAGCTCATGCCCCTTTAAATAATGCCGAAGAGTTAGAGAAAAGTTCAGAATTATGTTGTACATATTACCAACATAACATGTAAGACTCCTATAAAGAAAAGACCCAGTAAAATAACCAACAGCTAACAAGATGAATAAAAAAATCTACGTTATAAAATTTTTCACCTGGTAAAGCCGAGTTGTCGACAAGCCACAGCGGCATCAATGACATCCCAATCATCATCACATACCAAACCCCAGCTATGGTTTCGGTACACTTCCAGTAATCCAGCATTGTAAAAACTGGAATTTCCCCGAAGTCTAAGAAAACAAAACTAACCAAATTCAAGCTGAACTTCCACTATTTCAATTGTTATATATTAGCAATGGAGAACGATGCTACCCTCTGTAAATCCAGAATAGTTTGTTTGAGAGATGTTATATAGAAGAATATATAAAGAAAGATGTCTGTGTAGTATTTATAGCAAAGGTATGTTATGGACTTGATGCACATCTAGTAATACACCAAACAGTTCTCTTCATAATTCCGTTATTTATTTATTTTTATTTTCCCATACTTAAGAGGGATTATCAATTATTGCTAAGTTTTAACCTTACATGTTAATGATCTTTATTACCGGTACTTCAGCTTTATTATAACTGTTGATGCCCATAGACTATAGATACGGGGTTCTAATTAAATGATCAGGGTAAAATGCTATTATTATACCACCAATAATGTTAATGTCAGATAAGTCATACCTTATATGCTCTCCACTGTAAGGAGGTATAAAGTGTTTCACAGCGCCACCTGCCTTTTGTAGTTGTAATGAATTTGGTGACTCTAAAGGTGTTGTTGTTGTTTCATTCTGCGAGTTTGGTATAGGACGACGCCGGCGCTGCAAAAAAATGACAGGTTTCACTGTGAAAATTCTAAAAATGAAACACCTTTTTTATAGAAATTAATACGCTTATTCTGTTTCTAAGGATACTGAGAATATACGTTTTCAGACTTACGTTATGTCTTCTTCTGTGCCAGGGACGGTCTGAAAAAAAAAACACATTAAACATATTTCTCAACTGGAAAACAAGTATGGATAGCTTTAGATAAGGTAAGATAGCCCAACTCAAAGTACAAGCCGAGGCATTGGGAAAAAATGTTGAATTTTTCGCAGTGCTATGAATCTTCATGAAAAAAACCAATGTGTGAGTGTTTTAAATATATCTGAAAGTAAAACCGTTCATTCTGTTATCTTTTGATTGCCTCTGAATGAGATACCTTTCATTGTTTAACTCTAAAAATGCTATGAAAGAAAGCTCGTTCCGTCCATCAACTTTGAAATGCCTCTGAATATAATGCGGTTCAATCTGACATGTTTAAATGTCTGTCAATGAAAAGCCGTACTTTCTACTAACTTTTAAATACTAACTTTTCAATTTGTGAACATGTAAATGCCTCTGAATGAAACACTGACCAAAGAATGAAAGACTGTTCAGTTTGTCAAACGTTATTGCCTCTAAATGAAAGCTCATCCATTTGGTCAACCTTTAAATGCCTCTAAATGAATGTATTGGGTCAAAGTTGAAATGTCTCTGAATGAGAGACCGTTTATTTGGTCAAAGTTGAAATGTCTCTGAATGAGAGGCCGTTTATTGGGTCAAAGTTGAAATGTCTCTGAATGAGAGACCGTTTATTTGGTCAAAGTTGAAATGTCTCTGAATGAGAGGCCGTTTATTTGGTCAAAAGTGAAATGTCTCTGAATGAGAGGCCGTTTATTGGGTCAAAGTTGAAATGTCTCTGAATGAGAGACCGTTTATTTGGTCAATGTTGAAATGTCTCTGAATGAGAGATCGTTTATTGGGTCAAAGTTGAAATGTCTCTGAATGAGAGACCGTTTATTATTGGGTCAAAGTTGAAATGTCTCTGAATGAGAGACCGTTTATTGGGTCAATTTTGAAATGTCTCTGAATGAGAGATATTTTATTGGGTCAAAGTTGAAATGTCTCTGAATGAGAGATCGTTTATTGGGTCAAAGTTGAAATGTCTCTGAATGAGAGATCGTTTATTGGGTCAAAGTTGAAATGTCTCTGAATGAGAGACCGTTTATTATTGGGTCAAAGTTGAAATGTCTCTGAATGAGAGACCGTTTATTGGGTACAAGTTTAAATGCCTCTCAAAGAGAGACCGTTTATTGGGTCAAATTGAAAATCTCTGAATGAGAGACCGTTTACTGGGTCAAATTGAAAATCTCTGAATAAAAGATCCTAACTTCTATTAACTTTTGAATGCACCGGAATGAAGAATCTGTCTATAATGTCAACTGTTTATTAACTCTAAAATAACCCTGAAAGAAAGAGCTTTACATCTGTTAATTTTGAAATGCCCCTTAGAAAGGCCATTTGGTCTGCCAGGTCCAAATGTATTCACATTCAGCAATCTTTTAAATGCCTCTGAATGACAGTCCGTGCATTATACCAATGTTTAAATGCCTCTGAATGAAAGTCCGTGCATTATACCAATGTTTAAATGCCTCTGAATGAAAGTCCGTGCATTATACCAATGTTTAAATGCCTCTGAATGAAAGTCCGTGCATTATACCAATGTTGAAATGCCTCTGAATGACAGTCCGTGCATTATACCAATGTTTAAATGCCTCTGAATGATAGTCCGTGCATTATACCAATGTTTAAATGCCTCTGAATGATAGTCCGTGCATTATACCAATGTTTAAATGCCTCTGAATGATAGTCCGTACATTATACCAATATTTAAATGCCTCTGAATGAAAGTCCGTGCATTATGCCTCTGAATGACAGTCCGTGCAGTATACCAATGTTTAAATCCCTCTGGATGACAGTCCGTGCAGTATACCAATGTTTAAATCCCTCTGGATGACAGTCCGTGCATTATGCCTCTGAATGACAGTCCGTGCATTATACCAATGTTTAAATCCCTCTGGATGACAGTCCGTGCATTATACCAATGTTTAAATGCCTCTGAATGAAAGTCCGTGCATTATACCAATGTTTAAATGCCTCTGAATGATAGTCCGTACATTATACCAATATTTAAATGCCTCTGAATGAAAGTCCGTGCATTATGCCTCTGAATGACAGTCCGTGCAGTATACCAATGTTTAAATCCCTCTGGATGACAGTCCGTGCAGTATACCAATGTTTAAATCCCTCTGGATGACAGTCCGTGCATTATGCCTCTGAATGACAGTCCGTGCATTATACCAATGTTTAAATGCCTCTGGATGACAGTCCGTGCATTATACCAATGTTTAAATGCCCCTGAATGAAAGGCGGTATAATAAATAAAAGACTGTTCATTCTGACAAATTTTAATGGTCTGCCTATGGAATTTTATAATCTCTAACTGTCTCTGAACGACAATTAAATTTTCCTTAACACGGGACAATAAAGCTTTCCCTTTAGTCACACGGTTATCTATACTGACTAATAAAGAATAAATTCAAAACTAAATGTTTCAAGACTAAATATTTTGTTGATTGCATTCTATAGAAAACGCCATTTGGTTCGACACTCACCTCGTCCAGGTCTATGACGTTCCTAGTACAAATAGAAAGAGGAGATATTAATAAAGTGCCAGCCTTAATTATAAATAGCTAAAGTAGTACAATTGTATGCTCTAAATCAGGATATCTACTCAACTGAACACAGAACATATTTCTGTAAAAGTGCCAACTAAAGCTGTTCGTTTAAAAACTTTCGTTGTTATTTTATTTTAGCTCAAAATACATAGCTCTTAAAACGAGGAAAAACTACTAATATATAGAGAATGGTTTGCCTCTGTGTAGGTTGATGTACGCATACTGTCTTCTGCTTATTATATCTATAAACACTGAAACACACGGGCATAAGGAAAATATTCTTATCTAAAATTATTATACGTGGAATAATGTGATTTTCCTGGTTTATATATGTACAATTGCTTGTAACAGTGATCCGTAATTGCCATGAACACGTCATTTTTTAAATCACAAAGAGTACTGAATGTATTAAAACCTATTGAGGTACATGCTATGGACTATTGACGAAATGTCTTCTTAACAATTATACACGCAACAACTCGAACAAAATATTTCGGCACTTTATTTTGCCACCATCAGGAGACTATCCTAATAATGCTGAGACAATAAAGTGCCGAATATTGAGTTAAAATTGAGTTCGTTTTTCGGAGGTACGGTACTCGTGTGTTCTGTAAAACCTTCTGGTAAAACGTATTAGTGGAAATGAAGATTTTTAGCCTAAATATATAGCGCTTTTAATTCACAGTGTGTCTTCTACATAGAGGATGATGTGAAATCAATTTGTACCCAGAGGAAGGGTTCATTTTAATAGATGCATTATAATGTAAACAAAATGCTTTACATCCGTTTCTCATATGAAATTCTGTTGATAACAGTATACATGTAGGTTCTACTTACCCTGTCTCTATCTCTCCTTCGACATTCCACTAACGTCGTGATTAGCAAGAAGAAAACAAGAATTATCAAAAAGCCTTTCATAACTGACCCTTCTCTGCGACTCCGATCATACGTAAATGTTGGGTGATTTTGTAAGTAATTTCAAAATGACATTAGTCAGAGTGTTTGGGAGTTAAAGCAATGGTCATATTAGGTTATCCATAAGAGATCATCCACTGTCACAACACGGACCTATTTCTTCCTACAGCTTATCAAATTACATCGACGACAATATTTGACATAGCATTGATATACGTTGTCTCTACTCGGGTGACATTTGTTTTGAAAATGGCGGGATCTCTGTGTCTCCATAAGGACACCGTATACAACACACAAACAACTTTTATAACCATGCGTATATAAGATAAAGGTGACATTCGCTATCATATTATATAAACACCTCTATAGAATTTTCTCGTGTAGCGGGGATGTGTGAGGGCGTTTTCTTAATGTATTCAATTAGCGACTATACCATCCGTATTTAAGTGGCATGAGCTGTCAAATTTCTAGTAATTTGGTTTTTAAAAACCTAAAATATGAAATATATCACACATCAAGTTCTTGAAAGCCTCATTATTCTATATACAAACCAAAATCTACTAGAGATTTGTTCCCTATACTTTTTAAAATTTTTTTCCAAACTACAGCTGTAAAATAAAACACTCAAGTTTTCCAGAATTAAAAAGTATACCGTGACATGCGCACAAACGGCTTAAATGATATATACCAGGCATATGTCGTCCAAACGAACTAATAAACGACTCTATATAGAGACTGAATGAGAGAAATACGAGTGAAGGATTTGAGATTGTCAACGAAGAGCAACAAGTGATTGCTATCCAACTTAATTTGATGTTTCGGCTTGTGTCCGGATTTCATTCGTGTGTACACTTTTGCATCGCCATTTAGAATTTGTTAATACAGCTGGACCCAATGTTTATTGGGGCCTCCGTGGCTCAGTAGGTAGAGTGCTGGACGCTCAATCCGAACAACCTTCCACCAATGGGTGGAGGGTTCGAATCCCACTCAGTCCAAACAAAACTCAAACGACCTATGTGGGATGGTTGCCAGTTACCAACGGAAGGTCGTGGGTTTCCTGCGGGCATAGAACCCGGTTTCCTCCCACAATAAAACTGGCAAAACCGCCATATAAGTGAAATAATCTTGAGCGCGGCGTAAAACACCAAACAATCAATCAATCAACCAATGTTTATTTGTAGCGATTTTACTTATTCTTGTGTAAATTGACTTTCTACACATCTTTCTGAATCACTACGGCCTCAGTATTTTTCTTTTAGATTTTCTTCTCATAAAACTCGGATTAATGCAAAGATTATATGGTTTCATAGGGCTGAATCAAGTTAGTTTGTGTTCTACGGGAAGCGTTTGCATCATATTCACATTTATTGTAATTGTTTACATGGGTGATTACAAAGTTAGAAATTGGGGACAAAAGCATTATTTCGACTAAATTTCATTTTGTATTTGAGAAGTGTTATAAAGTGTCCTTAGGTAAGCAACTCCGGTATGGCATGTGTGACAAGAGCCTTACCATAACGAGGCCAAGTTCTGTCACAAACTTCAAAGGTCACCTGTCAGTTTGTCTAAAGTTCATCACGACAATCAATCAGCGTAAACAGTGCGAATAAACATAGTTACCTGAAATCTGTTATGGCTGATAGCGTCCTTTTCAACTTTCGGCTTGTAAATAGCTTTTCCAACAAGTGACAAATGAAAAGCGAGCAGCCAAGAAGATTTTCCCTGTTCTGGTGTGTTCGTGTGTTCATGGATATAGGCCTATAAGATTTATTGTTGTACGCATAAAACAAACCCCAGTGATGCATCAGTTTATGAACATCAATCTTTTCTTAACCCATACGGGGCCTCAGTGGCTTAGTAGATAGAGTGTTGGACGCTTAATCCGAACAGCCTTCCACCACTGGGTCGCGGTTCAAATCCCACTCAGTCCCCAAAAAAATTGGAAAATTTTCTGACTGGGTTTTCACTCGAACCATCTATGTGGGATGGTTGCCAGTTACCACCGGAAGGTCGTAGGTTTCCTGCGGGCATAGAACCCGGTTTCCTCCCACAATAAAACTGACAACGCCGCTATATAAGTGGAATATAATCTTGAGCGCGGCGTAAAACACCAAACAATCAATCAGTCAATCTTAACCCATACTCCTCCAGGAATGAAAATGGTAACATTTAATCGTATCAGTAGTTAACATTATACTATTAAGAAAACAAAGGTATTTAGTTCACAGTCCACTGAGGTGCTATTCCTGGAATTATATCTCCCCAATTAGTTGTTACATTTTGAGTGCAAGTCACGGTAGAATATATAATTTGATCATCAATGTAGGAAGTAAAAGGTGATAATCTTTCCTAAACAGGTTTGGTTATTTTAGGTACCTTTCTACAATAAGTAAAGTAAACACGCCCAGTTTAGGTATGGATATAAATATATTTTATGCTGGTAGACAAACTATTCTTCCTTGGTTTAAACAGAATAAGATAATTGTTTATCATTTTATGAAGAAGTGAAAAAGACCTTTCGTGGATCTACAAATGTACTCTAAATTCGGTCTTTTTGCATAAATCCCGATTGTCAAGAGTAATCTCCTTTTAAATTAGTTTTTACCAATAACATTTTTGTTACCACTAAGTAGGCCGAGGCCAGATATTTGATTATTTCGATTTTTGGAAACTCAATTTCAGTTTTTGAAATTAGACATTCGAAACTTACATTCCAATTTCCAAATTCAAGTTTCAAATATTGAAGATTGAATTTCGAAACTTGAAATTCGAATTTGGAAATTGGAATGTGAGTTTCGAAACTCGAATTCCAATTTCAAAGTTCCAATTTCGAATCTGTACGTGTTGGCCAACTATAAATCCCTGAATTTGGCAAAGGATATAAGCGTGAATTCCTCTTTAACCAGGAAAGCATATGCACGTTTCATGTTGTCCTCTACGACTATCTTTGATTGTTAAGTCGCCATGTTTTGTTATTCGTATACCAGTATACTCGCAATTCATTTTTCTTAAAATTGAAATGGGATTTCCCGATTTCGAATTTAAAATTTGAAATACAATTTTCTAATTTCACATTTTGAAATGCAATTTTCTAATTTCTAGTTTCTCATTTTGAAATTAGAAATTCAAATGAATCCTTTGGGTTCACCAATAAATTAAGAATACTAATCTACATATAAAATGATATCTATAAAAAAAATATGCAAATCTTTGAGTCGAATGTCACCGCATTCATTTTGCGATAAATATTATAATACTCAACTCTGGCATTTAATCTTATACGCCAATGAACCTAAGTTAGAATTGAAATGTCCCTAAGCTTAGCCAGTATATACATTTTCAATCAAAATATGTTTATCGAATGATGTATGTGTTGTACAATTTTAATAGCTGCCCCATTAATGATGATATGAATTCTAACTGAAGCAACTATCTATGACTTTTTAATACCCTTTAGTCTAGCACATCTACGCAATGGTTTCTAGTTTTTTGTCCCCCCGACCAATTATTTTACTTATCATAAAGGGATTTATTTATCGGGTCCATTAATAATAGTCGTACTATAATAAACATTTGTAAAAAAAGGCCATTGACCGTTTTCCACTTCATCGCGTCGAGTCAAAGTTTGTACATATATAACCTAGTGATTAAAGTAATTAAGTTGAAACAGCTGTTACTTATACTATATATAGTGATATTTGGAATCCAGATTTGAGGAAAAGGTGTGTTGACAAGCCAGAGTCAGTAAGAGGGAAAATGAACAACCTTAAAATGTTACCGGGAATTATTTATTTTGCTGTGTGTGTTTTGTATACTTGTGAATCCTTTTCAGTTCAGACGCAGCCTCCGCCAACATCACCAGCCCCACCTGCATGTGAATATGAAGGACAATACTATGAGCCAGGGAGCGACTTTCAACCTAATGCTTGTACATGGTGTACATGTCCTGAAGAGGGAGGGCTTACAATGTGTGCAATGGCCACGTGTTCTTTTCTTCAGTGTGTGGATAGCACTACAATAGAAGGACAATGCTGCCCTTCCTGTCCAAATGGTATGTGTGTTTCTTGTCAAAATATATGCGGTTTAAATATTAACCTACTTCTTGCTTTATTATTTTCATGGAAAGTACTTTTAGTATATGTGAACACTTCGAATGTGACATCGTCTGAAGGAATCTGAAATCCAAGCAAAATAGTCAAATCTATTAGAATATTCTCATGCCAATAATTGACTTTCACTATTTCAACAGGCCCAAACTGCTATGCAGGGGACATTATCATCCCAGTTGGTAATGACGTGGTTGTTGGAGATTCTATTTGTAGATGTGAAGGGTATTACGAGCATGCTATTTGTTGGTCAAGAGGATGTCTCTATTCTGGAATCCGTTATGAAGCAGGCACAGATTTCAGCCCATCTCCTTGTGAATTCTGCCATTGTCCAGGAGATAATTCTGAAGCGTTCTGTGCCATCCTTGATTGTGCAGAACCACAGTGTGTCGATCAACATGTTGAGGACGACCAATGTTGCCCCATATGTCCACACGGTACGTTTCCTTTTTTGACGCTCAGATCATTGATGATAGGATATCAAATGATAAAGAATCAAATATATTTGGTACTTAAAAGACCAAAATCCATCCTCTGGATGGAATTTTATAAACATTGATTTGAAATAATTTTACTAGTATTAATTAACCTTTTTGTTTTGTCCATTAGGTCCAAACTGTTACTTGGGTACCCAGATCATCCCGGCTGGCGTGGAATATAACGACAATGGCCGAATCTGTGTATGCCCTGGCGGATTTCATAACCAAGCTATTTGTACTGAGACAGTCACACTACCTTAAACACTACTGCTGTCTTGAGGACAAAAACATAGTATCGTCGTTTTCTGTCTGTAAAATATAATGTAAAACCTCATGAATGCCTTGAACGTTTATAGATTATGTATAACCAACCCAGTTTACAGTCAATTATGACGCCTACTAGTGTTAGAATACTAAAACAAAGTTCGGAAACCCATTGTCACTCAAACAGGGAGAATTTACAATTAATCCACAGACTATTCCCTGCAAAATGAACTGTCTATACGCAGTTTACACTTATTCTTCTAGACACTGGGGTCATTTGTTAAAAAAAAAAATACCACACTGCTTTTAGGTCAGTCTTCACTATTCGTAAACCAACTTACGTTTAGATGACAATTAAAGAGGTATGCATGGTGCCATCGCTGTTTTGTCTTATTTGACCGAAGAATAACTATTGCTGTTTCCAGCATGCCAAAATTTCAAGACGGTACTGTTTCAGACGTAGGCTCAACGACAGGTTGGGAGCTAATGGAGGCTATACGCGTTATTGACCTTCTGCTCTAGGGATGTCTTCTACACACTCAAAGTGACATTTTTACTTCGCTCTGTGAAGCCAGATGGACTCTGAAGTTTCATACTTACAAGCATCTTTTTATTTTGTTAAAATACACTTTCGATTTGGCTAACGATATCCTGAATAAATTGTATAGTTTATTGCCATTAATGGTGATTTCTTATCGCCAGAATCATGCCCTTTATGACCACAATTGTTTCTGCAACATCACTTTGCTAACAATCTCCCTATATGAATGATTTTATCGGTCGGTGCAGACTTTCCAGAGGGGTGCTTAACTATTTTCTTTGTGTATATTTAGTTTTAAGAATATTAAGAATTAACGATAACTTGTTTGGACATCATTCCTATGAACGGACGCGCCAATATGCTAAAACAACAATCCAACCAACCTGTTTGGACAGAACTAGGACAGAAGTTTTTTCTAATTATATATGCATTCTGTTAATGATTTGGTTTAGTTCTTTGTCTGAATGACAAACACTTGTATCCTCAGTCAATAGGGTAAAGCTTTCAGTTACCAGGATACCATTGATGTACAGAAGGAAAATAAGGGGACCCAGTATACACGGTACACCACATTTAACATTTTTGGTTTCAGAAAGATAAATTATTAAAGTTAACGCGCAGTGTTCTATTAGCTAAATAACCAAAGATCTGCTTTTCAATGGATACCATAATGAAATAATTTCGTGATTCACAGTATCAAATGCCTTGGATTAATCCAAGAACATCGCCATACTGTGATTGTGGTTCTATTTTTGGGTTACAAGGTAGTATGGTGTGGCTGAAGCTGCGGTAGAGTGATGGGCTCTGAATCCAAATTGATTGCCTGTTATTGTTAGTTTCCAGATAGTTCACAACCATACCAGCAGTGAGCTTCTCGAGTATTTTGCTAAAACATGGTAGAACTGATATGGGTCTGCAATTCGCAAAATTCGTAGCTTATTAAGCCAGATTTGAAAACGGGATTTAATTTAGCAGATTTTAGCGTAGACGGCAAGGTACCCGTGGGAAAGGTATAATTTATAACATGGATTTAATGAGGACGATCAAATCCCACCAAGGCAAGGAGACGAAAGCTTGAGTTCAGATATACATGGTTTTACATCATTGGGAGAAATCTGGTGAAAGATGGATATTGGCATCAAGTTTAGTTGCGACAGAGCTTAAGTAATTTGTTAAATACATGTGTGATTTGTTTTTGATCAACTTTCTCGAATCCGTCTATCTTAAATGAAGACGGAAGATTATTTTCAATTTAATATTTTTTAAGGACTTTTCCAAAGAATGTTTCTACCGTGGTCATATTTCTTGAATCGTCGTTCAAAATACCCCAGTGATGCACCAGTTTATGAACACCAATCTTTTCTTAACCCATACGGGGCCTCAGTGACTTAGTAGATAGAATGTTGGACGCTCAATCCGAACAGCCTTTCACCACTGGGTCGCGGGTTCAAATCCCACTCAGTCCCCCCAAACATTGGAAAATTTTCTGACTGGGTTTTCACTCGAACCACCTATGTGGGATGGTTGCCAGTTACCACCAGGAGGTCGTGGGTTTCCTCCGGGCATAGAACCCAGTTTCCTCCCACGATAAAACTGGCAACGCCGCTATATAAGTGAAATATAATCTTGAGCTCGGCGTAAAACACCAATCAATCAACCTCAAGCCATACTCTTCCAGGAATGAAAATGGTAACGTTTAATCGTATCAGTAGTTAACATTATACTATTAAGAAAACAAAGGTATTTAGTTCACAGTCCACTGAGGTGCTATTCCTGGAATTAAAACTCCCCAATTAGGCCTAGTTGTTACATTTTGGGTGCAAGTCACGGTTGAATACATAATTTGATCATCAATGCAATATGTTTAGGAAGTAAAGGTGATAAAGTTGTCAGGGGCGGGGGGGGGGGGGAGGGGGGGGGGGTGCATGTGTGGCTGATCTTCACCAAGCAGCATAGGAGAAAAATAAGAGGTTTAGAGTTTTGTTGACACTATCAATTAAGTACAATATTTTCCTAAACAGGTTTGGTTATTTTAGGCAGCTTTCTACAATAAGTAAAGTAAACACGCCCAGTTTAGGTATGGATGTAAATATATTTTATGCTGGTAGACAAACTATTCTTCCTTGGTTTAAACAGAATAAGATAATTGTTTATCATTTTATGAAGAAGTGAAAAAAGATCTTTCGTGGATACCAACGTATCTACAAATGTACTATAAATTCGGGCTTTTTGCATAAATCCCGATTGTCAAGAGTAATCTCCTTTTAAATTAGTTTTTACCAATAACATTTTTGTTACCACTAGGTAGGCCGAGGCCAGATATTTGATTATTTCGATTTTTGGAAACTCAATTTCAGTTTTTGAAATAAGACATTCGAAACTTACATTCCAATTTCCAAATTTCAAATATTGAAGATTGAATTTCGAAAATTGAAATTCGAATTTGGAAATTGGAATGTGAGTTTCGAAACTCGAATTCCAATTTCAAAGTTCCAATTTCAAATCTGTACGTGTTGGCCATCTATAAATCCCTGAACTTGGCAAATGGTGTAAGTGTGAATTCCTCTTTAGCCAGGAAAGCATACGCACGTTTCATGTTGTCCGCTACGACTATCTTTGATTTTTAAGTCGCCATGTTTTGTTATTCGTATACCAGTGAACTCGCAATTCGTTTTTATTAAAATTGAAATGAGATTTCCCGATTTCGAATTTCAAAATGTGAAATACAATTTTCTAATTTCACATTTTGAAATTTGAAATGCAATTTTCTAATTTCGCATTTTGAAATTAGAAATTCAAATGAGTTCTTTGGGCTCGCCAATAAATTAAGAATACTAATCTACATATAAAATGATATCTATAAAAAAGAATATGCAAATCTTTGAGTCGAATGTCACCGCATTCATTTTGCGATAAATGTTATAATGCTCAACTCTGGCATTTAATCTTAGACGCCAATGAATCTAAGTTAGAATTGAAATGTTCCTAAGCTTAGCCAGTATATACCTTTTCAATCAAAATATGTTTATCGAATGATGTATGTATTGTACAATTTTAATAGCTGCCCCATTCATGATGATATGAATTGTAACTGAAGCAATTATCTATGACTTTTTAATACCCTTTAGTCTATCACATCTACGTAATGGTTTCTAGTTTTTTGTCCCCCCCCCCCCCCCGCCGACCAATTATTTTACTTATCATAAAGGGATTTCATTATCAGGTCCATTAATATTAGTCGTACTATAATAAAACATTTGTAAAAAAGGTCATTGGCCGTTTTCCACTTCATCGCGTCGAGTCAAAGTTTGTACATATATAACCTAGTGATTAAAGTAATTAAGTTGAAACAGCTGTTACTTATACTATATATAGTGATATTTGGAATCCAGATTTGAGGAAAGGGTGTGTTGACAAGCCTGAGTCACCAAGAGGGAAAATGAACAACCTTAAAATGTTACCGGGAATTATTTATCTTGTTGTGTGTGTATTGTATACTTGTGAATCCGTTTCAGTTCAGACACAACCTCCGTCAACACCACCTGCTCCATCTGCATGTGAATATGAAGGCCAATACTATGAGCCAGGGAGCGACTTTCAACCTAATGCTTGTACATGGTGTACATGTCCTGAAGAGGGGGGGCTTACAATGTGTGCAATGGCCAGGTGTTCTTTTCCTCAGTGTGTGGATAGTATCACAATAGAAGGACAATGCTGCCCTTCCTGTCCAAATGGTATGTGTGATTCTTGTCAAAATAGATGCGGTTTAAATATTAACCTACTTCTTGTTTTATTATTTTCAATGAAAGTACTTTTAGTATATGTGAACACTTCGAATGCGAAATCGTCTAAATGAATCTGAAATCCAAGCAAAATAGTCAAATCTACTAGAATATTCTTATGCCAATAATTGACCTTCTCTATTTCAACAGGCCCAAACTGCTATGCAGGGGACACTATTATCCCAGTTGGTAATGACGTGGTTGTTGGAGATTCTATTTGTAGATGTGAAGGGTATTACGAGCATGCTATTTGTTGGTCAAGAGGATGTCTCTATTCTGGAATCCGTTATGAAGCAGGCACAGATTTCAGCCCTTCTCCTTGTGAATTCTGTCATTGTCCAGGAGATCATTCTGAAGCGTTCTGTGCTATCCTTGATTGTGCAGAACCACAGTGTGTCGATCAACATGTTGAGGACGACCAATGTTGCCCCATATGTCCAAACGGTAAGTTTCCTTTTTTGACGCTCAAATCATTGATGATAGGATATCAAATGACACAGAATCAAATATATTTCTCTTTATCGGAGTACTTAAAAGTCCAAAATCCATTCTCTTGATGGAATTTCATAAACATTGATTTGAACTAATTTTACTAGTATTAATTAACCTTTTTGTTTTGTCCATTAGGTCCAAACTGTTACTTGGGTACCCAGATCATCCCGGCTGGCGTGGAATATAACGACAATGGCCGAATCTGTGTTTGCCCTGGCGGATTTCATAACCAAGCTATTTGTACTGAGACAGTCACACTACCTTAAACACTACTGCTGTCTTGAGGACAAAAACATAGTATCGTCATTTTCTGTCTGTAAAATATAATGTGAAACCTCATGAATGCCTTGAACGTTTCTAAATTATGTATAACCAACCCAGTTTACAGTCAATTATGACGCATACTAGTGTTAGAATACTAAAACAAAGTTCGGAAACCCATTGTCACTCAAACAGGGATAAATTACAATTAATCCACAGACTATTCCCTGCAAAATGAACTGTCTGCGTATTTTACACTTATTCTTCTAGACACTGGGATCATTTGTTAAAAAAATCCTTCTTAAGCAGTTAAAAAAACTACAACACTGCTTTTAGGTCAGTCTTCGCTATTCGTAAACCAACTTACGTTTAGATGACAATTAAAGAGGTATGCATGGTGCCATCGCTGTTTTGTCTTATTTGACCGAAGAATAACTATTGCTGTTTCCAGCATGCCAAAATTTCAAGACGGTACTGTTTCAGACGTAGGTTCAACGACAGGTTGGGAGATAATGGAGGCTATACGCGTTATTGACCTTCTGCTCTAGGGATGTGTTCTACACACTTAAAGCGACATTTTTACTTCGCCCTGTGAAGCCAGATGGACTCTGAAGTTTCATACTTACAAGCATTTTCGCACTTTCGATTTGGCTAACGATATCCTGAATACATTGTATAGCTTATTGCCATTAATGGTGATTTCTTATCGCCAGAATGTTGCCCTTTATGACCACAATTGTTTCTGCAATATCAGTTTGCCAACAATCTCCCTACACCAATGGTTTTATCGGTCGGTGCAGACTTTCCAGAGGGTGCATAACTATTTTCTTTGTGTATATTTAGTTTTAAGAATATTTAACGATAACTTGTTTGGACATCATTCATACGAATAAGCTAAAACAACCAACCAACCAACCTGTTTGGACAGAACTACTGTAAGATAGAAGTTTTTCTAATAATATATGCATTCTGTTAATGATTTGGTTTAGTTCTTTGTCTGAATGACACATACTGGTATCCTCAGCAAATAGGGTCAAGATTTCAGTAACCAGGATACCATTGTACAGAAGGAAAATAAGGGGACCCAGTATAGACCCTTACATTTTTGGTTTCAGAAAGATAAACTATTAAAGTTAACGCGCTGTGTTCTATTAGCTAAATAACCAAAGATCTGCTTTTCAATGGATACCATAATGAAATAATTTCGTGATTCACAGTATCAAATGCCTTGGATTAATCCAAGAACATCGCCATACTGTGATTGTGGTTCTATTTTTGGGTTACAAGGTAGTATGGTGTGGCTGCAGCTGCGGTAGAGTGATGGGCTCTGAATCCAAATTGATTGTCTGCTATTATTAGTTTCCAGATAGTTCACAAGCATACCAGCAGTGAACTTCTCGGGTATTTCGCTAAAACATGGTAGAACTGATATGGGTCTGCAATTCGCAAAATTGTTACTTAAGCCAGATTTGAAAACGGAAGTTATTTTAGCAGTTTTAAGAGTAGACGGCAAGGTACCCGTGGGAAAGGTATAATTTATAGCATGGGAAAGAGGGACAACTATAAATTCAGAGACAAAGTTTAATGTGGTCGATCATCAAGTCCCATCAAGGTCAGGACAGGACAGCTTGAGTTCAGATATACATGGTTTTACATCATTGGTAGAAATCTGGTGAAAGACAAATGTATTTTGGTAGGGTGAGCCTAGATAGTGCAGATGGAAAAATTGTGTTTGATGGATATTGGCATCAAGGTTAGTTGCGACAGAGCTAAAGTAATTTGTTGAATTCATTAGCAATTTGTTTTGGCCCAACTGTATCGAATCCCTTTATCTTAAATGAAGATTTAATGAGGACTTCCAAAGACTCTTTATACCGTGGCTATATTTCTTGAATGGTCGTTCAAAATAGTGTTTCTAGAAAGGCGAATAAATTGTTCAATTCATTTCTGTATGTTCTGTATGTTTGACGGTCAGCAGGTTATTTGGTACATAACTGGATACGATACAATCGATTTTTATCATGTAATGAGATTAACATGGAATTAGTAGTCCAAGGTTTTGTGATTTTAGTTTTCATTGATTTAGTTTCTATTCGAGGAAAGCATTGGTTACAAGCAGGACTGAATTTATCTTGGAATATGCTTAATGCATGTCTAGGATGAGGGGGGGGGGGGCTGTTTCTCAACATACTTACGCCCTTTGTAAGTCCAACGCAAGCCGTAACTGTCATGGCAACACATCTTCAACATTACCTTACGACCAGGCGTAAAGTTACGCCGTACGTAAATGTCTTGAGAAACAATCCCCCTTCCTGATGTTTCTTGAAGAAGGTCCGATCAATCACATTCAGCTATCATGGTTGCAAAGTTGTTTTTATCCTTAGTGTGCATTCAATGGTAAGTTGCTGTATTGTCGCACCTATTGTCGAGGTGTTCTGTCGCAGAGTTAAACAATCTTTCGAAAAAGCCGAGAATAGATTGATTGATTGGTGTTTTAAGCCACGGCGTTGTCAGGTTTAGGGGGAGGAAACCGGGCTCATTGCCCAGAGGAAACCACCAACCTTCGGCGAATACCTGGCAACTCTTGCACATACGGAGACAGAGTGAGCCGAGAATAGAGAAAGGATAGTTGAGGCTATCAATAAAGCCTGTGATCCCCGTGAAACTCTTACCAAGGCTTCGGTATGGTGGCTGATTTGTGCCATTTCGCTTTCTCGCTTCGAGAATTAGGAGGTGAAAACGCGAGGATAAGAAATAAAACTAAAATCTCGCCGCGAGAATGCGAAAACACGAGAAAAACATAATCTTGCAGCGAGAATGCGAAAACACGAAAATTAGCCAAAAATGCTTTCTTTTTTCGAGTTTTTGCCGCGAGAACGCGAAAGCGGTATATTATTTTATTGACACAATCCGCATGCCTGCAGATTACTTCCGCTCTCTCCACTTTCGTTTTCTCTGCAAAAATAAGAAAACGAAAGTAATTTTATTATCTTGTTCTCGCGGCGAGATTTAGAATTATTTCGAGAATGAATGGTACAAAACGAGCACTTTTGAGTAGTTTTCTAGTTTTTATTTTTTCTCGCATTATTTGTCAAGATGGGAAGAGGTTTAGAGACAGGTGTGGTCATAAGAGGGTGGATGTTCAGCAGATAAGAATGGAAGGGAATCAGATATATTCGAGAGTGGAAATTTATTACATACATGGCTACGGTCTAAAGATACAGTGCCTGTAGCACAGTATTGAACAAGGTGTAAAGTGTTAGTCATTTTTTTTAAATAAACTTTAATAGAAAGATATATAACAGAGAATAGACAGTGGATTAGAAGTTTTTTTTGATGATACCCTTTGACATTATAGGTAGAATTTTGAACTCGGGTTATGGCAAATGCAGTTTTGTCTGGACGTGACGCCATAAGTGCATCCCGCTATCTACTTTCAGTGGATTGTCATGGAGGTGCAAACCACACACTTAAATTACCTAAAAGTATAAGAAGCTTGAAATAAATTGTCAAGGAATAATACTAAAAGGTTAAATCGATTTGCTAATGCTTCGGGTCAAAACTATTAAAAGTGCCTTACAGTTTATAAGAAGGCTATAAACGAAATTACTTTCAAGCTGTTACAAGATTGTGTTAGTGGGCAGTCCGAGGGAACACTCCTGTATAGAGAACAGTTTTACACTCCTGTATAGATCAGTGTTACACTCCTGTATAGAGATCAGTGCTACACTCCTGTATAGAGAACAGTGTTACACTCCTGAATAGAGATCACCGTTACACCCCGGTATAGATCAGTGTTACAGATCTATGTAGACATCAGAAAGCCGTAATGGATCACTTGAAAATTTTACAAATAAGTATTTATTTGATCTTCTGTATTTTGTATCCTTCTGAAATGGCTTCAGTACATATGACCGCTTCACCAGGACCCCCTCCTACCACGAGGGGACCTCCTCCAACAACAACACCACCACCGTGTGAATGGAATGGTAAACTGTATGAAGCAGGCAGTGAATTTCAACCTGATCCTTGTACCTGGTGTACATGTCCTGAAGAGGGTGGGACTGCTGTGTGCATTGCGGCCAGTTGTGGTTTCCCTGAGTGTGTTGATAGTGTGATTGATGAAGGACAATGTTGCCCTTCTTGTCCAAATGGTATGTGTATAATTCTAACAAAATAATTTACATTAACCGGTAACATGGTTAATCTCTAATTGCTACGAGAAGAACCTTAACGTTTTAATTGTGGTCGGTGGTAAATCTAACCAGCTCACCGGGCAAATGTTATTTACTATATGCAGACGAAACTCAAAGGTTCCATGAGTTATGTCAGAGTATAATGTGAGATGAGGATGGATGGACAGATATGCTATCAAAGATTTTAAATATTATCATATAAGTTTTCATTGATCAAATTATAATTTTTGTTTGGGCTCTTTTGGACTGTGTTCATAAAATGTGGGAAACCCTCCTTATCTTAAACCCAAGAATAGATTTTCAACCAAAATGTTAGTATTTTGTTTAATGTACTTCTTACCATTGATTGGTTCTGAAAACATACTGACAGTCCAGGCACACCGGGGTTATCAATTTGGATCAAAATTTATTTTAATTTTCAGTTCGGATTTACTTATCTTAAACTTATCTGAAATAAATCAGAAAGTATACTCGCCTTCACCCACCTTCAAAAGTTGTGAATTGGTATTGTGAAAACGTCTTCTTCTCGGTTGGAAAGCAGTTGTTAACCGTGTATTATCAGTGAACATGTTTTTTTTACAATAGGTCCAAACTGCTATGCTGGGGACAGGATTATTCCAGCCGGGGAAGATGTAGTGGTGAGAGGTTATATCTGCAGATGTGAGATTGGGTTATATGACACTCAATGCAGGCCAAACGGTTGTCTCTATTCAGGAATCCTGTATGAACTAGGCAAACATTTCAGTCCATCTCCGTGTGAATTATGCCATTGTCCTTTGGATGGATCCGGACATTTTTGCTACTTGAGAAGTTGTCCAATACCAAAGTGTGTTGAACCCCAATTTGATGAAATCCGATGTTGTTATATATGTCCAAATGGTAACTATTCTGTCAGGAATTTAAAGCGTAAAAAGCAAAGACCGGGGGGGGGGGGGGGCAGTTTATGGGGTTCAATCTCAGTACACCAATGCCATAGTTAAGATGTGTAACCTTGTCAATGTGTTAAAAAAGGATTCCAGAAAATTCTACTGTCCAAGGCTAAGCTCCTGTCAGTCGTCAACCTAATGAAATATCATAGGTTTGGTTTGTTACAACAATTTATGGGGTATAAAGGTATAAATGATATACCTCTTTTTAACACAACTAGAAACTTGTCTCCGTGGTTATTTTAGACAAGAAGATTTTCCCTGTGCCCGTGTGTTTTAGTGATCATAAATATATAATCAGTTATATAAACAGTTAGTAGGAAATCATTGCCATGTCCATAAGCTACGTACAAGGGGAATCCCAAACGAAGAACCCTCTATCACTCGATTCTCCCCCCAAAAAAAACGAATAATATTACTTGTAGGCTTTTCATGGTCAAACAATCTGTATGCACATTCACCATTTATTCTTCTAGCCACCGGGATCGTTGATTTAAGGAATTTAAAGTCATTTTTTGTTTGTTTAGTTTTGGTCACAAAGTACATTTTTTGTTTGTTTAGTGTTAGTCATTTTACAGATTTTCAGCCGACACTGGTTAAAGGCCAATCTTCAACATATGTAAGCCATGTTACGATTGTGTTTAAATTAAAAAAAGGTCAAGCATCATGAAAAATAAGAAAATTCTTCGCGCGACCTATCTAAGCTATTTGGTCTTAAAATAACAGCCCATTTAATGACTTTTACACTCATTTGCTGGATTAGGTTTGTTAGGATGAAGCTCATACTAAGTTTGGGTGATCATAGTATTGTATAGGCATGCCAAGGCGTTCTAACTGTCACTACCGGCACTACCCGAGACTAATTTGCCGTATAAGGGTGATGGTATGCCTACTGAACAATGTGCAGTGGCCTCGAAGTTCATCTCTAGCTTATAAAACCGGACATTTTCAGTGAACAGTTTGTTAGGTGTTCGTTGGAGATGAGATGCAAAATCCAAATGATCTAGTCAGCACTTGAGCATAACACGAGCACCTGAATCCCTTTGATCTCGTGTGTAATGTAGCATTCTGTATGTACAAACAGACATCCACGTGCATTGAAGTAATGAGTCGTTTAACACGCTTTTCTTCACTGATTGAATATATAAACTGACATTGAGATCATTCATCTTGAGACTAAGTTATAAATAAAAAGGCATATATGTTCTAAAATTGGACTAATATTAAAGGCCCACTTGCCGCCGTAGCCTGTTTAAATTTGCTAAGAAAACCAATTTACATGATCGAACTACGACTAATACCACTTAACTTAAACATAGGACACATAAAACATGTCTAGTTAGCTTTAGAATGTAGAAATGCGGTGAAAAACAAACGAAGAATCGAAGCCTGATTACAGCAACAACGATCAGTGTCGGTCAACTTTCGTGTTGGATTACCCTCATTTCAGGCCTTTTTATCTGTGATTTACACTCAAACAATTATCAGCAGTTTTTTTCAGTCGCTGTTAACCGATCGTCAGTCTATATTTCTCAGATAAATAGGCCTACGCATTACACTGTGTCGTTAGTTCACTCACTCGACTGAAACATAAAATCGCCCCTGCGAGCAGTTTGGTTTGTTTACGTTCCGGGCACCTAACAATTTAAATTTTCAAATTCGAATTAAAAATACAAAGTGACGTCCAAACTTTGAAATTTTGGTAAAAATATAAAGTTCCTAACTTATATTGTCTGGGAAAAATACAGAAAACGGTCTTTCTTTTTTAATGTAAACAATATTCCTGATTTTCGCGGCAAGTGTGCCTTTAAACAACTATATTTAATTATAGTCCCAGAAATGCTGACTACGACTGAGGAGCTACCAACAACAACACGTTCAGAAATGTTGACAACGACTGAGGATCTGCCTACAACAACAGGTTCAGAAATGTTGACTACGACTGAGGATCTGCCTACAACAACAGGTTCAGAAATGTTGACTACGACTGAGGATCTGCCTACAACAACAGGTTCAGAAATGCTGACTACGACTGAGGAGCTACCAACAACAACACGTTCTGAAATGTTGACTACGACTGAGGATCTGCCTACAACAACACGTTCTGAAATGTTGACTACGACTGAGGATCTGCCTACAACAACAGGTTCAAAAATGTTGACAACGACTGAGGATCTGCCTACAACAACAGGTTCAAAAATGTTGACAACGACTGGGGATCTGCCTACAACAACACGTTCAGAAATGTTGACAACGACTGGGGATCTGCCTACAACAACACGTTCAGAAATGTTGACTACGACTGAGGATCTGCCTACAACAACACGTCCAGAAATGTTGACTACGACTGGGGATCTGCCTACAACAACACGTCCAGAAATGTTGACTACGACTGAGGAGCTACCAACAACAACAGCAGGTATGAACCCAGTATAATAGCTATCAGCTTGTGATAAAGTGAAATTATTAGATAAGTGGATTACAAAAAGAAGAAACGAATTGAAAGTCATGTAAATATGGATTAACTACTTGTGATACAAACTGCTTCTAGGGATCCTCTGAAACAAAAACATTCAAGGTCTATTAAAGTGTATCAACCTAATAGCACAGAATATCGAATGTCTTGGGAAATAAATAAAACGCTATAGATTATAACAGGCTACAGTTTCATTTGACACTTGTTAACAATGTTAACGTTTTAATTTATGGCCAATTACTTAAATCTCGTTAGCAGCTTTTTTCATTCTATTTTCACACTGATTGATACGCGAGACATCTCCTAACGCCATTTTGACACAAGTTTCGAAGCCTACTAATTCTTAGCCAAACTGGAATATTTTCAAAACTGATTAAAGAGTGACAAAAACACACACAAATCTTCGACCAGTCATTGATTTAAAGTGCATACAATAGATCTGCATTAGTTTTAACCCAATATTCAAATAACCCAGATACAAAACTATCGCTGAGTTTGCCACTTCCTGGCTCTAGCATTACGGTACCAATATTTATTGGCTGTAAAACAGGTATGTTGGATTATTAATCTGAAGAATCCGCCAATACGTGAATTTAAAAGCTGTATTAACGCGGATGATTGAGTAGCTCCTCGGTAAATCAATCTGAATTAAGTTTGTTTGGTCCTCGACATCTTTGACCAACGATATATTTTAAGGCAGGACGTAAGGTTCTTTTATCACTTAAGTAGATCTGTATAATCGCCAAATATACCCAGAAGTATATGAATGGGATGTGTGGAAAGTCACGTTACCCCATATTCAGGGCACTGACGTCTTCAGCCTGCTTACACTACATTATGTAACGTTTATGCGCGGTAGATTTTGAAATTGTCAACGATTGCGCAATTTCAAATCAGGAAATAAATTCACTCTCCACTAACTTGAGTATTATATCTATCGACAAACCCAGTGACCGAAGTTCGGAGAATGCATTGGCTGTTATAAAAGCTTCACAGAGTACGCGACTCTGATGTTTAAATTTTGACTCAAATAGTTCCAAACAAGGCTCCTTGTCTCGTTCTTTGGAAACTTTAACTTGTTGTGACGAGTGCCGAATTTTATATAGGTATCGTGCTTACTTTTCGAGTTTTGATAATGATGGTTGGGGTGGGGGACTTTTTTTATATCTATCTGATATAGATGTATCAATTGTCTTGTTGACCTCATATTAATTAAACTTTGTATATTACGCCATCTATCTCATAACTTTTCCATCCTAGAGTCTTGGATAAATAGAAAGCAGCAAATAATATCATTCTTAATCGCATGATATAGACGTGTATATACATTACAGGATTTGTCATTTCAGAAATCGGCTGTACGATAGGTGGTGTCCATTTCAGTCCAGGTGCAGTAAATCCAACCAATGGTTGTCAGAGATGTGATATTAGTTCAAGTCTTTATATGTTTATAGAATTCCGCTTTGACCTAATCTCAGGTAATGGTATTATTTAATGAAGTATTTAGTTTTATTAACTACTGTGTGCATGGCCAAAACACTTTAGAATTTTTCAGTCAGAAAACTTTTAAAGTTAAAAAGTTAAAGTTAAAGTTATTTTTTCTCGTAAGCCAATAATGAGGCACGAGCTCCCAAAATTTGCTCTACGTTATAACTTCCAAAACATTGTTGGGCCAATAATAAAGATTGAAGTTCGTCGAGAATAAAATATGGAAAATCCACACAGTCTCTGATCTGTTCGAACCAACACAGTACTCGTTCTTTCGTTTTACGGCAAAGTTACTCTGAGTGCTACTTTAACGGACATCCTCGAGACTTGTATCCTTGGAAAAAACTTTTAATTCAGACAAGAATTACGGAATTTGGTGTAAATTTGGGAGATGAAAAATTTGCACAGATAAGGCCACTTTGATAATTTAGTAATGACAAATCCTTATTATATATATTATCATGATAATATTTAAGTTTGTTTTAATTAGGTGGTAAAATAACCTGTTCCAAGTTGTGCAAAAGTCTCTGGGGCAATACGGAAAATTACTTGAATGCCGTATGCACGTTTGGCACGATACCACTGTTAGCACGGAACCAGATCTGTCCTGTAACTGACGTCTCTATTTATTCGACCTTAACCTGTCCTGGAGTAACAGAAGCACTCATTGATAGACTTGTGGCGTTTTGCTCTGCCAATCCCATTGATGATGCACTGACATACCCTAATGCTTGTTAATAGAGAGACTGCAGACCAAATGACCGAGGCCAACTTTACGTTGTACCAAAAGTTATGTCATACTATACTGTGGCGAAGTGCCAAAGACGGATCACGTGTGGTGGTTTATGGTTTGAATAAATGAAAGCGACCGACAGTATGATGGCCGAATTCAGACTTGTATATTACCTCAAAATAAATGCCCTATGTTTTAAATTGATTTGCTTGTTATGTATTTTTAATGCCGAACATGTTTTGAACTGTATGAAGAAAAAGTTTCTTGTCCAAAAAGATGTTGATTGCATTTATTCTTTAAAGGGACTGTTTGTTTAGAATTGTTTACATTTTTGCTAAAATTTCTGCTTTTTATTCACAAAGAAAAAAGTTAAGCAACCCTCTGGAAAGTCTGCACCGACCGATAAAATCATTGGAGATTGTTGGCAGACTGATATTGCAGAAACGATTGTGGTCATAAAGGGCAACATTCTGGGGATAAAAAAAAATCACCATTAATGGCAATAAGCTATATAATTTAATAAGGATATCGTTAGCCAGTGAACTTGATCGCCAAGTATAAAACGTTTTTTCTAGTTTTTTGTGTGTTATTTTTCTGGACTGATGACAGTTTTGTTTGTCCTTTTCCTTATCATTAAGTTGTTCTGTAAATATGTTATAAATCGGTTTCTTTATAATGGTAGACTTTGTAATCATCAGCTTAGTTAGCAAGGTTTACTATACGATCGCTATTTTTCTTACAATAGTTGTATTGAAAAAAACAACATGTTGAAAGATATACAATTCATTAATAATCAACGTGCTATGGAAACCTGAAATTGTAAATGTAAAATCATGGCTAATTGAAGAAATAAAATTGCCCATGGTTAAAAACAAAGTACAAGGTCAGTCCGTGCAAATCAATTAAGGATTGTCCTGGTTTACTTCGTCAATAATTCTGTTCGAATGATCTGGATAGTTTTCCAGGAGGTCAAAAGTTTGATATATCATATACCATTGACGATGTATAGAAA
Organism: Lepidochitona cinerea; assembly: GCA_963971465.1. Taxonomy (NCBI): domain Eukaryota; kingdom Metazoa; phylum Mollusca; class Polyplacophora; order Chitonida; family Tonicellidae; genus Lepidochitona; species Lepidochitona cinerea. The sequence continues at coordinate 27,976,059 of OZ020551.1, read as the reverse complement.
TGCTTATATTTGATAAATTTAACAAGTAGCGACAGAATCTTATAAATCTACGAGGAGTGGTTATGTTGCAGATCAACAAATCCACATCAATAAAGACATGCTTAGAGAGAGATCAAGTGTCAATTATAACAATACAGTATCGAGCTTGGCTTTGACAGATTTTCTACATTTTAAATTCATTCTTTTGCTTATTGACATAAGGATCTAGCTGAATGTATAATATAGCAGCAGATGTGATGGTATTTTACCCAGTTTTCTTACACATTGTTAGTTTCAGACCAATTCATGTGGAATCGATAAACTTTAATAGTCTTATCACGTAGGTATAATTACGGAAGCCAGTTAGCTATAATAACCTGAGAGAATAAATGATCTAAGAACAAACAAAACTTTGCTTCTAATTAATGTTACCTTTTTAATATTTACGTATTCGTTTATTTGACCACAGACAGAATGCTGTTGGAAGATGTAAGAGTAGTACTTGTGTGGATTCTGTGGATCTTATTAGTCTTATGAAATTGGTGTGCTAAATCACCAATCTTTGTAGTCGCATACAATTCATTCTGAGAAAGCCAATTACATGTAGGTTAAAAACAGACTTAAAAAACTAGTACTTAAAATTCAAAACTCTGAAAAAGCAGGGGCGGATCCAGCTTTTTACGAAAGGTTGGGGGGGGGGGAGGGTTCCCAGACCCTTCGATTATAGAAACGACAAATTTAAAAGAGGCTTGCAACGAGAGCAATAGGCGAGGGTCCAGGGGCCGCCTAGGCTTAAAATTGTTAATGGTTTCCGGATTTTGCTTTCCCTCAATATAAAAAAACAGTAAAATCGCTATGTTCCAAAGTTATAAGTGAAGCCTTGTAACGTTTTTGAACCATGGGGAGAGATGACTATCCTGACGCATAAGGCGAGGGCCCAGGGGCCGCATAGGCACCGGAAACTCAGGGATTCTAGATTACCTGAGAAATGTTTTGAGGCTGTTCTGCAAGTTAATAGCTTCTGGATTGTTATTTCCCTAATTCTTAAAATAACAAAATTATACAAGCAGGGGGAAGCGCCTACGGTTTGTTTTGTACTGATTTGGGCAATTATATGGAAAACTACATACTTGTGCTACATATATTATAAAGGGTCCGTGCATAGTTTTCTCTATTGAAACTGTGAAGGTGGCAGACTACCCAAACCCAGTAGGCTTATATACAGGCGTGGGTCCACGACCCCTTAGGCTCTTAAAATCATCCTACAAAAAATATCCATGACTTTATTTGTTATTCTTTTTTTAAAGTTGCGGCACGGAAGACACTTTCTCAGAGATATCTTGCATATAAATTATCGACGATCCGCCAAACTTGATGACGCTATGAGGCTCTTCATGAGCGAAGATATGTCTAAAGAAAGAACGGTTTATTTAGTTTTATTTTGGAGTGCCATATTCGTGTCAGATAAATATTTTAGCTACGACTCATTTATACTGCCAGAGTCAAGGCCAAGGCCATCATTTCAGTGTTTAGAATCGAACAGGTTTATCAGGTATAGGACATTCGTTTTTGGGACGAGATGATCCCTGAATTTTGTGTGATTTTGTTCAATATAGAGACATGCAACACGTTGATTAACATTGCAACACGGACAAAGAAGAAACATATCAGCATGGTTACCGTCAAACTAAAGATGACATGAAACTGGCAGACTTTGCATTATAGATTGCATATATACTGGTACGTTTTGATTCTGTGTTAAATCCTTTCTCCTTTACTTTCTTTTTTTTTCTTTCTTTTTTGGCTCTGATCCCCTGGAACCCCCCCCCCCCCCCCCCCCCCCCTGCGCCCTGTTTCTCAATGAGCTGAAAATCCACTTTCTCTTGACAATCGCAATTTTGGCAGCCACTTTACTAACCTCATGTTTATCCCCAATCTGCGTAAGTTTTTATAAGAATCAAAAACACAACAAGAATGTACATCCTCTGGCTATTGGAATTTTGTTCGTTATTAGCACACTTTGTAACAACCTTAAATGAAAAATCGACCTTAAATGAAGTTTCAAATTTCGTAATTTTTTCATTTAACACAAAAGTCATAACATATTTCGGGGGTTCTCTTAAAATTAAATGTGTGACTCACATATATATGTTCAGCAATATATTAAGTTGTGAGAAACATACGATATAGGTAATTACATTCCGCGCTCAGTCTGGTCGGTGTTCTTATTCGCCCCAGTCAGTGTAGAAAATGAGGATTAAATGAAGGAATTGAATCGAGTTGAGAGAAAATTGTACCTGATATCACTAAAAGCTATTTCCATCGTTAAGTCTGAGTACAGTAACGAGTAAATCACTAAATGTTTGTGCTGCGACCAGGCCTTAAAACATAAAATGTGCTGCGAGACAGGCGTTTTTGGGACGAAGAAGAAAACGTGAAAAAACCCTAAAAATATCCATTCTATAACTCGAGCATTCGGAAGTTCGAATGATAATAACATTCGACAACAACAATAGCTGCAAACACATTTTTCCTTTAAGGTAGGCTTTGCTCTTGACAAGCCGACCGTTCGTGAAAAAAAACTTTTTTGATTTTAAGGCCCACTTGCCGCCGCAGCCTGTTAAACATTTGTAAAGAAAACCAATTTACATGAGCTTACTAGGACGTGATTGATGACTGATGTAATTAGGAACTTCAAAATATATCGAAAGAGAGGATTTGTCAGATTCGATTTCCCACGCATTGTCATATTCATTATGAAAACTCTCAAACCATTTTGACTTCATATAAGTTTAGGCTTTTTGTGTGCTCAGTTCAAATAATCATGTAGGCCTATTATAAGGCGAATTCTTGTCTACACTTGTGCCTCGGTTACAGCCTTGGATACTGAATGCTTATCAGTGGTTTGACTGTCTAGTATGTTGACGATGAATGAAGCAAAGAGTTTAGGCGATTTTCTGCGAGATTGGTAAGCCATCTTGCATTTTACAAAAGTGAATGAATTAAGAGACTAAACTAATAAGCCTAAAGAGCCGTTCAAAAGAGTAGTTTAGTTCCATTCTAACTCGCGTTTTCAAAATAATTTCGCGGGGCCTCCTTGGCTCAGTAGGTAGAGCGTTGGACGCTCAATCCGAACAGCCTTCCACCAATGGGTCGCGGGTTCGATTCCCACTCAGTCCAAAAAATTGGAAAATTTTCTGACTGGGTTTTCACTCGAACGACCTATGTGGGATGGTTGCCAGTTACCAACGGAAAGTCGTGGGTTTCCTCCGGGCATAGAGCCCGGTTTCCTCCCACAATAAAACTGGCAACGCCGCCATATAAGTGAAATAATCTTGAGCGCGGCGTAAAACACCAAACAATCAATCAATCAAAATAATTCCACTCTTGCAGTCATATAGTGAAAATATTATGCTATATTGATACGTATCTCAAACAGCTATAAAAACAAACAGTTGAGACAGCTTTCGTTAAAGTTTTGTGACGCAACACTATCTTCCTGGTGAAAACGTTAACAAGTTAAATATAAAAATCGACAGCTTTAAACAGATTATAAATACTACAAAAGGGTAAACAGAATTTCAACGTCTTGAGATTTACATTAAATTTTCTTTCACTAGCAGGGGTATAAAAGTAATTCATTTCAAGCTGTTACAACACAGTATTGCTGGACAATCACAGAAAACGTTCGTTTATAAATACAGGGTAACGGTTGTATGCACAACGAATAATTGCAATGGGTTGTTTCAAAATGCTCATTACACCGATTTATTTGATCTTGTGTATTTTTTATCAATCCGAAGCGAATACAGTGCTTACCCCTTCACCAACACCGGCATGGTGTGAACAAGATGGCGACTTCTATGAGCCTGGTAGTCAATTTCAACCTGATCCTTGTTCCTTGTGTACATGTCCGGAGAGCGGCGGGCAGGCGATATGTACAGGGTCCACTTGTGAAAGTCCGATGTGTGTAGATGACGTCACGGTTGAAGGACAATGTTGCCCTTCATGTCCAAACGGTATGTGTTAATCCACCATAGGAAAGTTGTAGTCCTTTCTCACGTTATAGGGGCGTAGAAAAACTTTCAATCTTGAAATCTTATGAATAATCGGTTTTAGCACTGAAAGTACTAGTCCGGGCTTCTGACTGCAAAATTACTATTTCTTTATACTGACGACCGTATTTTGGAGTCAGGGCTCGTTTCAATCAAAAAGTCGGAGTTGACTGTCCGTTTCTGATCGGGCAGTTTGCGGTCAGATTTAGACTGAAGCAAACGATATGACTCACTCAACTAGTGTCATCAATACATTCATGAATAATTAAGCTTTTTGTAAAGTGGATTTAACGTTTAAAAAACTGAAAAAACCCCCGCTAAACAGTGTTAAATCACCAATGGTGGAGGGTTTGAGGAAGGCAAAAGTCAATTCAGGGAAAGAAACATTTTTCTGGCCGATCCTGCTCGTCCATATCAGAAACTGGTTGGTAGCGAAATTATCTATGAACGCGATCATGACCGTTTAGACACAATTTGAGTAGGTTGTATTCTTATTTCATCGTCTAAATCGGACCACATACTTGCCCGCTCAGAACTACTCCGGCTTTTTAATTGCAATGAAACCTGATTTCAAAATACGGCCGTCGGTATAAAAAAAGAAGTTGTGGAGTGAGAAACCCGGACTATTTAAGTACCAACATTACTTTTGGCATTGTGTTACCAATGTGTTACTGGCAGACATGCCGATAAGAACGTTGACTAACCTGTTGTCGGCTAAGTGACCGCCAAATGTTTTTGAAAGATTTGGTATTTTTCTGCATTAGAGCAATTTTTTGGTATAGGTTTGAGCAAAGACAGACTTTGTTTTGCCAAATTAAGAAACGTTACGGCTACAAGTTGCTATTTCTTTCACGATGTGATATTGAATGACCCAGGTTTCGTTAGAAATTATGCTTGTCATCATTGTGCCAGTAATGTGTTTGAGGATGTAATTGTTTTGGATTACTTGCAAATCAAAGCCTTTATGGGTGATGTTAGAATATTAATTGCTAATTATGCTTCTAATTGTATTTTCAATAGGTCCAAACTGTTTTGCTGGTAATGAGATTATTTCAGCCGGAAGTGACGTTGTTGTGGGCGATTCCATCTGTCGATGTATGCCTTATGAGCAATACGCACAATGTAGACCGAACGGGTGTTATTTATTTGGGACGCTGTATGCACCAGGCACAGATTTCAACCCATCTCCGTGTGAATCTTGTCACTGTCCAGAAAATGGTGCTGAGCCCACGTGTTGGATCATGGATTGCGCAGCACCACAGTGTCATGATTACTATTTTGAAGACGACGTTTGTTGCCCTATATGTCCAACCGGTAATTATTCTCTACAAACTTGAATATACATGTAGGCTAGTAAAGCTGTCAAAACTTGATTATTGTTCAAACCGATCATGGTGCCAGTTCGAACCGAATCTGGAGCTTTTAGATCCTGCAGGTTTTTCATAATCAGGACGATAATTCTAACTACACATTTTAGCAAATCCCAAACACAAACATTGTGTGCCTCCCTGAGAAAATATGAAGCAAAAAAACCAACCCCTGATTAATGGCAAGATGTCTTGATAATGCTTCAAAGGCACATGTGCTGCCAAAATAATACATTTTTCCTGATGAATTCCGGGCTTTAAGAGAAATCGAGCTTTTGAAGCATCTTTGAAAACGAAACGATCGGCATTGAAAGACATAAGTTCAAATGGCCGGAATGCATGAGCACATTTTACTTTATCTACCTTGAAGCACATCCAGTACTTATCCACTAGACTAGTACTTATCCACTAGACCAGTACTTATCCCCTAGACCAGTACTTATCCATTAGACCAGTACTTATCCCCTAGACCAGTATTTATCCGCTAGACCAGTACTTATCCCCTAGACTAGTACTTTTCCACTAGACCAGTACTTATCCCCTAGACCAGTACTTATCCACTAAACCAGTACTTATCCCCTAGACCAGTACTTATCCATTAGACCAGTACTTATCCCCTAGACCAGTATTTATCCGCTAGACCAGTACTTATCCCCTAGACCAGTACTTATCCACTAGACCAGTACTTATCCCCTAGACCAGTACTTATCCACTAGACCAGTACTTATCCCCTAGACCAGTACTTATCCACTAGACCAGTACTTATCCACTAGACCAGTACTTATCCCCTAGACCAGTACTTATCCACTAGACCAGTACTTATCCACTAGACCAGTACTTATCCACTAGACCAGTACTTATCCACTAGACCAGTACTTATCTACTAGACCAGTACTTATCCACTAGACCAGTACTTATCCACTAGACCAGTACTTATCCACTAGACCAGTACTTATCCCCTAGACCAGTACTTATCCACTAGACCAGTACTTATCCACTAGACCAGTACTTATCCACTAGACTAGTACTTATCCACTAGACCAGTACTTATCCACTAGACCAGTACTTATCCCCTAGACCAGTACTTATCCCCTACACCAGTACTTATCCCCTAGACCAGTACTTATCCACTAGACCAGTACTTATCCACTAGACCAGTACTTATCCACTAGACCAGTACTTATCCCCTAGACCAGTACTTATCCCCTAGACCAGTACTTATCCACTAGACTAGTACTTATCCACTAGACCAGTACTTATCCACTAGACCAGTACTTATCCACTAGACCAGTACTTATCCACTAGACCAGTACTTATCCCCTAGACCAGTACTTATCCACTAGACCAGTACTTATCCACTAGACTAGTACTTATCCCCTAGACCAGTACTTATCCACTAGACCAGTACTTATCCACTAGACTAGTATGCATTTACTAGACTAGTACTTATCCACTAGACCAGTACTTATCCACTAGACCAGTACTTATCCACTAGACCAGTACTTATCCACTAGACCAGTACTTATACACTAGACTAGTGCTTATCCACTAGACCAGTACTTATCCCCTAGACCAGTACTTATCCCCTAGACCAGTACTTATCCACTATACCAGTACTTATCCACTAGACCAGTACTTATCCACTAGACCAGCACTTATCCACTAGACCAGTACTTATCCACTAGGCCAGTACTTATCCACTAGACCAGTACTTATCCACTAGACTAGTACTTATCCACTAGACCAGTACTTATCCACTAGACCAGTACTTATCCACTAGACCAGTACTTATCCACTAGACTAGTACGTATTTACTAGACTAGTACTTATCTGCTATAAAATAGTATTCGACTCGAGGCCAAATTATATTACATGTATGCTTGTTAAAATAGTTTCACTTAGAGATAAAATAAATGCGATATAAGCTGAAATTATGTTTACAGCAATTTTTCAATTTCCCCCACCAGGTTAATACATAGAGAATCTCACGCGATTGGTCATTTGATAGGAAATTAATGAAATGAATTGAGCAAGTTTTATACATTTCTTATCTAATGACGGCGAGGGCGAGATGATGTTAATCGCATAACTAAACCAGAAAAACGAAGTAGACGAATTGAGATTCAGCGCTGCTCAGTTCGGGGAATTTCTACGTCAAATAAATGAATTGATGCATGTTAATTTCACTTCAATTTCTATAAATTAGAAAAATGTAGAACATAATTTGATTTAGCTTCTATCTTTTATTTTTTCGTCTTTAACAGAAATTTTGAAATTTGGAATGTTTTGAAAACTTGCTTTTCAGACGAGAGATTTTGTATCTCGAAGAAAATCAATTGTCTATCATAATAATCATACCTTTAAGAAAAACAATTTGCAGAGAAAGTCTAAAAATGCATGTAAACTGTCAAATCACAAGGAAAACATTTTCACCGCGGTGTCAACTCGGAGAAAACGATGAGAACCCTTTCTCCGCGGTAGAAACCGTTTCACCGATTTGACCGTTTACATAGGTTCTTCGATTTTGATTGCAAATCGTTTGACTTAAAGATATGATTTTTTAAATCGAGAAACGCTTGATTTTCTTCGAGATACGGACTCGCTTGTCTCAAAGCCAAGTTTAAATTCTGCTAAAGACGGAAAAACACTGGAAATGTCAAAATTCTACCCGTGGCACTATGTCGGGGCTCCCCAGGTGTACTATACTTGTGCTGTCCATGGTTCGTCCTCTGTCGTCCGGCAATTAGCGCTTGTCTGCAACATGTCTGAAGAACCGCTGGCCGTAATTTTACGAAATATTTGTTTGTAGCTACTGGTGGGGACTTCTGAAATTGATCTTTAAATCAGTTGGTTTTCCTGTTAACCTCCAATTGGTCTCCACTGGCTGCTCCTTGAAACTCTTATTCAGCGATCGAGTAAAAAATCCACTCAGAAATTTTTCAATTTTGAAACTACATCGAAGGCCTGTGTTGCGCTGAGGAACTACCACTCTAACCCAATGAGGCCCCTTAAATAATAAACTAATTGCAGTAGCTGACAACGGCTCAATATTATTTTACATTTGTGTCATGAATCTTTATCAACATTAACAAAATTGCTATCCGTTAGTAAGAAATTACCAATTGATTTATGAGTCAATATCGTAGTCAACAACATTGATTTTTTCAGAAATGTTGACAACCGAGGAACCCCCCACAACAACAGGTTAGTAAGAATGGTTCAAAACGCTACTCCGACACTCAGTCACTCGAACTGAGTGTATGTGGAATGGTTGCCAGTTGCCACCGGAAGGTCGTAAGTTTCCCCCGGGCCTAGAGCTCGGTTTGCTCCCACGATAAAACTGGCAACGCCGCCATATAAGTGAAATAATCTTGAGCGCGGTCAATCAATCAGATCAAGTGAGCGATTGCTAACATGTATAGCTACATCCAATGTGATCACCTCCTGTCTATAACTCTTAGCTTCGTAAGACGCGGGGGGGGGGGGGGGGTATATGCATGTCGTTATGAACTCTCTCCTGTCTTATATAGTCTTATATATTTGTGATCACTAAAACACACGGGTACAGGGAAAATCTTCTTGTCTAAAAAAAACCCATGGAGACAAGTTTCTAATTATGTTAAAAAGAGGTATATCATTTAGACCTTTATACCCCATGAATTGTTGTAACAAACCAAACCTATGATATTTCATTAAGTTGACGACTGACACGAGCTTAGCCTTGGTCAGTAGAATTTTCTGGAATCCTTTTGTAACACATTGACAATGGTTACACATCTTAATTATGGCAAGAACATCGGTGGACTGAGATTGAACCCCATAAACATGTGCCTGTTTAATGAACTGGAGACGAATCTAACTAAATCATACTTATTGTTTGTTCTTGTGTACAAGGTAATCGTACATTGGCAATGGACTCTATATAACAACCACGTGAAATATTATGTAGAAACTATAGAACAATGTCGTTCTGATATGACAAGACTCAAAACGCGATCTACATCATTCGGATTAGTGCTTTAATTGACTGTAAAAAGCTGAATTTTCATTTTTGTTTTTATTAATAAGAGATATGGACTACGACTGAAGAAATACCTACAACAACTGGTAAGTCAGAACTTTTCCTATATAAATGTCATGGAACAAAAAAGGCGCTATAGTGATTTTTGAGGTGTGCATTTGAACACTTGCAATTAAGACATAAAATACCTTCTTCACGCATTTTTTACTCAAATTAATGTTACAAAAATACCAAACAAAAACAAATATTAAGTAACTGTATGTCTCTTTTTTTAGTTTAAGTCTTTCTTCGTTCCCCAAACTCAAACTTTTGGCATAAAGGTGAACGGTTTACTGGGAATAAACCCTCAGAAATTTAATCTAGCTTTCGGAAAAGTACATAACTTGAAAACAAATTCGTTAAAATGAACACTTTTACAATAATCGCAATCGCAATCGCAATATGCAACGATTGTGATTACATGTAGGTATTTTTTTGAGAAAAACGTTTGGAATAGTTGTTGAGGGGTTACAGAGTCAGTAAGTGGATCTATATTGCCTCTAACTATATAACCAGCCTAAAGTATATTTCAATTCCTTCTGGATAGCATCTCGTCATCATAGCCTTATCAGACCAGGATCTATGGACATATTGTGTCATAGATATATTCTGACGTATTGCATGTTTTTTGCATTAAAGACTATACTACATGCGGCATAAACTGTAAGATTTCAGAGGAATATGACCAGATTGGATTCTCTGAAAGATTACCTCAGCTAGACGATTTGGGGAAGTAGGCTTTGGGGACGAAATTTCCCGGATTAAAAAAGGAAATAAAACCTTCCCTTTTCAGAATCATTCCACTGTTTCTGCCACAGATTCATAAAATATAGCCCTAAATAATATATCGGTAACGGTAAATTGAAATCTGATGGATATGCTGGTATATAAAATAGCTTGTTTGGTTGCAGTATCAGCACGTTCATTCCTTTCAAGTCCCACACAGGCAGGTACCACCTAAATGTGACGCTCACTTCTTCCTTAAACAATGTGGTATATAAATGTATAACTTTAAAAAACAAGAGAATTATAGTTGCCAAATTTGAAGAAGCTTAAGTTTGTAGAGCACTTTAGGAATCCGAGCAGGTTACAGCAACGTTCGTTTTGTAGTCTAACAAAAATTGGGAGGCACATGAAAAATCACACAAGCTCTGAATATAAAACGGACACGTCATCAGTCTGTCGGAAGTTATTACTAAACTTAAACTTTGTGATGAAAAACACTTCTCTGATTCTACCACTTTCAGGCCACTTTGAGCCATCAGTGAAAATTTGTAAACATTCATTAACTTTTTATCAAGGACTTCCATAGCAAAATATAGGATGGGTTTGATTTTCCAAGTGTAAATCTATATTACTGCGAAAGGATAAATTAGTGACACCTGTTAAGTGATAAACTCCGTGACACTCAAACATGACACCCATAATTATTATCAAAAAGTACAAAATAAGGGCTTTCCGCCCATACATTTTAAACTATGTTAAGATGATTTTCACAACAAAAACATCCTAGCCAACTGAGTTTGGTATATTATGAACTCTCACACAGGTTTACAAATAGTTGTTAGTTAACATCAATCATTTAGTGTTTTCAAGGTACCCCAACACTCAACATCACTCGACAATCGGGATTTACGTTAACAGTTTTGGCAGCTCATTTTACTTTAATGCAGATGTTCTTATATTTAGTCCAACATTGCCACTGTCAGTGTCACGTCATTTTGTTAACATTATGCGAAAATCACTCTATCTGAAGACATTGCCATGGGAAAACGGCATTCTGAATTTTAGAGTTTTATGTCTCAACCCAAGATCGTGGTCCCTATTATATCCTTGTTTCACACAATTTAGAATTTCGTATCGGCATTGTGAGGGATAATGAATCGGTTGTTTTTGATATAGGATGATTAGTTCTAAGGAGTTAGTTTGGATCTGCATATGGTGTGAGGATCGTCACCTCGTGGAATTTTTCATTTAATTTACTATTTCTCGTGCGTTTTTTTATTTGGAAGTGGCAATAACACAGAGTATAAATAACATAGAATTAAATTATGATTTACTTTCTTATTTTTTTAAAAATTATTCTTTACTCTTTGTTTCACTCGAAAGTTTGAGGCTTCCTGACCGGCAAAGTAAGTAGACCAGGATGAGACGCATGTGTGCGACAAGAGGCTGACATTTGCTGTATATGCGCTTGGTTCTCCTCAAAGTGTGTTTAATCTCATTGATCAAAGGCCAACATGTAGGCTATGCATTTGTTCTATGGTTTGTCATTTTCAGAAATCGGCTGTACGATAGGTGGTGTCCATTTCAGTCCAGGTGCATTAAATCCAACCAATGGTTGTCAGAGATGTGACATTGCTTCAAACCTTCATGGTTTTACAGACATTTGGTATGACCGTATATCAGGTAATTAATTACCTTAATAAAAACTGTATTGTAGTAAATTGTAACGACCCTACAAGGTATGTCATCAAGTACAAAACTGGACCCGTTTCCATTGGGAAAAGCAAAAACATTTTCTCAAAGACAAAAATTACTGCCGGGTATATATAAGGTTATAAGAGTCAGTAATAAATGTAAATTTAATTGCTTTTTTGCTACCAATTAAGATTATTTCACTTTATATATGGCGGCGTTGTCTGAGTGGATTTCGAATCCACGATGGGAAGCTTGTGTCGAAATTAAAAACTTGATCTCTGCCGACGGAACCAAGAATAATGTTTATCTGCATATCTCAATCCCTTCTTTTCCAAGACAATATCTTATCGGGAACGAAAAACATATCATATTATTACATTATATTATTTTTATGCAGTTTAAAAGATAGAAGAAACAAAAACTCCATTTTATTCGCAAGTCTCCATAATTATACTGGAGTGTTAGGCCAAACTGGTATAAATATACTATGTTTTCTATTTGATCTAGGTGGCCAAATAAAGTGTACTGATTTATGTAGTGGCATTCAGAGCAACACGGGCAATTATCTGAATGCGGCATGCACGTTTCCCACAATACCACTGGCAGCACGGAACCAAATCTGCCCGGTGACAGACGTTCTGATCTATTCGACCTTAACTTGTCCCGGAGTATCCCAAGCACTCATCCATCGACTTGATGCTTTTTGCTCTGCCGATCCGGTTAACAATGCCTTGAGTGATCCTAATGCTTGCCCGTAGGTAGACTGCCATTTTGTTTATCCGTGTACTATTGGACACTTTTGGGGCATATTTGTTCATGCCATGAATAGTAATTCACAATTTACCTGGAAATAACTTTATATACGGCTACTCAGAAAAAGCTAAGATCTTCTACCCAATGTTGCAACTGAATGAAAGAAATAAAGATTGCAAAACAATAACTTTGGCTAACTACGCTCTGTGTTTATAATGTAACCTTTGGTGATAAAGTGAATTAGAAAGGATCATTGGATCCTTTTTCAAAGTACCATGGGCTGCCAAAACTTACACTTTTTCACTAAGTCTAAATGTTTAGACAAAAGGGGTTGAACTTCAAAGATTACTGACGTTGGAATAAGGAAAACCCATACAGTCTAAGGCTTATACAAACCAAAATATTGTTCAAAATGTAAACAAAAATTTAATTAACCGGGACGAACGTTCATTCTTTTCCTGTCAGAGTTAATAGTTGCAAAAATTATTTTAACGTATATTCTCGAGAGTAATGGCACTAAAACGTTTCTAATTTGTTTTCCTTGGGAAAATAACAGATAATTTCAAAAATTTTGGTTTCAATAAAATAATATCAACTTTTTGGCAGCTCATGTTAATTGAAATTTGGTACGCGCTGTAAACAAGTCAGTTACTTTGGATTTTACACCACCAAATACACCTGCATTTTAAAGTGGCACGAGCTGCCAAAATGTTGATATTTTGACGTTAATTTAACAGAATGTTGAAAGTATTGGCTATTTTTCTCATGACGTATAATTCAGCAGCTTTTTAGTGCTTCTAGTCTCGAGAATGAACGATAAAGTATTGTTTTGAACTAACTTTGGCTTAGAATGAATGAATGAATGGAAAGTCTTGTCACTTTCCGTATCAGTATAGAAACATTTCACTTATAAACATGCTTTAAATAGAGGTTTAGTATTAATGTAATTATGCCCATTTATGTGAATATGTTGAGGGATGCTGGCTTTGTGTTGTCAGTCATCTGTCGTCCAGCAACTAGGGCTGGTCTGCAACATATTTTCAGAACCGCTACCAGAAGTGTTATGAAATTGTTCATGGTTATAAGTGTGGCATTTGTAATTGATCTAGTTTTGGCGTGTGGCTGTGTGTCTCTCTGACCCTACATTAGCCTCCAGTTAATCTGCAAGATATCTCCTGAACCGCGCGTCTCTCTGATTTACGTTAGCCTCTAATTCGAATATTTCCATTGGCTTCTGCTTGTCTGTAAAATATTTCCCGAACTACTGGACGAAATTATAGGAAATTTTATTCATAGCTTGATGGTGGGTACCTTTATATTGTTCACTTTTTGGTGCCTGAACACAAGTCCATTCTTAGGATATTTTCATTGGATGCTGCTTGTCTGCAACACATTTTAAAGAACGGCTTGGTGGTATTTTATCATTTTTGTATTAGGTGGGGTTCTATTTAATCGAGCTTTGCTTTCTGTATGCCTGTCTGCTCTTCTGTTAGCCTCCACTTCAGATATTTCCATTGTTTGATGGTTGTTTGCCTAAAGCAGTACTGCTTTTAGTAATCTTCCATAGTTAAAATCTTTGTTTGATAGAAAATGGAAACTTAAATTGTCTTCAAGTTTAAGATTAAATCTTATTATTATTCGAAAATGGGATTAAGTGATCTTGACCTTACTGATAAAGGTCATGACTCACAACATGGAACACTTAAAGGCACACTTGCCGCGAAAATCAGGAATATTGTTTACATTAAAAAAGAAAACCGTTTTCTGTATTTTTCCCAGACAATATAAGTTAGGAACTTTCTATTTTTACCAAAATTTCAAAGTTTGGACGTCACTTTGTATTTTTAATTTGAATTTGAAAATTTGAATTGTTAGGTGCCCGGAACGTAAACAAACCGATCTGCCCCCTATTGGCGATTTTATGTTTCAGTCGAGTGAGTGAACTAACGGCACAGTGTAATTTTACGTAGGCCTATTTATCTGAGAAATACAGACTGACGATCGGTTAACAGCGACTGGAAAAGCCTGCTGATAATTGCTTGAGTGTAAACCAAAGATAAAAAGGCCTGAAATGAGGGTAATCCAACACGAAAGTTGACCGAAACTGATCGTTGTTGTTGTAATCAGGCCTCGATTCTTCGTTTGTTTTTCATCCCATTTCTACATTCTAAAGCTAACTAGACATGTTTTATGTGTCCTATGTTTAAGTTTAGTGGTATTAGTCGTAGTAAGCTCATGTAAATTGGTTTTCTTAGCAAATTTAAACAGGCTACGGCGGCAAGTGGGCCTTTAAATACTTTATATAAGCTTTAGTTACCAAACAGTGACCTTTGCTTTGGTAATATGACCTTGAAAAAAACGGTTGGAACTGCTTTCTTAGGGTTCTCCTGAAAACAAAACTAATGAGCAGTGAAATGAGTTATTTTGTTTTGTTAATACAATCTCATATTAAAATAAATATGAAAAAAAAACGAAAATTTCTTTAAAAGTTCGATTAACTATTGCCCATTTAGAAAGTGAAAGTGATTTTTGTATTTAAACCACCAGACCAAAGGTAGTAATAAGCTGGCATTCTCTTACACTGGGGATGGTTGCCAGTTACCAACGGAAGGTCGTGGGTTTCCCCCGGACATAGAGCCCGGTTTCCTCCCACTTCCTGGCACTTGCCTTAAGCACATAACTCACGTTAGCGGTCAACTTTTAGTGATATTTTCGTCATTCGTGGCGCTGCGTCAAATATCCAACGTGTTTGATAATTTTGTTCATTCGTGCAACTTACCTCTCGTTTGCGATGGACGTGAGCTAACTGCTTACGACTTTTTGCGACGTCATGACGTCACGAGACTACCAGCGACCTTACCGCTATTGGGTTTGCCACTGTAATTTACACATATTTTAAATCAAATCCATTAAAACGATCGTCTTTTGGTAAATAGAAAGAATTAAAATTCTGAAAGAGTTGAATGTTAAGTTATATTCCTCAACAGTAGAATCTGAGACGTGTAAACGTG
Source organism: Lepidochitona cinerea (assembly GCA_963971465.1). Taxonomy (NCBI): domain Eukaryota; kingdom Metazoa; phylum Mollusca; class Polyplacophora; order Chitonida; family Tonicellidae; genus Lepidochitona; species Lepidochitona cinerea. The sequence goes on along the minus strand of OZ020551.1, from coordinate 27,960,413 downwards.
AAATATTCAACACTGTATCAATCAAAACTACTTACAGTGTTGAATTATTCAATTATTCGGGATTTGTGGTTCAAATATCACATATAGGCCCAAAAAGAGGTAGTCCAACAGTATTTTGCCACTACAGCTTGGGGAAAGGTGGAGCCCATTATACGAGGCTGTTGGTACATGTCTCATAGATATCTTAAAATATAGCTGGTACTTCAGGACGTCATGACGTTGCAAAAAATCATAAGCAGTTAGCTCACGTTCACCGCACACGAGAGGCAAGTTGCACGAATGAACAAAATTGGATAATAGACGCAGCGCCACGACTGACGAAAATCTCACCAAAAGTTGACCGCTAACGTGAGCTATGTGCTTTCACCACGAAAAATAGTGCTATAGTTTCTCCTTTTAACTGAGTCGTCCATTTAAATCCAGGTTATTTTCGTCAGTTCGAGACATTCATAACTCACCCATATGCGACACAAAGCCACCTTTCCCCCTAGTTTCCTTTGAAATAAAACCTATGTGTCAAGAAAGTTAGAACAGTCATCTAGAGACAGGAAAACTTTGCAATGAGTGAAACTAAGTTATGTTTAAATGGAGGACGTTGAACTTGAAGGTTGGTCAATTTCTTTTTGCACGTTTTAGTGTATTACACTTTTAAAATAAATATCCAATCGGAGCAGTCAAATCGCAAAAAAGTATGAATTTTATACAGTTGAAAAGAATTTAACGCGCTTCAAATTAAATTAGATGTTGTTGTTTCGTCTCCTCTTGGCATAGGGTCAAGTCTTACTTCAAGTACGCACACTTTTATTGTTTTTTACTGCACGTTTTTATGTAGGCTAGTCAACCCACTGCAGTTATTTACTGTAGAGATGGAGCCTGTGGAGCAAATGGATAAATTTCAGATAGAAGTTAATAATAAGTAGGCCTATAAATTCCACACCATCTTTTGTGCACTCTGACTGCGTGGTATACATGTATTTGTCGTTGTATTTAACCTACATGTACTTATTTATATTTATTGAATTTGAATATATCGTCGCCCTAGTAACAAGTTAAGCCGTTCAACTGACGTACTAGTTAAGTAGTTTTAATGGAAGGCATTTTTAAAATGTAAGGCAAATATTCACAGCTGTGTAGATGGTGACGGGAAAATTTAATGCGGGTGATTATTTATTTTTCACTTCTACATTGACACTAGTTGTTTTTGTAATACTGTCATTCTTCTTCTGTCCCTCAGTAGCTCCTTTTTCAACACACTTGCAGAGAAATGTATCAGCTAAAAGCACCAATCAGTGAAGATTGTTCCCCCCCCCGCACATTTCAACTCTTATATTCAAGGAATTTTTTCATTAGATGATAATATGGTATATTTCGGTCATACAATAAACATTTCTAGTCTAAACCAAAATGTATAAAGAAATTGGACAGCTTTGAACAGATTATCATTCAATAAATATAACAGACAAATCGATTTTCTTTCTGTCATGTATTTGACCGGACGATGAACGAAAGTAAGTCGAAGCTGTTACATGGGTTAGTTGAGCAGTCACAGAAAACGTTTCCCTACAAATCAGTGTTCATCATAAACAGTCACAATCGTAACCCGACGCATTTGAAGCCGACCGGCACCGATTCGCGTCGTTGGGTGGTAATGGTACACTTAAGAAGGAGAAGCATGCGTGTCGGGGCTGAAGGGGGAGAAATGATTTGTCTTAATGTGTCAGCTTTGATCCTTCGGAGTAACCCAATATAATACCCCATGGGAGAAGAGCTTTAAAAAGAACAGAACAAGGCTGATTAAAAAATCTAAAGGACTACAGATTCTATAGAATCTAAAAAAACTGAGACGTAAAGGCCTACTTGCCGCGAAAATCCAGAATACTGTTTACATTAAAAACAATGCACGATTTTCTGTATTTTTCCCAGACAGAAGAAGTTAGGAACTTTCACAAGAGGAAATACTTACTAACGATCGAGTCAGAGTGACTATAAAAGTCTGCCGAGTGCAAACAACAGGCAAAAACGCCTGAATGAGGGTAATCCAATACTTGAGTCAACCAACACTGATCGGTGTTGTTGTTGTAATCGAGCTTCGATTCTTGGTTTGTTTTAATGACTCTTGTGAAAGTGTGGAGAGGATGGTTTGACCAAGTATGTAGCAGCTGATGCATGTCATTAGGTTTGAAGAATACCTTGTAATCTACATTATCCCACCTCACACGGAATACTTCCTGTCCATTGGTTAAAATCAGTCACATGGAGAAACTGTAAATTTCCATATTACGTCGCCGTGCTGATCCATACAGGGCGACTACCATATATCACAGCTAAACTTTGACCACAAAGTACTTTGCAGTAACCACGTGGTAACCACTCAGTACATGACCACTCAGTACTGGTAGGAAAGGTCCCCTTGTGGTACTGTGTGGTCATTGGCCACGTGGTAACCACCAAGTACTGAGCAGTTACCACAAAGTACACGGCAGCACAGTTCCACAAAGTCACAAGTACTGTGCGGTCACAAGTACTGTGCGGTCACAAGTACTGTGCGGTCACAAGTACTGTGCGGTCACAAGTACTGTGCGGTCGCAAGTACTGTGCGGTCACAAGTACTGTGCGGTCGCAAGTACTGTGCGGTCGCAAGTACTGTGCGGTCGCAAGTACTGTGCGATCGCAATTACTGCGCTGTCGCAAGTACTGTGCGGTCACAAGTACTGTGCTGGCGCTGTTACCATGCAGTACTGTGGTCTCCAGTATTGCTCATTCAAAAGTACCGAGATGGGACTTACCACATGGTAACCACTCAGAACCTTACAGTTACAACATGGTACTCGACACACAATACCCAGGTGTATCAATATTGTTTACTACCAGGTAATTGAATGACCAGAAAGCCCACAAAAGCATAAAACTATTGTTATAGGGTTAGCATTCCCTGTACCTCGCCAGTCGTATACGTCTATCAATTCTTTTTCCAAGAATGTTTGATACAATAATAAAATAGCACAAGACTAACTAATCAATACTGAAAAGGAAAAAAAAAACTCTATATTTTGAGAGAAGACAATATGTATTTTTGAATAAAAACTAGGTATACATAAATTAGACCATTAAAACATCACATCACAAATCAGTTCAAAATAGTGTTATGTTAATCAATATACATCTATAATCTTTCTTGGTGATTTATTTCTGAGAAAACGATTTCTATAAATATATTTGTTAGTACATGTTATAACAAAAGGCGATTTATCAATATTGACCAGTGGAATAAAAATGTTTTACACAGGAATAAACTCATTAACATAAGAATCATTGACTTTGTTATGGGCACACTGAAAAACCTAAACTGGGTCTTTCTGCTCTTTTGATCTATAAACTATATGGTTATTATTTAGGGTTTGTTTTAAATAATGAAAAAATATAATAGGCCTTTTTTTAATTCATTTCACTAAAGCTTTAAATAACCAAAACAAAGTAACAAGCGTGAATGTGGGTTGGTTAGTAGTACTTACAGTCATCACTTCTTAATTGAAAATCTTAAACAAATCAGTTTTGTTTTGGGATAATAACAAAATATCTGAAGTGTAAAGCATGTATTACAGGACTAGATTAGAATGTGCTGGGTTTTTTTTAGCAGCTGCCTTGTAGAAAGATCGTGACAAGCAAAGGAAGTATTTCTCCAAAAGCAAAATAATCCCTACAAAATCGGGACATGCTGTTTCGTTTAAAAAGAGGAGGATTATGATTTACCTTTGAAAAACTTTACAAGAAAAACTGAGTTACCATATGAACAATGGATCACCACTAAATTCATACATAATAGATTGACCTATCCATATATTGATGGCCCAAGCTCTAATACATTTGAGTTCACAGTAAATTTCCCACACATCTAAGACATCTAAGAAGGATTACACTGCTAAACTAGCCTTTTCAATTATAACAGTGTAAAAATAATAACAAGCATCTAGATGATTGTGTTTCAGTGTTACTGGGTGAGACTGGAGGTTCTGCAGCTTATTGTTTCCACTTCTGACAAGTGGTCTCCATCTAGATTGAAAAAAATAAACAAGAAAAGCTTTGATATTTTAAGTTACATGAAGTATTATATTTTACCGACTTGTTAAATATTACTTCTGAAATAAAATCCTGAGGAACATTAGTAAGAGAATGAACAATATGATTTTATGGGGGGTCTATACGTTATATAATTAACAAACATTTTTATCTAGCAGCTTGTATCTAGCAGAAATCACCCAAGCATCATATAACTCCCCCAAACAATCAATTTTGCAAAAAACTGACAATGGAGAAATTGTCTAAAATGAAAAGTGAAACTCTTCATAAAACTATGTGAGTTCATATCTTTTACCATGAGTTTGTAACTTTGTATGTGTAGTTAATTTCATTGATTGATTAGGGCTTTGTTTTTTCTAAAGTGTATGTTTGTTGATAAGCGACTGACACTTCAAACAGTTCCACACATATTAGCAAAGGTTTTGGAGCTGAGCCTTTGGAATCTTGAAGTAAAAAAAATAAACAGAAAAGAAAATCGACCTAATTACCCTTTTATTTTCAGAAAAATTTGGGGTTTTTTTTGTGCCTTATTTGAAACTTTTCATGATTTATTTCAATCTCTTACATTGATGATTACTTTAGAAATGTTAAAACTACTACAATGTTGATTGAATTACTTACAATGGATTGCAGGAGAGGTTTCATCTTTTAAAAGGAGCCTCCCCTTTCTTCTGTGTAAACCCAGATTTTCTACCAGCTTCTTGCCAAATATAGTTCTACTTATTGACCTCTTAAAGAATACTTGTTTCCTCAAACAAATTGTTAATTTGGTCAACCTGCACTTGGCATCATACTCTTCTTCAGAAGGTCTTGAAAATAAAAACACACAATAATATAGTAAGGATAACATTAATAAAACCATCATGGCATGTAAAGTACTATTATCTATGAAGAAAGATGGAATGAGACTATGTCAAATACAATACTGTACAAGAATTGGATTTCTGTGTTAAATTGGTAGATCTGATGGAGTCCAGGCAAATGTTTATCCATGGTACGACCAGAATTTTTTGTGCTGACACCCCCCACCCCCCCCCCCCCGCCCCCAAATTTGTGTTTTTACAATTTGGAGTGAAAAAAAATTTCACTGAAGTACAGGTTTGACTCTGACATCTAATATTTTTTGACAGTTATTTGGCTTCCTGAATCCCTGGCTAGTACTAACCAATAAATACTCCGAAGTTAAGAGATACATTGTTGACATTTTAATAATTGTTGAATTATTCTATTGAATGATCTATTGAATGATCTTGTGGCGGGAAGGATTGCATTTTTAGAAATGTGATTTGGTCAGACTGTAATTCTGTAATAACTAATATCTCACCTCAAACAACTTGTCCATGATCGAAGAGCATGATTAATGATTGATGGAAATTGCAACAAAAATGATGGCTATCTAATAATAGTAGTATTGTACCCTCGCCGCAATATGTTGAGTGGGTAGGCCTACTTCAAGTTATTGAAATAATGCGCCTACCATGACTTCAATAAATTATGAAAGAACTTCAACGACAAGTTGTTTTATTTAAATAATGATGGAAATATCAAATTCCATCGTCAAAAACAATATTGATGTCGTCACTTTGTCGTGCTACTTATTTTAAGATAAAACGGTGCAGAAACTCAAAATGAAATTGAAAATGAAAGCAGAACGCCGAGAGTGCGTTGTTGTTGTAGCACTAGCAGTATCGTGCATCAATGACAACACAGCTTGAAACATATACCGCTACATACCGGAGCTACCTTCCGTGAAGTCCGTAGAAGAACTAAAAACTGTAACAATTAACCTACCTCATAACAAATTTGACTGCTAAGATGTTTCGGAAGTCAATTTCAGTCCAGGAAAAAAAGCTGTCACCTTCTTTCTGCGAGACGCCGAGTTGTGCGCGCGGCAACATTCGAGCAAAGGGAAATAAACACCCTACCGGTTTTGACATGTAATGTTCACGTGGTTACCACCAAGTTACAGGGTTGATACTTATTAAACCATTTTATATTTACAGTGCTTACACAGAAAAACTGATAGTTTCTGATAATATAACTGCACATGATATTCTACGGCTTTGACCACCCAGTTACATTGCGTGGTTACATACAAGTAGGCCTACTGAATTATAGTTGTAATTTCGTATATACATGTAGGCCTATAGTTACCTGGTGGTAACTGCGTGGTACTTCGCTGTTATGACATGTCAGTTACAATCTGTGCAAGAAAGATGGTTACCACGTGGTGACCACTCAGTTACCACGTGGTAACATACAAGTACTGAGTTACAATATTCTATCAGTACTTTGTGGTCAGGGGCTGACAAAACAGAAAGTTACTGTTAACATATCGGTTCATTGTGATTATTGTCACAAAGTACTTTGATGTTTTCCAACATACAGTAACCACCTGGTAACAACACAGTAACCACGTGGTTACCAGGTGGTAACTTATCTGTAATTCCGGATAGTAACCTGGTGGTAACTGTGCGGTACTTAACGGTTTTGATGTGTCAGTTACCATCTGTACAAGACAGATGGTTACCACGTGGTGACCACTCAGTTACCACGTGGTAACATACAGGTACTGAGGTGAAAAAACCAGCTCAGTACTATGCTGTCAGCGGCTAGCTGTGCAGCTTGTGACTTGCCAGTCGTGTCTCCTCGTGCCATACATATTAGAAAATAGCTTTCGGAGTTCACTTTCTGCCTTTTATGAAAGCCAATTTTCAGAAAGAATGCTTGAATGTCGTACAATTTCGGTCTTCGGTAGGATAAATTCGTTACAGGGTTTGTTCGAGGGGGGATACGGAAACATATGGGGTCAGTAAACAGTATATTGAGCTCGGCTTACGCCTCGCCCAATATTCGTTTACTGACCCCATATATTTCCGTATCCCCCCCATGAACAAACCCTGTAACTAATATACTCAGTAGTATGATTTGTATGAAGCTTGTAAATAGTTACATTCAGCAAATCCCAAAAGTGTGATAAATAGTAGGCTGTAGTTTAATTCTGGGGTCATGAGAATTAAGAGTATCAATGGAAATATGAGGGTAGTCCACCGTATGCTGCCATATGATAAAAATGTCATACTGATACCGAAAGTAAATGAAAGGCTGTTTGTGACATTTGCGAAAAATATCACTCTCCCAATCAGCCATAAAAATAGAGGCAAAGTTAAGCGTCTAGCAAACAACAAGGTTATAAACTCCATCTTACAACCTACAACTAGCAAACAACAAGGTTATAAACTCCATCTCATAACCTACTTCTAGCAAACAACAAGGTTATGAACTCCATCTCATATCCTACAACCAACAAACAACAAGGTTATAAACTCCATCTCAAAACCTACAACCAGTAAATAACAAGGTTATAAACTCCATCTTACAACCTACAACTAGCAAACAACAAGGTTATGAACTCCATTTCATATCCTACAACCAACAAACAACAAGGTTATAAACTCCATCTCATAACCTACTTCTAGCAAACAACAAGGTTATAAACTCCACCTCGTAACGTACAACCAGCAAACAACAAGGTTATAAACTCCATCTAAAAATCTACTTCTAGCAAACAACAAGGTTATAAACTCCATCTCATAACCTACAACCAGCAAACACCAAGGTTATAAACTCCATCTAAAAATTTACTTCTAGTAAACAACAAGGTTATAAACTCCATCTTACAACCTACAACCAGCAAACAACAAGGTTATAAACTCCATCTAAAAATCTACTTCTAGTAAACAACAAGGTTATAAACTCCATCTCCTACAACCAGCAAACAACAAGGTTATAAACTCCATCTTACAACCTACAACCAGCATAACATTCACTCCACATCCAGAGTAACCACAATTACATCCTGTGGCCAACAAACCATCAGTATTTTTGATAGAGCTAGGATGCAGATTCGATATAGGTTTTAGATAGTAACCAATTAGCTATACATTCCGATTTTCAAGTTATTAAGTTTCAAGTTAGTTTTCAAGCCCTAGTTAAAATAAAATGGGAAACATTTCAACTGCGGTGTTAACATTTCCATTTGACTCTTATGAACTTCGATACAAAAAAGGGCACCATTAATTTAAGGAAGTACAGACCAAGATTATAGTAGAAGAATACAAACTACTTCAAAGTAAACTTGCTCGACCTCTGACCCAAAGGCCAGTCATTGCTTATAAAAAGAACAAGAGTTTGAAAGACATACTGGTCAGGGCTAAACTCCCCTGTCTGCCTTCTACCTAGGTTTTCTGGGAAAGGGTATGGGGGGGGGGGCATAATATATAGTCTGACGATATTCTTACTATATCTTAAGATGCGTAAGCATTGTCAATGTAATACAAAGTGTTCCAGAAAATTCTACTGACTAAGGCCAAGCTCCTGTCAGTCGTCAACCTAATGAAATACCATAGGTTTACTTTATTACAACAATTTATGATGGGGTATAAAGGTCTAAATGATATACCTCTTTTTAACACAATTAGAAACTTGTCTCCGTGGTTATTTTAGACAAGAAGATTTTCCCTGTGCCCGTGTGTTTTAGTGTCCATAAATATATATGTTTAGAAGCATCCTCTCACTGGTCATTGATTATTGGATGTCATTTATGCTATCTTTAGTTTCTAAACACGTATAAAGCTGAAACTTAATGCACTTTTTTTTAAATTGCTTACGAATGACCATAACTTCGAACCATAATTGACGAATATACCTTTTCAGAAACAAAGAAGGCGAGATTTTTTCTTTTAGCACAATTCCTCCAAGTACAGGTGCATAATCTGAAGAAAAAAAGAGAAAAGGAAAAATGGACAATTCTGATTGTCAAGAGAGGTCCAGCGTTTAACGTACCTTGAAAACTAAAGGATTGACGTTTTTATAAACATATTGGTATATTTAGTAGCCTGTGAGAGCCTAAGACTAGCAGCCTGTGAGAGCCTAAGACGTGTGCTAATAGCGGGAAAAATTCAAATAGCCGGGATGAATGAGTTCATTTTTGGAGTTTTGCAGCATATAAAACTACCTTAACGTACATCTTCAAGATTGGTACCAACAGAAAGGTCTTATTTCGTAATTTCAGATAAGATAACCAACAATTAGCTAATTCTGTTTCAACGAAATTGTTCTTATATTTGCCAGCTCATTGCACTTAAATAAGATCTCGCAAATCTTTTATCAATAGTCCTTCTTTAAACCTCTTATAGGAACCAAGGAAGGAAAATTGAAGGAGATTCATTGTTAAGTATATACAGCTGTTGACATATTATAAACTATCATTCAATATTAGAGCTACTTAATACGATTTTAGACGTAAAGTTGGGAAAAGGTAACACAGGCTGTTACATCTGGCAATCCGAAAGAACTCCTAGTGTTCGTAAACATTGACAGAATCAACATGGCAGTTCAACATTTGTGTCTCTTCTTCTACGTCCTACTGCCGCTAGGAATTGAAGCGTTTACGGTTCCAACCAGTCCGTCTATACCAGGATGTATATACAATGGAACTGTGTATGCACCAGGAGCATGGTTCGCCCCAGAAGCGTGCCGGGACTGTCATTGTCCTGACGATGGAGGGGACGTTGAGTGTATGAAGATGCCATGCCCTGCTGAGAAGTATTGCTTGGATCGTATCGAAGGACCTGATATATGTTGTCCAGTATGTCCAAATGGTAGGTAAATCAATTTTACCATACAAATTCCTAGTCGCCATGTCTATATACGTATATTTATGAGGGTGAATTTTTTGGATAGCACTTTCAGTAAATGTGTTTTCCTTGACGTTTTTAAATAATTAGTCAATGACTTGTCATATGGTCATAATTTAGTGGCCATAATTTAATGCGTAATTGATTTTTTGGTTTGCTGCTCTTCTATGATAGTTACAGAATGAACGACACAAAATAATACAAATCCCATGAATCCCAAAATAATGAGATGAAGTGATGTTTTTAGTCAATCCGCTGGATCACCTGTGTTCTGTAAAATGACGGAAGGATTTGATTTCTCAGTAGACGTATAGTGTTGATACTCGTTGGTTGTTCGTTTATTGTATTCGTCTGCCCAAATCGAAAAAGTGACCATTTATCTATTTGTCAATCGTATTCTCGCGAGATCTCCTTTAGACGTGGCTAAGATAGACCTCTTACGACTTTACCGGACATAGCGCAGGGATTTTCGCGTGCGATCTAGGTAACATTTTTAAAAGCTATCAGAAAAATATAAAAATCCTGACATCACGCTGTACGTGAATATATATTGTGAATTTAAGAAAACGTTCAACTAGTAACGAAAACGTAAAGTCAATTTCACGAAATAGTCCCATTTTGACGAAAACTGTCGATCCGATTCACTTTGAACTGGCCACTGTGATAGGTTCCACGGGGCGTTTCCAATAGCTGCTAGTGTTTAAATGTGCGATGTAACTAACAATAGCTCTAGCTAAGTGTAAGAGAATAATAGAAAATCACGTAGATGCGAGCTAATGCCAGGTAAAATTCCATGGTGTTGTTGTTTTGTTGAAAACTTAAAAGTCACATGATCAATTGACCTCCTATGTGAATTCTCTAACCTCATTCCAATGGATATTTCTGATAAACACGAGTTGTTGGAAAGGTTGGTTACGTAGCTGGAGAGTTAATGCGCATGTCAGCGCGTTGATAATCTGATGATGAACAATAATACATTCCTGATTGACGTAGCATGGGCCAATTTGAGCACTTGCTTTGGCAATGGAAGTTTTATTTACAGTGTACATACCGTTCAATATTTTTGATATTGGTGGATTCTTTTGAGGACCCGGATCCCTTGATGAAAACCTACCAGGAATATCTGGTGATAAAACTGTAACTTCTCTTTTCCGTAAACTATGTCTCTCGTGAAGATTCCTTTGACAATGGAACTTCTGCTGACTGCTGAAAGAGCTAGCGTTGTGTTATACCATTACAAAATCCGTTTAAATCATTCGAGTTTCTCTCTCTGTATATCTCTAATTATACAGACCAAAAGGTTGAAAAGACACTGCCATCCAAGGTACTTAAGTAGAATTAGTTGCCAGCTTGGAAGCTGATTACAAATCTATCTTTAATTAGGGAACTCCTTTTTTTGTTTAATTCCTGTAGTGTTACAAAGTTTAACATTTTGAGGATTTGAATGAATTTTAACGTCACTAGATACATAGGCCACGCTGTTAAAATACTGTTCTTACAGCATGGGAGAACATGAAAAGCTCTGCCAAATTATTCATGTTAAGGATTTTTATTGAAATTGAAATCTTGTGTCTATGAATGGGGAAGTGTAAAAGGTCCTATTACATTACCCCAAATTCAGGGCACTGGCGCCTTCAGCCTGCTTATGCTACATTATGTGACGTTTGCGCCGTAGGTTTTGACATTGTCAACACTTGCGCAATTTCAAATCAGATATTAAATTCACTCTCCACTTACTATTATATCTATCGGAGAATGCATTGGTTCTTATAAAATCTTTACCGAGTCCGCGACTCCGATATCTAAATTTCGACTCAAATCGTTCTAAGCAAGGCTCCTTTCCTCTGTTTTCAATAATATAAAGTTCTTCGGAAACTTTAACTTTTGCTCCATGAAGTACTGTTATCACATCTAAAACGTTCGCCATCTTTACTCTTATGTATCCCATAATAGTTCATACGATGAAGAGAAGAAAAGCCATGCTTTCTGACTAGTCGCAAGAGGGCGCTGTTTATGGTGGCATCTGGGTCAAAAGGCGCCAATGCCTGAATATGGTGTAATGGGGCGTTTCACACTCCCCCATTCATAGACTTAACTTCAACTGCTATACTACATAAATTAAAAGAAAAGATATTTCACTTCAAAACAGATTTGAAGAGGTAGAGGTAGATTTTATGCACAAATTTTGATTTGTATTAAAAAACCCAACAGATTAACTTATTTACAGACAAATATTATACAAACAGTGGCAAGAAAACATATACTAAAATAACTTACTTTTACAAGTTAAGCATTCACAAAGTTCAATGGTATAGCAGTACAGATCACATGATCACGAAATATAAATCGACAGAATATAATCTAGTAAACACGCTGGTGCTTAAATCCACAGAATAAAATCGTGTTAGAAATAGCAAATCAAATAATTCGCTGACAAATAAGCAGACCGATTATCGTTCAAATAATATCAAAGAAGCTTTACTGAATGTAGTTCGAAATTGATTTCACCTATAATACAAACAAAGCGTGTTTTATAGGTTCTCAAAAATTAAAGAATACTCCGCCCTTCAGCAATACAAAGGCTAATTGTAAACAGCCGTCGGGATGATCCGGTGAACAAACAATAGTTTGACAAAGGTCTGTAGACTTTTACATGAAACACAAAAGCTGACTGCACGTAGTATCTGCCTCCATCCCAAAACTAGTTAAGCAAATTACACCTTACACACAAGTTGTTATATTAAAAGGGTTCATACAATCTTTACCATTTCATTGAATGTCTTACAGTATAAATTGGTATTCTTTGTAGGTCCGACTTGTTACCATAAAGGAAGGATTATTCGGGCATATGAATGGGATGGAGAGAGGGGGCTTTGTGGATGCCCGCAATTAGATCCAGAATTTATCTATGACCCCTCGGTTACTTTAGAAGCAAATTGCAATAACCCTCGGATTCCGTGTTCATATGAATACATCGATGGTCAAAACCCTGGTTATTCATACGATCGTGAAGATTTTCATCCAGAACTAGAACCATGTGTATATTGCCGTTGCATGGATGACTTTTTTGAATGTATTAAGCCTTACTGTGAGACTGTTCCCTGTGTGGATCCAATTTACCCATGGGGCTTGAACTGCTGTCCGGAATGTCCAAACGGTAATACACATCTCCTGTCTTCTGTTCGATAAATCTCACCCCACTATCCGGCTGAAGTAGGTTCTCTATTTATTGTTCCCTATTCCCAGTGACTTATTTCCGAATTCTCTATTCCCAGTTCTTTATTCCTAGTTCCCTATTCCGAGTTCCTTATTCCTAGTTCCCTATTTCCAGTTCGTTAATCGAAATAATGTTCTTAAAATATGTGCTATTAATCACAAATAAGACTTTAATTCTACATATGGACAATTTTTCTATTGCCATCTATATTTTCTTAAGTTTATTAACTGATTTATAACCTATGCATTATACACCTAAAACCTTATTTTAAATTGCAAATAAGTTAATGAAAGCAAGGTACGAATCAAAGTAATGCTCTGTACTGCCAATTTATCAACTTCTTTCAGGCACACGCCAAGGTGTAAACTTGTAAAAAGCTGGAAGCGATACGATAATTGGTGTATGAGGGGGTTAGGAGGTTTTAGGCAGACAAATTCTACAACCTAAACTACCAAAAGACAAACATCCAATCCATGTTTTACATCATGCAATGTGATTTATATAATCTTACTTCTCAATAGCTTATTCAATAGCTGAAATAACACTTTTGATGAGTTATCATCATTGGCATCAGAAACAAATCTAATACGGGGCCCCGGTGGATCAGTCGGCAAGAGCGTTTGTCCCTAAGTGCGACACTGGTCTTCCATCGATTCCCAGTCAGACCAAATACAACTGAACTTTTTCTGAGTAGATTTTCCCTCAACTGCCGTATGCGGAAGAGCTGCCAGGTACTCCCCGAAGGTCGGGGGATTTCTCTGGGCAAAAAGTCCCTCCCCCTCCCAATATTTTCTCGCATTCATACACCAAGCCTCTTTTTTCATCTCCGTTTATTAAAGCTTCTCAGGATGGTGTATCCTGGTGTGTTTTAGGAACACCGGAGTCAACGACGAGCTAAGTATTAAAGGAATGGCTTTTTTTTGATACACCAAGAAAAAAATCATCGAAACGATATTTTATCATTATTAAAAGATGATCTCTTTATGGATTAATAAAAATGTATGCCAAACATGAAAAGCAATTTCTGAACCTTAATGTCAATGACACAGTCCGTTTAATTACATATAATGGAATCCAAGAGAATACTAAAGCTGGTTTGGTGAATTCTCGATCCAACTGACAGAATCCAAAGCATTTTATTATGAACGACAGATTAGTGGATCGTGGATAGGTTTTCGTTAAAGTGGCATGAGCTGCCAAAATGTTTACAAACGTTCAAACAGAATGTTGAAATTATTGGCTATTTTTCTCAAGACGTATAATTCAGAAGCTTGTTAGTGCTTCTAGTCTCGAGAATGAAGGATGAAGTATTGTTTTGTACCTACTTTGGCTTAGAACGAATGAATGATCATTCGGAGACTGAGGAGGACTATATACCAAACGGATTACGGAGTCTGAGAAGGGCTATATACCGACCGGATTTCGGAGACTGAGAATGGCTATATACCACCCGGATAAGGGAATCCGAGAAGGGCTATATACCACCCGGATTACGGAGACTGAGGACGGCTATATACCAACCGGATTACGAAGTCTGAGAAGGGCTATATACCACCCGGATTAGGGAGTCTGAGGAGGGGTATATACCACCCGGATTACGGAGACTGAGGAGGGCTATATACCACCCGGATTATGGAAACTGAGGAGGGCTATATACCACCCGGATTATGGAGTCTGAGAAGGGCTATATACCACCCGGATTATGGAGTCTGAGAAGGGCTATATACCACCCGGATTACGGAGACTGAGGAGGGCTATATACCACCCGGATTATGGAGTCTGAGAAGGGCTATATACCACCCGGATTATGGAGTCTGAGAAGGGCTATATACCACCCGGATAAGGGAATCCGAGAAGGGCTATATACCACCCGGATTATGGAAACTGAGAAGGGCTATATACCACCCGGAGTATGGACACTGAGAAGGACTATATATACCACCCGGATTATGGAGACCGAAGAGGGCTATATACCACCCGGAATACGAAGTCTGAGGAGGGCTATATACCACCCGGATTACGGAGACTGAGGAGGGTTATATACCACCCGGATTAGGGAGTCTGAGGAGGGCTATATACCACCCGGATTATGGAAACTGAGGAGGGCTATATACCACCCGGATTAGGGAGTCTGAGGAGGGCTATATACCACATGTATTACGGAGACTGAGGACGGCTATATACCACCCGTATTTCGGAGTCTGCGAGGGCTATATACTACCTGTATTACGGAGTCTGCGAGAGCTATATACCACCCGGATGGCGGAGACTGAGGAGAGCTATATACCACCTGGATTACGGAGACTGAGGACGGCTATATACCACCCGGATTACGGAGACTGAGCAGGGCTATATACCATCCGGATTACGGAGACTGAGGAGGGCTATATACCACCCGGATTAGGGAGACTGAGGAGGGCTATATACCACCCGGATTAGGGTCTGAGGAGGGCTATATACCACCCGGATTAGGGAGACTGAGGAGGGCTATATACCCCCCGGATTAGGGAGACTGAGGAGGGCTATATATCACCCGGATTAGGGTCTGAGGAGGGCTATATACCACCCGGATTAGGGAGTCTGAGGAGGACTATATACCACCCGGATTATGGAAACTGAGGAGGGCTATATACCACCCGGATTAGGGAGTCTGAGGAGGGCTATATACCACCTGTATTACGGAGACTGAGGACGGCTATATACCACCCGTATTACGGAGTCTACGAGGGCTATATACTACCTGTATTACGGAGTCTGAGGAGGGCTATATACCACCCGGATTACGGAGACTGAGGAGGGCTATATACCACCCGGATTATGGAAACTGAGGAGGACTATATACCACCCGGATTATGGAGACCGAGGAGGGCTATATACCACCCGGAATACGAAGTCTGAGGAGGGCTATATACCACCCGGATTACGGAGACTGAGGAGGGTTATATACCACCCGGATTAGGGAGTCTGAGGAGAGCTATATACCACCCGGATTATGGAAACTGAGGAGGGCTATATACCACCCGGATTAGGGAGTCTGAGGAGGGCTATATACCACCTGTATTACGGAGACTGAGGACGGCTATATACCACCCGTATTACGGAGTCTGCGAGGGTTATATACTACCTGTATTACGGAGTCTGCGAGAGCTATATACCACCCGGATGGCGGAGACTGAGGAGAGCTATATACCACCTGGATTACGGAGACTGAGGACGGCTATATACCACCCGGATTACGGAGACTGAGGAGGGCTATATACCACCCGGAGTATGGAAACTGAGAAGGACTATATATACCACCTGTATTAGGGAGTCTGAGGAGGGGTATATACCACCCGGATTAGGGAGACTGAGGAGGGCTATATACCACCTGTATTAGGGAGTCTGAGGAGGGGTATATACCACCCGGATTAGGGAGACTGAGGAGGGCTATATACCACCCGGATTAGGGAGACTGAGGAGGGCTATATACCACCCGGATTAGGGAGACTGAGGAGGGCTATATATCACCCGGATTAGGGTCTGAGGAGGGCTATATACCACCCGAATTAGGGAGTCTGAGGAGGACTATATACCACCCGGATTAGGGAGACTGAGGAGGGCTATATACCACCTGTATTAGGGAGTCTGAGGAGGGCTATATACCACCCGGATTAGGGAGACTGAGGAGGGCTATATATCACCCGGATTAGGGTCTGAGGAGGGCTATATACCACCCGGATTAGGGAGACTGAGGAGGGCTATATATCACCCGGATTAGGGAGACTGAGGAGGGCTATATACCACCTGTATTAGGGAGTCTGAGGAGGGCTATATACCACCCGGATTAGGGAGACTGAGGAGGGCTATATATCACCCGGATTAGGGTCTGAGGAGGGCTATATACCACCCGGATCAGGGAGTCTGAGGAGGGCTATATACCACCCGGATTATGGAAACTGAGGAGGGCTATATACCACCCGGATTATGGAAACTGAGGAGGGCTATATACCACCTGTATTACGGAGACTGAGGACGGCTATATACCACCCGTATTACGGAGTCTACGAGGGCTATATACTACCTGTATTACGGAGTCTGCGAGGGCTATATACCACCCGGATGGCGGAGACTGAGGAGAGCTATATACCTTCTGGATTACGGAGACTAAGGAAGGATATATACCACCTGGATGACGTAGTCTGAGGAGGGCTATATACATGTACCACCCGGACTTCGAAGACTGGGGAGAGCTATATACAACCCGGAATATGGAGACTGAGGAGAGCTATATACAACCCGGATTAGGGAGACTGAGGAAAGCTATATACAACCCGGACTACGGAGACTGAGGAGAGCTATATACAACCCGGACTACGGAGACTGTGGAGAGCTATATACAACCCGGACTACGGAGACTGAGAGCTATATACAACCCGGACTACGGAGACTGAGGAGATCTATATACAACCCGGACTACGGAGACTGAGGAGAGCTATATATAACCCGGACTACGGAGACTGAGGAGTGCTATATACAACCCGGACTACGGAGACTGAGGAGGGCCATATATAACCCGGACTACGGAGACTGAGGAGAGCTATATACAACCCGGACTACGGAGACTGAGGAGAGCTATATACAACCCGGACTACGGAGACGGAGGAGAGCTATATACAACCCGGATAATTGAGACTGAGGAGAGCTATATACAACCCGGACTACGGAGACTGAGGAGAGCTATATATAACCCGGACTACGGAGACTGAGGAGATCTATATACAACCCGGATTAGTGAGACTGAGGAGAGCTATATACAACCCGGATTAGGGAGACTGAGGAGAGCTCTATACAACCCGGACTACGGAGACTGAGGAGAGCCATATATAACCCGGACTACGGAGACTGAGGAGAGCTATATACAACCCGGACTACGGAGACTGAGGAGGGCTATATACAACCCGGACTACGGAGACTGAGGAGAGCTATATACAACCCGGATAATTGAGACTGAGGAGAGCTATATACAACCCGGACTACGGAGACTGAGGAGAGCCATATATAACCCGGACTACGGAGACTGAGGAGAGCTATATACAACCCGGATTAGGGAGACTGAGGAGAGCCATATACAACCCGGATTATGGAGGCTGAGGAGAGCCATATGTAACCCGGACTATGGAGACTGAGGAGAGCCATATACAACCTGGATTACGGAGTCTGAGGACTGGCTATCTAAGTTCTGTTCGTTATTAACACAAATCTTAGGTTCGCACCAGGCGTTTGAACGTTGAGCCTTTGAAGTACCTCGAAAAACTAAAGGATTAACGTTAGAATAAAAAATATTGGTAGTCAATCCTTTAGTGTTTTAAGATACTTTAAACGCTCAACTTTTCTTGACATCGAAATTTACAAAAAAGTCAGAATTGTGGGAGCTCATGCAACCTGAAAAAATGCACTGAATTTTAAAAGTAAACTGTTTTCAGCAAGCTGCCATTTTTGCAGGAATGTACTAATTGAAATTATTTCATTTAAATGGGTACTGGTCAGATATATAGGTTGGCTGGATAAGAACCCGGCCAATCAGAAAAATTTTCAAATTTTGTGCGAGAGTAAACCATGTAAACAATTCGTTAGCTTTATCAACACACCCCTCTCATAAATTAAGTTGAAGGCAGGTTCTGTGGTAAAAACGTAAAAAAGAAAAACAAGATGTGTTTAATATGTGGTGCTTAAATGCCAACAATAGGGAAGTGGTCGGGATATGTCAATGAATACTATTCCTGGTAACAGACGGTCTCCATGGGCGTTAGTAAAAATGGTATCATTAAGGGTGGTTGCTCTAGCTGTTACTCTCGTGGGTTTTGTTATCTGTGGATAAAAGTGTAGGCATTTCATTTGTTCAAAGTTAAAAGAAGGGATATGGCTGCAAGTCTTAAATATATCATCATTAAAATCACTGAACAAGATACAGTTTTTAGGGGAAGGGATACGTTGAAGTGTGGCAGACATATGATCGTTGAATTGTGTTATACCATTCCCGGGTCGGAGATATGATCCTGACGGTATAGGAGAGCTCCAACGACGAACGAGCCACTTTTGTTAATAAAAATATGATGTATTGTTGATTTAATCTTGAGAGGGACTAAGGTGAATTACCGGAAAATTGATGGAGTTCCAGATGTGGATCTTGTCAGGTCCAGACTCTTACACTGTAAAGATGTGGTCAACATTGTGAAGAAGACATTTTGTCAAAGTGCTGCGGGAAAAAATGAAATCTGCTCAGAAGATATAGTGGATAAGTTAGACTTCAGGTAGATTCAGAGAACTAACTAGATTGATCGGGTTTTATGTTTGACCGATGTTGGGGTTATGATGAATTGCAGTTTTACACTTACTGAATTCCTTGGGCTCTAATTGGTTTAAACCAGAAGTAAATGAATGACGAAGTATGAAACGGTGACTTAGATAATGTAGACAGCATTGTTTCATTTGCCCATTGTGTAAGGCCATATGTGACGTATCAGCCTATTCTGCGCAGTTTGGTTTAAAAAGGCTTGAATTTTGCGTTGATCGGAAAACTTCGGATATCTTCGATTTGAATCGGCTTCTTAACGTACGCACTGGACTATGGGTAATCCATAAGCTTGAACGGTAGGCCTACGGAAAATTCATCCACGCTGATTCAACGCTTTCCAAATAGCGAGCGTTTGCTTATCTTCAACAATATGAAACTCTTTAATCAGTAAGGCCTTGGTTTTTTTCGTACGCTCTCGCTGCAAGCAACTCGTTCCCCTTTGAAGAAATCTCCCATGATGCACTACTTATTAAATTTTGAGCGGCCGGTTGCGTCATATTTAATGACTGGAATAAATTACTCCCCTTTGACAAGTGATATTCTGTCACTGGGTGCGCTGCAAGTCTGTAACTGTCTCTCTTATGGAGACAATGCCGTCTACGTTATCTAAGTCACCCTTTCATACTTCGTCATTCATTTACTTCTGGTTTAAACACATATTGTTTATAAATTGGTGGCGATTAAAATATGCCTAAACATATAATGACCTATGTAAGGTGTATGTTTTAAGGAAGATTGTTTACTGAGGAGGAGGGGGTGATCAATTACTAATTTAACACATATATACTTTTTAGGATAAACATGAATCTGTTTACTGCTGTTGCTAGGTCCGAATTGTCGATTAGATGACCTGATCATTCCAGCAGTAGAATACTACAACTATACTGACGGCTATTTTGACTATGTTTGTCAATGTCCCATTTGGTATCCAGACATTTATGGGCCACAACCTGCTGTATGCACAGGCGTTAGCAAAGCGACTACAGTTTCAACATTCACCGCAACCGGTAAGATGGCTTTTTTCTACTGTTTGGCAAGGTAATATATACAATTCCGTTCATTGCAGTAATTTGGTATATACATGTAGTACTTATGTATCATGTTCAATCGAAAATTGAAGATGTCCGAATTTTTTTAATCGACCCTCTGCTGAAGAAAATGACCAAGTTAATAAATCTGCATTCGGCTAACCAAGATCTTCTAAGTCACTCGGGGCAAACCAATCTAAAATAGGGATTGATCCGACTGCCAATTGTAAAGATATTAACTCTAAAGCCATTGAGTGACATGATGGTTGAACATAAAGGGTGGCCACTGCCGTCGACGTCCTTAAAATTGTAAACAAGGACATGTAACACTGATATTTGGCTCGGTAGTGTAGAGAGATATCAATGGAAATAGTGATTTCCTTTATATATTACACAAGTTAACATTTGCATAACATTTTGACGATTACATTGTTCTGTATCATGACTTTAATTAAATTCCATTTTTTGTTTAATATTAACAAAACAAGCCCATACTGCTACCCGATGACTAGCAACATTTGCAGGCTGCACGTGGCTTTTGTTGCCGTGAGGTAAAACTTTATTAGAACAATTTTATGAATTACAAAATGTTTTATTCATCCCAACTAAAAATGCATTTGAACCTCTAAAAGAAATCGAATGTCCCATCCAAGGCATCGTTATAATGCGCACCCCAAATTATAGAACTGGATCTCTAAAAAAAACTTGTACAACTGTGTATAACACGCATTAGGACGAAAAGATTACTTTACTCAGGGAGGTAAACTGTGCAAAAATCCTGCAACTGGCGACGATAATCCTTGTATAGCGGTAAGCTAACAACCTTCGAATACTCCACGCTGAGCAAATGTCCTTGATACAGAGTCACGACTTACGTTTATTTTTGGGTCATACATGTGAGATTTATTTATCTCATATTTCTTTTCTTTTCGTTATTTTTTATATTCGTATATTGTCTGAATTATAACACCCAATTTTGTTTTTCAGAAATGTCGACTTCAATAACCTCTCCAACGACAACACCTCCGGGTAAGTAACCAATTTTGATTGAATGATTGAGGGTGCATTTTACGGCATTACACCTGTTTACTTCATGGGGTACCCAGAGACATGATGCTCACATGCGATAACTGAATCAACTGTCTTATTATTTCTTGTCTCTCATTGCTAATTTCTCACGGTCTTTTGCATTTATATCGGTTGCTTTTTGGATGTTAACAGTTTTAAAGGCGTGTTTTATTTATAACCAAATATGGATTTTATATCCCAGATTTGACTTAGTGCATTTTTTTTTGTTTCATCCACATCTTATTATTTCGTTTGTCGACCCGTTGAATTTGATGTTAGGTATTTTAAATGTTCGTTGGTATTACTGAATTAAAAAAATAAATACCGTTTTCCACGCAATACAATGCATTCAACTTCAACAAATATTTCTGCCTGTCTTTTACAATTGGTACCAACTACTTTCAAATTCAAATCTACAACGTCCATATCACACCCGACCCGACGTTCTGAAGACAGATGTTAGTACGTTTGAGATCTACTTAACCTCTTAAGATGTTAAAACATGTTATTCAATTGAACTTACACCCGTATACGATTCACAGATGTGCAAATATACAATGGTGAGAAATGGGAAGATATTTGTTTGTCAGGTGTCATTTGAGCATCATACAGTCATAATTACAATGTATATATACTCATATAAATATACAATTTTATTAAAATCTAGGTAAGATTTTAGGGAAATATGACCAGATTTGAGTCTGTACAACATTACCTCAGCTAGACGAATGGGGAAAGTAAGCTTTGGTGATGAAATTCGAGGATAAAAAAAGAAATAAAACCTTCACTTTTCAGAATCATTCCACTGTTTCTGTCACTGATTCACAAAATATGACTTAGCCTTAAGTAATACATCGGTAACGGTAAATGGAAATCTGATGGCTATGCTAGTATGTAAAATAGCTTGTTTGGCTGCCGTATCAGCAAGCTCATTTCCTCTTAGTCCTACATGAGCAGGTACCCATGTAAATGTGACGCTCACCCCTTCCTTAAATGAAGTGGTATATAAATGTATAATTTATAAAGCAAGAGGATGATAGTTGCTGTAGTTCAAGAAGCTTAGGGCTAACAATAAATGGACACATGAAAATTGCCACAAGCTCTGAACACAAAGCACGTCATCAGTAAGTTCTTACTAGACAAACGCTCTCTTCCACTTTCAGGGCACTTTGAGCCGTCAGTAAATATTTGTAGGAATTGTATGTTAGGAATTCCACAGCTCAATGCTTTGAAATATAGGGAGGGTCTGATTTCAAAATTTGCCACTGTAAATCTAAATATTCCACTGGTGGAAGTAATCGCCACGGAGAAAATGGTGTAACCTGAGAAGTTAAAAATGACGTTTCAGTAAACCCCCCCCCCCCCCTCGTTCAAAATATGATTAGTCCTTTTATTGAAAGGTTTTGTTCCTTGGCTTTTGTTATTTACAAGGCGTTCAGATTCCACAGAATCAAATACATATGTTGCAGAGTTATTGACAGATGATTTTAGTACAAGTGTAAATTTAAGAGTACGCCTCAATCGCCTTAACTTTAAAGGTCATTAGTTGCACATGATTTGAAGAACATTTAAACAGGTTGTCTTCAAAGTCCCAGAGCACATCCTGTGCGCTACACAGTCAAGTCTTTTCTTATTTGATAGTGATGTTGACGAGTAAGATTCTGAACAATAGTCAAGCCCAGATCTAACTAGAGCTCTATATAACAGTAATAAACAGGATTTGTCAGCGCCCCATGTTCTACCGGACACAGCGCTCATTAAATTAAGCGCTTTTTGACATTTGATAATGACCATATCTACGTGTTTTGACCATGTTAAATATTTATCAAACACAACCCCGAGGTATTTGAACTGATTACGTTTTAATGTTGGGGCCATCTAAACATATATGTTTTTTTTTTAAACTGAACATGTCGTCTGGTAAACAATACAGCTTCGGACTTAGTAGAGGAAAATCTAAAGCCCCACAGTTTACTCCACTTAATGGCGTCATTAATTGCTTGCCGGATATGCATTTGGACCATATGAATATTTCTTCCACTGTACCATATTGAGGCATCATCTGCATATAGGGAGCAGTTTATCTTTGGATTAAGAACTAATGGCAAATCGTTTATTGCAATATTGAATGACGTGGGAGAAATAACCGACTCCTGGGGCGTACCATTCTCTAAAACGACTAATCGTGACAAAGACGTGCCTATATGTACGTATTTTGCGATTGGATAGAAAGTCCCTAACCCATTCGAACATCCGGCCCCACTTCCAATATTTGTCATGTTGATTAACAGTCCGCCTCTCCAAAGCATATCATAGGCCTTCCCAATGTCAAGGAATACCGCTAAATTACATTCTTTACTAGATAGAGATCTTTTAATTGACGTTTCTAGAGTAACAACAGGGTCACCGGTACACCTTTTTTTTTCTAAACCCAATCTGAACGTTAGAGAGTATGTAGTTTCTATTAAGGTACCAAATGAACCTGTAGTTAACCATTCGCTCCATGAGCTTACAAAGAACAGACGTCAAAGATATCGGTCTATAAGACGTTGCGAGGGTTGGATCCTTTTGAGGACGGTCGTCACCAGGAGAGGAATCTTTGCAATTGCTAAGAGCTTGTTTAAGTTCTGGCAACGAGAAATCGTAATTTAATGGTTATTCATACCTAGGTAAATCCAAATTCCTATCATAATATGATCATAGGATGCCGTGCAAATTTTGAAAACTGTTTCTGAATCGATTCTTTGATTTAATCCTGTTGACGTCGATATTTGATGTCACTGACTGACCGACCAACCGACCGACAGGTGGAATTGACTTATAGAGCTGCTAGTCGAAGCTGTAAAGGTTTAAATTAGAAATCTATGTTGTAATAACAACCATAATAACTTGTTTTACTGCACACGCCTGTTTTTGTTTTTTAGAATTGTCTGTCGTCATATGAAAATTTGCAAAGATCCCTAATTTAGGATGTAGTTGTTTTCGTCTGTGGTGTTGTGCACCGTCGTAAGAGAATCGTAAAATATGAAATCAGTTGGGCCATACCATTTGATGGTATGGGTAGGTCATTTTGCTTACGACCAGGATCGTTCACATTTTCTAATTTTTGCGTAGGATGCCAATACAATGGAACTGAATACGAAAGAGGAAGGTCTTTCAATCCTGATCCTTGTCACGACTGTTATTGTCCTTACTCTGGAGAAGTTGAATGCATGGAGCTCCAGTGTCCACCTCTTTATTGTGTGGATCCGATCTTCAATCCTGGATATTGCTGTCCAATATGTCCTAACGGTAGGGAAAACGCGTCTCTGTAAATATTAAAATGACAATTTTATGTTTTGTGTTTTTTCCTATGGTTTCAAATCAATTACTTGAACTATTCTGTCAAAGGAAGTTGAAGGCAGTCGTGATTAAGGTACATCGAGCTCTTTGTAAAACATGTTTCACTCTGTAAAAACTGTTTAACCTAAACTCACTTGACACTTGATTATTTTCAGGAAATTAACAAAATAATAATAGCCTGTAGTGTTAAGAATGATCTGTTTTATAATAAAATATCTTCGCTTTTATTGTCTTTTTAAGAGTAACTTTATTTTATAATGTATCTTTGTTAAGTTTGAATCAAGTAGCGTTTTTTAATCTATCCATATATACTTTGAGTGCTGGTATCGAGGCTTACTGATAATACCATTATTTTTTTGTTCACTGTTTGGGGAATATTTGCAGGTCCAAATTGCTATTTGAATGGAATAATTATCTACGAATATGTATACCAAGATCACGGACTTTGTGCTTGTCCCCACGTGGATTCTACGTATATATATGATCCATCAATTCCACTAGAAGCTAATTGTGATAACCCTATAATAAGCTGTGGATCATCATCCGGAGGAGATTTCTACCCAGAACCATGTGTTGGGTGTGGCTGTTATGGTTATCTACAATGTTACCATCCGTATTGTGAATGGCACTGCGACGACCCTATTTATTCAGGCGGCTATTGCTGTCCCGTTTGCCCGACTGGTAAGACGTGCATTTGGTTTAAATATGTTTATTCACGAAAGGGAGGCGGGCACAGTAAATCAAAGCTCCTTACAGAACAAATGGTATATTTTTAGATTCAACGAGCAAGACAATAAAAAAGTGAGCCATCATAACAGTCATCATAATAGCCATCATAACAGTCTTCTGACTCGCCTTTTAGCACTTGTAGTGATTGCAGTGACTGATATCTAAATTGTTTAAAGTAAACTTAGCGAAGATATATCATGGAATGAAATCAAGGAATTAGCCGACAGAGATTTTATCAGTATTTTCTAATCCAGCTGTCTAATGGTACTGTGACCGTGGATGTTAGAGTTGTTGTTGAATGGCTTCTCGAGAATATCGAAGATATTTTGAGAGACGAGACCACATCTCCGAAAATGTACTTCACATTCGAGTGAGCCAATCCTGAGCAGGCTACATGGTACATGTTACAAGTTCTGTCAACTTAGGCTAATGGTGTTAACTCGAAACTTTAAGCCTATGCAAAATTTGGATTTTACATACAAATAACAGCTTTTCAAACTTGCAACTAATTAAAGGCCCACTTGCCGTCCTACCCTGTTGAACATTTGTTAAGAAAACCAATTTACATGAGCTTACTATGACTTAAACCACTAAAATTAAACATATGGTACATGTACATAAAACATGTCCAGTTAGGTTTAGAATGTAGAAATGAGGGTGAAAAACAAACGGAGAATCTAAGCCTGATTACAACAACAACGATAAGTGTCGGTTAACTTGGTGGTTAGATTACCCTCATTTCAGGCCATTTTATTTATGGTTCACACTCAAAAAACTATCGGCAGGCTTTTCGAGTAACTCTGACCCGATCGTCAGTCTGTATTTCTCAGACAAAGTACGTAAAATTAGACTTAGGGCGCTTGAGCGCATGTTCAGGTTTGGGGCTTGTTTACACTGCGGGTACTTGATAAATCTTATTTTCCATTTCAATTAAAAATACTAAATGATGTCAAAACTTTCTATTTTTGGTAAAAATAGAAAGTTCCTAACTTCTTCTGGGGAAAATACAGAAAACCGCCCACTGATTTTTATGTAAACAGTATTCTGGATTTTCGAGGCAAATGTGTCTTTAAAGGGAACAGACAGTAGTGTCACGTACCTCGCGTATCCACGGTCACACATTTGTTATGTATGCACTATGTCCGACTGAAAGTGAGATATTCATTCGATGTACAGTTTATCTGAGTATTTATAGTTTGTTATAATGGGATCATTCGATTGGGGAATTTTCGTTTGCTATATATACAGTGCAATAAGCCATTTACAATTATATTTATTTTAGTTTTCTTTTTCGAATACCGTGTCATACATCAATCTACATTTTCTAAAGCATTCTAAAGCCGAAACCGACTAAGTCGCACTCAATTTATTTCTTGTTTCTCAGACATACCTACAACTGAAACGCCAGGTAAGTAACAAACCATCTTGAATTAGATATGGGTTTATATAGTCAGTCCAATATGGCCCCCTTCCCTCGCATCCTCAATCCTGACAATTGGACAACATGCTTCTGTTTGGCGTACTTTATAACATATTATACAGTTTCCAAATTAAGACCACTGAAAAGATTCCTGTTACAGGATCACTTTAAAGAAGTACCTATTTCCTCAAATATGTAGATTGGCAGAGTGATAACCACTCAATTCGACACGGGCCTTCCATCGATACTCGGTTTATATCCCACTCAGACCAAATAAAATTTCTGAGTGCATGGTTTTTCACTCGATTGACCTAAGCGGAGGAGTTGCCAGGTACTCGCCATCTTCTCTAGCCAAGTTAAAACCTCCATGGCCCCATTCCGTGTTTTACCTGGGCGGACTACTTTACTCCAAGTCGTAAATAGAACAGCGCCTTTTGATTGGATTCGAGTAAAACTTCTCACATCTAATTAAAATCTCTAGCACTTACACTCTTGCACCAGCTGAGAAATAACGGAATGACGGCCGTATACACCTTGGGCTTTTGTTCAACGAGCGCTTAATAGTCAAGCCTGTAAGGGTAGGAAAGGCAACTCTGTTCGATTTACGGGTTGGAGTGTAGTAGTTCGCCAAGGTGAATTACGGAATGGGGCCATGGAGATTTTAACTTAGCGGGAGAAGATTGGTACTCGCCGTAAGGGTCTTCCCGGACAAAGAACCTGGTTTCCTTCCGCACTCAACCTGGCCTTTGACAAAGCTAAGAACCACCATATGTACTTCATAGATCAGCCTTATTTGTGGTTGTGCATTTGGTGAAATTGTTCATTTATTTGTGCATATGACCATTCTGGTTATGCTTTTACATTTATCTAATTATCCAATTCTCTCTGAATATGTATATGCATAAAACTTCGACCCAAATCAAAGCAATATACAATAAATACAGTTTTCAAAATGATATAAATCATGCATAACTTTTAGACAAACATCCGTTGCTGAAAATCTGATTAAAAATTATATTTAAAAAGATCTAAAGTTCTGATTAAAAAATTATGTCTAAACTGCTTATTTTTTGTCTTTATTGAATATTTAATTTGCATGTAGTCCTACCTATTGAATAGTCCTTAATTGTTTCTTTATTTAGAATACTATTTTTGTGAATACGATTTATAAGAAGCAGTTATTTCTGAATAGTCATTAATTGTTTCTTTATTTAAAATACAATTATTTTTTTCAGAAATAACTACTTCGCCGACTCTTCCGCCGACCACTCTAGGTAAGAAATCATTATCTGTTTAAGCGGCCTTTCCCCTAAATTCTGATTGTTATGAGAGGTTGAGCATTTGCAGTACCTCAGAAAACTGAAGCATTGGCGTTGAAATAAAAAAATAACAATACAGTTAACACGTACGCCTACGAACGGAATTCAAAATATAAATAACCGGGATGTACATGTATGAGTAGATTTTAGGCGTTAGGTGGCTTATAAAGCTACCTTAACGTATATTCCCGAGATTTATAGATAGCTCTTATTTTAAATTTCTTGATAAAAATGACGAACAATAAGTTAATTTCGTTTCAACAAAAGTTTCTCTATATTTGGCAGCTCATGCCCGATGAATAAACACGCATAATTATGTTTCTCTCTAATTGAATTGAGATGACTTGCTTAGTTAAACTATAAGCTTCAGGTTATTTGCTGGTCTCGTCAGCCTCTTAAATTCGAACTTTAACAAAGTGTTTAGCTGTCCGGTTATTTACTAAATCAAACTTTCTTTCAAGCTTAGATACAAATAAAACTGAAATAAAAACATTTGAAACTTTCCTACTCGAATATTTCTTTACTAAACTAAAGTTATTTGAACTTTAAAAGCGTGTATTTCGATATCATTTTTCGGTATGTCGACTTAGTCCCTACTTCTCTTAACAGTCGGAATACACGAAAATATACTTATTTTAGCAGCTCATATCACTTTAAGCTCCACAAATTTAAGAAAAAATTACATTCTTTATCTGAAAGGGCTGTAAATCGGTAGATTTTATATTTATTGGAAAATCCTACAACAATGGCGCCTCCGCCAAACAAATACGTACATCATATGGTGTCAGAATTAACCTGAAAAAAGAACGAAGATCAGACTTGTTTATTAAAATTTGTACCTTTAACTTACACGATTGCGAAAATTTGCCCAAATCACTTGGATACTGTCGAATGAATTACAATTATTTATGTGTCTAAAATGCTTTTTAAATCAACACATTTTATGTTTTCAGAAACCACTATTACACCGACACTTCCGCCAACCACTCCAGGTAAAATAAGACGATTTGTTTAATAAATAAACACGCATAATTATAGTCCATGTCTTCTCTCGTTAATCTTCGGCTAATCTGTCCGAGATTATCTCATATGTTTTTCAACAAACCATAATGGCCTGTTATTTTCAGGTTATTTTATTCCCATCGGAGCTCATTTGTTGTTGCCGTAATTTCGAAATTTAATCCAGTGTTTTAATAGCAATCTGATAATTTATAAATCAAACTTTATTTCTAACTACTCAAGATAAGATACAAATACCACTGAAAAGACATTTGCAATGTTTCACCCGAATATGTCTTTTTTTACTAAATTGAAATTATTTGATATGCTAACGTGGTAAAAAATATCGATAAAGACATATAAACCTATATATACGGTGTAAGTTGTGTCCTAAGAATGTTTTAACGTAAACACTATAATTAAACTTCATAAATAAAAAAAAATTGTTATTAATCTGAACGTGTTATAAATCAGTAGACTTTATATTTACTGGTAAATCCTGTAATAACGGCTCCTCCGCCAAGCCAGTTCATCATATCCTGCTAGAGTTAAAGTACAAAAAAGAACGATGATCAGACTTATTTATTAAAATTCGTACCATTAACTTGTACGATTTGCAAACATTTTCACAAACCACTTGGATACTGACGAATGAATTCCAATTGTTTATTTGTCTTTAATTATTTCTTTGTCTAAAATGCTTTTTAAATAAAAAAAAAAATATACTTATTTTAGCTGCTCATATCACTTTAAGCTCCACAAATTTAAGAAAAAATTACATTCTTTATCTGAAAGGGCTGTAAATCGGTAGATTTTATATTTATTGGAAAATCCTACAACAATGGCGCCTCCGCCAAACAAATACGTACATCATATGGTGTCAGAATTAACCTGAAAAAAAGAACGAAGATCAGACTTGTTTATTAAAATTTGTACCTTTAACTTACACGATTGCGAAAATTTGCCCAAATCACTTGGATACTGTCGAATGAATTACAATTGTTTGTGTGTCTAAAATGCTTTTTAAATCAACACATTTTATGTTTTCAGAAACCACTATTACACCGACACTTCCGCCAACCACTCCAGGTAAAATAAGACGATTTGTTTAATAAATAAACACGCATAATTATAGTCCATGTCTTCTCTCGTTAATCTTCGGCTAATCTGTCCGAGATTATCTCATATGTTTTTCAACAAACCATAATGGCCTGTTATTTTCAGGTTATTTTATTCCCATAGGAGCTCATTTGTTGTTGCCGTAATTTCGAAATTTAATCCAGTGTTTTAATAGCTATCTCATTATTTATAAATCAAACTTTATTTCTAACTACTCAAGATAAGATACAAATACCACTGAAAAGACATTTGCAATGTTTCACCCGAATATGTCTTTTTTTACTAAATTGAAATTATTTGAGCTTAATTCTAAGAGAAATATTGACTACGCCCCAGGAAAACCCTAGCACAACAGGTAAGGAGACAAACGTTGGTTGACGATTAAACCAGTTAATTGATTCAGAGATCCTCCTACTGATAAATATCAATAAAAGCATTTAGAACATCTAAACAGGTAGCCCGGATCATCGGTCTTACGGCGACTGGTATTATATGGCTGGCAATGTGTCTTGTCGCCTTAGCCCGAATCACTAGGGTAAAATAATATCGATATAAGTGTGAAGAAATATAGGCCTATACATGTAGTATTTAATACTACCCGAATATTTAAACACGGAGAGAAAAAAAATTCGGCAGAGCCCAGATTTTTCGGCTACCAAACAGGCTATTAAACGCGATATAGAATATGAATAAACATTTTTTATAACATTAAAACATGGTATAAAAAAAGCGTTGTTAGGAGACAATATAATAATAAAAAAGTAATAATTTTAATTTATATATAAAAAGAGAACAGCGAATTTATCAGCAAATATTATACAAAGATTGGGAAGTAAGCATATCAAAATGAGTTACTTTTACAAGCTAAGAACTGACAGTTCTTATATAGAAATCCGAAATTAGTTATCAGTTTAGACCCGATAATCACGAAGTGTAAATCCACAGATTAAATCCTGTTAACACACTGGTAATTCCAATTGTTTATTTGTCTTAAATTATTTCTTTGTCTAACATGCTTTATAAATCAACACATTTTATGTTTTCAGAAACCACTATTACACCGACACTTCCGCCAACCACTCCAGGTAAGATAAGACGATTTGTTTAATAAATAAACAGGCATAATTATCGGCCAATGCCTTCTCTCGTTAATCTTCGGCTAATCTGTCTGAGAGTGTACACAGGCTCATGCAATTAAAATAATAAAGTTTTCTATGGTTTGAAAGACGATCATATATATTTTGAAAAACAAATATTGAAAATAATTTGTGTTTTCAAAAACTACTGGCACACCGACGTTTCCGCCAGCCACTCCAGGTAAAATAAGACGATTTGTTTAATAAATAAACACGCATAATTATAGTCCAATGTCTTCTCTCGTTAATCGTCGGCTAACCTGTCTATGATGACCAGCTAACTTTTTCAACAAAACGTGATAAGCTGTTAAAGTTATTTTTTGGAAATCCCATCTTCATTTGGCCTTGAGTTCATTGAAAAACTAAACCACTTGCACAGGCTTATGTAAATAAAACTATATATCCATGTAATTAAAACTTCTTATAAACAAAATAATAAAGTTTTCTTTGGTTTGAGAGGCGATCATAGTAGAGGGCAAAATGGGTGTTGAGAGCCACTTCAGGTGAGCCAAATGCCGCGAGGCATTGACCTAATTACGTATGCACCCAGTCCCCTCACATGCCTACTTAATGTAGTAAAGGTCTATTAAGGGACGTGCGCATCAGTCCGTAGCCAATATTAAAGTACATGTGCACCTATTCTTAAAAAAATATGCTGAATAATACACTCCCACGGAAAAAATATGCTTAGTAATGCAATACTGGTCTAAAGGACCAATTAAACCGACTGACACTGGTGATAGACAATAGATAATAAACGAATGTATAAATAACCTTGGACAGTATTACCTCAACGTATAGATCATATCGGTAAGTATGTGTACATCAGAGCCGAACGGCCTCGGGGGGCAGATGCATCGGACCGTATCCAATTAAGTTGACTGCCAAAGAGACGTGTGCGTCCAACCGTAGCAAATTAACGGAATAGAATATGTCGAGTAATGCAGTCCTGCCTAAGGGCAACAGGCCACGTACAGATAGTAATAGACTCCGGCTTTAGGTATCAACCAATCAAATGATTACGCCTTCCCGAAAAAAATATGCTGAGTAAAACGTGTCAGCCTTAGGGCTCAGCCAATCTGTATAAATACGGGTGTAAATCAGATCCAGTCATCATCGGCGAACAGGACTGGCCGGCAACACTCTCAACACTATCCAACATTGTTTAACATTGGACAACCACTAAAGTTTGAGAAGCTCCTCGAAATGTATAACATCAGCTCTAGTCTATGTGTGGGAGTCATTAGTCTCGATGGACAGGCCAGAGTATCCTTCCAAAGGATTCAGAGCAAAACAGATGAAAGCAGACCAAACAGTATACCTATAACGTTATCATCTACTGCATGGAGTGGACTAACCACGCCTGCATATAGGATTGACGAGATGTTAAAGATGGGAGAGCCGCTAGAAAGACCATACAACCTAGAGGATGACATATATCTAAGTTGCAGTCAATACAATGGGAAACAATTTATTCATCTGCGGAAATGGATAGAAGACAAAACACTTTCGACTAACCTGAAGCCTACCAAGATGGGTTATGCCATGAACGAATTTGGATGGCGTAATTTAAAGAAAGCATTTTTCGGACATAGACCGAGATATAGGAGAAATGAAATCCGTATTTAAAATGGCCGATGAATTTTCCAAAAAGATGAAAGATCCGGGATCGGACGACAATGCGGAGGGAGAAAATCAAGAAGAAGATAATGAAGATTTAGTGCCAGAGACGACCACGCTAATCAACTCGGAGCAATGATGTGTAGACGTTGCAATCCCGGGGACTACGTCAACTGGTGACGTCATCAACATTATATCTACTATTAAAATACTATATTGGACCCTAATAAACAGAATGAATCTTACCACTTATCTTTTTGTTCTTTGTATATATATAGTCGAGTAGTTCTTCTACGTTCTCATACATATGTCAAACCGTTAACGCACCAATGTCAATCATTCCATCCCTAATATAATGGGTAATGTAGGTAGTCGGTCTAGAAGATCTGACAGCGATATAGCGGGCCTATGCAAAATTTGCCTCATTTGAAGTCTGTCAAGCGGTATTTCATCCCTGTAATCACGTATGCATATGCCTTGACTGTCTATATAAACTGGAGGAATACAACCACTCTCTAAAATGTCCAGTATGCAGAAAACGGGTAAAGGGCGCATTCGAAGTGTATTTATAGAATATTCGTGGGTAATAACAGTGCAACCAGACCCACGAAGCGTGACTCAACACGGGTTAGAAGAAGAACTAGTAATAGCGGAAGCTGATGAATGGTTTTCTACGAAAGAACGCTGTCTAACCAATCTGTCGATGTCGGTACAGCCGGATTACCCAGCCTGTTGGGGTAATTTGAAAACCTACATTCTTACACGTCAGATACTTTTGTCTATATAACTACGTTCAAACGTGGACCGTCTTCATTTCCACACAGGCTTTGGCAGAGGATGGATAACTATCAGAAAACGAAAAAAGTAACCATCGTCTTGATCATTCTGTTCGTCATATCACTCATCGTCATCGTAACGTTAGCTGCGAGTTGTAATCGAGAGGTCGAATCTATCATCACCACTATCCCCAATCGGACTCTTTGTACTCCTATGCAACAAATCCGTATAGATAGACGTTTACGAGCTACAGCGTGTAAATACGGGAACAAGCTCAGAGAGGATTTACGCTATTTCATCGACGACACGGCTACTAGGAAAGGCGTGGTCCTTAACTATAATCAGTGGTCCCTTCTGAAAACGAAGTCACACCTCATCGATAAGGCGATTAGCCATGTGCTCGACGGATAGAACGAGATGGAAGACTCGGCCGTGAACCTGGATGCTTACGAAGCCATAGTAGATTCCATGTTCGACGATGGAATCATCAATTTTGGACGGTTAATCACGCTCTACGCATTCACGTCGGCGGTTTGCGACAAACTATCTCCCTCGGCGAGACGGGAGATCTGGGAATACTATAAAAGCCTGTCCTACACTATATAACCGACCATTACGTACAAACGGTGTTATGGTAAACTTCATTATCGCCAGCAGTACAGATTCGGTAGAACACTATCCGGATAACAAACCATACCACTTTAGAGTACGTTTGAATAGAAGCATAACCTTCGAAGACTCCAGTACAGTCGCGCTAACGGAAATCATCTTAAAGAAACAGCCGAAGTTCCAGCCCAGGGCGGTTTTGAGTATCTGCTCCAATATTTGCGCTCACTCACTGGTAGGAGAAACGACTTTACCGCTTTTACGAAAAGTAGACGTTTCTGGTAGGAAAAGGGTTGCCGAAGTCTTTATACGGCCATACTATCATCCCGTCATCCTAGGCGAAGTCGAAGTGTTAGAAATCCGTATTTTAGACGAGCGGGGATCGTTAGCTACCTTCATCACAGAGCCGGTAACCGCAACCCTCCACCTTAAATCATGATACAGAGGAGACGATATGTACCGGACGTAAATAAATGGATCGCCTTTTATCAGAATATGGCCGCAAATCCGACGTGCAAAAGACCTAAAAAGAGGAAGACGAAGTGGGGTGGAGCGAAAAGGCATATCGCCCGAGTAAAGACCCCCGTTATACAACTCGTGACCCCCGCCCAAGCGGCTGTGGAACGGGCGAAGTCGGAGATAAAAGCTAACCCCGAAAAATATATAAATAGAAGACGTTCTCCCAATTCCGACATTCACAGTCTAAGCAAACGAAGGAAACGGACGGCTCCTCAGATATTCCGATTAAAACATTGCACACCTTCTGCAAGATAGAGACGCTGACGAGGGACAACCGGATGAACTTAGCCTCTTCGAATTACCTCCCGTTCAAACCGCTATTCAGGGTAGATACTACGTCGACATAAGACCATTTTCCCAAATAACGGACGAAGCACCGGTGGAATTTCTTATCCCCGGACAGGGATCGGACTATTTGGACTTGAAATCGTCTCGTTTATACGTTAAAGCGAAAATCGTGCACAAAGATAATAGCCCACTAGTACAGGATGAAAAATGCGCGCCCACCAATTTACTATTGTCGAGCATGATCGCTCATGACTGTAATGGACAACAAATACCCGTATAAAGCTTATATTCAAACAGTTCTAAATACGGGTTATGAGGCTACGACGACTCAATTGGAAGCCCAGCTATACGACAAAGACGTAGGCGAATCCGACCCCATAGGAGCTAATAACCCGGGGCTAGCCACACGTTATGATCGTACGAAAGAGAGCAACTCGTTTGAAATGGAGGGTCGCATGCTGCAAGACATCTTCCAGCAACATCGCTATATAATAAACAACATCGATGTCCACGTCAAATTATATCGATCACCTCCGGAGTTCATCTTCATGTCGGCGGAGGAAAATAAAAACTATAAGTTAGTTATCGAGGATATAGTTTTAAAGGCGTGTAAAGTACGTCTAAATGCCGGAGTCGAGTTAGGTCACGCCAAAGCTCTCGAACAGGCTACAGCGAAATACCCCTACGTGAGAACCGAGATAAAAACGAGTTCGTTGTCAAAGGGTGAAGTCTTGTTTCGATGGGAAAACATCTGGCCGTCGATATACCCGAGTAGACTAATCATAGGATTCGTGTCGTCTAAGGCTATGGCGGGTGATTATTCCAAAAACCCGTTCAACTTCAAACACTGGGACTTGGGTAACCTAGCCGTACACGTAGATGGATCCACGATTCCGGGGTCGACGGTGAGAACGCTATATAAAGAAGACGGATTTGATCTATGCAGCACTGCCTATTTAAACTTGTTCAGAGGCACTGGCAAGTTGGGAGAAAACTTTGGCAACGATATATCTCTATTCGATTTCGCTCACGGATACACTCTATACGTCTTCGAGTTAGATCCAGCATTCTCGACTGGCGAGTGCATCCATCTTCTTAAGCAAGGAAGTATTAGAATAGAAGCTACTTTCAACAAGCCGCTCCCGGAAACGGTGAACTGCGTGATTCTGGGAGAATTTCCTGCGATGTTCGAGATTGACAAAAGCCGAAGAATTCTACTAAATACACCATGAATTCGGACGAACTACGATGCATTATCCGGGCCGATAAAGAGTTAGAAGCCCAAGTACGGGGGATTTACTCCGCCGACACCCTACCGAGACGGGTATCCAGAAACCGGCGGCCTATATCGTAAACACAGACCTTTCCTTTCTTTCGGGCCTCCATTGGACTGCGTTTTATTTTAATGGAGAAGAAGGATATTTTATCGACTCTTTGGGTAATCCTCCAGCTTTTTACGGTGCACAGTTCGAGGCGTTTCTCCTTACAAATCGTCGGCATGCATCGTTTACTACTACGAGACTACAGGGAGAGTTAAGCTTAACGTGTGGACATTACTGTGTATTCCTCCTTCAGAGGGTTTTCGTTAATAGACGTTATATCTGACTTTAGCCAGAATTATTGTCACAATGATTGTTTCGTATATCGCTTCGTTTTAAACTATTTTAATCATTGTATATCGTCTACTCTATCTCACTTAGTCTGTCAATAAAAAGGTATTCATACCACCAATCGAGTGTTTTTGTGTGTATTTATATATAAGTAGCGCATTATGTAGATCACCATTGTTGATATGAACCATGGCGAGCAACGGTTGGCAGGACCGACTAACGGAGGTATATTTCGATCCGAAGCATCCCAT
Organism: Lepidochitona cinerea; assembly: GCA_963971465.1. NCBI lineage: Eukaryota > Metazoa > Mollusca > Polyplacophora > Chitonida > Tonicellidae > Lepidochitona > Lepidochitona cinerea. The sequence continues at coordinate 27,923,252 of OZ020551.1, read as the reverse complement.
CGCATTTACCGGTCCTACAAAAGTCCGAATGTGGTTAAAGTCGAACGGATATAAAGTAAGCCCCAGTGAATTGAGGCAGTGGTTGAGCGATCAAGACGCCTACAGTTTACAGAAGTCGGTGAAATACAAATTCAAACGTAATAGAGTAATCACCACGGGCCTAGACGATTTATGGGATGTGGATTTGGCAGATGTTTCCAATATAGCCGAGCATATCGATGTCTTCTCCCGATATCTCTGGGTCGAACCACTCCCTAATAAACGACATCAAACCGTCATATCGGCGCTCGATAAGGTTTTGAACGAAGGAAGACGACCGGCTCTAATTCGGTGGGATAAAGGATCTGAATTTAATAACAGATGGATGAAAGCCTATTTGAAAAAGAAAGACATTAAATTTTACGTGACGCACAACGAGACGAAGGCTAATTACGTGGAACGAGTTATCCGTACCATCAAGACCCATCTTTACCGGTATTTCACTCATAACCAGACCTACCGATACGTAGAAGTACTGGTCGATTTGCTTAAAAGTTACAACCGTCGACCGCATAGGTCGTTAAAACAAAGAGCCCCGATCGACATCGTCCCGCGCAACGAAGCCGGTGTGTGGAAAGAATTATACGTAGACACGGCCAAGCCGATCAAAAAACGACCGTTCAAATTCAAAGTAGGTGACACGGTCAGAATCTCCCATTTGAGATATATATATCAACGAGCGTATATGTCCACTTATACGGAAGAGCTATTTAAAGTCGCCAAGCGCTGGCGTAGACGTTCGATACCCGTATATAAACTGATAGATTTCACGGAAGATCCTATTCAAGGAACGTTTTACGAACCCGAACTCCAAAAGGTGGAAAAAGACGTCGATGCTTTGTGGCGTATTGAGAAAGTGTTAAAAACTAGACGACGAGGAGGTCGCGTCGAAAAACTAGTCCAATACGTCGGGTGGCCTACCAAATTTAACAGCTGGGTTAGAGCCGACGACATCCACACCCTATACAAAGGATGCCGTAGTGTCATCGTCATCAGTCGACTACGGACACTCAACATGGCACTCCAACACCCTCTAACGATGAGGGTTATAGGTCGGGAAAACCATGTGGGTAAAACGCCTGCTCCAGGAACGAAAAATTCAGCCGACCCCCCACAGAATTATTTTCTGCTATAGTAAGTGGCAGCCGCTCTACCAGGAAATGAAAGAATCGATAGCCGACATAGAATTCGTCAAAGGTTTGCCGTCCAATTTGGGAGATGATGATTTCTTCGATCCGACTATTCGCTCGATTATCGTGTTTGACGATCTGATGACCGACATTAAAAAATATACCAGGATAGCTGACCTATTCAGCAAAGGGTCTCATCACGACAACGCATCGGTCATATACATCATGCAAAACATGTTCCACGGAGGCAAGGCAAGTCGAGACATTGAACTGAACTCGCAATACATCGTGCTCTTCAACAACCCGGTGGATCGACAGCAAGTAGCTCTACTCGGAAGGCGTATATTCCCCGGTAAGGGAGATTACTTCATGAAACAATATAACGATGCTATGACCAGCACGCCTTACGGCTCGCTCCTAATCGATTTGAAACCCACAACACCGGAAAATCAGCGTCTCAGGAAAAACTTTCTTACCCAAAATGGTGAAGGTCTTTACACGACTGTCAGACCACCTTGGTTCAAACAACATGGCGGAGGGTATACAATTGAGTATGATAAGTGGAAGACTTAAAATAAACAAGTGTCACATTTATTTCGGAGTTAGATGGATGTCATGTTAAACAGTTCGTTGTATTCTGTCTTGTAATGTCCATGCGCTAACGTGTCATACCCGTTGTCTAACACAAACCGCTTGTCATCGAAAGGTGACAAGCCTATCTTACTTTGTCTAATTGTGTACAGCTGATGGTCAAAACTTCTTATACAATTCATCGTACTTGTAAATGAACGTTTTTTAAATAAAGACTCTTTATACATCCGATGTTTTAGCTTTTTCTTAATTACATACTTTGATATACCTTTAGCGGTTTTCTTTTCGTGGCCGTCGTAAGTGAGGGAGTACATTTTTGGCCGTAATCCTACGAACTCATCGATTATTGCACCCCCCACCTCGTCTTTAAAACTTGCCGAGAACTTTGGCATTACCAGAGCTATATAGGGGATGGTCTTTGGGATAGTTACTAGTATCGAACAGATGGAAGTTCGCCGCCATATCACGATAAAAATCGGGACACTGTATCTAGTAGCAGAAAGAGTCTGTATCGGTTAACAAAAGTTTAACGTTTTGGTCGTATTTGGCTTTAATGAAATTGTAGTGGAAGTCGTACATTAATACTTTCGAAACGTCTAATATGGCGAGACCGACGTAAATGGGTCGATTCAGTGTCAACTTCGTTTTCTTTAAATGTACCCCGCAAAGGTCTGGGCTGAATATTTTAAAACTCTGAAATGAGGGCTTTGCGACAAATTTTTCCAGTTTCGCCTCATCTCGCACTAATTCGATGCGGGTTCTATTCCGGAGGTTTTCCATTGTTTTCCCGAACACGCTGTTGTTCATGAGTTTAAAAAAATCTTTTTCGAAATCGTTCCTGGCCGCTTTACGTTTCTCGGTGTTGAAATCGATATACGACTTCAACCAGGCGGATTGTGTGAATTCGACTCCCCGATGTATTTTCGTCAATACCATGCCCTGGGACAAGTAGAATTTCAAGTTCCTATAGTGAACGACGTAATTCGTTTTGTGGTGGAGACTAGGCACCAGTTTTTCCGCTGGCTTACCTTTTAAGTCCAGTAGTTGTTTCAAAGTAGTCGAATAACTAGACAGCATGTCATCAGTTACTACCAGACGTTCCGGGCAGAGTGGATAGTCGGTATGTAGGTCGTGCAACTGTTCCGGGTATCCAATATCCACTTCGAGGATGTACCCCGTGTCAGCGGTGTCCGAGACGGATGCGATGTCAAGGGTTTGTATTTGTTGTTCCGTCAGCCACGCGAAATCCTGAAGAGGTAAATATTGCGACATGGCCCAACCGTATAAGTTGTTCGCGTCTAAATACACTATGTAATTCGTAGGCATAGAGGGTCAAACTCCTCAGAGTACGGGTTGTTGGCTTTGGCGTATTTAGTACTTATCATAGATACGCCGCCTCTTATACCTCTCTCCACGAATAAGTGGATGTCGATATCTTGCAACAACTCCAGTCGTACGTCAGTCATTTTTAACATGGCGTCCCAGGACAACCCCGGGCTGGTGTAATAATGAGCGGGGTCTAGCTTATAGTACGAAAGACAAATGTTCCGAAAATTTTCGAATACATCGGCCAATAACAAGACGTCAGACTTGAGGTATAGATCGTGGTAATCTCCGAGATTGGAGATGTTAAATCGTGACCACACCGACCTGGCATAAGCGTAATCATCCGGTGTTAGAGCTTCTTCTTTCAAAGAGTTATAAAAGGCTTAAATAGGAGGGAGTTGTGTTTCGGCAAATTTAGAGTCATCGGTCATATAGCTATACGGGTACACGCCCTTTCTCAATAGCAGCGTTTGGTGCGTTGGGTCGGGGAAATGGGTTTTCAACATATGGAATTTGTCGGAGCCTTCTTTGGCCATATTCGTCACTAGGGAGTCTAACGAAGCGTTCAAAAAGAGAGAAAAACTGATATACTTCTGCATGTTATTAGCAATGCAATTAACTTTCAAATGTTTGAACTTGCCCAATTCACTGCATATTAAATGACTGTCATACCCTCGGCAATTGTGTAAGACGACGGGAATAAAAAATCGATTGGCTTCCTGTCTAGTGGTGGTTCTAAAGTGAAACTGCAAATTACACTGCTCATGGGCAGGCCCTCTAAAACGGCCGGTCAAGTGACAATGGTCTCGATGTCGATCGGCTCCCAGCTCTTTCTCGCAAATATGGCAATAGGTAGCCGCTTGAAATTCACGCTCCTGTTCGAGCGTTAGTTTTTCCATATCCCGTTTTTCGTTGAGAATCTTACAAATGTAGTCATTCTCTTTTTTCAATTCTTGCAGGAACTTTTCCGCTGCGTTAGGCCCGCGATAGACGGTGGCCGGTTTACTATAAGCGTCTACACTGCTGACGACTACGCAGCAAAAGCTGGAAGGTTGATGCTTCTCATACCGTTCAGTTTTAGCGGTATTCTCATGAGTTTTCTCAGTAAAACATTCGAAGTCGGCGTACACGATGAAAGGAACTCGGTAAAGATTTTTTATATTCTTGAATTCAAGAAACTCGTCTTTCGGCATTACCGTTTTCTGTATCCCTAATGGTGTACACTGTGGAAGGTGCTCTTCCAAAAGATGTTCGGCGCTACAACCGTGTAGGCAATAGTCGCAGTAATAGGTTGTACCGCGGTGAGCGGTGCGATCACCCAACAGACGACTCATAGATTTGACGAGACAGTAATGTCGGACGTCGCCTTTCGATATAAGAATGAGTGTGACGTGCGAGTCGCAACGCTTTTTGGTCACATAAAGCGGGAAAACATCGTTATCGTATCCCAAGACGTTCACGGATATATTATTCTGGGTTTCGAATCGAGGTATTTGGTCTAACGTTATAGGGAATTTAAGACCCTCGAGGTTTAACGTGTCGAAATAGGGAGTGTATTTACTTACGCGATTGGGATGGTTATCCGCGGGATGTAAAGCGGCCAAGACGCTCCATACGAAACAATAATCGTCAGAGTTTTTAACGTTTACTATAGCCTTTTTCTTGACCAATGCTGGTGGGGAAGGAACAAATGTAGACCCGTGTAGCGGATTGTATTTAGCGACGTTCACTTCCATCTTAACGATTTCATCCAGTGACAACCCAGACCCTTCTCCTTGATAGCTCTGAAAAGCTTCGTAAATTTTGAGGAAGGCGTCGGCTAAAGTTAGTTCAAACTGACTGTTGTTAGTTAAAATAGCGTTTATACTACGAAAAGATGGTTCCGAAGTCACTTCATCGCCGTCGGATGTGTATCGAACGAGACGAAGTGTAACCACTAAATACAATTTGAAGCCCCCGTGCTGAAGAAGCTGTCCATTTAGAATATTCGACACGGAGGCCTCGCTATCCCTAAAAAATAATAAAAGGTCGCCATTGTTCGTGTTATCGGACTTAAATTCGAATATCTCTGCACGCCCCTCCAAGGCGGTATGATTCGGAGGTCCTCGTCCGGCCTGCTTCCGTTGTTTGCGGAGACAGGTGTCACACTTTGATTCATCCTGCGTGTAAAACCGTTGGGGAAGAGGTCGTCGGCAGGCGGAGCATTCCACTCCTCGTTGTGCGCATACACCGTAAAAAGGCTTGCCCGGTAGAAGAATTGTTTGTTTTCCGCACCAGTTACACCTTCCGTCGAGGTGGATGGGCGCGGCTCGTCTGGAAGAAATAATAAAAAGTTTGGTTAGTTGTCCTTCTTTCTATATCATGGGCATCTATCAGCTTTGTATTTAGTCAGGCTGAACAATAACTGAGAAGCAACTTACCAGGTTTGTGTACGGTTTTTATATGACGGTTGAGGTTGAATGATTTGGTGAATATTCTGTCGCAGTGGGGACATCTTTGTTCGTGTTTGTGATCACGTCTTTTGTGGTTCTCAAGAAGCTCTTTGGTCTCCCATGTCCGTTGACAGAATTCACAGGTTAAACCACACAGTTGATTGGCAAGCTCCATGATTCTGTCGAGATTGTCTTCTACCGTTAAACCGTTTCCTTCAAATGACTTATCCATCTAAATGAGAAACCAAGACAAGGTTAAATTCCGTTTAACACAATTATTTATCAACAGACTGTCACTTAAAAAGGCGATTATTAAATGGAAAGTGATAAAACCTTACCCAAAACGTAAAAACAATGAATTTTAGTGGATCTTGAGTCATTTAAAACAACTTTATTCCATTCATATTTGATTAAGCGGAAGTTATATTGCATCGAACCATCTCTTCCTGCGACCATTCACATGTAGATACTAGCCAAACCCGAGTGTGGGGATTTGGTGCAGGTTTGAACGTTTCAATCGATTTGTGTAACCGAGAGCTAAGATTTTAATGAGCTGTGCTGTGGAGCGCATTAGATGTGTAGCCAAGCAAGACCAATAGCCGCGAGCTTAGATGTTAATTAGACATGCGGCGAACCGTGACCAGTAAACAGGGGCTTAGATGTTAATGAGCTGTGCTAGTTATTGACCTCGACCTCACAGTTCAAGCCATTGCCTCCTCTTGTTAGGAGATTTTAATTAGATGTGTAGTCAAGCGCGACCAATAGCCGGGAGCTTAGATGTTAATGAGATGTGCTAGTTATTGACCTCGATCACTCGGGACGTCTTAGACCTGGAATTCGGATATTACGTAACATGTTTCCACCTCGTATGACGTCATAGGTGTGTTTCAACCCCCAAACTACTATCTACTGATCATATATATTTTAAAAACCAAATATTGAAAATAATTTGTTTTCAGAAACTACTATTACACCGACGCTTCCGCCAACCACTCCAGGTAAGATAAGACGATTTGTTTAATAAATGAACGCGCATAATTATCGTCCAATTTCTTCTCTCATTAATCTTCCGTCAATCTGTCTGAGATTATCTCATATGATTTTCAACAAACCATAATGGCCTATTATTTTCAGGTTACTTTATTCCCATCGGAGCTCATTTGTTGTTGCCGTAATTTCGAAATTTAATCAAGTGTTTTAATAGCTATCTGATTATTTATAAATCAAACTTTATTTCAAACTACTCAAGAAAAGATACAAATACCACTGAAAAGACATTTGCAATGTTTCACCCGAATATGTCTTTTTTTACAAAATTGAAATTATTTGAACTAAATTCTAAGAGAAATATTGACTACGCCCAAGGAAAACCCTAGCACAACAGGTAAGGAGACAAACGTTGGTTGACGATTAAACCAGTTAATTGATTCAGAGATCCTCCTACTGATAAATATCAATAAAAGCATTGAGAACATCTAAACAGGTAGCCCGGATCATCGGTCTTACAGCGACTGGTGTTATATGGCTGGCAATGTGTCTTGTCGCCTTAGCCCGAATCACTAGGGTAAAATAATATCGATATAAGTGTTGAGAAATATAGGCCTATACATGTAGTATTTAATACTCCCGGAATATTTAAACACGGAGAGAAAAAAAATCGGCAGAGCCCAGATTTTTCGGCTACTAAACAGGCTATTAAACGCGGTATAGAATATGAATAAACATTTTTTACAACATTAAAACATTCTAACATGGTATAAAATAAGCGTTGTTAGGAGACAATATAATAATAAAAAAGTAACAACAGACCAGCAGATTTTTCGTAATAATTTTGATTTATATATAAAAAGAGAACAACGAATTTATAAGCAAATATTATACAAACATTGGGAAGTAAGCATATCAAAATGAGTTACTTTTACAAGCTAAGAACTGACAGTTCTTATATAGAAATCCGAAATTAGTTATCAGTATAGACCCGATAATCACGAAGTGTAAATCCACAGATTAAAATCCTGTTAACACACTGGTAATTCCAATTGTTTATTTGTCTTAAATTATTTCTTTGTCTAACATGCTTTATAAATCAACACATTTTATGTTTTCAGAAACCACTATTACATCGACGTTTCCGCCAACCCCTCCAGGTAAAATAAGACGATTTTGTTTAATAAATTAACACGCATAATTATCGGCCAATGCCTTCTCTCGTTAATCTTCGGCTAATCTGTCTGAGATGACCAGCTAACTTTTTCAACAAAACTTGGCCTTACCTTTTTCAAACCTTCAAAAGTGCTAAATCACATGTAAAACATTTCCATGGTGGAAAAAAAGTCTTCAGCATGGTCAAAACGTTTACACATAGGTTATAAATCATGTTATCTCTAGAAATCCCGTGCATTCCCGATGACAAAGACGTGCACATACGTACTTGTGTTTTGTGATTGGATAAAAAGTCCTTAACCCATCCGAACATCCGGCCCCCACTTCCAATATTTCTCATGTTGATTAACAGTTCGTCTCTCCAAAGCAGATCATAGGCATTCCCAATGTTAAAGAACACCGCTAAATTACATTCTTTACTAGATAAAGACATGTAACAACATGGTCACTGGTACTCCTGTTTTTTTTTCTAAACCCAATCTGTACATTAGAGAGTATGTAGTTTCTATTAACGTACCAAATGAACCTGTAGTTAACCATTCGTTCCACGAGCTTACAAAGAACAGACGTCAAAGATATCGGTCTATAAGACGTTGCGAGGGTTGGATCCTTTTGAGGACTATACCGTCGTCACCAGGAGAGGAATCTTTGCAATTGCTAAGAGCTTGTTTCAAGGCCCACTTGCCGTCGTAGCCGGTTTAAAGTTGCTAAGAATACCAATTTACATGAGCTTACTACGACTAATACCACTAAACTTAAACACAGGGCACATAAAACATGTCTAGTTAGCTTTAGAATGTAGAAATAGGGTGAAAAACAAACGAAGAATCAAAGCCCGATTACAACAATAACGATCAGTGTCGGTCAACTTTCGTGTTGGCTTACCCTCATTTCAGGCCTTTTAATCTGTGGTTTACACTCAAACAATCAGCAGGCTTTTCCAGTCGCTGTTAACCGATCGTCAGTCTGTATTTCTCAGATAAATAGGCCTACGTAAAATTACACTGTGCCGTTAGTTCACCCACTCGACTGAAACATAAAATCGCCCCTGCGAGCAGTTTGGTTTGTTTACGTTACGGGCACCTAACAATTCAAACTAAAAATACAAAGTGACGTCCAAACTTTTAAATTTTGGTAAAAATAGAAAGTTCCTAACTTATATTGTCTGGGAAAAATACAGAAACGGACTTTCTTTTTTAATGTAAATAATATTCCTGATTTTCGCGGCAAGTGTGCCTCTAAGTTCTGGCAACGAGAAATCGTAATTTAATGGTATTTCATACCTAGGTAAATCCAAGTTACTGATATACTTTTCTGTCTGTTTTTGATGTGGAATGAATTCCGATCATAATATTTTAATAGGATGCCGTATGCCAATTTTGAAAACTGTGTCTGGATCGATAATTGATTTAATCCTGTTGACGTCGATATTTGATGTCACTGACTGACCGACCAACCGACCGACAAGCGGAATTGACTTATAGAGCTGCTAGTCGAAGCTCATCCTCGGATACCCAGGGTTAAATTCTCAACAAGCTCGCCTTTTACCCCTGGGCCAACTGCGATTGAAAGCCTCGTTTTCTGGGAACGCCCATTTACTATCGGGCCAAAAGTTCCCTTAAAAACGTTGTAACTCTTCAGTTTGGAGACACGTTTATCGAATTGAAGTATAAACCTATAAGTCGTCCATCTTTGTTTTGAACACTGCATAGATGCTTAGGTAACGCGGATTCTAATTGGTGAAATTTCCGCCACAGTTTTGTGGCGGAACCAATCAAAGTCAACATGCATATTAAATTAGAAACGACGGATATGGTTCCACTTGTTCCACGGGTAAAGTGAGCGTGAGTGTAACTTTTAATCGTGGGTTTCGACGATGGTCGAAGCTGTAAAAGTTTAAATTAGAAGTTTCCATGTTGTAATAACAACCATAATAACTTGTTTTACTGCACACGCCTGTTTTTGTTTTTTAGAATTGTCTGTCGTCATATGTAAATTTGCAAAGATCCCTAATTTAGGATGTAATTGTTTATGTCTGTGGTGTTGTGCACCGTCGTAAGAGAATCGTAAAATATGAAATCAGTTGGGCCATACCATTTGATGGTATGGGTAGGTCATTTTGCTTACGACCAGGATCGTTCACATTTTCTATTTTTTGCGTAGGATGCCAATACAATGGAACTGAATACGAAAGAGGAAGGTCTTTCAATCCTGATCCTTGTCAAGACTGTTATTGTCCTTACTCTGGAGAAGTTGAATGCAGAGAGCTCCAGTGTCCACCTATTTATTGTGTGGATCCGATCTTCAATCCTGGATATTGCTGTCCAATATGTCTTAACGGTAGGGAAAACGTCTCTCTGTAAATATTAAAATGACAAGTTTTATGTTTTGTGTTTTTTTCCTATGGTTTCAAATCAATTACTTGAACTATTCTGTCAAAGGAAGTTGTAGGCAGTCGTGATTAAGGTACATCGAGCTCTTTTTAAAACATGTTTCACTCTGTAAAAACTGGTCAACCTAAACTCACTTGACACTTGATTATTTTCAGGAAATTAACAAAATAATAATAGCCGATTGTGTTAAGAATGATCTGTTTTATTCTAATATCTTCGCTTTTATTGTCTTATTAAGAGTAACTTTATTTTATAATGTATCTTTGTTAAGTTTGAATCAAGTAGCGTTTTTTAATCTATCCATATATACTTTGAGTGCTGTTACCGAGGCTTACTGATAATACCATTATTTTTTTGTTCACGGTTTTGGGGAATATTTGCAGGTCCAACTTGCTATTTGAATGGAAAAATTATCTACGGACACATACATGCATTCGAATATGGCGGACTTTGTGCTTGTCCCCAGCTGGATACTTCGTTTATATATGATCCATCAATTCCACTAGAAGCTAATTGCGATAACCCTATGATAAGCTGTTCAGCATTAGAGACAGAATTCTTCCCAGAACCATGTTTAGGGTGTCATTGTGAAGGTTCATATCTACGATGTTACTGGGGGTATTGTGAATGGCACTGCAACGACCCTATTTATCCAGATGGTCAATGCTGTCCCGTTTGTCCAAATGGTAAGACGTACATTTGTTTTAAATATGTGTATTCACTAAAGGGAGGCGGGCACAGTAAACCAAAGCTCCTTACAGAACAAATGGTGTATTTTTCGATTAAACGAGCAAGACAATCCAAAAGTGAGCCATTTCACCTTACCATTATAACAGTCTATTGACTCGCCTTTTAGCACTTGATTGCATTGACTGACATCTAAATTGTTTTAAATAAACTTAGCGAAGATATATCATGGAATGAAATCAAGGAATTAGCCGACAGAGATGTTATCCGTATTTATAATCCAGCTTTCTAATGGTACTGTGACCGTGGATGTTAGAGTTGTTGTTGATTGGCTTCTCGAGAATATCGAAGATATTTTGAGAGACGAGACCACACCTCCGAAAATGTACTTCACAATCGAGTGAGCCATGTTACAAGTTCTGTCAACTTAGTCAGGCTAATGGTGTTAACTCGAAATTTTAAGCCTATGCAAAATTTGGATTTTACATACAAATAACAGCTTTCAAACTTGCAACTAATTAAAGGCCCACTTGCCGCCCTACCCTGTTGAACATTTGTTAAGAAAACCAATTTACATGAGCTTACTATGACTTAAACCACTAAAATTAAACATATGGTACATGTACATAAAACATGTCCTGTTAGGTTTAGAATGTAGAAATGAGGGCGAAAAATAAACCCTCATTTCAGGCCTTTTTATCTATGGTTCACACTCAAAAAACTATCGGCAGGCTTTTCGAGTAACTCTGACCCGATCGTCAGTCTGTATTTCTCAGACAAAGTACGTAAAATTAGACTTAGGGCGCTTGAGCGCATGTTCAGGTTTGGGGCTTGTTTACATTACGGGCACTTGATAAATCTTATTTTCAATTTCAAATTAAAAATATTAAATGATACCAAAACTTTCTATTTTTGGTAAAAATAGAAAGTTCCTAACTTATTCTGTCTGGGAAAAATACAGAAAACCGCCCACTGATTTTTATGTAAACAGTATTCTGGATTTTCGAGGCATATGTGTCTTTAAAGGGAACAGAAAGTAGTCTCACGTACCTCGCGTATCCACGTCACACATTTGTTATGTAGGCACTATGTTCGACTGAAAGTGAGATATTCATTCGATGTACAGTTTATCTGAGTATTTATAGTTTGTTATAATGGGATCATTCGATTCGGGAATTTTCGTTTGCTATATGTACAGTACAATAAGCCATTTACAATTATATTTATTTTAGTTTTCTTTTTCGAATACCGTGTCATACATCATCTACATTTTCTAAAGCATTCTAAAGCCGAAACCGACTAAGTCGCACTCAATTTATTTCTTGTTTCTCAGACATACCTACAAGTGAAACGCCAGGTAAGTAACAAACCATCTTGAATTAGGTATGGGTTTATATAGTCAGTCCAATATGCCCCCCTTCCCTCACCTCCCCTATCCTGACAATTAGACAACATGCTTCTGTTTGGTGTACTTTATAACATATTATACAGTTTCCAAATTAAGACCACTGAAAAGATTCTTGTTACAGGATCACATCAAAGAAGTACCTATTTTCTCAAATATGTAGATTGGCAGAGTGATACCCCATCAATTCGACACGGGCCTTCCATCGATACTCGGTTTACATCCCACTCAGACCAAATAAAATTTCTGAGTGCATGATTTTTCATTCGATCGACTAAGCGGAGGAGTTGCCAGGTACTCGCCACCTTCTCTAGCCAAGTTATAACCTCCATGGCCCCATTCCGTGGTTTACCTGGGCGGACTACTTTACTCCAAGCCGTAAATAGAACAGCGCCTTTTGATTGGATTCGAGTAAAACTTCTCACATCTAATTAAAATCTCTAGCACTTACACTCTTGCACCAGCTGAGAAATAACGGAATGACGGCCGTATACACCTTGGGCTTTTGTTCAACGAGCGCTTAATAGTCAAGACTGTAAGGGTAGGAAAGGCAACTCTGTTCGATTTTCGGGTTGGAGTGTAGTAGTTCGCCAAGGTGAATTACGGAATGGGGCCATGGAGATTTTAACTTAGCCGGAGAAGATTGGTACTCGCCGTAAGGGTCTTCCCGGACAAAGAACCTGGTTTCCTTCCGCACTTAACCTGGCCTTTGACAAATCTAAGAACCACCATATGTACTTCATAGATCAGCCTTATTTGTGGTTGTGCATTTGGTGAAATTGTTAATTTATTTGTGCATATGACCCTTCTGGTTATGCTTTTACATTTATCTAATTATCCAATTCTCTCTGAATACGTATATGCATAAAACTTCGACCCAAATCAAAGCAATATACAATAAATACAGTCTTCAAAATGATATAAATCATGCATAACTTTTAGACAAACATCCGTTGCTGAAAATCCGATTAAAAATTATATTTAAAAAGATCTAAAGTTCTGATTAAAAAATTATGCCTAAACTGTTTAATTTTTTTCTTTATTGAATATTTAATTTGCATGTAGTCCTAGCTATTGAATAGTCCTTAATTGTTTCTTTATTTAGAATACTATTTTTGTGAATACGATTTATAAGAAGCAGTTATTTCTGAATAGTCATTAATTGTTTCTTTATTTAAAATACTATTATTTTTTCAGAAATAACTACTTCGCCGACTCTTCCGCCGACCACTCTAGGTAAGAAATCATTATTTGTTTAAGCGGCCTTTCCCCTAAATTCCGATTCTTCTGAGAGGTTGAGCGTTTGCAGTACCTCAGAAAACTGAAGCATTGGCGTTGAAATAAAAAAATAACAATAAAGTTAACACGTACGCCTACGAACGGAAGTCAAAATATAAATAACCGGGATGTACATGTATGAGTAGATTTTAGGCGTTAGGTTGCTTATAAAGCTACCTTAACGTATATTCCCGAGATTTATAGATAGCTCTTATTTTAAATTTCTTGATAAAAATGACGAACAATAAGTTAATTTCGTTTCAACAAAAGTTTCTCTATATTTGGCAGCTCATGCCCGATGAATAAACACGCATAATTATGTTTCTCTCTAATTGAATTGAGATGACTTGCTTAGTTAAACTATAAGCTTCAGGTTATTTGCTGGTCTCGTCAGCCTCTTAAATTCGAACTTTAACCAAGTGTTTAGCTGTCCGGTTATTTACTAAATCCAACTTTCTTTCAAGCTACTTAAGATTAGATACAAATAAAACTGAAATAAAAACATTTGAAACTTTCCTACTCGAATATTTCTTTACTAAACTGAAGTTATTTGAACTTTAAAAGCGTGTATTTCGATATCATTTTTCGGTATGTCGACTTAGTCCCTACTTCTGTTAACTGTGGGAATACACGAAAATATACTTATTTTAGCAGCTCATATCACTTTAAGCTCCACAAATTTAAGAAAAAATTACATTCTTTATCTGAAAGGGCTGTAAATCGGTAGATTTTATATTTATTGGAAAATCCTACAACAATGGCGCCTCCGCCAAACAAATACGTACATCATATGGTGTCAGAATTAACCTGAAAAAAGAACGAAGATCAGACTTGTTTATTAAAATTTGTACCTTTAACTTACACGATTGCGAAAATTTGCCCAAATCACTTGGATACTGTCGAATGAATTACAATTGTTTGTGTGTCTAAAATGCTTTTTAAATCAACACATTTTATGTTTTCAGAAACCACTATTACACCGACACTTCCGCCAACCACTCCAGGTAAAATAAGACGATTTGTTTAATAAATAAACACGCATAATTATAGTCCATGTCTTCTCTCGTTAATCTTCGGCTAATCTGTCCGAGATTACCTCATATGTTTTTCAACAAACCATAATGGCCTGTTATTTTCAGGTTATTTTATTCCCATCGGAGCTCATTTGTTGTTGCCGTAATTTCGAAATTTAATCAAGTGTTTTAATAGCTATCTGATTATTTATAAATCAAACTTTATTTCTAACTACTCAAGATAAGATACAAATACCACTGAAAAGACATTTGTAATGTTTCACCCGAATATGTCTTTTTTTTACTAATTGGAAATTATTTGATATGCTAACGTGGTAAAAAATATCGATAAAGACATATAAACCTATATATACGGTGTAAGTTGTGTCCTAAGAATGTTTTAACGTAAACACTATAATTAAACTTCATAAATAAAAAAAAAATTGTTATTAATCTGAACGTGTTATAAATCAGTAGACTTTATATTTACTGGTAAATCCTGTAATAACGGCTCCTCCGCCAAGCCAGTTCATCATATCCTGCTAGAGTTAAAGTACAAAAAAGAACGATGATCAGACTTATTTAGTAAAATTCGTACCATTAACTTGTACGATTTGCAAACATTTTCCCAAACCACTTGGATACTGACGAATGAATTCCAATTGTTTATTTGTCTTTAATTATTTCTTTGTCTAAAATGCTTTTTAAATAAAAAAAAATATATTTATTTTAGCTGCTCATATCACTTTAAGCTCCACAAATTTAAGAAATAATTACATTCTTTATCTGAAAGGGCTGTAAATCGGTAGATTTTATATTTATTGGAAAATCCTACAACAATGGCGCCTCCGCCAAACAAATACGTACATCATATGGTGTCAGAATTAACCTGAAAAAAGAACGAAGATCAGACTTGTTTATTAAAATTTGTACCTTTAACTTACACGATTGCGAAAATTTGCCCAAATCACTTGGATACTGTCGAATGAATTACAATTGTTTGTGTGTCTAAAATGCTTTTTAAATCAACACATTTTATGTTTTCAGAAACCACTATTACACCGACACTTCCGCCAACCACTCCAGGTAAAATAAGACGATTTGTTTAATAAATAAACACGCATAATTATAGTCCATGTCTTCTCTCGTTAATCTTCGGCTAATCTGTCCGAGATTATCTCATATGTTTTTCAACAAACCATAATGGCCTGTTATTTTCAGGTTATTTTATTCCCATCGGAGCTCATTTGTTGTTGCCGTAATTTCGAAATTTAATCATGTGTTTTAATAGCTATCTCATTATTTATAAATCAAACTTTATTTCAAACTACTCAAGATAAGATACAAATACCACTGAAAAGACATTTGTAATGTTTCACCCGAATATGTCTTTTTTTACTAAATTGAAATTATTTGAGCTTAATTCTAAGAGAAATATTGACTACGCCCAAGGAAAACCCTAGCACAACAGGTAAGGAGACAAACGTTGGTTGACGATTAAACCAGTTAATTGATTCAGAGATCCTCCTACTGATAAATATCAATAAAAGCATTGAGAACATCTAAACAGGTAGCCCGGATCATCGGTCTTACGGCGACTGGTATATTATATGGCTGGCAATGTGTCTTGTCGCCTTAGCCCGAATCACTAGGGTAAAATAATATCGATTTCTTTGTCTAACATGCTTTATAAATCAACACATTTTATGTTTTCAGAAACCACTATTACACCGACACTTCCGCCAACCACTCCAGGTAAGATAAGACGATTTGTTTAATAAATAAACACGCATAATTATCGGCCAATGCCTTCTCTCGTTAATCTTCGGCTAATCTGTCTGAGAGTGTACACAGGCTCATGTAATTAGAATAATAAAGTTTTCTATGGTTTGAAAGACGATCATATATATTTTGAAAAACAAATATTGAAAATAATTTGTGTTTTCAGAAACTACTGGCACACCGACGTTTACGCCAGCCACTCCAGGTAAAATAAGACGATTTGTTTAATAAATAAACACGCATAATTATAGTTCAATGTCTTCTCTCGTTAATCTTCGGCTAATCTGTCTGAGATGACCGGCTAACGTTTTCAACAAAACGTGATAAGCTGTTAAAGTTATTTTTGGAAATCGCATCTTCATTTGGCCTTGTGGTTGACTTCATTGAAAAACTAAACCACTTACACAGGCTTATGTAAATAAAACTATATATCCATGTAATTAAAATAATAAAGTTTTCTATGGTTTGAAAGACGATCGTATATATTTTGAAAATCAAATATTGAAAATAATTTGTGTTTTCAGAAACTACTAGCACACCGACGTTTCCGCCAACTACTCCAGGTAAAATAAGACGATTTGTTTAATAAATAAACACGCATAATTATCGGCCAATTTCTTCTCTCGTTAATCTTCGGCTAATCTGTCTGAGATGACCGGCTAACTTTTTCAACTAAACAAGATAAGGTGTTAAAATTATTTTTGGAAATCGCATATTCATTTGGATTTACCTATCCCAACCTTTGAAAAGTGCTAAATCACATGTAAAATATTTCCACGGTGGGAAAAAGTTTTCTGCGTGGTTAAAACGTTTACACATAGGTAATAAATCATGATATCTCTAGAAATTACGTGCATTCCCGATGGAATCAAACGTTTCAACCGCAAAAGATTTTCTCAGAGGTTTAAATATTTTCTCCGTGGTATTAACACCAAGTGGAAAAGGCTTAGTGTTCAACAAGAACGCAATCAGACGAATGCAGGTCGCTTGCGTCACATTGCGGTTTTCCTACGTCACAGTTTCTCTTATAAGGAAGTAGCAGCCACTTGATGGCGGTAAACTAAGATCATTTTGCATAAAATTAATCCAGATTAAGTAAATGACAGTATAATTGATTGCGATTGGTTTCATTTGGCAGCTATAATTTCGTAAGTATTGTGAGAAAAACAATCTTGGGGTAAAAATATCGGTGGTGTTGCGTGAGAAAACTATATAACTGATTTAGTGGAAAAGAATTTTAAAAAATACGCATGGCCTCTAAATCGAATTTTGCGCACGTTGTAAGCAGCCGGTTTCTGTCAGGGAGATATAAATATATTTATGAACACTAAAACACACTGGGAACAGGGGAAATTTTCTTGTCTAAAATAACCATGGAGACAAGTTTCTAATTATGTTAAAAGCCCACTTGCCGCCGAAGCCTGTTTAAATTGGCTAAGAAAACCAATTTACATGAGCTTAGTACGACTAATACCACTAAACTTAAACATAGGACACATAAAACATGTCTAGTTAGCTTTAGAATGTAGAAATGGGGTGAAAAACAAACGAAGAATCGAAGCCTGATTACAACAACAACGATCAGTGTCGGCCAACTTTCGTGTTGGATTAACCTCATTTCAGGCCTTTTTATCTGTCGTTTACACTCAAACAATTACCAGCAGGCTTTTCCAGTCGCTGTTAACCGATCGTCAGTCTGTATTTCTCAGATAAATAGGCCTACGTAATATTACACTGTGTCGTTAGTTCACTCACTCGACTGAAACATAAAATCGCCAATAGGGGGCAGTTTGGTTTGTTTACGTTCCGGGTACCTAACAATTCAAATTTTCAAATTCAAATTAAAAATACAAAGTGACGTCCAAATTTTTAAGTTTTGGTAAAAATAGAAAGTTCCTAACTTATATTGTCTGGGAAAAATACAGAAAACGGTCTTTCTTTTTTAATGTAAACAATATTCCTGATTTTCGCGGCAAGTGTGCCTTTAAAGAGGTATAACGTCTAGACCTTTATATCCAATCATAAGTTGGAGGCCTCCGTGGCTCAGTAGGTAGAGCGTTGGACGCTCAATCCGAACAGCCTTCCACCAATGGGTCGCGGGTTCGAATCCCACTCGTCCAAAAATTGGAAAATTTTCTGACTGGCTTTTCACTCGAACGACCTATGTGGGATGGTTGCCAGTTACCAGTGGAAGGTCGTGGGTTTCCTCCGGGCACAGAGCCCGGTTTCCTCTCACAATAAAACTGGCAACGCCGCCATATAAGTGAAATAATCTTGAGCGCGGCGTAAAACACCAAACAATCAATCAATCAACCAATCATAAGTTCTAATTAGGCGATTTCAATCCAAGATGACTGACGTCACACTCGCGTCCATCTCATAGCAATGGCGGTGCTTTTTAGAATATCAGATCCAAACGAGGAAATGAGACATGGTCATTCCACGTATATACTTCAATGGCTGAGTATTTTATCGAAGTAAGCGAAGGCATCGTCAAAACAACGCACGGATGTGTTCATGATAAATTAGTAACAATTATCTTGATGACATTAAAATCTTCTAAAAATATGTACCTGAATGATTTCATTCGTTGCTATTATTATTGAAATTTCATGAATTCTTAAATCCTTTCTTTGTCTAAAACAATGTCTGGAATACAAACAATGAAAGAGATCCATTTACAGATAATCCCGTTAGGTTTTAATGAATGAATTAAACCTTTAAACTTTTCTATCTGAGGTAAAATCCAAAGAAATATTTTGACCTCATGGCCTGTCTACAGTTTTCTGAACAATTCCCAGTTCATTAAACACAAGGCCCGTCCCAGAAACCTCCATTCAATAGACAACACAACAAGGGTGTGTGGTGGGGGAAGGGGGGGGGGGGTGGTACTTTTCCTTGCTGGAAATATAACGTATTAGACAAAAACTGGCTGAAGACGAATGTCAAATAGAGCATTTTATTTGCTTGTATACGCTGTACAGTGTATACGAAATCATGGCTCAGTCCTATTTCCAAAATAACCAGCAGATCTACGCCTGATATTTAAGGTCAAAACACCCAGTGGAAATTTGAGCTAGAAAGTGGCTTGCATAGCGTTAGCTTTGTATCTGGGTTATTTGAAAATTGGATTGAAACTAATGTAGATCTACTGTAATACTTTAAGCTTTCAACCAATGCCTGAAAACCAATGCCTGAAGTTTCAAGTTTGAAGTTTGAAAATACCACAGTTTGACTGAGAAAATGTCAGCTTAAAATTGTCAAAATGGCGGTACCCATGTTGAATTGTGTGTAGCGTGAAACCGGCATGCATTTGGTTGTAAAGGATGTCTCATGTGCTGATCTATTTGAAAATGGAAATAAAAGCCTTAACGAGATTTGTGTAATTAGCCACAAATCAAAACGTTAACATCACCGCAAATAGGAAATGAAACTGTTTCCTGTAACCTTTATAAGGGCTGTGTTTTTCTATGACGATCTGTATGGCTGATTGTTAAAGGCACACTTGCCGCGAAAATCAGGAATATTGTTTATATTAAAAACGAAAGTCCGTTTTCTGTATTTTCCCCAGACAATATAAGTTAGGAACTTTCTATTTTTACCAAAATTTAAAAGTTTGGACGTCACTTTGTATTTTTAATTTGAATTTGAAAATTTGAAATGTTAGGTGCCCGTAACGTAAACAAACCAAACTGCCCCCTATTGGCGATTTTATGTTTCAGTCGAGTGAGTGAACTAACGGCACAGTGTAATTGTACGTAGGCCTATTAATCTGAGAAATACAGACTGACGATCGGTTAACAGCGACTGGAAAAGCCTGCTGATAATTGTTTGAGTGTAAAAAAGCAGATAAAAAGGCCTGAAATGAGGTTAATCCAACAAGAAAGTTGACCGACACTGATCGTTGTTGTTGTTGTAGTCAGGCTTCGATTCTTCGTTTGTTTTTCCACCCCATTTCTACATTCTAAAGCTAACTAGACATGTTTTATGTGTCCTATGTTTAAGTTTAGTTGTATTAGTCGTAGTAAGCTCATGTAAATTGGTTTTCTTAGCAAATTTAAACAGGCTACGGCGGCAAGTGGGCCTTTAAATGTTTATATGCCCATAATATTCAGTACTGCTTGGCATGTTAAACTAAATTCGGTAATATACAATGTAAAAATGAGCGACGAACAGGAAAATTCATTTTAAAAACACTTCAAAGGTGGAATATAGCATTGGAAACACTTAGGTCCAAAAGTAATCAAAGCAAATAGTTCATTGAACAAAAGAAAAAACATTTTTACTCTTATTACTTGATATCTGCTTCTAAATTCTCTAAACTTTAATGTGACTTTTCCAAACCAATGTTAGAATTAAGTTTATTTTAAAGTAATCATCAATATCTTTACTTTTAGAAATGTCGACTACGCCCAAGGAAGAAACAACAACAACATCAGGTAAAGAAGCAAAATGTTGGCAATTGACCAATCAGATTGCAGAGAAACTTCTCTAAAGGATAATAAAAAATACGTTATATATATATATATCTTGTAAGTGTAATGTCACATGTTTAACTCTTGAATTCTTGACTTAATTGGATATTTACTACGACACCAACGCCTTCGCCAACTCCACCAGGTAAGCGAATATTGATGTGAAAAAATAAATGTTCTTCTGTCTTCCTGAATTGATCAGTGCTGGAAACTAACTCGACAAAACTTGACTGTAGCAGATTAATTAACGTTTATAAATATTCTACGCCTCATCAATCTATGTTTTCCGTCCCTATCGTGACCCAGACACTCTAATACTACCGTTCGTCAATAAAAAGGACAATATGAATCCACCTATTTAGGATTTTTCCAGTCTTGATTTTCTTGAAACCTACGACTCCAAAATACCAATCATCATACAGAATTAGAGCTCGTTGAACTTAATGTATTTCCCAATGCCCTAACATACACGTATGTCTATTTCATTGAGCTTGGTTCTGGATCTGAACAAATCCAGAATCCCAGGTTAATCCAAGAAATGTTTATGGTATTAAAATAACCATGCAAAAGTAAACAGATACGAACGTTTCAGAAAACACCAAAGTTCATTTCCCATTTTCAATAAAATCCTTAACTCTATGTTTAATGTATGCTACATATTTGGTTGAGAATCAATATATATAATTGTCACTCTGTTTTTATAGAAGTGTTGACTACAACTGAAGAATCGGTCACAACAACAGGCAAGTGGATAGAATATTGGTTATAATCAGAAAATTAATAGATAATGAAATCAATAGATTTCTCTTTTAAACTGAGAACATTATCTTTAACTTCTTGGATAGATGTTGTTGACCTTTTCTCTTAAAGGAGAAGAAAAGGAAAAAACTAAGTAAATACAGTACAGGCGCGACACATTTTCCTTTCTAACGGTACCAAAACCATATTTCTACGATTTTTCCTCGCTCAACTGTGCTATAAGAAAGTTAACAATCGTTATCATAGAACGTCTAAACTGACTCGGCAGCCATCTTCACAGCAGGGGGGTATTTCATAAACCACATATAGCCGACTACGGTCAGATAGTCGACTAAGCAGTAATGTTAAAGCAGTACTATTCTAGTCGGCTAGGCCAGTTTAGCCGTCTAAACCTGTTTATGAAATACCCCCCAGAGCTTAGCTGTGTGTCTCGACCGGCCAATCAGCATACGCCTGGCCACCTGTCACTCACTAGCGTAAGAGAAATTGGTCAACTCTGAAAGTCTCCCATTTAAACCTAGGTTAATTTGGATCATTTCGACGCGCTAATAAGAGAAGATAAAACTCTAACAGCTCTGAAATGTACACTGGCTAGTAAATCAACCTTTTGGGAAGACGTGACCGGCTGCTATGTTTTCTACGCGACTTGTGGGGATCGTTGTAGAATTTAAAAAAAAGGTAGTCTTACCGCTGACATTGCAGGTTATAACCATACAAGATATGATAAGCTCGCAAGGGAAGTAATCTACTAATACTTTTTCCGGTCAATGGCGCGCTCCACCGACGATCGAGCACGAGCTTGTCGGGTAGATTCATTTTCATTGTATTTTCACACCGTAAACCACGTGCAAGACTCACACACATGAATATGTTGGTCTATGGGAGCCCGTTCGATACGATTGCATGTTGTTTTTTTGTTTTCTCCTCCTTTAATTGAAAATCACATGATATTGACTTATCAGCATTTTGAACAATACGGTTATTTAGTACAGATAAACAATATTGTGAGAAAGATTTTCAAATCTACTTTAAGGGGCATGAGTGCGAAATTGTCAATTACATTTGTTTACGTATAATTAGTAAATCATAAAACTTTTTCAAAAAAGAAATGAAACGTTTTAATCTAACCCACATTGAGAAGGTACATTGTGTGCTTTTTTGTAGACAATGTGAACAAACGCACAAATGTTTAAAATCGCGATTTAACAGCAAGCGAGAATTCATGACCTGTACCGAGCACAATTCTAGTGATTGATTGTTGATCCAAATAGCCCATTTGAATTTGACACAGGTGACTTTAGGTTTTAGTGGTAAGTCTAAACACTTCATATTTAATATGTGCTACATATTTGACTTTCTCTTTTTATAGAAGTGTTGACTACAACTGAAGAATCCGCCACAACAACAGGTAAGTGGATAGAACGAAATAAATCGCCTTTAAACTGAAAACATTACCTTTAACTTCTTGGATAGATGTTGTTAACCCTTTCTCTTACTTGAAAATCACACCCTATTGACTTCTGAGCATCTTCAACAATAAAGTTATATTCCTACCGCTTGTCTCACTTTATTGCACGACTCGTCGTAGAATATACATTCACGAGCCGAAGCAGTGATGTACCTCCATAAGTTTTGCATTAAATGTATTGTAGAAAGAGTTTAGATAAAACAGAATGAATATATAAACCAGGCGTCTGGAATATCAAGACCGTCTGGCAAATGAATGTTTGCATGGAAATTCTTAAAACTACGATTATGAGTGAAATTTTAAAATATTGAAAGGACTGTAACAGGGGGTTAAAAAGTCCCACAAAGAGACAATAGAAATACAATCAGTTATGCAATATCGGCAAATATCGCCAAACACATCAATCATAACTTCAAGTCGTCTTCTCACAAGGCAACGGAATTATTCTATGTATTCAATTAAATGTACATTCTGCACCCCAAAATATCTCATACTTATTGCTAGCCATGGAATATTCTGGGTACCATTGTTCTGCATACACTGGGTGACATCTCTTACACGATGGGGCCGATGAAGAACGATCACTATCCATGACAAGTGGTCAAAATGTGGAACAACAACTGAAAGCAACGAGCCCCAGTTAAATTAATTTGCATGGTTACCAAATCCAGCTTGCAATAAAATGAGAAACATCTCCATATATATCTCCATATATATAAGTTGTCTCCGTGGTTATTTTAGACAAGAAGATTTTCCCTGTGCCCGTGTGTTCATAAATATATCATAACAGATCCACCACTATTTGGATACAGTTGGCATCTTGTTTCTTGTTGTAAAAGTTGTATCAGGAGACCTAAAAAATCTACAACTGCCGCCATCAGCATGCTGAAGGAGTCTACTCTCGCCGGGGCAGTGGGCTCTTCTCCATGAGCTCTGTATCATCCCTGTATCTATCTAGACCAATCCAGTGAATTGTGCTTGTTTCTGACCTTAGGATGCTAGATTCGTCTCTGGGCCCTCAACCCCGCAGCCCTGTGATAACTTGTAACTCTTTGGCAGTTCAGCAGAGAGTGACGAATAATCTATGATACTTTTGCCAGTTTAGTCGCTTAAAAGCCCACTTGCCGCCATAACTTGTTTGACATTTGTTAAGAAAACCAATTTGCACCAGTTTACCACAGCTAAAACCACTAAAGTTAAACATAGCACACATAAAGCATGTTCAATTAGGTTTAGAATATATAAATGAGGGTGAAAAAATAAACGAAGAATCGAAGCTCGATTACAACAACAACACCGATCAGTGTTTGTTAACTTAAGTGTTGGATTACCCTCATCCAAGGGCTTTTGTCTGTGGTTTGCATTCGGCAGGCTGTTATAGTCCCTCTTACTCGATCGTTAGTATGTATTTCTTAGATAAAGTTCGTAAAATTATACTTTGTCGTTAGATCGCCCACACGACTCAAACCATTACGGCACTTTTGCACACGACCCGGTTCGAAGTTTGTTGACATTACGGGCACCTAACAATTCAAATTTTCAAATTCAAACAAAATGACGTCCAAACTTTTAAATTTTGGTAAAAATAGAAAGTTCCTAACTTATATTGTCTGGGGAAAATACAGAAAACGGTCGTTTTTTTTAATGTAAACAATATTCCGGATTTTCGCGGCAAGTGGGCCTTTAAGTTTACTATAGTCGCTATAGTTTACTATGGTACTTTTGCCACTTTTACTATAACCTGTTTACTATAGTAAACTACAGTGACTATTTTGCCATATTAAACTATAGTACATGTTCTTTAGGGAAAACACCAAACAATCAATCAACAATGTAGTTTGTATTCTTCTACCATAATCTTGGCCATAACTATGTGTTCTTCTTATACTGAAACACAAATGGTATTATAGTTTTTTCACATCTTCCCGGGTCAAAGTTCAAACACAAAGGATAAATACTTTCCAACGTTTGAATCCAAAAACTCCCTTTTTTGCAAACGTCTGTGCTTGGTATCTGCAGCGGAAGTGAAAAAAGGGATTTTTTCAATGGGCATGATTTCAAAATGGTCCATAGTAAACTATAGTTTTTTGCCATAGTAAACTATAGTTTGTTGCCATAGTAAACTATAGTTTTTTGCCATAGTAAACTATTGTACATTTTCATTAGGGAAAACACCAAACAATCAAACAACAATGTAGTTTGTATTCTTCTACTATAATCTTGGTGATAACGATGATGTTCTTCATATACTGAAACACAAATGGTATTATAGTTTTTTCACATCTTCCCGGGTCAAAGTTCAAACCCAAAGGATAAATACTTTCCAACGTTTGAATCCAAAACTCCCTTTTTTGCAAACGTTTGTGCTTAGTATCTGCAGCGGAAGTGAAAAAGGGATTTTTTCAATGGGCATGATTTCAAAATGGTCCTTGACCGAATGACCGAGGATGTTGAAATGTTGTGACACTGACATATCGTGTTTAAGTCTAAAACCAGATAAATTGTTGGCTGCTCTTTGTTGTAGAGGTAGTTTGTATACGTAGATGTGAAACAATTTAAGCTACTCTGATTGAGATTTTCATCGGTGCAATATTGCCCATACCGAAGAATATCTTTCAATCTAGCGACCTATTTTAAGATGCGTATTCAACGGTCTTATTTTAGCGTACATTGATTTATTTAATCATAGTTGAAAATGGTCATAATGGCAGAGTGTGCCTTTAACGTTCGATATCGCATTTTGCTAGTGTCCCAATGAAATTCTAAATCCTGAACTGTTTTTATACGCCTCATACCGTTGTCCGTCCCAGATTCGTGTCTGATTCCTATTGCCTGAATGTTTTTTTCTTCTGATATATGTAGATTATGGGTAGACGGTGTGTGCCGTACCAACGTTAAATTGGAGTCTCGCTATTTTGCGGCGACCAAAACAGGCACCTAGCCTTTTGGCATTCAGTAACCGATGCGATTTAAATTGTTTTTCCCCAGTTATAACTAGCTTATGAGTAGGCAGTGCGTCCTGTGCCAAAATTAAATTGTGATCTTGTTATTTGTATTGACTAAAACAGGCACTAGCCTTTTGGCATTGAGTAACTCGGTACTTATTGCATAGATAATCGTTTTTGTTTTCAGTTATAACTAGCTTATGAGTAATTGGTGTGTGTGATTTGAGAAGTAAGCTTTGGGGACGAAATTTCCCGGATTAAAAAGGAAATAAAACCTTCCCTTTTCAGAATCATTCCACTGTTTCTGCCACAGATTCACAAAATATAGCCCTAATTAATATATCGGTAACGGTAAATTGAAATCTGATGGATATGCTGGTATATAAAATAGCTTGTTTGGTTGCAGTATCAGCACGTTCATTCCTTTCAAGTCCCACACAGGCAGGTACCACCTAAATGTGACACTCACTCCTTCCTTAAACAATGTGGTATATAAATGTATAATTTCAAAAACAAGAGAATGGTAGTTGCCAAAGTTGAAGAAGCTTAAGTTTGCAGAGCACTTAAGGAAACCGAACAGGTTACAGCAACGTTTGTTTTGTAGTCTAACAAAACTTGGGAGGCACATGAAAAATCATACAAGCTCTGAATATAAAACGGACACGTCATCAGTCTGTCGGAAGTTATAACTAAACTTAAACTTTGTGATGAAAAACGCTTCTCTGAATCTACCACTTTCAGGCCACTTTGAGCCATCAGTGAAAATTTGTAAACATTCATTAACTATTTATTTAGGACTTCCACAGCACAATGTTTTAAAATATAGGATGGGTTTGATTTTGCCAGTGCAAATCTATATTACTGCGAAAGGATAAATTAGTGACACCTGTTAAGTGATAAACTCCGTGACACTCAAACATGACACCCATAATTATTATCAAAAAGTACAAAACAAGGGCTTTCCGCCCATACATTTTAAACTATGTTAAGATGATTTTTTTTATTCACATCAAAAACATCCTAGCCAACTGAGTTTGGTATATTATGAACTCTCACACAGGTTTACAAATAGTTGTTAGTTAAAATCCATCATTTAGTTTTTTCAAGGTACCCAAACACTCAACATCACTCGACAATCGGGATTTACGTTAACAGTTTTGGCAGCTCATTTCACTTTAATGCAGATTTTCTTATATTTAGTCCAACATTGCCACTGTCAGTGTCACGTCATTTTGTTAACATTATGCGAAAATCACTCTATCTGAAGACATTGCCCTGGGAAAACGGCATTCTGAATTTTAGAGTTTTATGTCTCAACCCAAGATCGTGGTCCCTTTTATATCTTTGTTTCACACAATTTAGAATTTCGTATCGGCATTGTGAGGGATAATGAATCGGTTGTTTTTGATGTAGGATGATTAGTTCCAAGGAGTTAGTTTGGATCTGCATATGGTGTGAGGATCTTCATCTCGTGGAATTCTTCATTTAATTCACTATTTCTCGAGCGATTTTTTATTTGGAAGTGGCAATAACACAGAGTATAAATAACATAGAATTAAATTATGATTTACTTTCTTATTTTTTTTTAAAAATATTCTTTACTCTTTAAGCTTGAGGCTTCCTGACCGGCAAAGTAAGTAGACCAGGATGAGACACGTGTGCGGCTAGAGGCTGACATTTGCTGTATATGCGCTTGGTTCTCCTCAAAGTGTGTTTAATCGCATAGATCAAAGGCCAACATGTATGCATTTGTTCTATGGTTTGTCATTTTCAGAAATCGGCTGTACGATAGGTGGTGTCCATTTCAGTCCAGGTGCATTAAATCCAACCAATGGTTGTCAGAGATGTGACATTACTTCAAACCTTCATGGTTTTACAGACATTTGGTATGACCGTATATCAGGTAATTAATTACCTTAATAAAAACTGTATTGTAGTAAATTGTAACGACCCTACAAGGTATGTCATCAAGTACAAAACTGGACCCGTTTCCATTGGGAAAAGCAAAAACATTTTCTCAAAGACAAAAATTACTGCCGGGTATATATAAGGTTATAAGAGTCAGTAATAAATGTAAATTTAATTGCTTTTTTGCTACCAATTAAGATTATTTCACTTTATATATGGCGGCGTTGTCTGAGTGGATTTCGAATCCACGATGGGAAGCTTGTGTCGAAATTAAAAACTTGATCTCTGCCGACGGAACCAAGAATAGTGTTTATCTGCAAATCTCAATCCCTTCTTTTCCAAGACAATATCTTATCGGGAACGAAAAACATATAATATTATTACATTATATTATTTTTATGCAGTTTAAAAGATAGAAGAAACAATAACTCAATTTTATTCGCAAGTCTCCATAATTATACTGGAGTGTTAGGCCAAACTGGTATAAATATACTATGTTTTCTATTTGATCTAGGTGGCCAAATAAAGTGTACTGATTTATGTAGTGGCATTCAGAGCAACACGGGCAATTATCTGAATGCGGCATGCACATTTCCCACAATACCACTGGCAGCACGGAACCAAATCTGCCAGGTGACAGACGTTCTGATCTATTCGACCTTAACTTGTCCCGGAGTATCCCAAGCCCTCATCCATCGACTTGATGCTTTTTGCTCTGCCGATCCGGTTAACAATGCCTTGAGTGATCCTAATGCTTGCCCATAGGTAGACTGCCATTTTGTTTATCCGTGTACTATTGGACACTTTTGGGGCATATTTGTTCATGCCATGAATAGCAATTCACAATTTACCTGGAAACAACTTTATATACGGCTACTCAGAAAAAGCTAAGATCTTCTACCCAATGCTGCAACTGAATGAAAGAAATAAAGATTGCAAAACAATAACTTTGGTTCACTACGCTTTCTCTGTATTTATAATGTAACCTTTTGTGATACAGTGAATTAAAAAGGATCATTGGATCCTTTTTCAAAGTACCATGCGCTGCCAAAACTTACACTTTTTTCACTAAGTCGAAATGTTTCGACAAAAAGGGGTTGAACTTCATCAAAGATTATTGACGTTGGAATAAGGAAAACCCATACAGTCTAAGGCTTACAATATATACAAACCAAAATATTGTTCAAAATGTAAACAAAAATTTGATCAACCGGGACGAACGTTCATTCTTTTCCTGTCAGAGTTAATAGTTGCAAAAATTATTTTAACGTATATTCTCGAGAGTAATGGCACTGAAGCGCTTCTAATTTGTTTTCCTTGGGAAAATAACAGATAATTTCTAAAATTTTGGTTTCAATGAAATAATATCAACTTTTTGGCAGCTCATGTTAATTTAAATTTGGTACGCGCTGTAAACAAGTCAGTTTTTGTTTGATGTAAGTTTTCTTCAATTAGTAATTGACACTTTAAGAAAAATGAAAATCCACAAAATACATATGTCCTTAGCTTGTGACATGCAAACGTTCGGAGTTTGGTTACAGTGAGGGCACCTATAATATATTATATTATAGTACAAAAGGGTGACAAAATGTAAAAATAGAAAGTTTCTACAAATGCAGCAAACGGTCTGTTGTACGTTTCTGCATGAGTTTCCCCGCTGTCAGGCTGTTGTACGTTTCTGTATGAGTTTCCCCGCTGTCAGGCTGTTGTACGTTTCTGTATGAGTTTCCCCGCTGTCAGGCTGTTGTACGTTTCTGTATGAGTTTCCCGGCTGTCGGTCTGTTGTACGTTTCTGTATGAGTTTCCCCGCTGTCAGGCTGTTGTACGTTTCTGTATGAGTTCCCCCGCTGTCAGGCTGTTGTACGTTTCTGTATGAGTTTCCCCGATGTCAGGCTGTTGTACGTTTCTGTATGAGTTTCCCCGCTGTCAGGCTGTTGTACGTTTCTTTACGTGAATTTGAGTCACGTGCTCGAATTTACCCAACCACAGAGTGCACCACATTTTGAAGTAATTTTTGCGGCTAGCTCTCTGATTGGACGATCAGATCAGGGTTTTTTTTACTGTTAGTTAGTAGCAAGTTTAAGTGAAAATACGTTATATTTCCATCACGGAAAAGTTACCCCCTCCCCCACCATTGTTGTACTCTCTACTGACAGGCGGAAGCATAGTCCCACTTTCGCGAGATTCCTGGGACAGATGCTGTGATTGTTGAATAGGGAATTGTACAGAAAACTATTTCCATAAAATCCAAATATTACTTTGGATTTTACACCACCAAATACACCTTCATTTTAAAGTGACATGAGCTGTCAAAACGTTGATATTTTGACGTTAATTTAACAGAATGTTGAAAGTATTGGCTATTTTTCTCATGACGTATAATTCAGCAGCTTTTTAGTGCTTCTAGTCTCGAGAATGGACGATAAAGTATTGTTTTGAACTAACTTTGGCTTAGAATGAATGAATGAATGGAAAGTCTTGTCACTTTCCGTATCAGTATAGAAACATTTCACTTATAAACATGCTTTAAATAGAGGTTTAGTATTAATGTAATTGTGCCCACTTATGTGAATACATGTATGTCGAGGGATGCTGGCTTTGTGTTGTCAGTCTTCTGTCGTCCAGCAACTAGGGCTGGTCTGCAACATATTTTCAGAACCGCTACCAGAAGTTTTATGAAATTGTTCATGGTTATAAGTGTGACATTTGTAATTGATCTAGTTTTGGTGTGTGGCTGTGTGTCTCTCTGACCCTACATTAGCCTCCAGTTAGTCTGCAAGATATCTCCTGAACCGCGCGTCTCTCTGATTTACGTTAGCCTCTAATTCGAATATTTCCATTGGTTGTTGCTTGTCTGTAAAATATTTCCCGAACTACTGGACGAAATTATAGGAAATTTTATTCATAGCTTGATGGTGGGTACCTTTATAGTGTTCACTTTTTGGTGCCTGAACTCAAGTCCATTCTTAGGATATTTTCATTGGATGTTGCTTGTCTGCAACACATTTTTTATTAGGTGGGGTTCTATTTAATCGAGCTTTGCTTTCTGTACGCCTGTCTGCTCTTCTGTTAGCCTCCAATTCAGATATTTCCATTGTTTGGTGGCTGTTTGTCTAAAGCAGTACTGCTTTTAGTAATCTTCCATAGTTAAAATCTTTGTTTGATAGAAAATGGAAACTTAAATTGTCTTCAAGTTTAAGATTAACTCTTATTATTAGTCAAAATCGGACTAAGTGATCTTGACCTTACTGATAACGGTCATGACTCACAATATGGAACACTTAAAGGCACACTTGCCGCGAAAATCAGGAATATTGTTTACATTAAAAAAGAAAGACCGTTTTCTGTATTTTTCCCAGACAATATAAGTTAGGAACTTTCTATTTTTACCAAAATGTAAAAGTTTGGACGTCACTTTGTATTTTTAATTTGAATTTGAAAATTTGAATTGTTAGGTGCCCGGAACGTAAACAAACCAATCTGCTCGCATAGGCGATGTTATGTTTCAATCGAGTGAGTGAACTAACGACACAGTGTAATTTTACGTAGGCCTATTTATCTGAGAAATACAAACTGACGATCGGTTAACAGCGACTGGAAAAGCCTGCTGAAAATTGTTTGAGTGTAAACCAAAGATAAAAAGGCCTGAAATGAGGGTAACCCAACACGAACGTTGACTGACACTGATCGTTGTTGTTGTAATCAGGCTTCGATTCTTCGTTTGTTTTTCATCCCATTTCTACATTCTAAAGCTAACTAGACATGTTTTATGTGTCCTGTGTTTAAGTTTAGTGGTATTAGTCGTAGTAAGCTCGTGTAAATTGGTTTTCTTAGCAAATTTAAACAGGCTACGGTGGCAAGTGGGCCTTTAAATACTTTATTTAAGCTTTAGTTACCAAACAGTGACCTTTGCTCTGGTAATATGACCTTGAAAAAACCGGTTGGAACTGCTTTCTTAGGGTTGTCCCGAAACCAAAACTGATCAGCAGTGAAATGAGTTATTTTGTTTTGTTACTACGACAATCTCATATTAAAATAAATCTTTAAAAAAAAAAAGAAAATATCTTTAAAAGCTCGATTAACTATTGCCCATTTAGAAAGTGAAAGTGATTTTTGTATTTAAACCACCAGACCAAAGGTAGTACTAAGTTGGCATTCTCTTACAGTGGCCTCATATTTGAACATTTTTACGTTTACTTGTCGCCCGAATTATTTTTCATACCTCACCCATATGCGACACAAAGCCACCTTTTCCCCCTAGTTTCCTTTGAAATAAAACCTATGTCAAGAAAGTTAGAACAGTCATCTTGAGACAGGAAGACTTTGCAATGAGTGAAACTAAGTTATGTTGAAATGGGGGACGTTCAACTTGAAGGTTGGTCAATTTCTTTTTGCAAGTTTTAGTGTATAACACTATATAAATAAATATCCAATCGGAGCAGTCAATTCGCAAAAAAACTATGAATTTTATACAGTTGAAAAGAATTTAACGCGCTTCAAATTAAGTTAGGTGTTATTGTTTCGTCTCCTCTTGGCATAGGGTCAAGTCTTACTTCAAGTACGCATACTTCTATTGTTTTTTACTGCACGTTTTTATGTAGGCTAGTCAACCCACTGCAGTTACCTACTGTAGAGATGGAGCCTGTGGAGCAAATGGATAAATTTCAGATATAAGGTAATAATAAGTAGGCCTATAAATTCCACACCACCTTTTGAGCACTCTGACTGCGTGATATACATGTAACCTAGCCCGGAATTTCGGTCTAGAGGGCTTATTTCATATTTGGCTGGCCCTCTAGAGGGCTTATTTCATATTTGGCTGGCCCTCTATGACGAAGACAGAAAAAAAAAAAATCGGCAGAGCCCAGATTTCTCGGCTAACATGTAACCTACATGTACTTATTTATATTTATTGAATTGGAATATATCGTCGCCCTAGTAACAAGTTAAGCCGTTCAACTGACGTACTAGTTAAGTAGTTTTAATGGAAGGCATTTTTAAAATGTAAGGCAAATATTCACAGCTGTGTAGATGGTGAGGGAAAAATTTAATGCGGGTGATTATTTATTTTTCACTTCTACATTGACACACAATAGTATCTAGTATTTTTTGTGAGGAATAGTAGTCATAAACAGCCAAGTGTTGTTTTTTCACTACTGTCATTCTTCTTCTGTCCCACAGTAGCGCCTTTTTCAACACACTTGCAGAGAAATGTATCAGCTAAAAGCACCAATCAGTGAAGATCCCCCCACCCCCCACATTTCAACTCTTATATTCAACGAATTTTTTCATTAGATGATAATATGGTATATTTCGGTCATACAATAAACATTTCTAGTCTTAACCAAAATGTATAAAGAAATTGGACAGCTTTGAACAGATTATCATTCAATAAATATAACAGACAAATCGATTTTCTTTCTGTCATGTATTTGACCGTTCGATGAACGAAAGTAAGTCGAAGCTGTTACATGGGTTAGTTGAGCAGTCACAGAAAATGTTTCCCTAGAAATCGGTGTTCATCATAAACAGTCACAATCGTCACCCGACGCATCTGAAGCCGACTGGCACCGATTCGCGTCGTTCTGTGGTAATGGTACACTTAAGAAGGAGAAGCATGCGTGTCGGGGCTGAAGGGGGGAGAAATGATTTGTCTTAATGTGTCAGCTTTGATCTTTCGGAGTAACCCAATATAATACCCCATGGTAGAAGAACTTTAAAAAGAACAGAACAAGGCTGATTAAAAAATCTAAAGGACTACAGATTCTATAGAATCTAAAAAACTGAGACGTAAAGGCCTACTTGCCGCGAAAATCCAGAATACTGTTTACATTAAAAACAATGCACGATTTTCTGTATTTTTCCCAGACAGAAGAAGTTAGGAACTTTCACAAGAGGAAATACTTACTAACGATCGAGTCAGAGTGACTATAAAAGTCTGCCGAGTGCAAACAACAGGCAAAAACGCCTGAATGAGGGTAATCCAATACTTGAGTCAACCAACACTGATCGGTGTTGTTGTTGTTGTTGTAATCGAGCTTCGATTCTTGGTTTGTTTTAATGACTCTTGTGAAAGTGTGGAGAGGATGGTTTGACCAAGTATGTAGCAGCTGATGCATGTCATTAGGTTTGAAGAATACCTTGTAATCTACATTATCCCACCTCACACGGAATACTTCCTGTCCATTGGTTAAAATCAGTCACATGGAGAAACTGTAAATTTCCATATTACGTCGCCGTGCTGATCCATACAGGGCGACTACCATATATAGCTTGTGACTTGCCAGTCGTGTCTCCTCGTGCCATACATATTAGAAAATAGCTTTCGGAGTTCACTTTCTGCCTTTTATGAAAGCCAATTTTCAGAGAGAAGGCTTGAATGTCGTACAATTTCGGTCTTCGGTAGGATAAATTCGTTACAGGGTTTGTTCATGGGAGGGGGGGATACGGAAACATATGGGGTCAGTAAACAGTATATTGAGCTCGGCTGACGCCTCGCCCAATATTCGTTTACTGACCCCATATATTTCCGTATCCCCCCCCCCCCCAATGAACAAACCCTGTAACTAATATACTCAGTAGTATGATTTGTATGAAGCTTGTAAATAGTTACATTCAACAAATCCCAAAAGTGTGATCAATAGTAGGCTGTAGTTTAATTCTGGGGTCATGAGAATTAAGAGTATCAATGGAAATATGAGGGTAGTCCACCGTATGCTGCCATATGATAAAAATGTCATACTGATACCGAAAGTAAATGAAAGGCTGTTTGTGACATTTGCGAAAAATATCACTCTCCCAATCAGCCATAAAAATAGAGGCAAAGTTAAGCGTCTAGCAAACAACAAGGTTATAAACTCCATCTTACAACCTACAACTAGCAAACAACAAGGTTATAAACTCCATCTAAAAATCTACTTCTAGCAAACAACAAGGTTATAAACTCCATCTCATAACCTACAACCAGCAAACACCAAGGTTATAAACTCCATCTAAAAATCTACTTCTAGTAAACCACAAGGTTATAAACTCCATCTCCTACAACCAGCAAACAACAAGGTTATAAACTCCATCTTACAACCTACAACCAGCATAACATTCCCTCCACATCCAGAGTAACCACAATTACATCCTGTGGCCAACAAACCATCAGTATTTTTGATAGAGTTAGGATGCAGATTCGATATAGGTTTTAGATAGTAACCAATTAGCTATACATTCCGATTTTCAAGTTATTAACTTTCAAGTTAGTTTTCAAACCCTAGTTAAAATAAAATGGGAAACATTTCAACTGCGGTGTTAACATTTCCATTTGACTCTTATGAACTTCGATACAAAAAAGGGCACCATTAAATTAAGGAAGTACAGGCCAAGATTATAGTAGAAGAATACAAACTACTTCAAAGTAAACTTGCTCGACCTCTGACCCAAAGGCCAGTCATTGCTTATAAAAAGAACAAGAGTTTGAAAGACATACTGGTCAGGGCTAAACTCCCCTGTCTGCCTTCTTCCTAGGTTTTCTGGGAAAGGGTATTGGGGGGGGGGCATAATATATAGTCTGACGATATTCTTACTATAGCTTAAGATGCGTAAGCATTGTCAATGTAATACAAAGTGTTCCAGAAAATTCTACTGACTAAGGCCAAGCTCTTGTCAGTCGTCAACCTAATGAAATATCATAGGTTTACTTTATTACAACAATTTATGATGGGGTATAAAGGTCTAAATGATATACCTCTTTTTAACACAATTAGAAACTTGTCTCCGTGGTTATTTTAGACAAGAAGATTTTCCCTGTGCCCGTGTGTTTTAGTGTCCATAAATATACATGTTTAGAAGCATCCTCTCACTGGTCATTGATTATTGGATGTCATTTATGCTATCTTTAGTTTCTAAACATGTATAAAGCTGAAACTTAATGCACTTTTTTTTTAAATTGCTTACGAATGACCATAACTTCGAACCATAATTGACGAATATACCTTTTCAGAAACAAAGAAGGCGAGATTTTTTCTTTTAGCACAATTCCTCCAAGTACAGGTGCATAATCTGAAGAAAAAAAGAGAAAAGGAAAAATGGACAATTCTGATTGTCAAGAGAGGTCCAGCGTTTAACGTACCTTGAAAACTAAAGGATTGACGTTTTTATAAACATATTGGTATATTTAGTAGCCTGTGAGAGCCTAAGACTAGTAGCCTGTGAGAGCCTAAGACGTGTGCTAATAGCGGGAAAAATCCAAATAGCCGGGATGGATGAGTTCATTTTTGGAGTTTTGCTGCATATAAAACTACCCTAACATACATCTTCAAGATTGGTACCAACGTAAAGGTCTTATTTCGTAATTTCAGATAAGATAACCAACAATTAGCTAATTCTGTTTCAACGAAATTGTTCTTATATTTGCCAGCTCATTGCCCTTTAATAAGATCTCGCAAATCTTTTATCAATAGTCCTTCTTTAAACCTCTTATAGGAACCAAGGAAGGAAAATTGAAGGAGATTCATTGTTAAGTATATACAGCTGTTGACATATTATAAAATATCATTCAATATTAGAGCTACTTAATACGATTTTAGACGTAAAGTTGGGAAAGGGTAACACAGGCTGTTACATCTAGCAATCCGACAGAACTCCTAGTGTTCGTAAACACTGGCAGAATCAACATGGCAGTTCAACATTTGTGTCTCTTCTTCTACGTCCTACTGCCGCTAGGAATTGAAGCGTTTACGGTTCCAACCAGTCCGTCTATACCAGGATGTATGTACAATGGAACTGTGTATGAACCAGGAGCACGATTCACAGAAGCGTGTCGGGACTGTCATTGTCCTGACGACGGAGGGGACGTTGAGTGTATGAAGATGCCATGCCCTGCTGAGAAGTATTGCTTGGATCGTATCCAAGGGCCTGATATATGTTGTCCAAAATGTCCAAATGGTAGGTAAATCAATTTTTACCATACAAATTCTTAGTCGCCATGTCTATATACGTATATTTATGAGGGTGAATTTTTTGGATAGCACTTTCAGTAAATGTGTTTTCCTTGAAGTTTTCAAATAATTAGTCAATGACTTGTCATATGGTCATAATTTAGTCGCCATAATTTAATGCATAATTGATTTTTTGGTTTGCTGCTCTTCTATGATAATTACAGAATGAACGACACAAAATAATACAAATTCCATGAAGCCCAAAATAATGATATGAACGGATGTTTTTAGTCAATCCGCTGGATCACCTGTGTTCTGTAAAATGACGGAATGATCTGATTTCTCGGTAGACTTATAGTGTTGATACTCGTTGGTTGTTCGTTTATTGTATTCGTCTGCCCAAATCGAAAAAGTGGCCATTTATCTATTTGCCAATCGTATTCTCGTGAGATCTCCTTTAGACGTGGCTAAGATAGACCTCTTGCGACTTTACCGGACATAGCGCAGGGATTTTCGCGTGCGATCTAGGTAACATTTTTAAGAGCTATCAGAAAAATATGAAAATCCTGACATCATGCTGTACGTGAATATATATTGTGAATTTAAGAAAACGTTCAACTAGTAACAAAAACGTAAAGTCAATTTCACGAAATAGTCCCATTTTGACGAAAACTGGCAAAATGGCGACGTTCCTTGTCGATCCGATTCACTTTGAACTGGCCACTGTGATAGGTTCCACGGGGCGTTTCCAATAGCTGCTAGTGTTTAAATGTGCGATGTAACTAACAATAGCTCTAGCTAAGTGTGAGAGAATAATAGAAAACCACGTAGATGCGAGCTAATGCCAGGTAAAATTCCATGGTGTTGTTGTTTTGTTGAAAACTTAAAGTCACATGATCAATTGACCTCCTATGTGAATTCTCCAACCTCATTCCAATTGATATTTCTGATAAGCACGAGTTATTGGAAAGGTTGGTTACGTAGCTGGAGAGTTAATGCGCATGTCAGCGCGTTGAGAATCTGATGCTGAACAATAATACATTCCTGATTGACGTAGCATGGGCCAATTTGAGCACTTTTATTTACAGTGTACATACCGTTCAATATTTTTGATATTGGTGGATTCTTTTGAGGACCGGGATCCTTTGATGAAAACCTACGTGTATCTGGACATATAGATTGAAGGGAGAACCAGGAATATCTGGTGATAAAACTGTAACTTTTCTTTTCCGTAAACTATGTCTCTCGTGAAGATTCCTTTGACCATAGAACTTCTGCTGACTTTAGGTAAAATGTGGAGACTCCACAGCTTTGCAAAAGCTAGCGTTGTGTTATACCATTACAAAATCCGTTCAAATCATTCGAGTTTCTCTCTCTGTATACATGTATCTCTAATTATACAGGCCAAAAGGTTAAAAAGATACTGCCATCCAAGGTACTTAAGTAGAATTAGTTGCCAGCTTGGAAGCTGATTACAAATCTATCTTTAATTATGGAACTCCTTTTTTTGTTTAATTCCTGTAGTGTTACAAAGTTAAGCATACACAAAGTTCAATGGTATAGCAGTACAGATCACATGATCACGAAATATAAATCGACAGAATATAATCTAGTAAACACGCTGGTGCTTAAATCCACAGAATAAAATCGTTAAAAATCGCAAATCAAATAAATCGCTGACAAATAAGCAGACCGATTATCGTTCAAATAATATCAAAGAAGCTTTACTGAATGTAGTTCGAAATTGACTCCGAGAATACTCCGCCCTTTAGCAATACAAAGGTTAATTGTAAACATCCGTCGGGATGATCCAGTGAACAAACAATAGTTTGACAAAGGTCTGTAGACTTTTACATGAAACACAAAAGCGAACTGCACGTAGTATCTGCCTCCATCCCAAAACTAGTTAAGCAAATTACACCTGACACGCAAGTTGTTATATTAAAAGGGTTCATACAATCTTTACCTTTTCATTGAATGTCTTACAGTATAAATTGGTATTTTTTGTAGGTCCGACTTGTTACCATAAAGGAAGGATTATTCGGGCATATGAATGGGATGGAGAGAGTGGGCTTTGTGGATGCCCGCAATTAGATCCAGAATTTATCTATGATCCCTCGGTTACTTTAGCAGCAAATTGCAATAACCCTCGGATTCCGTGTGCATATGAATCCATCGATGGTCAAAACCCTGTTTATTCATACAATCGTGAAGATTTTCATCCAGAACTAGAACCATGTGTATATTGCCGTTGCATGGGTGACTTTTTTGAATGTATTAAGCCTTACTGTGAGACTGTTCCCTGTGTGGATCCAATTTACCCATGGGGCTTGAACTGCTGTCCCGAATGTCCAAACGGTAATACACATCTCCTGTCTTCTGTTCGATAAATCTCACCCCACTATCCGGCTGAATTAGGTTCTCTATTTCTTGTTCCCTATTCCCAGTGACTTATTTCCAGTTCCCTATTCCCAGTTCTTTATTCCTAGTTCCCTATTCCCAGTTCCTTATTTCTAGTTCCCTATTTGCAGTTCGTTAATCGAAATAATGTTCTTACCATATATGCTATTAATCACAAATAAGACTTTAATTCTACATATGGACAATTTTTCTATTGCCATCTATATGTTCTTAAGTTTATTGGCTGATTTATAACCTATGCATTATACACCTAAAACCTTATTTTAAATTGCAAATAAGTTAATGAAAGCAAGGTACGAATCAAAGTTATGCTCTGTACTGCCAATTTATCAACTTCTTTCAGGCACACGCCAAGGTGTAAACTTGTAAAAAGCTGGAAGCGATACGATAATTGGTGTATGAGGGGATAAGGATGTTTTAAGCAGACAAATTCTACAACCTAAACTACCAAAAGACAAACATCCAATCCATGTTTTACAACATGCAATGTGATTGATATAATCTTACTTCTCAATAGCTTATTCAATAACTGAAATAACACTTTTGATGAGTTATCATCATTGGCATCAGAAACAAATCTAATACGGGCCCCGGTGGATCAGCCGGCAAGAGCGTTTGTCCCTAAGTGCGACACTGGTCTTCCATCGATTCCCAGTCAGACCAAATACAACTGAACTTTTTCTGACTAGATTTTCCCTCAACTGCCGTATGCGGAAGAGTTGCCAGGTACTCCCCGAAGGTCGGGGGATTTCTCTGGGCAAAAAGTCCCTCCCCCTCCCAATATTTTCTCGCATTCATACACCAATCCTCTTTTTTCATCTCCGTTTATTAAAGCTTCTCTGGATGGTGTATCCTGGTGTGTTTTAGGAACACCGGAGTCAATGACGAGCTAAGGAAAGGAATGACTTTTTTTGTTACACCAAGAAAAAAATCATCGAAACGATATTTTATCATTATTAAAAGATGATCTCTTTATGGATTAATAAAAAAGTATGCAAAACATGAAAAGCAATTTCTGAACATAAATGCCAATGACACAGTCCGTTTAATTACATATGATGGAATCCAAGAGAATACTAAAGCTGGTTTGGTGAATTCTCGATCCAACTGACAGAATCCAAAGCCTTTTATTATGAACGACAGATTAGTGGATCGTGGATAGGTTTTCGTTAAAGTGGCATGAGCTGCCAAAATGTTTACATTTTGGCGTTCAAACAGAATGTTGAAATTATTGGCTATTTTTCTCAAGACGTATAATTGAGAAGCTTGTTAGTGCTTCTAGTCTCGAGAATGAAGGATGAAGTATTGTTTTGTACCTACTTTGGCTTAGAACGAATGAATGGTCATTCGGAGACTGAGGAGGACTATATACCAAACGGATTACGGAGTCTGAGAAGGGCTATATATACCACCCGGATTACGGACACTGAGGAGGGCTATATACCACCCGGATTACGGAGACTGAGGAGGGCTATATACAACCCGGATTACGGAGACTGAGGAGGGCTATATACCACCCGGATTACGGAGACTGAGGAGGGCTATATACCACCCGGATTACGGAGACTGAGGAGGGCTATATACAACCCGGATTATGGAAACTGAGGAAGGCTATATACCACCCGGAGTATGGAAACTGAGAAGGGCTATATATACCACCCGGATTACGGAGACCGAGGAGGGCTATATACCACCCGGATTATGGAAACTGAAAAGGGCTATATACCACCCGGATTAGGGAGTCTGAGGAGGGCTATATACCAACCGGATTATGGAAACTGAGGAGGGTTATATAACACCTGTATTACGGAGACTGAGGACGGCTATATACCACCCGTATTACGGAGTCTGCGAGGGCTATATACTACCTGTATTACGGAGTCTGCGAGGGCTATATACCACCCGGATGGCAGAGACTGAGGAGAGCTATATACCACCTGGATTACGGAGACTATGGAAGGATATATACCACCTGGATGACGTAGTCTGAGAAGGGCTATATACATGTACCACCCGGACTACGAAGACTGGGGAGAGCTATATACAACCCGGACTATGGAGACTGAGGAGAGCTATATACAACCCGGATTAGGGAGACTGAGGAAAGCTATATGAAACCCGGACTTCGGAGACTGAGGAGAGCTATATACAACCCGGACTACGGAGACTGAGGAGAGCTATATACAACCCGGACTACGGAGACTGAGGAGTGCTATATACAACCCGGACTACGGAGACTGAGGAGAGCTATATACAACCCGGACTACGGAGACTGAGGAGGGCCATATATAACCCGGACTACGAAGACTGAGGAGAGCTATATACAACCCGGACTACGGAGACTGAGGAGAGCTATATACAACCCGGACTACGGAGACTGAGGAGGGCCATATATAACCCGGACTACGAAGACTGAGGAGAGCTATATACAACCCGGACTACGGAGACTGAGGAGAGCTATATACAACCCGGACTACGGAGACTGAGGAGAGCTATATACAACCCGGACTACGGAGACTGAGGATAGCTATATACAACCCGGACTACGAAGACTGAGGAGAGCTATATACAACCCGGATTATGCAGGCTGAGGAGGGCTATATACCACCCGGATTATAGAGACTTAGGAGAGCTATATACAACCCGGACTATGGAGACTGAGGAGAGCTATATACAACCCGGATTAGGGAGACTGAGGAAAGCTATATATAACCCGGACTACGGAGACTGAGGAGAGCTATATATAACCCGGACTACGGAGACTGAGGAGAGCTATATATAGCCCGGACTACGGAGACTGAGGAGAACTATATATAACCCGGACTACGGAGACTGAGGAGGGCCATATATAACCCGGACTACGGAGAGCTGAGGAGAGCTATATATAACCCGGACTACGGAGATTGAGGAGAGCTATATATAACCCGGACTACGGAGACTGAGGAGAGCTATATACAACCCGGACATACGGAGACTGAGGAGAGCCATATATGACCCGGACTACGGAGGCTGAGGAGAGCTATATATAACCCGGACTACGGAGACTTAGGAGAGCTATATATAACCCGGACTACGGAGGCTGAGGAGAGCTATATATAACCCGGATTACGGAGACTTAGGAGAGCTATATATAACCCGGACTACGGAGACTGAGGAGAGCTATATACAACCCGGACTACGGAGACTGAGGAGAGCTATATATAACCCGGACTACGGAGACTGAGGAGAGCTATATACAACCCGGACTACGGAGACTGAGGAGAGCTATATACAACCGGGACTACGGAGACTGCGGAGAGCTATATACAACCCGGACTACGAAGACTGAGGAGAGCTGTATACAACCCGGACTACGAAGACTGAGTAGAACTATATACAACCCGGACTACGGAGACTGAGGAGAGCTATATACAACCCGGACTACGGAGACTGAGGAAAGCTATATACAACCCGGACTACGAAGACTGAGGAGAGCTATATACAACCCGGACTACGGAGACTGAGGAGAGCTATATACAACCCGGATTAGGGAGAATGAGGAGAGCTATATACAACCCGGACTACGGAGACCGAGGAGAGCCATATATAACCTGGATTAGGGAGACTAAGGAGATCTATATACAACCCGGATTAGGGAGACTGAGGAGAGCTATATTCAACCCGGATTAAGGAAACTGAGGAGAGCTATATACAACCCGGATTACGGAGACTGAGGAAAGCTATATACAACCCGGCTTAGGGATACTGAGGAGAGCTATATACAACCCGGACTACGGAGACTGAGGAGAGCTATATACAACCCGGATTAGGGAGACTGAGGAGAGCTATATACAACCCGGACTACGGAGACTGAGGAGAGCTATATACAACCCGGATTAGGGAGACTGAGGAGAGCTATATACAACCCGGACTACGGAGACCGAAGAGAGCCATAGATAACCTGGATTAGGGAGACTAAGGAGATCTATATACAACCCGGATTAGGGAGACTGAGGAGAGCTATATTCAACCCGGATTATGGAGACTGAGGAGAGCTATATACAACCCGGATTAGGGATACTGAGGAGAGCTATATACAACCCGGACTACGGAGACTGAGGAGAGCTATATACAACCCGGACTACGGAGACTGAGGAGAGCTATATATAACCCGGACTACGGAGACTGAGGAGAGCTATATACAACCCGGACTACGGAGACTGAGGAGAGCTATATACAACCGGGACTACGGAGACTGCGGAGAGCTATATACAACCCGGACTACGAAGACTGAGGAGAGCTGTATACAACCCGGACTACGAAGACTGAGTAGAACTATATACAACCCGGACTACGGAGACTGAGGAGAGCTATATACAACCCGGACTACGGAGACTGAGGAAAGCTATATACAACCCGGACTACGAAAACTGAGGAGAGCTATATACAACCCGGACTACGGAGACTGAGGAGAGCTATATACAACCCGGATTAGGGAGAATGAGGAGAGCTATATACAACCCGGACTACGGAGACCGAGGAGAGCCATATATAACCTGGATTAGGGAGACTATAAAGGAGATCTATATACAACCCGGATTAGGGAGACTGAGGAGAGCTATATTCAACCCGGATTAAGGAAACTGAGGAGAGCTATATACAACCCGGATTACGGAGACTGAGGAAAGCTATATACAACCCGGATTAGGGATACTGAGGAGAGCTATATACAACCCGGACTACGGAGACTGAGGAGAGCTATATACAACCCGGATTAGGGAGACTGAGGAGAGCTATATACAACCCGGACTACGGAGACTGAGGAGAGCTATATACAACCCGGATTAGGGAGACTGAGGAGAGCTATATACAACCCGGATTAGGGAGACTGAGGAGAGCTATATACAACCCGGATTAGGGAGACTGAGGAGAGCTATATACAACCCGGACTACGAAGACCGAAGAGAGCCATAGATAACCTGGATTAGGGAGACTAAGGAGATCTATATACAACCCGGATTAGGGAGACTGAGGAGAGCTATATTCAACCCGGATTATGGAGACTGAGGAGAGCTATATACAAGCCGGATTAGGGAGACTGAAGAGAGCTATATACAACCCGGACTACGGAGACTGAGGAGAGCTATATACAACCCGGATTAGGGAGACTGAGGAGAGCTATATACAACCCAGATTAGTGAGACTGAGGAGAGCTATATACAACCCAGATTAGGGAGACTGAGAAGGGCTATATACAACCCGGATTAGGAGACTGAGGAGAGCTATATACAACCCGGACTACGAAGACTGAGGAGACCTATATACAACCCGGACTACGGAGACTGAGGAGAGCTATATATAACCCGGACTACGGAGACTGAGGAGAGCTATATATAACCCGGACTACGGAGACTGAGGAGAGCTATATACAACCCAAATTAGGGAGACTGAGAAGGGCTATATACAACCCGGATTAGGAGACTGAGGAGATCTATATACAACCCGGACTACGGAGACTGAGGAGATCTATATACAACCCGGA
Source organism: Lepidochitona cinerea (assembly GCA_963971465.1). NCBI lineage: Eukaryota > Metazoa > Mollusca > Polyplacophora > Chitonida > Tonicellidae > Lepidochitona > Lepidochitona cinerea. Next base: position 27,878,589 of record OZ020551.1, on the reverse strand, counting down.
TTAGGGAGACTGAGGAGAGCTCTATACAACCCGGACTACGGAGACTGAGGAGAGCTTTATACAACCCGGACTACGGAGACTGAGGAGAGCCATATACAATCCGGATTATGGAGGCTGAGGAGAGCCATATACAAGCCGGACTACGGAGACTGAGGAGAGCCATATACAACCCGGACTACGGAGACTCAGGAGAGCTCTATACAACCCGGACTACGGAGACTGAGGAGAGCCATATACAACCCGGACTACGGAGACTGAGGAGAGTCATATACAATCCGGATTAGGGAGACTGAGGAGAGCCATATACAATCCGGACTACGGAGACTGAGGAGAGCCATATACAATCCGGACTACGGAGACTGAGGAGGGCTATATACAACCCGGACTACGGAGACTGAGGAGAGCCATATACAACCCGGATTAGGGAGACTGAGGAGAGCTTTATACAACCCGGACTACGGAGACTGAGGAGAGCCATATACAATCCGGATTATGGAGGCTGAGGAGAGCCATATACAATCCGGATTATGAAGGCTGAGGAGAGCCATATACAACCCGGACTACGGAGACTGAGGAGAGCCATATACAATCCGGATTAGGGAGACTGAGGAGAGCCATATACAGCCCGGATTACGGAGTCTGAGGATTGGCTATCTAAGTTCTGTTCATTATTAACACAAATCTTAGGTTCGCACCAGGCGTTTGAACGTTGAGCCTTTGAAGAACCTCGAAAAACTAAAGGATTGACGTTAGAATAAAAAATATTGGTAGTCAATCCTTTAGTGTTTTAAGATACTTTAAACGCTCAACTTTTCTTGACATCGAAATTTTAAAAAAAGTCAGAATTGTGGGAGCTCATGCAACTTGAAAAAAATGCACTGAATTTTAAAAGTAAACTGTTTTCAGCAAGCTGCCATTTTCGCAGGAATGTACTAATTGAAATTATTTCATTTAAATGGGGATGATGTTCGGTACTGGTCGCACATGTACTGGTCAGATATATAGGTTGGCTGGATAAGAACCCGGCCAATCAGAGAAATTATCATATTTTGTGCGAGAGTAAAACATGTAAACAATTCGTTAGCTTTATCAACAGACCCCTCTCATAAATTAAGTTGAAGGCAGGTTCTGTGGTAAAAGCGTAAAAAAGAAAAACAATATGTGTTTAATATGTGGTGCTTAAATGCCAACAATAGGGAAGTGGTCGGGATATGTCAATGAATACTATTCCTGGTAACAGACGGTCTCTATGGACGTTTGTAAAAATGGTATCATTAAGGGTGGTTGCTCTAGCTGTTACTCTCGTGGGTTTTGTTATCTGTGGATAAAAGTGTAGGCATTTCATTTGTTCAAAGTTAAAAGAAGGGATATGGCTGCAAGTCTTAAATATATCATCATTAAAATCACTGAACAAGATACAGTTTCTCGGGGAAGGGATACGTTGAAGTGTGGCAGACATATGATCGTTGAATTGTGTTATACCATTCCCGGGTCGGAGATATGATCCTGACGGTCTAGGAGAGCTCCAACGACGAACGAGCCATTTTTGTTAATAAAAATATGATGTATTGTTGATTTGATCTTAAGAGGGACTTAGTTGAATTACCGGAAAATTGATGGAGATCCAGATGGAGTTCCAGATGTGGATCTTGTCAGGTCCAGACTCTTACACTGTAAAGGTGTGGTCAACATTGTGAAGAAGACCTGCCATTTTGTCAAAGTGCTGCGGGAAAAAATGAAATCTGCTCAGAAGACATAGTGGATAAGTTAGACTCCAGGTAGATTCAGAGAACTAACTAGATTGATCGGGTTTTATGTTTGACCGATGTTGAGGTTATGATGAATTGCAGTTTTACAATTACTGAATTCCTTGGGCTCTAATTGGTTTAAACCAGAAGTAAATGAATGACGAAGTATGAAACGGTGACTTAGATAATGTAGACAGCATTGTTTCATTTCACATTGTGTAAGGCCATATGTGACGTATCAGCCTATTATGCGCAGTTTGGTTTAAAAAGGCTTGAATTTTGCGTTGATCGGAAAACTTCGGATATCTTCGATTTGAATCGGCTTCTTAACGTACGCACTGGACTATGGGTAATCCATAAGCTTGAACGGTAGGCCTACGAAAAATTCATCCACGCTGATTCAACGCTTTCCAAATAGCGAGCGTTTGCTTATCTTCAACAATATGAAGTTCTTTAATCAGTAGGCCCCTAAGGCCTTGGTTTTTTTCGTACGCTCTCGCTGCAAGCAACTCGTTCCACTTTGAAGAAATCTCCCATGATGCACTACTTATTGAACTTTGAACGGCTGGTTGCGTCATATTTAATGACTGGAATAAATTACTCCCCTTTGACAAGTGATATTCTGTCACTGGGTGAGCTGCAAGTCTGTAACCGCCTCTCTTATGGAGACAATGCCGTCTACGTTATCTAAGTCACCCTTTCATACTTCGTCATTCATTTACTTCTGGTTTAAACACATATTGTTTATAAATTGGTGGCGATTAAAATATGCCTAAACATATAATGACCTATGTAAGGTGTATGTTTTAAGCAAGATTGTTTACTGAGGAGGGGGGGGGGGTGATCAATTACTAATTTAACACATATATACTTTTTAGGATAAATATGAATCTGTTTACTGCTGTTGCTAGGTCCGAATTGTCGATTAGATGACCAGACATTTATGGGCCACAACCTGCTGTATGCACAGCCGTTAGCAAAGGGACTACCGTTTCAACATTCACCGCAACCGGTAAGATGGCTTTTTTCTACTGTTTGGAAAGGTAATATATACAATTCCGTTGATTGCAGTAATTTGTTATATACATGTAGTACTTATGTATCATGTTCAATCGAAAATTGAAGTTGTCAGAATTTTTTTATCGACCCCCTGCTGAAGAAAATGACCAAGTTAATAAATCTGCATTCGGCTAACCAAGATCTTCTAAGTCACTCGGAGCAAACCAATCTAAAATAGGGATTGATCCGACTGCCAATTGTAAAGATATTAACTCTAAAGCCAATGAGTGACATGATGGTTGAACATAAAGGGTGGCCACTGCTGTCCTTAAAATTGTAAACATGGACATGTGACACTGATATTTGGCTCGGTAGTGTAGAGAGATATCAATGGAAATAGTGATTTCCTTTGAATATTACACAAGTTAACATTTGCATAACATTTTGACGATTACATTGTTCTGTATCATGACTTTAATTAAGTTCCGTTTTTTTGTTTAATATTAACAAAACAAGCATATACTGCTACCGAAGACTAGCAACATTTGCAGGCTGCACGTGGCTTTTGTTGTCGTGAGGTAAAATTTTATTAGAACAATTTTATGAATCACAAAATTTTTTATTCATCCCAACTAAAAATGCATTTGAACCTCTAAAAGGAATTGAATGTCCCATCCAAGGCATCGTTATAATGCGCACCCCAAATTATAGAACTGGATCTCTAAAAAAAACTTGTACAACTGTGTATAACACGCATTAGGACGAAAAGATTACTTTACTCAGAGAGGTAAACTGTGCAAAAATCCTGCAACTGGCGACGATAATCCTTGTAGAGCGGTAAGCTAACAACCTTCGAATACTCCACGCTGAGCAAATGTCCTTGATACAGAGTCACGACTTACGTTTATTTTTGGGCCATACATGTGAGATTTATTTATCTCATATTTCTTTTCTTTTCGTTATTTTTTATATTCGTATATTGTCTGAATTATAACACCCAATTTTGTTTTTCAGAAATGTCGACTTCAATAACCTCTCCAACGACAACACCTCCGGGTAAGTAACCAACCAATTTTGATTGAATGATTGAGGGTGCATTTTACGGCATTACACCTGTTAACTTCATGGGGTACCCAGAGACATGATGCTCACATGCGATAACTGAATCAACTGTCTTATTATTTCTTGTCTCTCATTGCTAATTTCTTACGGTCTTTTGCATTTATATCGGTTGCTTTTTGGATGTTAACAGTTTTAAAGGCGTGTTTTATTTATAACCAAATATGGATTTTATATCCCAGATTTGACTTAGTGCATTTTTTTTGTTTCATCCACATCTTATTATGTCGTTTGTCGACCCGTTGGATTTGATGTTAGGTATTTTAAATCTTCGCTGGTATTACTGAATTAAAAAAATAAATACCGTTTTCCACGCAATACAATGCATTCAACTTCAACAAATATTTCTGCCTGTCTTTTACAATTGGTACCAACTACTTTCAAATTCAAATCTACAACGTCCATATCACACCCGACCCGACGTTCTGAAGACAGATGTTAGTACGTTTGAGATCTACTTAACCTCTTAAGATGTTAAAACATGTTATTCAATTGAACTTACACCCGTATACGATTCACAGATGTGCAAATATACAATGGTGAGAAATGGGAAGATAGACAGAAATGATGATATTTGTTTGTCAGGTGTCATTTGAGCATCATACAGTCATAATTACAATGTATATATACTCATATAAATATACAATTATATTAAAATCTAGGTAAGATTTTAGGGAAATATGACCAGATTTGAGTCTGTACAACATTACCTCAGCTAGACGAATGGGGAAAGTAAGCTTTGGTGATGAAATTCGAGGATAAAAAAAGAAATAAAACCTTCACTTTTCAGATTCATTCCACTGTTTCTGTCACTGATTCACAAAATATGACTTAGCCTTAAGTAATACATCGGTAACGGTAAATGGAAATCTGATGGCTATGCTAGTATGTAAAATAGCTTGTTTGGCTGCCGTATCAGCAAGCTCATTTCCTCTTAGTCCCACATGAGCAGGTACCCATGTAAATGTGACACTCACCCCTTCCTTAAATGAAGTGGTATATAAATGTATAATTTATAAAGCAAGAGGATGATAGTTGCTGTAGTTCAAGAAGCTTAGGGCTAACAATAAATGGAGACACATGAAAATTGCCACAAGCTCTGAACAGAAAGCACGTCATCAGTAAGTTCTTACTAGACAAACGCTCTCTTCCACTTTCAGGGCACTTTGAGCCGTCAGTAAATATTTGTAGGAATTGTATGTTAGGAATTCCACAGCTCAATGCTTTGAAATATAGGTAGGGTCTGATTTCAAAATTTGCCACTGTAAATCTAAATATACCACTGGTGGAAGTAATCGCCACGGAGAAAATGGTGTAACCTGAGAAGTTAAAAATGACGTTTCAGTAAAACCCCCCTCGTTCAAAATATGATTAGTCCTTTTATTGAAAGGTTTGGTTCCTTGGCTTTTGTTATTTACAAGGCGTTCAGATTCCACAGAATCAAATACATATGTTGTAGAGTTATTGACAGATGATTTTAGTACAAGTGTAAATTTAAGAGTACGCCTCAATCGCCTTAACTTTAAAGGTCATTAGTTGCACATGATTTGAAGAACATTCAAACAGGTTGTCTTCAAAGTCCCAGAGCACATCCTGTGCGCTACACAGTCAAGTCTTTTCTTATTTGATAGTGATGTTGACGAGTAAGATTCCGAACAATAGTCAAGCCCAGATCTAACTAGAGCTCTATATAACAGTAATAAACAGTATTTGTCAGCGCCCCATGTTCTACCTGACACAGCTCTCATTAAATTAAGCGCTTTTTGACATTTGATAATGACCATATCTACGTGTTTTGACCATGTTAAATATTTATCAAACACAACCCCGAGGTATTTGATCTGATTACGTTTTAATGTTGGGGCCATCTAAACATAGATGTTTTTTTTTGAAACTGTACATGTCGTCTGGTAAACAATACAGCTTCGGACTTAGTAGAGGAAAATCTAAAGCCCCACAGTTTACTCCACTTAATGGCGTCATTAATTGCTTGCCGGATATGCATTTGGACCATATGAATATTTCTTCCACTGTACCATATTGAGGCATCATCTGCATATAGGGAGCAGTTTACCTTTGGATTAAGAACTAATGGCAAATCGTTTATTGCAATATTGAATGATGTGGGAGAAATAACCGACTCCTGGGGCGTACCATTCTCTAAAACGACTAATCGTGACAAAGACATGCCTATATGTACGTATTTTGCGATTGGATAGAAAGTCCCTAACCCATCCGAACATCCGGCCCCACTTCCAATATTTGTCATGTTGATTAACAGTCCGCCTCTCCAAAGCATATCATAGGCCTTCCCAATGTCAAGGAATACCGCTAAATTACATTCTTTACTAGATAGAGATCTTTTAATTGACGTTTCTAGAGTAACAACAGGGTCACCGGTACACCTTTTTTTTCTAAACCCAATCTGAACGTTAGAGAGTATGTAGTTTCTATTAAGGTACCAAATGAACCTGTAGTTAACCATTCGCTCCATGAGCTTACAAAGAACAGACGTCAAAGATATCGGTCTATAAGACGTTGCGAGGGTTGGATCCTTTTGAGGACGGTCGTCACCAGGAGAGGAATCTTTGCAATTGCTAAGAGCTTGTTTAAGTTCTGGCAACGAGAAATCGTAATTTAATGGTTATTCATACCTAGGTAAATCCAAATTCCTATCATAATATGATCATAGGATGCCGTGCAAATTTTGAAAACTGTTTCTGAATCGATAATTGATTTAATCCTGTTGACGTCGATATTTGATGTCACTGACTGACCGACCAACCGACCGACAGGTGGAATTGACTTATAGAGCTGCTAGTCGCAGCTGTAAAGGTTTAAATTAGACATCTATGTTGTAATAACAACCATAATAACTTGTTTTACTGCACACGCCTGTTTTTGTTTTTTAGAATTGTCTGTCGTCATATGAAAATTTGCAAAGATCCCTAATTTAGGATGTAGTTGTTTTCGTCTGTGGTGTTGTGCACCGTCGTAAGAGAATCGTAAAATATGAAATCAGTTGGGCCATACCATTTGATGGTATGGGTAGGTCATTTTGCTTACGACCAGGATCGTTCACATTTTCTAATTTTTGCGTAGGATGCCAATACAATGGAACTGAATACGAAAGAGGAAGGTCTTTCAATCCTGATCCTTGTCACGACTGTTATTGTCCTTACTCTGGAGAAGTTGAATGCATGGAGCTCCAGTGTCCACCTCTTTATTGTGTGGACCCGATCTTCGATCCTGGATATTGCTGTCCAATATGTCCTAACGGTAGGGAAAACGTCTCTCTGTAAATATTAAAATGACAATTTTATGTTTTGTGTTTTTTCCTATGGTTTCAAATCAATTACTTGAACTATTCTGTCAAAGGAAGTTGAAGGCAGTCGTGATTAAGGTACATCGAGCTCTTTGTAAAACATGTTTCACTCTGTAAAAACTGTTTAACCTAAACTCACTTGACACTTGATTATTTTCAGGAAATTAACAAAATAATAATAGCCTGTAGTGTTAAGAATGATCTGTTTTATAATAAAATATCTTCGCTTTTATTGTCTTTTTAAGAGTAACTTTATTTTATAATGTATCTTTGTTAAGTTTGAATCAAGTAGCGTTTTTTAATCTATCCATATATACTTTGAGTGCTGGTATCGAGGCTTACTGATAATACCATTATTTTTTTGTTCACTGTTTGGGGAATATTTGCAGGTCCAAATTGCTATTTGAATGGAAAAATTATCTACGAATATGTATACCAAGATCACGGACTTTGTGCTTGTCCCCACGTGGATTCTACGTATATATATGATCCATCAATTCCACTAGAAGCTAATTGTGATAACCCTATGATAAGCTGTTCAGCACCCGGAGGAGATTTCTACCCAGAACCATGTGTAGGGTGTGGCTGTTATGGTTATCTACAATGTTACCATCCGTATTGTGAATGGCACTGCGACGACCCTATTTATTCAGGCGGCTATTGCTGTCCCGTTTGCCCGACTGGTAAGACGTGCATTTGGTTTAAATATGTTTATTCACTAAAGGGAGGCGGGCACAGTAAATCAAAGCTCCTTAAACAGAACAAATGGTATATTTTTAGATTCAACGAGCAAGACTTCTGACTCGCCTTTTAGCACTTGCAGTGATTGCAGTGACTGATATCTAAATTGTTTAAAATAAACTTAGCGAAGATATATCATGGAATGAAATCAAGGAATTAGCCGACAGAGATTTTATCAGTATTTTCTAATCCAGCTGTCTAATGGCTACTGTGACCGTGGATGTTAGAGTTGTTGTTGAATGGCTTCTCGAGAATATCGAAGATATTTTGAGAGACGAGACCACACCTCCGAAAATGTACGTCACATTCGAGTGAGCCAATCCTGAACAGGCTACATGGTACATGTTACAAGTTCTGTCAACTTAGGCTCGAAATTTGAAGCCTATGCAAAATTTGGATTTTACATACAAATAACAGCTTTCAAACTTGCAACTAATTAAAGGCCCACTTGCCGCCCTACCCTGTTGAACATTTGTTAAGAAAACCAATTTACATGAGCTTACTATGACTTAAACCACTAAAATTAAACATATGGTACATGTACATAAAACATGTCCAGTTAGGTTTAGAATGTAGAAATGAGGGTGAAAAACAAACGGAGAATCTAAGCCTGATTACAACAACAACGATAAGTGTCGGTTAACTTGGTGGTTAGATTAGCCTCATTTCAGGCCATTTTATTTATGGTTCACACTCAAAAAACTATCGGCAGGCTTTTCGAGTAACTCTGACCCGATCGTCAGTCTGTATTTCTCAGACAAAGTACGTAAAATTAGACTTAGGGCGCTTGAGCGCATGTTCAGGTTTGGGGCTTGTTTACATTGCGGGTACTTGATAAATCTTTTTTTCCATTTCAAATTAAAAATACTATATGATGCCAAAACTTTCTATTTTTGGTAAACATAGAAAGTTCCTAACTTCTTCTGGGAAAAATACAGAAAACCGCCCACTGTTTTTTATGTGAACAGTATCCTGGATTTTCGAGGCAAATGTGTCTTTAAAGGGAACAGAAAGTAGTCTCACGTACCTCGCATATCCACGGTCACACATTTGATATGTAGGCACTATGTCCGACTGAAAGTGAGATATACATTCGATGTACAGTTTATCTGAGTATTTATAGTTTGTTATAATGGGATCATACAAAAGCGATTGGGGAATTTTCGTTTACTATATGTACAGTGCAATAAGCCATTTACAATTCTATTTATTTTAGTTTTCTTTTTCGAATACCGTGTCATACATCAATCTACATTTTCTAAAGGATTCTAAAGCCGAAACCGACTAAGTCGCACTCAATTTATTTCTTGTTTCTCAGACATACCTACAACTGAAACGCCAGGTAAGTAACAAACCATCTTGAATTAGGTATGGGTTTATATAGTCAGTCCAATATGCCCCCCTTCCCTCACCTCCCCCATCCTGACAATTAGACAACATGCTTCTGTTTGGCGTACTTTATAACATATTATACAGTTTCCAAATGAAGACCACTGAAAAGATTCTTGTTATAGGAACGCTCCAAAGAAGTACCTATTACCTCAAATATGTAGATTGGCAGAGTGATACCCCATCAATTCGACACGGGCCTTCCATCGATACTCCGTTTATATCCCACTCAGACCAAATACAATTTCTAAGTGCATGATTTTTCACTCGATCGACCTCGGCGGAGGAGTTGCCAGGTACTCGCCATCTTCTCAAGTCAAGTTAAAACCTCCATGAACCCATTCCGTGTTTTACCTGGGCGGACTACTTTACTCCAAGTCGTAAATAGAACAGCGCCTTTTGATTGGATTCGAGTAAAACTTCTCACATCTAATTAAAATCTCTAGCACTTACACTCTTGCACCAGCTGAGAAATAACGGAATGGCGGCCGTATACACCTTGGGCTTTCTTTCAACGAGCGCTTAATAGTGAAGACTGTAAGGGTAGGAAAGGCAACTCTGTTCGATTTACGGGTTGGAGTGTAGTAGTTCGCCAAGGTGAAATACGGAATGGGGCCATGGAGATTTTAACTTGGCCGGAGAAGATGTGTACTCGCCGTAAGGGTCTTTCCGCACAAAGAACCTGGTTTCCTTCCGCACTTAACTTGGCCTTTAACAAATCTAAGAACCACCATATGTACTTCATAGATCAGCCTTATTTGTGGTTGTGCATTTGGTGAAATTGTTAATTTATTTGTGCATATGACCCTTCTGGTTATGCTTTTACATTTATCTAATTATCCAATTCTCTCTGAATATGTATATGCATAAAACTTCGGCCTAAATCAAATCAATATACAATAAATACAGTTTTCAAAATTATATAAATCATGCATAACTTTTAGACAAACATCAGTTGCTGAAAATCCGATTAAAAATTATATTTAAAAAGATCTAAAGTTCAGATTAAAAAATTATGTCTAAACTGCTTAATTTTTGTCTTTATTGAATATTGAATTTGCATGTAGTTCTAGCTATTGAATAGTCTTTAATTGTTTCTTTATTTAAAATACTATTTTTGTGAATACGATTTATAAGAAGCAGTTATTTCTGAATAGTCATTAATTGTTTCTTTATTCAAAATACTATTATTTTTTTCAGAAATAACTACTTCGCCGACTCTTCCGCCGACCACTCTAGGTAAGAAATCATTATCTGTTTAAGCGGCCTTTCCCCTAAATTCTGATTGTTATGAGAGGTTGAGCATTTGCAGTACCTCAGAAAACTGAAGCATTGGCGTTGAAATAAAAAAATAACAATAAAGTTAACACGTACGCCTACGAACGGAATTCAAAATATAAATAACCGGGATGTACATGTATGAGTAGATTTTAGGCGTTAGGTTGCTTATAAAGCTACCTTAACGTATATTCCCGAGATTTATAGATAGCTCTTATTTTAAATTTCTCGATAAGAATGACGAACAATATGCTAATTCCGTTTCAACAAAAGTTTCTCTATATTTGGCAGCTCATGCCCGATAAATAAACACGTATAATTATGTTTCTCTCTAATTGAATTGAGATGACTTGCTTAGTTAAACTATAAGCTTCAGGTTATTTGCTGGTCTCGTCAGCCTCTTAAATTCGAACTTTAACAAAGTGTTTAGCTGTCCGGTTATTTACTAAATCAAACTTTCTTTCAAGCTACTTAAGATTAGATACAAATAAAACTGAAATAAAAACATTTGAAACTTTCCTACTCGAATATTTCTTTACTAAACTGAAGTTATTTGAACTTTAAAAGCGTGTTTTTCGATATCATTTTTCGGTATGTCGACTTAGTCCCTACTTCTCTTAACAGTCGGAATACACGAAAATATACTTATTTTAGCAGCTCATATCACTTTAAGCTCCACAAATTTAAGAAAAAATTACATTCTTTATCTGAAAGGGCTGTAAATCGGTAGATTTTATATTTATTGGAAAATCCTACAACAATGGCGCCTCCGCCAAACAAATACGTACATCATATGGTGTCAGAATTAACCTGAACAAAGAACGAAGATCAGACTTGTTTATTAAAATTTGTACCTTTAACTTACACGATTGCGAAAATTTGCCCAAATCACTTGGATACTGTCGAATGAATTACAATTGTTTGTGTGTCTAAAATGCTTTTTAAATCAACACATTTTATGTTTTCAGAAACCACTATTACACCGACACTTCCGCCAACCACTCCAGGTAAAATAAGACGATTTGTTTAATAAATAAACACGAATAATTATAGTCCATGTCTTCTCTCGTTAATCTTCGGCTAATCTGTCCGAGATTATCTCATATGTTTTTCAACAAACCATAATGGCCTGTTATTTTCAGGTTATTTTATTCCCATCGGAGCTCATTTGTTGTTGCAGTAATTTCGAAATTTAATCCAGTGTTTTAATAGCAATCTGATAATTTATAGATCAAACTTTATTTCTAACTACTCAAGATAAGATACAAATACCACTGAAAAGACGTTTGCAATGTTTCACCCGAATATGTCTTTTTTTACTAAATTGAAATTATTTGATATGCTAACGTGGTAAAAAATATCGATAAAGACATATAAACCTATATATACGGTGTAAGTTGTGTCCTAAGAATGTTTTAACGTAAACACTATAATTAAACTTCATAAATAAAAAAAAAATTGTTATTAATCTGAACGTGTTATAAATCAGTAGACTTTATATTTACTGGTAAATCCTGTAATAACGGCTCCTCCGCCAAGCCAGTTCATCATATCCTGCTAGAGTTAAAGTACAAAAAAGAACGATGATCAGACTTATTTATTAAAATTCGTACCATTAACTTGTACGATCTGCAAACATTTTCCCAAACCACTTGGATACTGACGAATGAATTCCAATTGTTTATTTGTCTTTAATTATTTATTTGTCTAAAATGCTTTTTAAATAAAAAAATATATACTTATTTTAGCTGCTCATATCACTTTAAGCTCCACAAATTTAAGAAAAAATTACATTCTTTATCTTAAAGGGCTGTAAATCGGTAGATTTTATATTTATTGGAAAATCCTACAACAATGGCGCCTCCGCCAAACAAATACGTACATCATATGGTGTCAGAATTAACCTGAAAAAAGAACGAAGATCAGACTTGTTTATTAAAATTTGTACCTTTAACTTACACGATTGCGAAAATTTGCCCAAATCACTTGGATACTGTCGAATGAATTACAATTGTTTGTGTGTCTAAAATGCTTTTTAAATCAACACATTTTATGTTTTCAGAAACCACTATTACACCGACACTTCCGCCAACCACTCCAGGTAAAATAAGACGATTTGTTTAATAAATAAACACGCATAATTATAGTCCATGTCTTCTCTCGTTAATCTTCGGCTAATCTGTCCGAGATTATCTCATATGTTTTTCAACAAACCATAATGGCCTGTTATTTTCAGGTTATTTTATTCCCATCGGAGCTCATTTGTTGTTGCCGTAATTTCGAAATTTAATCCAGTGTTTTAATAGCAATCTGATAATTTATAAATCAAACTTTATTTCTAACTACTCAAGATAAGATACAAATACCACTGAAAAGACATTTGCAATGTTTCACCCGAATATGTCTTTTTTTACTAAATTGAAATTATTTGATATGCTAACGTGGTAAAAAATATCGATAAAGACATATAAACCTATATATACGGTGTAAGTTGTGTCCTAAGAATGTTTTAACGTAAACACTATAATTAAACTTCATAAATAAAAAAAAATTGTTATTAATCTGAACGTGTTATAAATCAGTAGACTTTATATTTACTGGTAAATCCTGTAATAACGGCTCCTCCGCCAAGCCAGTTCATCATATCCTGCTAGAGTTAAAGTACAAAAAAGAACGATGATCAGACTTATTTATTAAAATTCGTACCATTAACTTGTACGATTTGCAAACATTTTCCCAAACCACTTGGATACTGACGAATGAATTCCAATTGTTTATTTGTCTTTAATTATTTCTTTGTCTAAAATGCTTTTTAAATAAAAAAAAAATATACTTATTTTAGCTGCTCATATCACTTTAAGCTCCACAAATTTAAGAAAAAATTACATTCTTTATCTGAAAGGGCTGTAAATCGGTAGATTTTATATTTATTGGAAAATCCTACAACAATGGCGCCTCCGCCAAACAAATACGTACATCATATGGTGTCAGAATTAACCTGAAAAAAAGAACGAAGATCAGACTTGTTTATTAAAATTTGTACCTTTAACTTACACGATTGCGAAAATTTGCCCAAATCACTTGGATACTGTCGAATGAATTACAATTGTTTGTGTGTCTAAAATGCTTTTTAAATCAACACATTTTATGTTTTCAGAAACCACTATTACACCGACACTTCCGCCAACCACTCCAGGTAAAATAAGACGATTTGTTTAATAAATAAACACGCATAATTATAGTCCATGTCTTCTCTCGTTAATCTTCGGCTAATCTGTCCGAGATTATCTCATATGTTTTTCAACAAACCATAATGGCCTGTTATTTTCAGGTTATTTTATTCCCATAGGAGCTCATTTGTTGTTGCCGTAATTTCGAAATTTAATCCAGTGTTTTAATAGCTATCTCATTATTTATAAATCAAACTTTACTTCTAACTACTCAAGATAAGATACAAATACCACTGAAAAGACATTTGCAATGTTTCACCCGAATATGTCTTTTTTTACTAAATTGAAATTATTTGAGCTTAATTCTAAGAGAAATATTGACTACGCCCCAGGAAAACCCTAGCACAACAGGTAAGGAGACAAACGTTGGTTGACGATTAAACCAGTTAATTGATTCAGAGATCCTCCTACTGATAAATATCAATAAAAGCATTTAGAACATCTAAACAGGTAGCCCGGATCATCGGTCTTACGGCGACTGGTATTATATGGCTGGCAATGTGTCTTGTCGCCTTAGCCCGAATCACTAGGGTAAAATAATATCGATATAAGTGTGAAGAAATATAGGCCTATACATGTAGTATTTAATACTACCCGAATATTTAAACACGGAGAGAAAAAAAATTCGGCAGAGCCCAGATTTTTCGGCTACCAAACAGGCTATTAAACGCGATATAGAATATGAATAAACATTTTTTATAACATTAAAACATGGTATAAAAAAAGCGTTGTTAGGAGACAATATAATAATAAAAAAGTAATAATTTTAATTTATATATAAAAAGAGAACAGCGAATTTATCAGCAAATATTATACAAAGATTGGGAAGTAAGCATATCAAAATGAGTTACTTTTACAAGCTAAGAACTGACAGTTCTTATATAGAAATCCGAAATTAGTTATCAGTTTAGACCCGATAATCACGAAGTGTAAATCCACAGATTAAATCCTGTTAACACACTGGTAATTCCAATTGTTTATTTGTCTTAAATTATTTCTTTGTCTAACATGCTTTATAAATCAACACATTTTATGTTTTCAGAAACCACTATTACACCGACACTTCCGCCAACCACTCCAGGTAAGATAAGACGATTTGTTTAATAAATAAACAGGCATAATTATCGGCCAATGCCTTCTCTCGTTAATCTTCGGCTAATCTGTCTGAGAGTGTACACAGGCTCATGCAATTAAAATAATAAAGTTTTCTATGGTTTGAAAGACGATCATATATATTTTGAAAAACAAATATTGAAAATAATTTGTGTTTTCAAAAACTACTGGCACACCGACGTTTCCGCCAGCCACTCCAGGTAAAATAAGACGATTTGTTTAATAAATAAACACGCATAATTATAGTCCAATGTCTTCTCTCGTTAATCGTCGGCTAACCTGTCTATGATGACCAGCTAACTTTTTCAACAAAACGTGATAAGCTGTTAAAGTTATTTTTTGGAAATCCCATCTTCATTTGGCCTTGTGGTTGAGTTCATTGAAAAACTAAACCACTTGCACAGGCTTATGTAAATAAAACTATATATCCATGTAATTAAAACTTCTTATAAACAAAATAATAAAGTTTTCTTTGGTTTGAGAGGCGATCATAGTAGAGGGCAAAATGGGTGTTGAGAGCCACTTCAGGTGAGCCAAATGCCGCGAGGCATTGACCTAATTACGTATGCACCCAGTCCCCTCACATGCCTACTTAATGTAGTAAAGGTCTATTAAGGGACGTGCGCATCAGTCCGTAGCCAATATTAAAGTACATGTGCACCTATTCTTAAAAAAATATGCTGAATAATACACTCCCACGGAAAAAATATGCTTAGTAATGCAATACTGGTCTAAAGGACCAATTAAACCGACTGACACTGGTGATAGACAATAGATAATAAACGAATGTATAAATAACCTTGGACAGTATTACCTCAACGTATAGATCATATCGGTAAGTATGTGTACATCAGAGCCGAACGGCCTCGGGGGGCAGATGCATCGGACCGTATCCAATTAAGTTGACTGCCAAAGAGACGTGTGCGTCCAACCGTAGCAAATTAACGGAATAGAATATGTCGAGTAATGCAGTCCTGCCTAAGGGCAACAGGCCACGTACAGATAGTAATAGACTCCGGCTTTAGGTATCAACCAATCAAATGATTACGCCTTCCCGAAAAAAATATGCTGAGTAAAACGTGTCAGCCTTAGGGCTCAGCCAATCTGTATAAATACGGGTGTAAATCAGATCCAGTCATCATCGGCGAACAGGACTGGCCGGCAACACTCTCAACACTATCCAACATTGTTTAACATTGGACAACCACTAAAGTTTGAGAAGCTCCTCGAAATGTATAACATCAGCTCTAGTCTATGTGTGGGAGTCATTAGTCTCGATGGACAGGCCAGAGTATCCTTCCAAAGGATTCAGAGCAAAACAGATGAAAGCAGACCAAACAGTATACCTATAACGTTATCATCTACTGCATGGAGTGGACTAACCACGCCTGCATATAGGATTGACGAGATGTTAAAGATGGGAGAGCCGCTAGAAAGACCATACAACCTAGAGGATGACATATATCTAAGTTGCAGTCAATACAATGGGAAACAATTTATTCATCTGCGGAAATGGATAGAAGACAAAACACTTTCGACTAACCTGAAGCCTACCAAGATGGGTTATGCCATGAACGAATTTGGATGGCGTAATTTAAAGAAAGCATTTTTCGGACATAGACCGAGATATAGGAGAAATGAAATCCGTATTTAAAATGGCCGATGAATTTTCCAAAAAGATGAAAGATCCGGGATCGGACGACAATGCGGAGGGAGAAAATCAAGAAGAAGATAATGAAGATTTAGTGCCAGAGACGACCACGCTAATCAACTCGGAGCAATGATGTGTAGACGTTGCAATCCCGGGGACTACGTCAACTGGTGACGTCATCAACATTATATCTACTATTAAAATACTATATTGGACCCTAATAAACAGAATGAATCTTACCACTTATCTTTTTGTTCTTTGTATATATATAGTCGAGTAGTTCTTCTACGTTCTCATACATATGTCAAACCGTTAACGCACCAATGTCAATCATTCCATCCCTAATATAATGGGTAATGTAGGTAGTCGGTCTAGAAGATCTGACAGCGATATAGCGGGCCTATGCAAAATTTGCCTCATTTGAAGTCTGTCAAGCGGTATTTCATCCCTGTAATCACGTATGCATATGCCTTGACTGTCTATATAAACTGGAGGAATACAACGACTCTCTAAAATGTCCAGTATGCAGAAAACGGGTAAAGGGCGCATTCGAAGTGTATTTATAGAATATTCGTGGGTAATAACAGTGCAACCAGACCCACGAAGCGTGACTCAACACGGGTTAGAAGAAGAACTAGTAATAGCGGAAGCTGATGAATGGTTTTCTACGAAAGAACGCTGTCTAACCAATCTGTCGATGTCGGTACAGCCGGATTACCCAGCCTGTTGGGGTAATTTGAAAACCTACATTCTTACACGTCAGATACTTTTGTCTATATAACTACGTTCAAACGTGGACCGTCTTCATTTCCACACAGGCTTTGGCAGAGGATGGATAGCTATCAGAAAACGAAAAAAGTAACCATCGTCTTGATCATTCTGTTCGTCATATCACTCATCGTCATCGTAACGTTAGCTGCGAGTTGTAATCGAGAGGTCGAATCTATCATCACCACTATCCCCAATCGGACTCTTTGTACTCCTATGCAACAAATCCGTATAGATAGACGTTTACGAGCTACAGCGTGTAAATACGGGAACAAGCTCAGAGAGGATTTACGCTATTTCATCGACGACACGGCTACTAGGAAAGGCGTGGTCCTTAACTATAATCAGTGGTCCCTTCTGAAAACGAAGTCACACCTCATCGATAAGGCGATTAGCCATGTGCTCGACGGATAGAACGAGATGGAAGACTCGGCCGTGAACCTGGATGCTTACGAAGCCATAGTAGATTCCATGTTCGACGATGGAATCATCAATTTTGGACGGTTAATCACGCTCTACGCATTCACGTCGGCGGTTTGCGACAAACTACCTCCCTCGGCGAGACGTGAGATCTGGGAATACTATAAAAGCCTGTCCTACGCTATATAACCGACCATTACGTACAAACGGTGTTATGGTAAACTTCATTATCGCCAGCAGTACAGATTCGGTAGAACACTATCCGGATAACAAACCATACCACTTTAGAGTACGTTTGAATAGAAGCATAACCTTCGAAGACTCCAGTACAGTCGCGCTAACGGAAATCATCTTAAAGAAACAGCCGAAGTTCCAGCCCAGGGCGGTTTTGAGTATCTGCTCCAATATTTGCGCTCACTCACTGGTAGGAGAAACGACTTTACCGCTTTTACGAAAAGTAGACGTTTCTGGTAGGAAAAGGGTTGCCGAAGTCTTTATACGGCCATACTATCATCCCGTTATCCTAGGCGAAGTCGAAGTGTTAGAAATCCGTATTTTAGACGAGCGGGGATCGTTAGCTACCTTCATCACAGAGCCGGTAACCGCAACCCTCCACCTTAAATCATGATACAGAGGAGACGATATGTACCGGACGTAAATAAATGGATCGCCTTTTATCAGAATATGGCCGCAAATCCGACGTGCAAAAGACCTAAAAAGAGGAAGACGAAGTGGGGTGGAGCGAAAAGGCATATCGCCCGAGTAAAGACCCGCGTTATACAACTCGTGACCCCGGCTGTGGAACGGGCGAAGTCGGAGATAAAAGCTAACCCCGAAAAATATATAAATAGAAGACGTTCTCCCAATTCCGACATTCACAGTCTAAGCAAACGAAGGAAACGGACGGCTCCTCAGATATTCCGATTAAAACATGGCACACCTTCTGCAAGATAGAGACGCTGACGAGGGACAACCGGATGAACTTAGCCTCTTCGAATTACCTCCCGTTCAAACCGCTATTCAGGGTAGATACTACGTCGACATAAGACCATTTTCCCAAATAACGGACGAAGCACCGGTGGAATTTCTTATCCCCGGACAGGGATCGGACTATTTGGACTTGAAATCGTCTCGTTTATACGTTAAAGCGAAAATCGTGCACAAAGATAATAGCCCACTAGTACAGGATGAAAAATGCGCGCCCACCAATTTACTATTGTCGAGCATGTGGACACAAATCGATGTATCGATGCTGGGATCGCTCATGACTGCAATGGACAACAAATACCCGTATAAAGCTTATATTCAAACAGTTCTAAATACGGGTTATGAGGCTACGACGACTCAATTGGAAGCCCAGCTATACGACAAAGACGTAGGCGAATCCGACCCCGTAGGAGGTAATAACCCGGGGCTAGCCACACGTTATGATCGTACGAAAGAGAGCAACTCGTTTGAAATGGAGGGTCGCATGCTGCAAGACATCTTCCAGCAACATCGCTATATAATAAACAACGTCGATGTCCACGTCAAATTATATCGATCACCTCCGGAGTTCATCTTCATGTCGGCGGAGGAAAATAAAAACTATAAGTTAGTTATCGAGGATATAGTTTTAAAGGCGTGTAAAGTACGTCTAAATGCCGGAGTCGAGTTAGGTCACGCCAAAGCTCTCGAACAGGCTACAGCGAAATACCCCTACGTGAGAACCGAGATAAAAACGAGTTCGTTGTCAAAGGGTGAAGTCTTGTTTCGATGGGAAAACATCTGGCCGTCGATATACCCGAGTAGACTAATCATAGGATTCGTGTCGTCTAAGGCTATGGCGGGTGATTATTCCAAAAACCCGTTCAACTTCAAACACTGGGACTTGGGTAACCTAGCCGTACACGTAGATGGATCCACGATTCCGGGGTCGACGGTGAGAACGCTATATAAAGAAGACGGATTTGATCTATGCAGCACTGCCTATTTAAACTTGTTCAGAGGCACTGGCAAGTTGGGAGAAAACTTTGGCAACGATATATCTCTATTCGATTTCGCTCACGGATACACTCTATACGTCTTCGAGTTAGATCCAGCATTCTCGACTGGCGAGTGCATCCATCTTCTTAAGCAAGGAAGTATTAGAATAGAAGCTACTTTCAACAAGCCGCTCCCGGAAACGGTGAACTGCGTGATTCTGGGAGAATTTCCTGCGATGTTCGAGATTGACAAAAGCCGAAGAATTCTACTAAATACACCATGAATTCGGACGAACTACGATGCATTATCCGGGCCGATAAAGAGTTAGAAGCCCAAGTACGGGGGATTTACTCCGCCGACACCCTACCGAGACGGGTATCCAGAAACCGGCGGCCTATATCGTAAACACAGACCTTTCCTTTCTTTCGGGCCTCCATTGGACTGCGTTTTATTTTAATGGAGAAGAAGGATATTTTATCGACTCTTTGGGTAATCCTCCAGCTTTTTACGGTGCACAGTTCGAGGCGTTTCTCCTTACAAATCGTCGGCATGCATCGTTTACTACTACGAGACTACAGGGAGAGTTAAGCTTAACGTGTGGACATTACTGTGTATTCCTCCTTCAGAGGGTTTTCGTTAATAGACGTTATATCTGACTTTAGCCAGAATTATTGTCACAATGATTGTTTCGTATATCGCTTCGTTTTAAACTATTTTAATCATTGTATATCGTCTACTCTATCTCACTTAGTCTGTCAATAAAAAGGTATTCATACCACCAATCGAGTGTTTTTGTGTGTATTTATATATAAGTAGCGCATTATGTAGATCACCATTGTTGATATGAACCATGGCGAGCAACGGTTGGCAGGACCGACTAACGGAGGTATATTTCGATCCGAAGCATCCCATCGCATTTACCGGTCCTACAAAAGTCCGAATGTGGTTAAAGTCGAACGGATATAAAGTAAGCCCCAGTGAATTGAGGCAGTGGTTGAGCGATCAAGACGCCTACAGTTTACAGAAGTCGGTGAAATACAAATTCAAACGTAATAGAGTAATCACCACGGGCCTAGACGATTTATGGGATGTGGATTTGGCAGATGTTTCCAATATAGCCGAGCATAATGACGGTATACGCTTTCTCTTAGTCGCCATCGATGTCTTCTCCCGATATCTCTGGGTCGAACCACTCCCTAATAAACGACATCAAACCGTCATATCGGCGCTCGATAAGGTTTTGAACGAAGGAAGACGACCGGCTCTAATTCGGTGGGATAAAGGATCTGAATTTAATAACAGATGGATGAAAGCCTATTTGAAAAAGAAAGACATTAAATTTTACGTGACGCACAACGAGACGAAGGCTAATTACGTGGAACGAGTTATCCGTACCATCAAGACCCATCTTTACCGGTATTTCACTCATAACCAGACCTACCGATACGTAGAAGTACTGGTCGATTTGCTTAAAAGTTACAACCGTCGACCGCATAGGTCGTTAAAACAAAGAGCCCCGATCGACATCGTCCCGCGCAACGAAGCCGGTGTGTGGAAAGAATTATACGTAGACACGGCCAAGCCGATCAAAATACGACCGTTCAAATTCAAAGTAGGTGACACGGTCAGAATCTCCCATTTGAGATATATATATCAACGAGCGTATATGTCCACTTATACGGAAGAGCTATTTAAAGTCGCCAAGCGCTGGCGTAGACGTTCGATACCCGTATATAAACTGATAGATTTCACGGAAGATCCTATTCAAGGAACGTTTTACGAACCCGAACTCCAAAAGGTGGAAAAAGACGTCGATGCTTTGTGGCGTATTGAGAAAGTGTTAAAAACTAGACGACGAGGAGGTCGCGTCGAAAAACTAGTCCAATACGTCGGGTGGCCTACCAAATTTAACAGCTGGGTTAGAGCCGACGACATCCACACCCTATACAAAGGATGCCGTAGTGTCATCGTCATCAGTCGACTACGGACACTCAACATGGCACTCCAACACCCTCTAACGATGAGGGTTATAGGTCGGGAAAACCATGTGGGTAAAACGCCTGCTCCAGGAACGAAAAATTCAGCCGACCCCCCACAGAATTATTTTCTGCTATAGTAAGTGGCAGCCGCTCTACCAGGAAATGAAAGAATCGATAGCCGACATAGAATTCGTCAAAGGTTTGCCGTCCAATTTGGGAGATGATGATTTCTTCGATCCGACTATTCGCTCGATTATCGTGTTTGACGATCTGATGACCGACATTAAAAAATATACCAGGATAGCTGACCTATTCAGCAAAGGGTCTCATCACGACAACGCATCGGTCATATACATCATGCAAAACATGTTCCACGGAGGCAAGGCAAGTCGAGACATTGAACTGAACTCGCAATACATCGTGCTCTTCAACAACCCGGTGGATCGACAGCAAGTAGCTCTACTCGGAAGGCGTATATTCCCCGGTAAGGGAGATTACTTCATGAAACAATATAACGATGCTATGACCAGCACGCCTTACGGCTCGCTCCTAATCGATTTGAAACCCACAACACCGGAAAATCAGCGTCTCAGGAAAAACTTTCTTACCCAAAATGGTGAAGGTCTTTACACGACTGTCAGACCACCTTGGTTCAAACAACATGGCGGAGGGTATACAATTGAGTATGATAAGTGGAAGACTTAAAATAAACAAGTGTCACATTTATTTCGGAGTTAGATGGATGTCATGTTAAACAGTTCGTTGTATTCTGTCTTGTAATGTCCATGCGCTAACGTGTCATACCCGTTGTCTAACACAAACCGCTTGTCATCGAAAGGTGACAAGCCTATCTTACTTTGTCTAATTGTGTACAGCTGATGGTCAAAACTTCTTATACAATTCATCGTACTTGTAAATGAACGTTTTTTAAATAAAGACTCTTTATACATCCGATGTTTTAGCTTTTTCTTAATTACATACTTTGATATACCTTTAGCGGTTTTCTTTTCGTGGCCGTCGTAAGTGAGGGAGTACATTTTTGGCCGTAATCCTACGAACTCATCGATTATTGCACCCCCCACCTCGTCTTTAAAACTTGCCGAGAACTTTGGCATTACCAGAGCTATATAGGGGATGGTCTTTGGGATAGTTACTAGTATCGAACAGATGGAAGTTCGCCGCCATATCACGATAAAAATCGGGACACTGTATCTAGTAGCAGAAAGAGTCTGTATCGGTAAACAAAAGTTTAACGTTTTGGTCGTATTTGGCTTTAATGAAATTGTAGTGGAAGTCGTACATTAATACTTTCGAAACGTCTAATATGGCGAGACCGACGTAAATGGGTCGATTCAGTGTCAACTTCGTTTTCTTTAAATGTACCCCGCAAAGGTCTGGGCTGAATATTTTAAAACTCTGAAATGAGGGCTTTGCGACAAATTTTTCCAGTTTCGCCTCATCTCGCACTAATTCGATGCGGGTTCTATTCCGGAGGTTTTCCATTGTTTTCCCGAACACGCTGTTGTTCATGAGTTTAAAAAAATCTTTTTCGAAATCGTTCCTGGCCGCTTTACGTTTCTCGGTGTTGAAATCGATATACGACTTCAACCAGGCGGATTGTGTGAATTCGACTCCCCGATGTATTTTCGTCAATACCATGTCCTGGGACAAGTAGAATTTCAAGTTCCTATAGTGAACGACGTAATTCGTTTTGTGGTGGAGACTAGGCACCAGTTTTTCCGCTGGCTTACCTTTTAAGTCCAGTAGTTGTTTCAAAGTAGTCGAATAACTAGACAGCATGTCATCAGTTACTACCAGACGTTCCGGGCAGAGTGGATAGTCGGTATGTAGGTCGTGCAACTGTTCCGGGTATTCAATATCCACTTCGAGGATGTACCCCGTGTCAGCGGTGTCCGAGACGGATGCGATGTCAAGGGTTTGTATTTGTTGTTCCGTCAGCCACGCGAAATCCTGAAGAGGTAAATATTGCGACATGGCCCAACCGTATAAGTTGTTCGCGTCTAAATACACTATGTAATTCGTAGGCATAGAGGGTCAAACTCCTCAGAGTACGGGTTGTTGGCTTTGGCGTATTTAGTACTTATCATAGATACGCCGCCTCTTATACCTCTCTCCACGAATAAGTGGATGTCGATATCTTGCAACAACTCCAGTCGTACGTCAGTCATTTTTAACATGGCGTCCCAGGACAACCCCGGGCTGGTGTAATAATGAGCGGGGTCTAGCTTATAGTACGAAAGACAAATGTTCCGAAAATTTTCGAATACATCGGCCAATAACAAGACGTCAGACTTGAGGTATAGATCGTGGTAATCTCCGAGTTTGGAGATGTTAAATCGTGACCACACCGACCTGGCATAAGCGTAATCATCCGGTGTTAGAGCTTCTTCTTTCAAAGAGTTATAAAAGGCTTAAATAGGAGGGAGTTGTGTTTCGGCAAATTTAGAGTCATCGGTCATATAGCTATACGGGTACACGCCCTTTCTCAATAGCAGCGTTTGGTGCGTTGGGTCGGGGAAATGGGTTTTCAACATATGGAATTTGTCGGAGCCTTCTTTGGCCATATTCGTCACTAGGGAGTCTAACGAAGCGTTCAAAAAGAGAGAAAAACTGATATACTTCTGCATGTTATTAGCAATGCAATTAACTTTCAAATGTTTGAACTTGCCCAATTCACTGCATATTAAATGACTGTCATACCCTCGGCAATTGTGTAAGACGACGGGAATAAAAAATCGATTGGCTTCCTGTCTAGTGGTGGTTCTAAAGTGAAACTGCAAATTACACTGCTCATGGGCAGGCCCTCTAAAACGGCCGGTCAAGTGACAATGGTCTCGATGTCGATCGGCTCCCAGCTCTTTCTCGCAAATATGGCAATAGGTAGCCGCTTGAAATTCACGCTCCTGTTCGAGCGTTAGTTTTTCCATATCCCGTTTTTCGTTGAGAATCTTACAAATGTAGTCATTCTCTTTTTTCAATTCTTGCAGGAACTTTTCCGCTGCGTTAGGCCCGCGATACACGGTGGCCGGTTTACTATAAGCGTCTACACTGCTGACGACTACGCAGCAAAAGCTGGAAGGTTGATGCTTCTCATACCGTTCAGTTTTAGCGGTATTCTCATGAGTTTTCTCAGTAAAACATTCGAAGTCGGCGTACACGATGAAAGGAACTCGGTAAAGATTTTTTATATTCTTGAATTCAAGAAACTCGTCTTTCGGCATTACCGTTTTCTGTATCCCTAATGGTGTACACTGTGGAAGGTGCTCTTTCAAAAGATGTTCGGCGCTACAACCGTGTAGGCAATAGTCGCAGTAATAGGTTGTACCGCGGTGAGCGGTGCGATCACCCAACAGACGACTCATAGATTTGACGAGACAGTAATGTCGGACGTCGCCTTTCGATATAAGAATGAGTGTGACGTGCGAGTCGCAACGCTTTTTGGTCACATAAAGCGGGAAAACATTGTTATCGTATCCCAAGACGTTCACGGATATATTATTCTGGGTTTCGAATCGAGGTATTTGGTCTAACGTTATAGGGAATTTAAGACCCTCGAGGTTTAACGTGTCGAAATAGGGAGTGTATTTACTTACGCGATTGGGATGGTTATCCGCGGGATGTAAAGCGGCCAAGACGCTCCATACGAAACAATAATCGTCAGAGTTTTTAACGTTTACTATAGCCTTTTTCTTGACCAATGCTGGTGGGGTAGGAACAAATGTAGACCCGTGTAGCGGATTGTATTTAGCGACGTTCACTTCCATCTTAACGATTTCATCCAGTGACAACCCAGACCCTTCTCCTTGATAGCTCTGAAAAGCTTCGTAAATTTTGAGGAAGGCGTCGGCTAAAGTTAGTTCAAACTGACTGTTGTTAGTTAAAATAGCGTTTATACTACGAAAAGATGGTTCCGAAGTCACTTCATCGCCGTCGGATGTGTATCGAACGAGACGAAGTGTAACCACTAAATACAATTTGAAGCCCCCGTGCTGAAGAAGCTGTCCATTTAGAATATTCGACACGGAGGCCTCGCTATCCCTAAAAAATAATAAAAGGTCGCCATTGTTCGTGTTATCGGACTTTAATTCGAATATCTCTGCACGCCCCTCCAAGGCGGTATGATTCGGAGGTCCTCGTCCGGCCTGCTTCCGTTGTTTGCGGAGACAGGTGTCACACTTTGATTCATCCTGCGTGTAAAACCGTTGGGGAAGAGGTCGTCGGCAGGCGGAGCATTCCACTCCTCGTTGTGCGCATACACCGTAAAAAGGCTTGCCCGGTAGAAGAATTGTTTGTTTTCCGCACCAGTTACATTGTTCACCTTCCGTCGAGGTGGATGGGCGCGGCTCGTCTGGAAGAAATAATAAAAAGTTTGGTTAGTTGTCCTTCTTTCTATATCATGGGCATCTATCAGCTTTGTATTTAGTCAGGCTGAACAATAACTGAGAAGCAACTTACCAGGTTTGTGTACGGTTTTTATATGACGGTTGAGGTTGAATGATTTGGTGAATATTCTGTCGCAGTGGGGACATCTTTGTTCGTGTTTGTGATCACGTCTTTTGTGGTTCTCAAGAAGCTCTTTGGTCTCCCATGTCCGTTGACAGAATTCACAGGTTAAACCACACAGTTGATTGGCAAGCTCCATGATTCTGTCGAGATTGTCTTCTACGTTAAACCGTTTCCTTCAAATGACTTATCCATCTAAATGAGAAACCAAGACAAGGTTAAATTCCGTTTAACACAATTATTTATCAACAGACTGTCACTTAAAAAGGCGATTATTAAATGGAAAGTGATAAAACCTTACCCAAAACGTAAAAACAATGAATTTTAGTGGATCTTGAGTCATTTAAAACAACTTTATTCCATTCATATTTGATTAAGCGGAAGTTATATTGCATCGAACCATCTCTTCCTGCGACCATTCACATGTAGATACTAGCCAAACCCGAGTGTGGGGATTTGGTGCAGGTTTGAACGTTTCAATCGATTTGTGTAACCGAAAGCTAAGATTTTAATGAGCTGTGCAGTGGAGCGCATTAGATGTGTAGCCAAGCAAGACCAATAGCCGCGAGCTTAGATGTTAATTAGACATGCGGCGAACCGTGACCAGTAAACAGGGGCTTAGATGTTAATGAGCTGTGCTAGTTATTGACCTCGACCTCACAGTTCAAGCCATTGCCTCCTCTTGTTAGGAGATTTTAATTAGATGTGTAGTCAAGCGCGACCAATAGCCGGGAGCTTAGATGTTAATGAGATGTGCTAGTTATTGACCTCGATCACTCGGGACGTCTTAGACCTGGAATTCGGATATTACGTAACATGTTTCCACCTCGTATGACGTCATAGGTGTGTTTCAACCCCCAAACTACTATCTACTGATCATATATATTTTAAAAACCAAATATTGAAAATAATTTGTTTTCAGAAACTACTATTACACCGACGCTTCCGCCAACCACTCCAGGTAAGATAAGACGATTTGTTTAATAAATGAACACGCATAATTATCGTCCAATTTCTTCTCTCATTAATCTTCCGTCAATCTGTCTGAGATTATCTCATATGATTTTCAACAAACCATAATGGCCTATTATTTTCAGGTTACTTTATTCCCATCGGAGCTCATTTGTTGTTGCCGTAATTTCGAAATTTAATCAAGTGTTTTAATAGCTATCTGATTATTTATAAATCAAACTTTATTTCTAACTACTCAAGAAAAGATACAAATACCACTGAAAAGACATTTGCAATGTTTCACCCGAATATGTCTTTTTTTACTAAATTGAAATTATTTGAACTAAATTCTAAGAGAAATATTGACTACGCCCAAGGAAAACCCCAGCACAACAGGTAAGGAGACAAACGTTGGTTGACGATTAAACCAGTTAATTGATTCAGAGATCCTCCTACTGATAAATATCAATAAAAGCATTGAGAACATCTAAACAGGTAGCCCGGATCATCGGTCTTACAGCGACTGGTGTTATATGGCTGGCAATGTGTCTTGTCGCCTTAGCCCGAATCACTAGGGTAAAATAATATCGATATAAGTGTTGAGAAATATAGGCCTATACATGTAGTATTTAATACTCCCGGAATATTTAAACACGGAGAGAAAAAAAATCGGCAGAGCCCAGATTTTTCGGCTACTAAACAGGCTATTAAACGCGGTATAGAATATGAATAAACATTTTTTACAACATTAAAACATTCTAACATGGTATAAAATAAGCGTTGTTAGGAGACAATATAATAATAAAAAAGTAACAACAGACCAGCAGATTTTTCGTAATAATTTTGATTTATATATAAAAAGAGAACAACGAATTTATAAGCAAATATTATACAAACATTGGGAAGTAAGCATATCAAAATGAGTTACTTTTACAAGCTAAGAACTGACAGTTCTTATATAGAAATCCGAAATTAGTTATCAGTATAGACCCGATAATCACGAAGTGTAAATCCACAGATTAAAATCCTGTTAACACACTGGTAATTCCAATTGTTTATTTGTCTTAAATTATTTCTTTGTCTAACATGCTTTATAAATCAACACATTTTATGTTTTCAGAAACCACTATTACATCGACGTTTCCGCCAACCCCTCCAGGTAAAATAAGACGATTTTGTTTAATAAATTAACACGCATAATTATCGGCCAATGCCTTCTCTCGTTAATCTTCGGCTAATCTGTCTGAGATGACCAGCTAACTTTTTCAACAAAACTTGGCCTTACCTTTTTCAAACCTTCAAAAGTGCTAAATCACATGTAAAACATTTCCATGGTGGAAAAAAAGTCTTCAGCATGGTCAAAACGTTTACACATAGGTTATAAATCATGTTATCTCTAGAAATCCCGTGCATTCCCGATGACAAAGACGTGCACATACGTACTTGTGTTTTGTGATTGGATAAAAAGTCCTTAACCCATCCGAACATCCGGCCCCCACTTCCAATATTTCTCATGTTGATTAACAGTTCGTCTCTCCAAAGCAGATCATAGGCATTCCCAATGTTAAAGAACACCGCTAAATTACATTCTTTACTAGATAAAGACATGTAACAACATGGTCACTGGTACTCCTGTTTTTTTTTCTAAACCCAATCTGTACATTAGAGAGTATGTAGTTTCTATTAAGGTACCAAATGAACCTGTAGTTAACCATTCGTTCCATGAGCTTACAAAGAACAGACGTCAAAGATATCGGTCTATAAGACGTTGCGAGGGTTGGATCCTTTTGAGGACTATACCGTCGTCACCAGGAGAGGAATCTTTGCAATTGCTAAGAGCTTGTTTCAAGGCCCACTTGCCGCCGTAGCCGGTTTAAAGTTGCTAAGAATACCAATTTACATGAGCTTACTACGACTAATACCACTAAACTTAAACACAGGGCACATAAAACATGTCTAGTTAGCTTTAGAATGTAGAAATAGGGTGAAAAACAAACGAAGAATCAAAGCCCGATTACAACAATAACGATCAGTGTCGGTCAACTTTCGTGTTGGCTTACCCTCATTTCAGGCCTTTTAATCTGTGGTTTACACTCAAACAATCAGCAGGCTTTTCCAGTCGCTGTTAACCGATCGTCAGTCTGTATTTCTCAGATAAATAGGCCTACGTAAAATTACACTGTGCCGTTAGTTCACCCACTCGACTGAAACATAAAATCGCCCCTGCGAGCAGTTTGGTTTGTTTACGTTACGGGCACCTAACAATTCAAACTAAAAATACAAAGTGACGTCCAAACTTTTAAATTTTGGTAAAAATAGAAAGTTCCTAACTTATATTGTCTGGGAAAAATACAGAAAACGGACTTTCTTTTTTTAATGTAAACAATATTCCTGATTTTCGCGGCAAGTGTGCCTCTAAGTTCTGGCAACGAGAAATCGTAATTTAATGGTATTTCATACCTAGGTAAATCCAAGTTACTGATATACTTTTCTGTCTGTTTTTGATGTGGAATGAATTCCGATCATAATATTTTAATAGGATGCCGTATGCCAATTTTGAAAACTGTGTCTGGATCGATAATTGATTTAATCCTGTTGACGTCGATATTTGATGTCACTGACTGACCGACCAACCGACCGACAGGCGGAATTGACTTATAGAGCTGCTAGTCGAAGCTCATCCTCGGATACCCAGGGTTAAATTCTCAACAAGCTCGCCTTTTACCCCTGGGCCAACTGCGATTGAAAGCCTCGTTTTCTGGGAACGTCCATTTACTATCGGGCCAAAAGTTCCCTTAAAAACGTTGTAACTCTTCAGTTTGGAGACACGTTTATCGAATTGAAGTATAAACCTATAAGTCGTCCATCTTTGTTTTGAACACTGCATAGATGCTTAGGTAACACAGTTTTGTGGCGGAACCAATCAAAGTCAACATGCATATTAAATTAGAAACGACGGATATGGTTCCACTTGTTCCACGGGTAAAGTGAGCGTGAGTGTAACTTTTAATCGTGGGTTTCGACGATGGTCGAAGCTGTAAAGGTTTAAATTAGAAGTTTCCATGTTGTAATAACAACCATAATAACTTGTTTTACTGCACACGCCTGTTTTTGTTTTTTAGAATTGTCTGTCGTCATATGTAAATTTGCAAAGATCCCTAATTTAGGATGTAATTGTTTATGTCTGTGGTGTTGTGCACCGTCGTAAGAGAATCGTAAAATATGAAATCAGTTGGGCCATACCATTTGATGGTATGGGTAGGTCATTTTGCTTACGACCAGGATCGTTCACATTTTCTATTTTTTGCGTAGGATGCCAATACAATGGAACTGAATACGAAAGAGGAAGGTCTTTCAATCCTGATCCTTGTCAAGACTGTTATTGTCCTTACTCTGGAGAAGTTGAATGCAGAGAGCTCCAGTGTCCACCTATTTATTGTGTGGATCCGATCTTCAATCCTGGATATTGCTGTCCAATATGTCTTAACGGTAGGGAAAACGTCTCTCTGTAAATATTAAAATGACAAGTTTATGTTTTGTGTTTTTTTCCTATGGTTTCAAATCAATTACTTGAACTATTCTGTCAAAGGAAGTTGTAGGCAGTCGTGATTAAGGTACATCGAGCTCTTTTTAAAACATGTTTCACTCTGTAAAAACTGGTCAACCTAAACTCACTTGACACTTGATTATTTTCAGGAAATTAACAAAATAATAATAGCCGATTGTGTTAAGAATGATCTGTTTTATTCTAATATCTTCGCTTTTATTGTCTTATTAAGAGTAACTTTATTTTATAATGTATCTTTGTTAAGTTTGAATCAAGTAGCGTTTTTTAATCTATCCATATATACTTTGAGTGCTGTTATCGAGGCTTACTGATAATACCATTATTTTTTTGTTCACGGTTTTGGGGAATATTTGCAGGTCCAACTTGCTATTTGAATGGAAAAATTATCTACGGACACATACATGCATTCGAATATGGCGGACTTTGTGCTTGTCCCCAGCTGGATACTTCGTTTATATATGATCCATCAATTCCACTAGAAGCTAATTGCGATAACCCTATGATAAGCTGTTCAGCATTAGAGACAGAATTCTTCCCAGAACCATGTTTAGGGTGTCATTGTGAAGGTTCATATCTACGATGTTACTGGGGGTATTGTGAATGGCACTGCAACGACCCTATTTATCCAGATGGTCAATGCTGTCCCGTTTGTCCAAATGGTAAGACGTACATTTGTTTTAAATATGTGTATTCACTAAAGGGAGGCGGGCACAGTAAACCAAAGCTCCTTACAGAACAAATGGTGTATTTTTCGATTAAACGAGCAAGACAATCCAAAAGTGAGCCATTTCACCTTACCATTATAACAGTCTATTGACTCGCCTTTTAGCACTTGATTGCATTGACTGACATCTAAATTGTTTTAAATAAACTTAGCGAAGATATATCATGGAATGAAATCAAGGAATTAGCCGACAGAGATGTTATCCGTATTTATAATCCAGCTTTCTAATGGTACTGTGACCGTGGATGTTAGAGTTGTTGTTGATTGGCTTCTCGAGAATATCGAAGATATTTTGAGAGACGAGACCACACCTCCGAAAATGTACTTCACAATCGAGTGAGCCATGTTACAAGTTCTGTCAACTTAGTCAGGCTAATGGTGTTAACTCGAAATTTTAAGCCTATGCAAAATTTGGATTTTACATACAAATAACAGCTTTCAAACTTGCAACTAATTAAAGGCCCACTTGCCGCCCTACCCTGTTGAACATTTGTTAAGAAAACCAATTTACATGAGCTTACTATGACTTAAACCACTAAAATTAAACATATGGTACATGTACATAAAACATGTCCTGTTAGGTTTAGAATGTAGAAATGAGGGCGAAAAATAAACGGAGAATCTAAGCCGGATTACAACAACAACGATCAGTGTCTGTTAACTTAGATTAGATTACCCTCATTTCAGGCCTTTTTATCTATGGTTCACACTCAAAAAACTATCGGCAGGCTTTTCGAGTAACTCTGACCCGATCGTCAGTCTGTATTTCTCAGACAAAGTACGTAAAATTAGACTTAGGGCGCTTGAGCGCATGTTCAGGTTTGGGGCTTGTTTACATTACGGGCACTTGATAAATCTTATTTTCAATTTCAAATTAAAAATATTAAATGATACCAAAACTTTCTATTTTTGGTAAAAATAGAAAGTTCCTAACTTATTCTGTCTGGGAAAAATACAGAAAACCGCCCACTGATTTTTATGTAAACAGTATTCTGGATTTTCGAGGCATATGTGTCTTTAAAGGGAACAGAAAGTAGTCTCACGTACCTCGCGTATCCACGTCACACATTTGTTATGTAGGCACTATGTTCGACTGAAAGTGAGATATTCATTCGATGTACAGTTTATCTGAGTATTTATAGTTTGTTATAATGGGATCATTCGATTCGGGAATATTCGTTTGCTATATGTACAGTGCAATAAGCCATTTACAATTATATTTATTTTAGTTTTCTTTTTCGAATACCGTGTCATACATCATCTACATTTTCTAAAGCATTCTAAAGCCGAAACCGACTAAGTCGCACTCAATTTATTTCTTGTTTCTCAGACATACCTACAAGTGAAACGCCAGGTAAGTAACAAACCATCTTGAATTAGGTATGGGTTTATATAGTCAGTCCAATATGCCCCCCTTCCCTCACCTCCCCTATCCTGACAATTAGACAACATGCTTCTGTTTGGTGTACTTTATAACATATTATACAGTTTCCAAATTAAGACCACTGAAAAGATTCTTGTTACAGGATCACATCTAAGAAGTACCTATTTTCTCAAATATGTAGATTGGCAGAGTGATACCCCATCAATTCGACACGGGCCTTCCATCGATACTCGGTTTATATCCCACTCAGACCAAATAAAATTTCTGAGTGCATGATTTTTCACTCGATCGACTAAGCGGAGGAGTTGCCAGGTACTCGCCACCTTCTCTAGCCAAGTTATAACCTCCATGGCCCCATTCCGTGGTTTACCTGGGCGGACTACTTTACTCCAAGCCGTAAATAGAACAGCGCCTTTTGATTGGATTCGAGTAAAACTTCTCACATCTAATTAAAATCTCTAGCACTTACACTCTTGCACCAGCTGAGAAATAACGGAATGACGGCCGTATACACCTTGGGCTTTTGTTCAACGAGCGCTTAATAGTCAAGACTGTAAGGGTAGGAAAGGCAACTCTGTTCGATTTTCGGGTTGGAGTGTAGTAGTTCGCCAAGGTGAATTACGGAATGGGGCCATGGAGATTTTAACTTAGTCGGAGAAGATTGGTACTCGCCGTAAGGGTCTTCCCGGACAAAGAACCTGGTTTCCTTCCGCACTTAACCTGGCCTTTGACAAATCTAAGAACCACCATATGTACTTCATAGATCAGCCTTATTTGTGGTTGTGCATTTGGTGAAATTGTTAATTTATTTGTGCATATGACCCTTCTGGTTATGCTTTTACATTTATCTAATTATCCAATTCTCTCTGAATACGTATATGCATAAAACTTCGACCCAAATCAAAGCAATATACAATAAATACAGTCTTCAAAATGATATAAATCATGCATAACTTTTAGACAAACATCCGTTGCTGAAAATCCGATTAAAAATTATATTTAAAAAGATCTAAAGTTCTGATTAAAAAATTATGCCTAAACTGTTTAATTTTTTTCTTTATTGAATATTTAATTTGCATGTAGTCCTAGCTATTGAATAGTCCTTAATTGTTTCTTTATTTAGAATACTATTTTTGTGAATACGATTTATAAGAAGCAGTTATTTCTGAATAGTCATTAATTGTTTCTTTATTTAAAATACTATTATTTTTTCAGAAATAACTACTTCGCCGACTCTTCCGCCGACCACTCTAGGTAAGAAATCATTATTTGTTTAAGCGGCCTTTCCCCTAAATTCCGATTCTTCTGAGAGGTTGAGCGTTTGCAGTACCTCAGAAAACTGAAGCATTGGCGTTGAAATAAAAAAATAACAATAAAGTTAACACGTACGCCTACGAACGGAAGTCAAAATATAAATAACCGGGATGTACATGTATGAGTAGATTTTAGGCGTTAGGTTGCTTATAAAGCTACCTTAACGTATATTCCCGAGATTTATAGATAGCTCTTATTTTAAATTTCTTGATAAGAATGACGAACAATATGCTAATTCCGTTTCAACAAAAGTTTCTCTATATTTGGCAGCTCATGCCCGATGAATAAACACGCATAATTATGTTTCTCTCTAATTGAATTGAGATGACTTGCTTAGTTAAACTATAAGCTTCAGGTTATTTGCTGGTCTCGTCAGCCTCTTAAATTCGAACTTTAACCAAGTGTTTAGCTGTCCGGTTATTTACTAAATCCAACTTTCTTTCAAGCTACTTAAGATTAGATACAAATAAAACTGAAATAAAAACATTTGAAACTTTCCTACTCGAATATTTTTTTACTAAACTGAAGTTATTTGAACTTTAAAAGCGTGTATTTCGATATCATTTTTCGGTATGTCGACTTAGTCCCTACTTCTGTTAACTGTGGGAATACACGAAAATATACTTATTTTAGCAGCTCATATCACTTTAAGCTCCACAAATTTAAGAAAAAATTACATTCTTTATCTGAAAGGGCTGTAAATCGGTAGATTTTATATTTATTGGAAAATCCTACAACAATGGCGCCTCCGCCAAACAAATACGTACATCATATGGTGTCAGAATTAACCTGAAAAAAGAACGAAGATCAGACTTGTTTATTAAAATTTGTACCTTTAACTTACACGATTGCGAAAATTTGCCCAAATCACTTGGATACTGTCGAATGAATTACAATTGTTTGTGTGTCTAAAATGCTTTTTAAATCAACACATTTTATGTTTTCAGAAACCAC
Organism: Lepidochitona cinerea; assembly: GCA_963971465.1. Classification (NCBI taxonomy): domain Eukaryota; kingdom Metazoa; phylum Mollusca; class Polyplacophora; order Chitonida; family Tonicellidae; genus Lepidochitona; species Lepidochitona cinerea. The sequence continues at coordinate 27,843,445 of OZ020551.1, read as the reverse complement.
TATTACACCGACACTTCCGCCAACCACTCCAGGTAAAATAAGACGATTTGTTTAATAAATAAACACGCATAATTATAGTCCATGTCTTCTCTCGTTAATCTTCGGCTAATCTGTCCGAGATTATCTCATATGTTTTTCAACAAACCATAATTGCCTGTTATTTTCAGGTTATTTTATTCCCATCGGAGCTCATTTGTTGTTGCCGTAATTTCGAAATTTAATCAAGTGTTTTAATAGCTATCTGATTATTTATCAATCAAACTTTATTTCTAACTACTCAAGATAAGATACAAATACCACTGAAAAGACATTTGTAATGTTTCACCCGAATATGTCTTTTTTTTTACTAATTGGAAATTATTTGATATGCTAACGTGGTAAAAAATATCGATAAAGACATATAAACCTATATATACGGTGTAAGTTGTGTCCTAAGAATGTTTTAACGTAAACACTATAATTAAACTTCATAAATAAAAAAAAAATTGTTATTAATCTGAACGTGTTATAAATCAGTAGACTTTATATTTACTGGTAAATCCTGTAATAACGGCTCCTCCGCCAAGCCAGTTCATCATATCCTGCTAGAGTTAAAGTACAAAAAAGAACGATGATCAGACTTATTTATTAAAATTCGTACCATTAACTTGTACGATTTGCAAACATTTTCCCAAACCACTTGGATACTGACGAATGAATTCCAATTGTTTATTTGTCTTTAATTATTTCTTTGTCTAAAATGCTTTTTAAATAAAAAAAAATATATTTATTTTAGCTGCTCATATCACTTTAAGCTCCACAAATTTAAGAAATAATTACATTCTTTATCTGAAAAGGCTGTAAATCGGTAGATTTTATATTTATTGGAAAATCCTACAACAATGGCGCCTCCGCCAAACAAATACGTACATCATATGGTGTCAGAATTAACCTGAAAAAAGAACGAAGATCAGACTTGTTTATTAAAATTTGTACCTTTAACTTACACGATTGCGAAAATTTGCCCAAATCACTTGGATACTGTCGAATGAATTACAATTGTTTGTGTGTCTAAAATGCTTTTTAAATCAACACATTTTATGTTTTCAGAAACCACTATTACACCGACACTTCCGCCAACCACTCCAGGTAAAATAAGACGATTTGTTTAATAAATAAACACGCATAATTATAGTCCATGTCTTCTCTCGTTAATCTTCGGCTAATCTGTCCGAGATTATCTCATATGTTTTTCAACAAACCATAATGGCCTGTTATTTTCAGGTTATTTTATTCCCATCGGAGCTCATTTGTTGTTGCCGTAATTTCGAAATTTAATCATGTGTTTTAATAGCTATCTCATTATTTATAAATCAAACTTTATTTCAAACTACTCAAGATAAGATACAAATACCACTGAAAAGACATTTGTAATGTTTCACCCGAATATGTCTTTTTTTACTAAATTGAAATTATTTGAGCTTAATTCTAAGAGAAATATTGACTACGCCCAAGGAAAACCCTAGCACAACAGGTAAGGAGACAAACGTTGGTTGACGATTAAACCAGTTAATTGATTCAGAGATCCTCCTACTGATAAATATCAATAAAAGCATTGAGAACATCTAAACAGGTAGCCCGGATCATCGGTCTTACGGCGACTGGTATATTATATGGCTGGCAATGTGTCTTGTCGCCTTAGCCCGAATCACTAGGGTAAAATAATATCGATTTCTTTGTCTAACATGCTTTATAAATCAACACATTTTATGTTTTCAGAAACCACTATTACACCGACACTTCCGCCAACCACTCCAGGTAAGATAAGACGATTTGTTTAATAAATAAACACGCATAATTATCGGCCAATGCCTTCTCTCGTTAATCTTCGGCTAATCTGTCTGAGAGTGTACACAGGCTCATGTAATTAGAATAATAAAGTTTTCTATGGTTTGAAAGACGATCATATATATTTTGAAAAACAAATATTGAAAATAATTTGTGTTTTCAGAAACTACTGGCACACCGACGTTTCCGCCAGCCACTCCAGGTAAAATAAGACGATTTGTTTAATAAATAAACACGCATAATTATAGTTCAATGTCTTCTCTCGTTAATCTTCGGCTAATCTGTCTGAGATGACCGGCTAACGTTTTCAACAAAACGTGATAAGCTGTTAAAGTTATTTTTGGAAATCGCATCTTCATTTGGCCTTGTGGTTGACTTCATTGAAAAACTAAACCACTTACACAGGCTTATGTAAATAAAACTATATATCCATGTAATTAAAATAATAAAGTTTTCTATGGTTTGAAAGACGATCATATATATTTTGAAAAACAAATATTGAAAATAATTTGTGTTTTCAGAAACTACTAGCACACCGACGTTTCCGCCAACTACTCCAGGTAAAATAAGACGATTTGTTTAATAAATAAACACGCATAATTATCGGCCAATTTCTTCTCTCGTTAATCTTCGGCTAATCTGTCTGAGATGACCAGCTAACTTTTTCAACAAAACAAGATAAGCTGTTAAAGTTATTTTTGGAAAGCGCATATTCATTTGGATTTACCTATCCCAACCTTTGAAAAGTGCTAAATCACTTGTAAAATATTTCCACGGTGGGAAAAAGTTTTCTGCGTGGTTAAAACGTTTACACATAGGTAATAAATCATGATATCTCTAGAAATTACGTGCATTCCCGATGGAATCAAACGTTTCAACCGCAAAAGATTTTCTCAGAGGTTTAAATATTTTCTCCGTGGTATTAACACCAAGTGGAAAAGGCTTAGTGTTCAACAAGAACGCAATCAGACGAATGCAGGTCGCTTGCGTCACATTGCGGTTTTCCTACGTCACAGTTTCTCTTATAAGGAAGTAGCAGCCACTTGATGGCGGTAAACTAAGATCATTTTGCATAAAATTAATCCAGATTAAGTAAATGACAGTATAATTGATTGCGATTGGTTTCATTTGGCAGCTATAATTTCATAAGTATTGTGAGAAAAACAATCTTGGGGTAAAAATATCGGTGGTGTTGCGTGAGAAAACTATATAACTGATTTAGTGGAAAAGAATTTTAAAAAATACGCATGGCCTCTAAATCGAATTTTGCGCACGTTGTAAGCAGCCGGTTTCTGTCAGGGAGATATAAATATATTTATGAACACTAAAACACACTGGGAACAGGGGAAATTTTCTTGTCTAAAATAACCATGGAGACAAGTTTCTAATTATGTTAAAAGCCCACTTGCCGCCGAAGCCTGTTTAAATTGGCTAAGAAAACCAATTTACATGAGCTTAGTACGACTAATACCACTAAACTTAAACATAGGACACATAAAACATGTCTAGTTAGCTTTAGAATGTAGAAATGGGGTGAAAAACAAACGAAGAATCGAAGCCTGATTACAACAACAACGATCAGTGTCGGCCAACTTTCGTGTTGGATTAACCTCATTTCAGGCCTTTTTATCTGTCGTTTACACTCAAACAATTACCAGCAGGCTTTTCCAGTCGCTGTTAACCGATCGTCAGTCTGTATTTCTCAGATAAATAGGCCTACGTAATATTACACTGTGTCGTTAGTTCACTCACTCGACTGAAACATAAAATCGCCAATAGGGGGCAGTTTGGTTTGTTTACGTTCCGGGTACCTAACAATTCAAATTTTCAAATTCAAATTAAAAATACAAAGTGACGTCCAAATTTTTAAGTTTTGGTAAAAATAGAAAGTTCCTAACTTATATTGTCTGGGAAAAATACAGAAAACGGTCTTTCTTTTTTAATGTAAACAATATTCCTGATTTTCGCGGCAAGTGTGCCTTTAAAGAGGTATAACGTCTAGACCTTTATATCCAATCATAAGTTGGAGGCCTCCGTGGCTCAGTAGGTAGAGCGTTGGACGCTCAATCCGAACAGCCTTCCACCAATGGGTCGCGGGTTCGAATCCCACTCGTCCAAAAATTGGAAAATTTTCTGACTGGCTTTTCACTCGAACGACCTATGTGGGATGGTTGCCAGTTACCAGTGGAAGGTCGTGGGTTTCCTCCGGGCACAGAGCCCGGTTTCCTCTCACAATAAAACTGGCAACGCCGCCATATAAGTGAAATAATCTTGAGCGCGGCGTAAAACACCAGACAATCAATCAATCAACCAATCATAAGTTCTAATTAGGCGATTTCAATCCAAGATGACTGACGTCACACTCGCGTCCATCTCATAGCAATGGCGGTGCTTTTTAGAATATCAGATCCAAACGAGGAAATGAGACATGGTCATTCCACGTATATACTTCAATGGCTGAGTATTTTATCGAAGTAAGCGAAGGCATCGTCAAAACAACGCACGGATGTGTTCATGATAAATTAGTAACAATTATCTTGATGACATTAAAATCTGCTAAAAATATGTACCTGAATGATTTCATTCGTTGCTATTATTATTGAAATTTCATGAATTCTTAAATCCTTTCTTTGTCTAAAACAATGTCTGGAATACAAACAATGAAAGAGATCCATTTACAGATAATCCCGTTAGGTTTTAATGAATGAATTAAACCTTTAAACTTTTCTATCTGAGGTAAAATCCAAAGAAATATTTTGACCTCATGGCCTGTCTACAGTTTTCTGAACAATTCCCAGTTCATTAAACACAAGGCCCGTCCCAGAAACCTCCATTCAATAGACAACACAACAAGGGTGTGTGGTGGGGGAAGGGGGGGGGGTGGTACTTTTCCTTGCTGGAAATATAACGTATTAGACAAAAACTGGCTGACGACGAATGTCAAATAGAGCATTTTATTTGCTTGTATACGCTGTACAGTGTATACGAAATCATGGCTCAGTCCTATTTCCAAAATAACCAGCAGATCTACGCCTGATATTTAAGGTCAAAACACCCAGTGGAAATTTGAGCTAGAAAGTGGCTTGCATAGCGTTAGCTTTGTATCTGGGTTATTTGAAAATTGGATTGAAACTAATGTAGATCTACTGTAATACTTTAAGCTTTCAACCAATGCCTGAAAACCAATGCCTGAAGTTTCAAGTTTGAAGTTTGAAAATACCACAGTTTGACTGAGAAAATGTCAGCTTAAAATTGTCAAAATGGCGGTACCCATGTTGAATTGTGTGTAGCGTGAAACCGGCATGCATTTGGTTGTAAAGGATGTCTCATGTGCTGATCTATTTGAAAATGGAAATAAAAGCCTTAACGAGATTTGTGTAATTAGCCACAAATCAAAACGTTAACATCACCGCAAATAGGAAATGAAACTGTTTCCTGTAACCTTTATAAGGGCTGTGTTTTTCTATGACGATCTGTATGGCTGATTGTTAAAGGCACACTTGCCGCGAAAATCAGGAATATTGTTTATATTAAAAACGAAAGTCCGTTTTCTGTATTTTCCCTAGACAATATAAGTTAGGAACTTTCTATTTTTACCAAAATTTAAAAGTTTGGACGTCACTTTGTATTTTTAATTTGAATTTGAAAATTTGAAATGTTAGGTGCCCGTAACGTAAACAAACCAAACTGCCCCCTATTGGCGATTTTATGTTTCAGTCGAGTGAGTGAACTAACGGCACAGTGTAATTGTACGTAGGCCTATTAATCTGAGAAATACAGACTGACGATCGGTTAACAGCGACTGGAAAAGCCTGCTGATAATTGTTTGAGTGTAAAAAAGCAGATAAAAAGGCCTGAAATGAGGTTAATCCAACACGAAAGTTGACCGACACTGATCGTTGTTGTTGTTGTAGTCAGGCTTCGATTCTTCGTTTGTTTTTCACCCCATTTCTACATTCTAAAGCTAACTAGACATGTTTTATGTGTCCTATGTTTAAGTTTAGTTGTATTAGTCGTAGTAAGCTCATGTAAATTGGTTTTCTTAGCAAATTTAAACAGGCTACGGCGGCAAGTGGGCCTTTAAATGTTTATATGCCCATAATATTCAGTACTGCTTGGCATGTTAAACTAAATTCGGTAATATACAATGTAAAAATGAGCGACGAACAGGAAAATTCATTTTAAAAACACTTCAAAGGTGGAATATAGCATTGGAAACACTTAGGTCCAAAAGTAATCAAAGCAAATAGTTCATTGAACAAAAGAAAAAACATTTTTACTCTTATTACTTGATATCTGCTTCTAAATTCTCTAAACTTTACTGTGACTTTTCCAAACCAATGTTAGAATTAAGTTTATTTTAAAGTAATCATCAATATCTTTACTTTTAGAAATGTCGACTACGCCCAAGGAAGAAACAACAACAACATCAGGTAAAGAAGCAAAATGTTGGCAATTGACCAATCAGATTGCAGAGAAACTTCTCTAAAGGATAATAAAAAATACGTTATATATATATATATCTTGTAAGTGTAATGTCACATGTTTAACTCTTAAATTCTTGACTTAATCGGATATTTACTACGACAGCAACGCCTTCGCCAACTCCACCAGGTAAGCGAATATTGATGTGACTAAATCAATTTTCTTCTGCCTCCCTGGATTGACCAGTGCTGGAAACTAACTCGACAAAACTTGACTGTAGCAGATTAATTAACGTTTATAAATATTCTACGCCTCATCAATCTATGTTTTCCGTCCCTATCGTGACACAGACACTCTAATACTACCGTTCGTCAATAAAAAGGACAATATGAATCCACCTATTTAGGATTTTTCCAGTCTTGGTTTTCTTGAAACCTACGACTCCAAAATAGCAATCATCATCATCATACAGAATTAGAGCTCGTTGAACTTAATGTATTTCCCAATGCCCTAATATATATGTAGGCCTATTTCATTGAGCTTGGATCTGGATCTGTACAAATCCAGAATCCCAGGTTAATCCAAGAAATGTTTATGGTCTTAAAATAACCATGCTTAAGTAAACAGATACGAACGTTTCAGAAAACACCAAAGTTCATTTCCCATTTTCAATAAAATCCTTAACATAGAACATGAAGTTGTTGACTGTTTTATTTCGATTTACATTGTATATCTCTGATATTCCCTGTATCCTTTTCCTAAAGTGTCTCTATGTTTAGTGTGTGCTACATATTTGGTTGAGAATCAATATATATAATTGTCACTCTGTTTTTATAGAAGTGTTGACGACAACCGAAGAATCAGTCACAACAACAGGTAAGTGGATATAATATTGGTTATAAACAGAAAATTGATAGATAATGAAATCAATAGATTTCTCTTTTAAACTGAAAACATTATCTTTAACTTCTTGGATAGATGTTGTTAACCTTTTCTCTTAATTGAAAATCACATCATATTGACTTATCAGCATTTTCAACAATACGGTTATTTAGTATAGATAAACAATATTATGAGAAAGATTTTCAAATCTACTTTAAAGTGGCATGAGCTGCCAAAATGTTGGTATTTTGACGTTAAAACAGAATGTTGAAATTATTACCTTTTTTCTCAAGACGTATAATTCAGAAGCATTTCAGTGCTTCTAGTCTCGAAAATGTACGATAAAGTATTGTTTTGAACTAACTTTGGCTTAGAATGAATGAATGGTCGTCCCGGTTATTTAAATTTTGTTTACTTTTCGAACACGTTTTCGGTTCTTACAGGCCACATACTGAATGGATTTTCCTTATTCCAACGCCAATCATTTAGTTTTTCGATGGCCTTTAAAGCCTCATACTGTCGTGACGATCAGAAATTAGGAAAAAAGTGTGAATTTTGGCAGCTCATGCCACTTTAAGGGGCATGAGTGCGAAGTTGTCAATTACATTTGTTTACGTATAATTAGTAAATTATGAAACGTTTTTCAAAAAAGAAATAAAACGTTTTAATCTAACCTACATTGAGAATGTACATTGCGTGTTTTTTTGTAGACAATGTGAACAAACGCACAAATGTTTAAAATCGCGTTTTAACAGCAAGCGAGAATTCATGACTTGTACCGAGCGCAATTCTAGTGATTCTAGTGCTACATATTTGTTTGAGAACCAATATATATTTAATTGTTACTTTCTCTTTTTATAGAAGTGTTGACCACAACTGAAGAATCAGCCACAACAACAGGTAAGTGGATAGAACGAAATAAATCGAAAACATTACCTTTAACTTCTTGGATAGATGTTGTTAACCCGTTCTCTTACTTGAAAATCACACCCTATTGACCTATGAGCATCTTCAACAATAAAGTTATATTCCTACCGCTTGTCTCACTTTACTGCACGACTCGTCGTAGAATATACATTCACGAGCCGAAGCAGTGATGTACCTCAATACGTTTTGCATTAAATGTATTGTAGAAAGAGTTTAGATAAAACAGAATGAATATATAAACCAGGCGTCTGGAATATCAAGAGCGTCTGGCAAATGAATGTTTGCATGGAAATTCTTAATCAATCAGTTATACAATATCGGCAATTATCGCCAAACACATCAATCATAACTTCAAGTCGTCTTCTCACAAGGTAACGGAATTATTCTATGTATTCAATTAAATGTACAAATTTTGTAGTGAATGATCCCGACATTCTGCACCCCAAAATATCTCATACTTATTGCTAGCCATGGAATATTCTGGGTACCATTGTTCTGCATGAACTGGGTGACATCTCTTACACGATGGGGCCGATGAGGAACGACCACTATCCATGACAAGTTATCAAAATGTGGAACAACAACTGGATTGAGACATTACTTCCTGAAAGTAGCGAGCCCCTGTCAGATTGATTTGCATGGTTACCAAATCCAGCTTGCAATAAAATGAGAAACATCTCCATATATATAAGTTGTCTCCGTGGTTATTTTAGACAAGAAGATTTTCCCTGTGCCCGTGTGTTCATAAATATATCATAACAGATCCACCACTATTTGGATACAGTTGGCATCTTGTTTCTTGTTGTAAAAGTTGTATCAGGAGACCTAAACAATCTACAACTGCCGTCATCAGCATGCTGAAGGAGTCTACTCTCGCCGGGCTAGTGGACTCTTCTCCATGATCTCTGTATCGTCCCTGTATCTATCTAGACCAATCCAGACGGAGTCATTTGTGCTTGTTTCTGACCTTAGGATGCTAGATTCGTCTTTCGGCCCTCAACCCCGCAGCCCTGTGATAACTTGTAACTGTTGGGCAGTTCAGCAGAGAGTGACGAATAAACTATGGTACTTTTGGCACTATAGTCGCTAAAGTTTACTATGGTACTTTTGCCACTTTTACTATAGCATGTTTACAATAGTAAACTAAAGAGACTATAGTTTACTATAGTAAACGGGCTATAGTACAGTGGCAAAAGTACCATAGTAAACTATAGTTTTTTGCCATAGTAAAGTACATTTTCATTATGTAAAATACCAAACAATCAATCAACAATGTAGTTTGTATGCTTCTACTATAATATTGGCCATAACGATGCTAGCGTGGATATACTAAAACACAAATGGTTTTATAGTTTTTTCACGACATCTTCCAGGGTCAAAGTTCAAACCCAAAGGATAAATACTTTGTAGCGTTTGAATCCAAAAACTCCCTCTTTTCCAAACGTTTATGCTTGGTATCTGTAGCAGAAGTGAAAAAAGGGATTTTTTGAATGGGTATGATTTCAAAATGGTCCTTAGCCGAATGGCCGAGGATGTTGAAATGTTGTGCCACTGGCATATCATGTTTAAGTCTAAAACCAGATAAATTGTTGGCTGTTTTTTGTTGTAGAGTTAGTTTGTATACGTATATGTGAAACGATTTAAGCTACTCTGATAGAGACTTTCATCGGTCTGATATTGCCCATACCGAAGAATATCTTTCAATCTAGCGACCTATTTTAAGATGCGTGTTCAAAGGCCTTCTGTTAGCGTACATTGATTTATTTAAGATGTTCATAATCTCAGAGTGTGCCTTTAAATAACGTTCGATATCGCGTTTTGCTAGTGGCCCACTGAAATTCTAAATTCTGAACTGTTTTTATACGCCCGCTCTTAAAGCGGGCGTACATTGGTATGTCTGTCCGTCCCAGATTCGTTTCTGCTCTATAACATTAAACCTATTGCATGAATTTATTTAATTTTTCTTCTGATATATGTAGATTAGACGGCGTGTGACGTACCAAAATTAAATTGGAGTCTTGCTATTTTGCGGCGACCAAAACAGGCACCTAGCCTTTTGGCATTCAGTAACTCAAGAACTATTCGATGGATTTAAATTGTTTTTCCCCAGTTATAACTAGCTTATGAGTAGACAGTGTTTCCTGTACCAAAATTAAATTGTGATCTTGCTATTTTTAGCGACCAAAACAGTCACCAACCTTTTGGCATTGAGTAACTCGGTACTTATTGCATAGATTGTCATATTGTTTTTCAGTTACAACTACCTTATGAGTGGACGGTGTGTGCCGTACCAAAATTAAATTGAGGCCTGGATATTTGTGGTGACCAAAACAGTCATCCACACTTTTGGCATTCAGTTACTCGGGAACTATGGATTAATTCTTTTCAGTTTTAACTGGCTTACAAATAGATGATGTGTCCCGTACTAAAAGTAAATTGGGGTCTCGCTATATGTGTAGACCAAAAACAGCCACCTAGCCTTTTGGCTTTCTGGAAATGGCTGCTAATCCGTCTGTGGTTTCACAGTAGAACTTAGTTGTATCCAAACAATTTTTTGATAACCATGACGACCAAATGAATTGCAGAGCACCTTCTTTCTATTGTTTTATCTGTAATTAAATGAAATTGCTGTTGTATGCCTATATGTAGTGTAGACACTTTTGCAAGTAGCTTTTTTGTACAGTTTTTAGATATAGGTAGCAACTTATTGGTAGGTGATTAGCCGAGAAATCTTGGCTAGGTAGGTGATATGTCAAATACTAAAATTCACCAAGCCCCAGTCTTTTTTAGGTAACTGAAAGATTCTACCAGCCGAAATTCTGTTTAAAGCATGTCTGTAATATTGAATATGAAGATAGTGTGCTACAATGAATTTACCCTTGCGGCCATATTATGAGTCTCTTAAACTTTTGTTAATTTTATTTTAACAGAAATGTTTACTACGACGGCGCCTAGATCAACAACTCAAGGTAAAAAATCATTATATTTTCCAACGGACCACCATAGAAACTTTTTTTTAGTCTTTAAGCTGGTAATGAACCCTCAAAGCACTTTTACGGCTCATCATACAAAACAAAAATTTGTATCATGGAAAAATATAAAATCAGGCGGACAGTAGATATTACTTTCTAAAGTGAAGTTACTAAGTTAAGAGCTGCCATGTAACAGAATAGTTGCACTTATTAGATGCTTAGTACAGTCACATAGTAAGACAGAATGTTGCATTTCGCTGTAAACGTCAAAGTGGCATGAGCTGCCAAAAAAGTTGATATTATGTAGGTTATGTAACATTTTTAACTAACTTAAGCCTAGAATGACTGAACGTTCGTAGCGGTTTATATACAAATTTTGTTTGCTTTTCTCACTCAAATTCGGTTTGTACCCGGCCGCCAGAGACTGTGGGTGCAAAGTTTGGCAGATCATGCCACTTCAATAAAAATATCATATATTTTCCATGTTTTGTCTTTTCAGAAATTGGGTGTACAATCGGTGGTGTCCATTTCACAGCAGGTGCTTTAAACCCAAGCAATCGTTGCCAAAAGTGTGATCCAGGCGCAAGTCTCTATAGTTTTACAGAACCAAAGTATGGTTTGTTAGCAGGTACGTTAAAAGTAGGCCGTAAACAATTGTTATCTTTAGGTGTCAAATAATATGACGTTAACTAGTCAGCAGTCAGCTAAAGCGACCAGGTAGAGGTTAATCATAAATAAATAGAAATTTGGAAAGCAAGTTCTAAAGTGGCATGAGCTGCCAAAATGTTGATATTTTGACATTATAACAGAATGTTGAAATTATTGGCTATTTTTCTCAAGACGTATAATTCAGTAGCTTTTTAGTGCTTCTAGTCTCGAAAATACACGATAAAGGATTGTTTTGACCTAACTTTGGCTTAGAATGAATGAAAGGTCGTCCCGGTTATTTAAATTTTGTTTGCTTTACGAACACGTTTTCGGTTCGTAAAGGCCACATACTGTATGGATTTTTCTCATTCCAACGCCAATCATTTAGTTTTTCGATGGCCTTCAAAGCCTCTTACTTTCGTAACGATCAGAAGTTATGAAAACAGTGTGTATTTTTGGCAGCTCATGCCACTTTAAAAAGCCTTAAAATACATACCTCAAAATTGATTTTCCACCAAATATATGCCTAAAACACCGCCATCTTGGAAAGTAACCATATGGCAGCAGGTTACAATTTAGTTTGCCATTTACGGTAATGTAAATGTATTGACTCACCACATCTTTCCTAATTTTCGTTGAGCCATATCACTTAGTTGGGGTCTTAAACAATCGTTTAGGAGTATTTTAAACACAATATAATCACATCGTGAAAGTATCGCATTTTCACAATTCAGCTGATAGGGATCAATATGTTTGGCAGACCAAAGCACACCCACCTTTTAGATCTCCACCCACCCAAATTGATGGCAATCCGCAACATCTTTTTCAGACAGAAACTCCCTCCCTTTCCTTACATAAAAAGAACAAAAAGCTCACAAAAAATTTAAGGTGAGGGATAACAAAAACGTACACTAGAAAGTAGGTAATATAGGAAGCAATGTGGATTTTGATTGGCAGCTGTATTAAGGTCAAACCATGGTTCTACTCATCCGTGGTGACATTTTCACGCAATGATTTACATATCGCGAACTTTAACCAGTACACTAAAAATCTTTTCGCATTTATACATTTTTCTAATAATGATTCTTGTGTCTAGACGAAGACGTGTTGAGTACACAAGACTGAAAGACTTACCAAATAGGCCTTAATTTTAGTTCGTTTCTTGGCTTAAGCTTGGTTCCCAGGCTTTCTATTTATTTATGATTTCCTCTGCCAGGCCGCTCCAGCCATATAAGTGAAATAATCTTGAGTTTGGCGTAAATCCTCAATCCTATTTAGTATCGTATTCTATTTTCAACGTTCCATTTATAAGCACCAATGGGTCGCGGGTTCGAATCCAAAAAAAAAAATCTCCTACTTCACAGTTCGTTGTGTTATTAATGGTTGAACATCAAACTGGATAGAGTTAGTTGGCTCACTGTTCACGTTTCTTAATCATAGTGAATAAGGAACCCGAAACTGTTAACTGGGAGCCAGCTTCACAGACATTATATAGAAACTTATAAACGATTTCTGTACACGAATCATGATATTTCCTTTTCTGTGTATACAAAATGACATTTCTTCTTATTTTCCAACTAGGTGGCCAAATAACTTGTTCCAAGTTATGCCAGAATCTTCGGGGCAACACGAAAAATTACCTGAATGCCGTATGCACGTTTGGCACGATACCACCATTAGCACGAGACCAAATCTGTCTTGTAACTGACGTCTCTATTTATTCGACCTTAACCTGTTCTGGAGTAACAGAAGCACTCATTGATAGACTTGTGGCGTTTTGCTCTGCCAATCCCATTGATGATGCACTGACGGATCAGAAGGCTTGTTATTAATAACCATCGTTAAAAATATCCGACGAATAACTATTCGCATCTTATTGTTTTCATTAGATTATACTGTTTAAGACAGGTTTAATAAAACATATCTTATGAAAGCATTTACGGACGATTTATTTTTGTCTCTTGATTCCACGATGGCTTAACATGGATAGTATTCTCGTTATTTTGGGATTACACTTTCTTGAAAATATGGTAGAAATTCTTCTACCGATAGAGGAGGCCGGTTGGCTGAATGGATAAGGCAGCCGACATTTAGTGCTGGCGATAGGTGCCATACTCTGGGACCGGGTTCGATTCCCGTTTCGGGCGTCACCCAAAATCGGTAGAAGAATTTCTACCATATTTTCAAGAAAGTGTAATCCCAAAATAACGAGAATACTGTTATATTCACTTTCTTAAAGACACTAACTAATTAAACTTAACATGGATAATTCACACACAATGCAGCTATAGGTCTAGGTATTGAAATGAGCTGTAAATTTCTCATAAATTAAGCGAGTCAGCATGCAGAAACGCATTTTAAATGGTTTCAATAAATGAATCAATCAATTTAACATTAAATGTTTTATCATGGGTAAACGTATTTTCAGCCCCCCCCCCCCCCCCCTCCTAACCCCGATTTGAAATACGCCCAGACTTGAAGACTTGAAGAACTTTATAAAACACAAACTTAATATACCTAAAGCCAATATACGTCTGAATTCTAGAGGAGTTTTGGTCATGTTTTCCACTTTTGGAGTTTAAATAAGTATTTAGGAACAGTCAAATTTAAAAATTTTACAAAAAGGGCCTCCCCCTTTCATCTTAAAAATATAAAAACCTAAACGTCACATGTTCTTGCATACATCATGAACAACCAGTTTTGGTTAAATGAGCACATTTATAATTTCATTTACACAAAAACGGCGAAATTCTTGTCGAAATATCTGTTTGATGGCTTATCAAATAAGCCATTTTCACACAGCGTTTGAAACGAATATTACTGTCAGGAAGCGTTCATTTTAAAAAGTGAACGAACTGGGATAAATTACGTGTGTTAAAGTCATAGTCTTGAGTTCATATAAGACATAAATGTGTTTATTTTGATGTTTATCGCATTGGAAATATTTCCTTTGACGTACATGTATGTCAATGGTTAGCATTTTGTTCTTTCTATATTAAATTCCCCTTTTCCATTGCTTAGAAGTTAATCAAGATACTGTCTGAAAATCTAGCCAGTTGACCTAAACTGTCTGTTTATGTTGTGTGTCGATTCAGGTGAAATGATTAGTTTTAGAATTATTTATGATGAAAAAGGGGCCCACGTTTTTACCCATACAATGTATTATTCAGGTATATTGAGTAAGCGTCTCACCGTTTAGAAGTCTCCCTAAAAACCCTGTTTACAAATTCTAAAATGTAATCCTATAATATATTGATATTTCTTAAAAATCTATGCTCAGGCTTCTTTTTACGTACGCTTCTCCGCCACCATTTAGAAAATTAAAAACTAGCTGGATATTATCATGTTTCTTGTGTTAAAAGTTTTATATCTACTAATAGAATAGCTCGTGTGAATGCATTTCTTTTACAAATAGCAGAAAGGCTAGGGCGACGAGTGTGTCTTTAACATTTTGGATACATTTTACATTAATTCTTTTCCTCATTGACTTTTAGTGTGTATATTGTTGAATCTAGCTGAGTAAATAAAAAAAAGGCGAACAGATGGCGTTCTACCCAGTTTCTTAAACAATACCATTGTTGTTAAAGTCTCCATTGTTCGGTCTCAGATTTAATATAAGTTCGTGTTGGATCGATAAAATTTGATAGTGGTTTTGCGCAGGTAGAATAATTCTCGAAAATAATCCCTGGGACACGTAAAATCTGTATAACTAAAATAACCATAGAGACAATTGTTATCAATGGGCATATCACAGAAAGCCCTTCACTCAGTATTCGGTTCACATCCTATTATACACCAGACCATTAAAGCTGCAGTCAGTAGGTCGTCCATATTTTTGTTATTACTTGAAATTTGGATCAGGGTTCAAGAATGCATCTTATTCTGAAGTATTGGTCATTTTATACTTTAACACGTGGTCGGCACAAAACATGTTTAGCAAAAGCTAACTTAATTCAGTAATGTGTTAAGCCACTCGCAAGGTCAAAATACGCGGTTGAAGTAAACTGAGCCTTTCTTTGCAACATTTATGGCAAAAACATGAAGTAATGCAGAAACAGACCGGTAGATCTTGTCAGTAAATTTGTGGCAAAAAACATGTAGTAATAAAGAAAGTGACAGGTGGATCGTGTCAATAAAGTTTAGGGTAATAAACATGTATTAATATAAACACTAACAGGTGGATCCTTTCAGTAAATCAATGGTAATATCTAGTAATATAGAGGCAGACAGGTAAATGTCTCTAAATATATGGTACATTTAGTATAAATGAAAGAAAATGATTGAAACAGTTTCAAAATGTTCAGATACAAAATTTCCAGTGAAAAGTTGAACAAGGTGCACCTTAAGTTCGAACAGCTTTGACCGGATTATACATCAATAATTCAAGGGTTAATAGATTTTAGGCTTTTACTAAACATAACTATAAACGCAATTGATTTCAAACTGTTACTACATATAGCGTTGGCAGGAAGTTAGAGAAGACGCTTCTGTAGATATCAGTGTTACAGTATTAATGCTAGAACTGTACCTTAAAATGATGTCACTTACAGTTATATATTTAATGGTGTGTTTTTTGTATCGATCGGAAACGGCTTCGATACTCACAGTGACACAGGCTTTCCAACATCCAACAACTACAACGGTGGCCCAATGTGAATTCGGTGGCGTATACTATGACGGAGACTTTCAACCTGATCCTTGTACCTGGTGTACATGTCCTGAAGAGGGGGGGACTGCAGAGTGTATTGCGGCCAGTTGTCCTTTTCCCGTGTGTGTTGATGGCGTTCACGTGGAAGGTCAATGTTGTCCATCCTGTCCAAATGGTACTTGTACATTTAAAAACAAGAGGAATGCTTTGTTTGGCTTAACAATGGTTAAAATATACATATTTGTTTTTGTTTTTTTGCGTACCCGACAGTGAAGGTATGGAAGACGAGAACAAAATAGATTGATCAACAGTACAGTCTGTCCTTTAAGCCCATGTCAATTTCTATTATCTCAAAACACAATCACCCCATCTATATGTCCCATATGACAGTTTTTATTATAAGCACATTTTGCCCCAAAGGTTCCTTTGTTATTGAAATGAACCATTGAGATAAAACTTTGAAGTGAGTTTTAAAAAATGCAATCTTTAATTACACACCATGCCGTTTGATCCCGGGTCGTAAAAATCGCAAAATATATTTGTTACCATTGGAAAAGTATATTAATTTTTCTGAATGTAAAAATGCTTCGAGGGGCAATATTTTATATCTAAATCATTGGAAAAGCTTGCTTATCAAAGGAAATTTAAATTTTTAATAGCTCCCCCCCCCCCCCCTCCAAAAAAAACCCACAAATAGTCTAAAAAAAAAGAACACGTCTTTGGGAACTTTTTAAGACAGAAAATTAAGGCTTTATAGAGAGAGAATCTTGTTGACTGTAGAAATTAAGGAGGCAATCGCCTCGTCTTAATAACAGACTCCTCATCAAGATATTTATAACAAATCCTAAAGTTTAAGTTGTTGGACATAAGTCTGTGGAGCAGTAGTATTTTTTTCAGCAATAGTTTTTATTTTCTAATTATAGTGGGTAACGTATGCATATTTTGCGTACTGTATTGTAAACAAATAATAATTCATAGATCCAAAAATAAAGACATAAGAATATTTGTGAACGATAAGTGCAGGAGATCGATTAATATCGAAAAATGAACGGTTTTATTTAGACATCACTTGAATAATTGTGTCCTAATTATAAAAAGATTTTTCTTAAAAAAGACTTCGGCGACATGTGGCCTTTCTGTGGTTTGAGGAGTAATTTCTATGAACAGATTGTGACTCATGCATTGTTAATGATCATCATTTATATTTTGCTTGGTATAGGCCCTAACTGCTTTGCACTGGGAGTGACTATTCCAGCTGGTGAAGATGTTGTAGTGGGCGATTCTATCTGCAGATGCCAAACTTTTAATGAAGATGCATTTTGTAGAAAAAATGGATGTTATTTATTTGGGACGCTGTATGAACCAGGCACAGATTTCAACCCATCTCCGTGTGAATCTTGTCACTGTCCAGTAAATGGTTCTAAGCCCTCGTGTGCGATCATGGATTGCGCAGCACCACAGTGTCATGATTACTATTTTGAAGACGACATTTGCTGCCCTATTTGTCCAACTGGTAACTAAACTTGAACTAATAAGTCTGATGCATAATTATGTCACATTAAACTATCAAGTTGCATTGGTGAAATCTTGCAAGAGTCTTCGATCCGAGGGGAAAACTAACCAGTTTTGTCAGTTCGCATAGATGCGTAAGCATTGTCAATGTAATACAAAATGTTCCAGAATATTCTACTGACTAAGGCCAAGCTCCTGTCAGTCGTCAACCTAATGAAATAACATAGGTTTACTTTATTACAACAATTTATGATGGGGTATAAAGGTCTAAATGATATACCTCTTTTTAACACAATTAGAAACTTGTCTCCGTGGTTATTTTAGGCAAGAAGATTTTCCCTGTGCGCGTGTGTTTTAGTGTTCATAAATATATCCTGCATGAAGGAGTTAAAATACAATCCATAAAACTCAACCCTAAGTAAAGTAGTCAAGCCTACGTACCATAGTTCTCACCTCCTTGGCCATATTAATACAATACTATTCGCCATCTTGAAAATATTCTATCCCTTACTGGTTTCCCAAAATACACGCGTCTAACAATTGATTATCAAGGTCTGTTTAAAGTGGCATAAGCTGCCGAAATTCGGACAATTTTAATAGATTCTGATTGCCACGACAGTAAGTGGCTTTGAAGGTCATCGAAAAACTTAATGACTGGCGTTGGAATGAGGGAAATCCATACAGTGTGTGGCCTGTACGAGCCGAAATAGTGTTCGAAAAGTAAACAAAATTTAAATAACCGGGACGACCATTCATTCATTCTAAGCCTAAGTTAATGGAAAACAATGCTTTATCGTACATTCTTGAGACTATAACTACTAAAAAGTTACTGAATTGTACGTCTTGAGAAAAATAGCAAATAATTTTATCATTCTGTTACAATGGCCAGATATCTTAATTTTGGCAGCTCATGCCACTTTAAGCTAGGAACGAATTTAAATAAAAGACGACGGACACCATCAAATGATCCAACTTCACTAATCCTACTGACTTTTCCTTAAACTTTTCGATAATATTACAGATTTTGCAATCAGTTCAACGCTATTTCTCAATTCTGAAAATTGATTAAGTTAGAGAGAACAATGAGAGATACAATGTCAGGCGCAATAATATACCTGGCAGGAAATTCTTTTTAAGAGTGCTTAGAATCACTCCACTCCACCCCATCCAATCTCTTCTAGGCTTTTAGATAAGTTCGTGACGAACCATCGTTCAAGTTGCTTGACTTTATGCTTATTTCAGAAAGGTCAACCGAGACACCAACACCGACTACAACGGATGGACCATTATCGACAACAGCAGAGGAACCAACAACCACAGAAAGGCCTATAGGTAATATAAACAACCGTACATGTGTAAAGGTTTACATGATATACCTCTTTTTATCACAATTAGAGACTTGTCTCCATGGTTATTTTAGACAAGAAGATTTCCCCTGTGCCTGTGTGTTTTAGTGTTCATAAATATATATTTTGGGATAACACAGTCGGGATTTATAACATAGTATTTCTATGACAATGTCTAAAGGAGGACAAGTGAAAACCATCCATTTTAATGGGTCCTTCGGTATGTTTAATTTACTATTTAGTAATTTTCCAGTTGTTTGTTGCAATTTGCGTCAGACAGCTGATAGCAAGGATTTTGATCTCATAGTTTTAAGGCCATCGTCTGAAGAACCTATTAGGACGACTTGTTACTACATTTTCGATAATGTTACAGATTTTGCGGTCTGTTCAATTCTTTAAGGTTGATTGTTATACAGTGTGTGTTATTTTATTGGCATTTCTTACCCCAGTGATCCACCTGTTATCTGAACTGTTAATCTTCCAACCAATACCCTGGTTTACAATACAATAGTAACGATGCTAGGAATTAGTCAAACGAACCACAGATAATGTAGCTTGAGTGTTCAGTCAGCGCAGCCAATGCATGGACATTCTCATAACGACAACAAAAAAGAAAAAGGAAATTTCCAAATAAAACTTACATTCCAGTGGTCATTGTAAACTAGAAACGTTACAAATGTACATCTGGAGACCTCTTCGTATATCATACAGTTTAACAATCTTCTTTTTGTTCGTTCTGGACCTGTCTCTTTAATGTGACATAGCGGCCAAATGTCGGGGAAATTCCATTGAAACAGAATTATCTAATTGTTTGTCATTTTCATCAGAAAGTACCAAACTAGAGCTTTCTTTGATACCTATTGCTATTTTTCCAACTGGTTTCGGGGGTAGACACCACTGGGTTGTACCTTCCTCTTAAGAAAGCGTTGATGAAGCAGCAGCCAAAATGCTTCTTGGGTTGATTGATACTGTCCAGCACGTATAGAGAACCCGTGACTGAAGAGACCTCACTGACCGCTAACATGGTTCAGAGGGCTTGTACTTATAACATGGACCAATGACAAACATCATACCTAATCTCGTTTTGGTTTAGTGATCTTTTTGAAGACTTTATGTAATCTTATGAATATTTTATGGATATCACAAAGCTTGGATCGAATATATTGACAATCGAAATACTTCATCATACCGCGTTTTGTTAATTAGTATACTTCGATAGCTTGTCTAGATCCTCAGTGGCCCAAAAAGATATTTAAAAAATTAAATGGCCAAGTTATGTCGTCTGGCATAGGACATTATTTAAAACCAAGCTGGCGGTGGGTAACATCATACTTCGGCTCTCTATTGAGCGGATACAAAGCTTTGTCGAACATTTGAAATCGGCATTGTACTTTTCAAGTGAACAATGAACCCAAGAACTGACAATAATTCTTGCCATATTACCGATCAAATTAGTGTTTCAATGTGGCTGAAATGTTATTTTTATTCTTTTCCATTAAAAATATTAATCAAACTTGGTTACAAAAGTTGAATATTTGAATCAAACCTTTTACAAGAAATGGAAATAGACTTTGGCAAAATAACAAGAAATTTAGTATAGTTACATGTTTTTAATGTAATGTACAGGATTCCGGAGTGCTTCTTTCAAACCAACTGGATCATACTTGATAAATGCATATAAAATATACAAGTAGTGCGAAAAGTTATTCAAAATTTCACCACAAACCCCTATGAATATCTTTAAACCACTTTTCGAAAACACATAAACAGAATTAGCTTGTTAAGTATTCAAAGATACAGTAGATACTACATATATCATTATTTGTGGAGATCCAGATGCATTATTAAGAATATTATTAATATACCTTATGTACATGATATTCGAACGTAAGACGTCACTGGAAGCCTTATGTCCCATCGTTGTATATGGTACTTAAATGGTGATTTCAGGTCCAGTATGGATTGACTGTTGGTATATTTGCTAGTTTCCCTTTGGTTAATCCGTTTTGGTTGTAAAATATTTAATTAATCCCCTTTGTACTTGTATCTTGTAGAAACCCCAACTACTACTGGCGTACATTATACATCTGGTGAAGGACCACAGAGGCTTACAACATCAACTTCCCTTCCTCCCACGACCACGCGTAAGATAGAATATTTCTAACTTGTCTATCTGGGCGAATTACTGACAACCGTCTTGTTTTATCAATGGACAGTTTTCTACAATTTAGCGTGCCTTTAAATAAAATTTCAAAGTATTTATTATTGCTGTATTCAAAATAATCCCCTTTTACTTGTATCTTGTAGAAACCCCAACTACTACTGACGTACATTATACATCTGGCGAGGGGCCACAGAGGCTTACAACTTCACCTCCTCCCACAACCACGAGTAAGAAATATTTATTGATAATGCTTTCTCGGCTATATTTTCTCGAGCCATCCAAAGAGATACCCCATAATACATTTTGCGTCACGTGATTTATTCGGTTCTTATTTCATACCATGACATGTGATCGATTTATGTGATAAATATCTCTATCGAAAGTATTACAGAAAGAACATAACCCGATGCCGCTTTAATTGGTATATTATCAAAACACAACTGTATAATATCCTTTATTTCTATGTGCGGTATATGTCCTTTGGTACATATATATATAAGTTGGATAATGCCTTTCATCCCAATTCTACTGCTAAATTCCAAATCTAAGTCAAAATATAACCAAATAAATTGAGTTATGAAGCTACCAGTTTGTCCTCGTATAGGTTAATGTTTCGAATTGTATTAGTCGACTCCTTACTCCGTGTCAATATACAAACTTCTTTTTAATTAGTCTGCCTATCAAAGACACGTTTCGGGCCAAACAATGATTTGATTGACATCGTTTGTACCATGATTCGAGTCAGTTATTGACTGCATCCCGGGGAAAAGAAGGCGTTGGGAGAGGTGGCTTAGCTACAGGGCACGCGTGGCCCAGGGAGCAGCTACAGATTTCAGCGCAGACGATGAGCTCTCGGCTGAGGCAAGTTCCTGGTCACCCAAGATAACCAAGCTACATAAATGTCACTACCTGTGTTATGTAATATTCTAAATGGTCACATGATTTAATAAGTACGCGCGATTGGACTATTCATTGTCTCAGCTCACGTTGTGCGCACACAAATATCAGATGCTTTCCTCACCGACTCGAGAAGCGAAGATCTCACCAAAATTTACGCGCACACGTGGGAAACAGCTTAGCTCTCAGCCATGCCTAGCCGGCAGCTCAGCCGGCGCCTCTCGTGTGCGCTAGGCTTTAAGCATGCCCTCAAAATATCTTTCCTCTTTATCTCAATGCGCATCTTGAGTAGGCTTGTATGTGGACAATTTCTTAAATCGGAATAATGTATTTGGGATATGGTTTGTCCTTTTCAGAAATGGGATGTACGATACGTGGTGTTTATTTCCGCCCTGGTGCTTTAAATCCAATCAATGGTTGCCAAAGGTGTGATCCAGCCGCAAGTCCCAATCGTTTTACACAACCTAAATACGATATGATAGCAGGTAACATTGTTCACAAAACTTATTAATGATTGCTATCTACACACACACATCTGGTATATATACTGAATCGCAAAAGAAACGTCACCCATTTCAAATGTTGCTAAATGCATATATTATAATTTTCAATAAGTTTTCTCTTTTGATATCCTTGCTAGACCGGGTTTGAAGCCAGTGGTCAGAAAAGTTTGGTTTCTGATCATGTTACTAATATGCAAAACACGTCAACAAAGCACAGTTACTAAAGTAATGATGCGGTTCGTTTTGCATGAAGGTCACATTGTACATGTGTTGCGAGATGTCATCCCTATAAAAAGCCTCCAAGCATGCATCGAATCATTCGCAGTTTGACAGTAGTGACATGCCACGACTGAACGGAGAGACCAAGTCTTGGGAAGACTTCTTGCTGGCCAGACTGAAAGACCTGTGGCAAACCACTTCAATGTTAATGTCCGAACAATATACAGCCTGCAGCAACAGGTTCAAGCCACTGGAAGCACAGCAGACCGTCCTCGTAGTGGAAGACCGCCCGTTACAACGTTGAGGCAAGGTCCATAGATTGTCTGTCAACACCTGCAAAACCGCTTCGCTACAGCTGCGGAAACTGCAAGGACAACCATTGGCTATCACCAGAAACCAATCAGCAACGACACGGTGCGCAGGCGTTTGAAGGAGGTAAATGTCAGATGTCACAGGCCTAACAGGGGTCCGATCCTCACTGTTCGACATCGCCGCGCTCGTCTGCAATGGGCCACACAGTATCGAAATTGGCGTCACCGGGAGTGGAGAACTGCAGTCTTCTCCGATGAAAGCCGGTATTGCATCTCAACAGTTGATGGGCGAATGAGAGTGTGGCGTAGACGAGGGGAGCATTTTGCAGATGGGGGGGGGGGGGGGGGGGGTGTTCTGGGGAGGTCCCAGCATTATGGTATGGGGTGCTATAGCACTGAATCAAAAACTAGGCCCTATGGTGTTTTAGAATGTTGGTATTGGTAGAGGAAATGGTGTAACAGCTGCCCGCTTCATCGATCAGGCGCTAAGACCCTTCATCGTGCCCCATTTTGCTCGTCATGGAAATCCTGACTTCCAGCAGGACAACGCACGAGCCCGTACAGCCAGAGCAACGAGAGACTTCCTCTGTCAAAACCACATACAGACTCTTCAATGGCCTGCTCTCAGGTCAGGCTTAAATCCGATAGAATACTTGTGGGACGAGATTCAGAGGAGGCTCAATCTCGTGCGGCCAAGGCCGACAAGTGCAGCTGAACTCACTCAGCCGTATCACAGAGTTTTGACCCAAGTTCCTATCATCTTTATCAACCGTCTCATCCACGCAATGTTCCGACGATGCAACGCTGTAATCAACGCCCGTGGTGGTCATCCACATTATTGACTTCCAGAACCTGTCCTCACTTTCACTTGAAATTCTCTGACATTTGTCTGCCAATGATGATGACTGATCATGTCAAATTTGGAATCATTCCGTTGATAAGTGTGTTTACATCTATTTGAAATACACTGATTATCAATATCCAAAAAGGATTGTTTGCGGTTCAGTATATATAGGCATCTGCTATTAAATTTCTGATAATCTTGTTTTGAACAGATTTAGTAAACAGTTCGATTTTTCTGACAAAATGACACGTTACACTTTGCCCGTCGATACCTGTAGGGAATTCCCGTTTAGGTTTAGTGTTTACAGGCAACATTAATGTATCTTCGGTTAATCCTATGAACTAAAGGCGGAAACAATAATTTTAACATCAGTCAGTTTAACATTTAGTTTTTAACCAAGTTTAATATATTGGATTCCCTGGCAATCTCAATTCAAGAGAAAAATCGCTTTGTGCGAAATCGTACTGACATAGGCCTATATAGATTTGGCACTAAATGCAAACTTTTTTATTTATTTTTTTTCTGTTTCCGACCGAAACTCGTTAATAAGTTTGTTTTATTTTGCATAAGCTTAATACGATATTATTTCTTTCGGTATGTAATTTATGATATGTATGTTTATTGATCTACTAGGTGGCCAAATAACCTGTTCCAAGTTATGCAAGAACCTTCGGAGCAATACGAGAAATTACCTGAAAGCTGTTTGCACCTTTGACACGATACCACTATTAGCAAGGAACCAGATCTGTCTTGTAACTGATGTCTCTATTTATTCGACCTTAACCTGTCCTGGAGTAAGAGAAGCACTCATTGATAGACTTGTGGCGTTTTGCTCTGCCAATCCCATTGATGATGCACTGACGGATCAGAACGCTTGTTAATAGCCGCCAATGATGCGTGCACTCTTTAAAGCAACGGTTGTTTGAATTCAAACCATAAAACATAATAAAACATGTTATGCAAACAGATTTCTGTCATGTTGTCTTGTTTGCGATGCTTCTACAATGTAGTTTGTGTAATTTTAGAGGACAGTCACAGAATGTGTAGACCATGAAAAAAAATCTAAATTTTAATCGCACCGGTAGCTCAATTGGTGGTATATTCGGTCACAGATCATTTTTTGAGTGGGTCACAGACCCTTTATTTACCCTTGATCTAACCAGGAGAGGCTTCATATGGACTATTGTTTTAAGCTACACGAGAAGTCTTCAAAGTTACTAGTGTCTGAAATGACTTCAGGAATAGGGTGAACTCTAATTTTAGATTTTCAGGTCGTCAGTCAGTTGAATCAATTTGGGAGATGACGTTGGTATACGTCAAATACCCTCGGCCAAAAGAAAAAAGATAAAGCCGAGAAACAAACACCTCATATCCTCTTGGATTTGTAGAAAACACCAAAGACTCGTTCTCACTGTGCGATTTGACGAACCGACTTGTAGCATGCTGTTCAAATGGATGCATTTGATTGGTTGACAAATCGTATCATCCAATTAAAAGCATTCAATTGCATTCTACAAGTCGGTATAACAAATGGCACAGTGAGAACGGTCTTTAAGGTCATGCAAAAGTCTTTTTTTCTGGTCGCAATTCGGTAACGGCTCAAAGTTTTGTTTTAGCTTTTGGTCCGATTTTCAAGACAATCTGCTCGCTTTGATATTTTCAACTTATCTTAATAGAGCCGGATATCAAAGAAAGGGTGCTGCTGAAAAAGTAAACAACATAAACAAATAGGCCCTTTGTTTATAGCTGTTAGGCAGCAACAATAACAGATCTAGTAGTACTATAGTCCGGATTATCGGTCTTACACCGACTGGTATTATATGGCTACTAATGTGTCTTTTCGCCTTAGCCCGAATCACTCGTGTAAAATAATATCGATATAACTGTGGAGAAATATAGGTCTATACATCTAGTATTTAATACTCCACGAATATTTCATATTCGGCCTAGTTCATTGGTCATGACAAACGATTTCCGAACATTACGAGTTACGTATTTCTAAGATGCCCCGCCGAGTTTTTAGGTCGGTGAATGTTTTACTATGGCGGTTACGGTAAGTTGAAAGTCAGTGGACTTGGAAGCAAATATTGACTGCATAAAGGAAAGCTTACCACATTACAGCCGCGTAAAGTTGACGAACTCCTTCTTCTAGGTCTATGCAATCGGAATTTAGAGATAAAAACTTTATTCTTAGCTTATTTGTTGTGAAATTTGTCTCCTTAAAAAATATCACTTTTTTACTATGGAAGTGATCTGGGCTATGACGAACACTGAGAGAAAAAACAAAATTCGGCAAAGTCCTGATTTCTCGGCTAGTAGTACTACTACAAGTTGTCTAATGTATTTTAGCTTCATTTTTAATTTTAATTTTATAGATGTAGCCGACACTTCATAGTTTAGCGTTTGGTGAGTTTTGATACTTGAGTTCTTTATTTGTGATACTTGTAATAATGGCTACAAGCTTTTTGTTGTTGTGCCTGGTTTCAAGTGGCACGGGGGCCTCCGTGGCTCAGTAGGTAGAGCGTTGGACGCTCAATCCGAACAGCCTTCCACCAATGGGTCGCGGGTTCGATTCCCACTCAGTCCAAAAAATTGCAAAATGTTCTGGCTGGGTTTTCACTCGAACGACCTATGTGGGATGGTTGCCAGTTACCAACGGAAGGTCGTGGGTTTCCTCCGGGCATACAGCCCGGTTTCCTCCCACAATAAAACTGGCAACGCCGCCATATAAGTGAAATAATCTTGAGCGCGGCGTAAAACACCAATCAATCGATCAATCAATCAATCAAGTGGCATGAGCTGTCAAAAAGTTGAAAAGTTAAAACAGAAAGTTGACATCATTGGCTATTTTCCTCAAGACGTATAATTCAGAAGCTTTTTTGTGCTTCTAGTCTCGAAAATATACGATAAAGTATTGTTTTGAACTAACTTTGGCTAAGAATGAATAAATGGTCGTCCTGGTTATTTAAATTTTGTTTACTTTTCGAACACGTTTTCGTTTCGTACAGGCCACATACTGTATGGATCTTCCTCATTTCGACTTCAATCATTTAGTTTTTCGATGGCCTACAAAGCCTCTTACTGTCGTGATGATCAGAAATTATGAGAAAATTGTGAGTTGTAGCAGCTCATGGCACTTTAACACAGCTAGACTTCGCAACAGATCAGAAAATACACAAAACAAAAAGTAAAAAGGGGGCCTGTTGCCACTGACAGATTATTCCAACATCGATTTGAATCTCATAGAACTTGTGACAGTATGTCATTTAACCATACCTCGCCGAAGAGGACATACTATAACTATTGTTTTTGGCAAGGCAGTGAGATGTTGTCTTTTACCGTAGGCCTACCTCAAATCACGTACAGTGGCCCAATCAAAAAAGGAAAACTCTTTCGTTAAAGACCTCTCGTACATAGATATCTTCTAATAACTACATTGGCTAATGACAAGCTACTTCCGGCAAGTAAGTCGCCATCATGCTAGGTGATTTTTGCCTTAACAAGTTGTTGTCTGGCCTAATGTGAACTATTCTGCTATTTTTTCGAGATTGGAATACATTTCAAGCGTAAAACAGGACGCCTTAACTGACTGTCTGCGCTTTGACTACTTTTACCAGAACGGCATTTGATGTTGAAATTGAAAAGTGTAAGCTGGGATGCCCACTTCTACTCAAATGCTCTCAGTCGACAAGTAAATAAATACTTCAGTGGAATGTTATCCGTATGTACTGTAAACCATTGTCCCAGATAATCTTTAAACTTTCCACTCACAAGCCATTTAAGAGCAAGCAGACCCCTAAGTGTTGGCCTAAGTGTTGGATGTGTCTGTTTAGCGTTTTAGAGAAAACTATAATGTCGTCAAGGTATACGATGTATGTTTCATTTAATTCCTCTTCCAGACTTAATTTTTAAAAGCCCCACTATTGTTACAAAGACCGTCTTCTGTATGTCTTTCTCTTCCATAGTCACTTGATTACACCCGGGCATTAAATCTAAAGTCGAGAACTATTTGGTCCCAGAATATGTAGCAAAAGACTGCTTATTATCTGGCATTGGGAAAGAATCGCGTCTTGTCTTTTGATTAAGTCTTCGATAATTCACGCATGGTCTTAGTTTGGAGACGATTCATTGATTGATGGTTTAAGCCGCACTGAAGATTATTTCACTTATATGGCAGCGTTGCCTCGAAAGGGGGAGGAAACCGGTCTCGTCGCCCAGGGGAAAACCCCGACCTTCGGCGAACACCTGGCAAATCTTCCACATACGGCGATCGAGTAAAAATCCAGTCAAAAGTTTTTCAATATTTTTAGTGTGATCCAAACCCGCGCCGCATCGACGGAAGGTCTGACGGACAATCACTCTAACCCACTGGACTACCGAGGCCCCGTTTGGAGAGGAAGTAAGGGTTAGAGCTAGGACGAATGTTCTACTGGGCCTAAAAATTACGAATATGCTCTTTCACTTCTTGATATTGTGAAGGTGAAAGCCGACTATAGGATTGATCTACCAGTGCGTCATCAGTGGTTGGAAAAGTATGTTTCACGACATCACAATATCCCAATTCACGATCATCCATAGTTGTGAAGTTCATCTTTCTTTTCAGCCAACCAAAGAAGGGCGGATATCCTTGTCATTAAGGAAACTACTCAAGAGTGTTGGGTAAAAATGATTTAATAATCCTGGTAAACTGAAATATTTGACCACTGACGACAGTATCTACTCTATGGATGACTCCAATTCTAGCTCTAAACTTCAAGGTTATTTGTGAAGTACCTAAGTTGACAATTGAAAAGTTGATGGCTCATTGAAAGGCAGCTAACGCTAATTGGATGAAGCCACGTCGCCGCCATTTTGCTACTACTAAAGATGTATGCTTCCGGTGACCTCAGTCCAGCCAGCCATTGAGCCATCCAGTCATTTATATAGGTCAGCGACCACGCTTTATAAGCTCCACCCATTCGAAAGGCAGTTACCGCTCATTGGATGAAGCCACGTCGCCACCATCTTGCTACTTCCAAAGATGTTTACTTCCGGTGACATCAGTCCAGCCAGCCAATGAGCCATCTAGTCATTTATATAGGTCAGTGTTCATATGACGCCGGGGATTTTAAGATGCTCCTCTGTATCTTATACGAGCAAAATCCCACGCTTAGGAATAAGGCGTCCATTCAATTCATAGTCGAGTTCTTGATAATCCACATAAGGTATTTCAAGTCCATTGGCAGCTTTTAGCTTTAGCCAACCATAGGTTTCTGTTGACTGATCACAATCGACACTGAGGTTCTCTTTGAAGAATATTTCCGATAGTATACTCAACATTGATCCAGTGTCCAAGAGAGAACGAACGCCTTACCCCCAATAATAATCTCTTGTGTTGGGCGTGCACCAGCAGTTTTTGAGATCATGTCTGGTTTTGTATTTTGAGCGATAGTTTATTTGGCATAACATGATCGATACATGTTATGAATAATATGATCAATATTCGTTATTAAGAATATGATCAATATACGTTATGAATAATATGATCAATATACGTTATGAATAATATGATTAATATACGTTATGAAGAATATGATCAATATACATTATGAAGAATATGATCAATATATGTTATGAATAATATGATCAATATTCGTTATAAAAAATATGATCAATATACGTTATGAATAATATGATCAATATACGTTACGAATAATATGATCAATATACGTTAGGAAAAATATGATCAATATACGCTATTAAGAAAATGATCAATATACGTTAGGATATCTTCTCTAGCCAAGTTAAAAGCTTCATGTAACCCCGTAAATTGAACAGCTCGTTTTGATTGGATGCGAGTAAAACTTCTCGCAGCTAATCAAATCCTCGGGCACTTACACTGAAAATAACATAATGGCGGCTGATTGCTGATTGGCCAAGTCTGGGAAAGCCTGGGAAAGACAACTCTTACATTCCCACCAGTGTGCGCTGTTCGATTTACGGGTTGGAGTGGAGTAGTCCGCCAACGTAAAACACGGAATGGGGACATGAAGATTTTAACTTGGCTTGCAAAGGCAAGACAATGGAACTTGCATTCGCCAAGGACCATCTAAGAAAAGACAACTCTTGATGAGCCAGGGCCGACAACGAGCGCTCAGTCCCTGTCCCAACTACTATTTCAAGTGTTTAAAATAAATTAAATTTTTGTTTCATTGAAATGTATCCATATACATGCCAATTTTCCAACTTGAAAAATTCCAAGCTTTTTTCAAAAAGATTAAAGCCAAATCAGCCGACTCTTAACCATGGCAGAGTCGTAATGTAGGCTGTAGCAAGCGTTCTCACTGTAGTTCGAAGTTTTGGGCAACAGAATATGCAACATTTTGAAAACATTGTTGCTAATCTTGATCTGAATCATTTAAATCTTAAATTTACAATGATTTAACTTCAAATTAGAATTTGTTCTAAAAAATAATGCTGCAATTATCCCAATCATACCACATTTCTGCAGTAAAACAATAAATAGTTATTGATTCTATGTAGTTTGATTTCACCAAGGCAACCATCGCAAAAGTTAGGGCTTTTGTTTATTTCTTCAAGGCTTCAAAATGACATAATTTGGGACCTTATATAGTTGGAAATATCCAAACCCTATAGCCAAAGCATATTGCTGTTGGATAAAGTTTGGAACTGGGACATTACTAATCAAGTTAAAGTGAGTTCAGAGTAAAATATGTAAAACAGTCCTTTTTTATTAACCAAAGCTTTATCCCCAAGCGTATTAACATTGTGAATACAAATATGATACACATATTGATATTTGATGTTTCGACAAGAAACTGAAAAGAATTGCTAACTGTTTTCGAATTTGTTTTGATTCCTGAATTGGAATTGGTTATCTGAATTGGTCATCTTGTAATTTCTCAGTACTGGTACTACACATATTTTGTTTTGATTTATTAAGAACGCATCGAGGAAAACCATTCTTTTTAATTCACTTCCATTCATTTCTTAATTTATTCGATCTATAGATTGGTAGGACTTTCATGTGAGATTTTAACAATTATAGCCACCGTACATGTACTATTCCAACCCTGCAAAACAAACAAGTTAAAAAGATACAATGTTATTTTTCAACTTTTGGTGACGTCAGTATGTGTAGACGGATCAGCGAAACAATGAGAAACAATGTTTCGAAATTCTCAACTAAAATGTCACTCGTCATCTGTTCTGGTACAAGAGTTGTCTTTTCTTTGCTGGTCCTTGGCGAATGCAAGTTTCATTGTCTTGCCTTGCAAAGATGACGTTAGGACGAATATAAACAATATACGTTAGAAAGAATATGATCAATATACGTTATGAATAATATGATCAATATGCATTATGAAGAATATGATCAATATACGTTAGAAAGAATATGATCAATATACGTTAGGAAGAATATGATCAATATACGCTATGGAGAATATGACAATGGAAGAAATGAGAATTGAAAGGCCAAATGAAAGTAGACATTCAGAAATTAAAGAAAGGTCCGAAAGGGATTGTAAATTTGATTTAGCCCATAATATTAGATTAGTTCCACAATCCCATAAGAAAGATGTAGATAAATATTTTCGATAATTTGAAAAATATTTTTTTTAATTGAAGAATTTAAACATTGTATCCATATGGTACCTATCTTGAAGGAGAAGGGCGTAGATAACTTACAGCCGCAACTGCAGCTGACAATTGCAGTCACTCACAAACTTCCATTTGACAGCAAGCCAGTTAAATAATTTTCATGTTAAGATCATCAACCCCGTTCTCAAAATTCTTTTAAATCTAATTACAATCCACAAAATACTGGTAATAATGTCAATACTGGAAATAAAAATAGATATAAAAGTAACAAACAATTTAGTAGAATTACATGTAACTATTGTAAAAAAAAAACTTGGCTATCTGATGTCTGATTGTTTTCAACTAAAACGGCAATACAATCGTAATAATGCTTCTTCTAAACCAACTGGATGCTGTCTTTTGGATACTGAAAATACACAGCTAACAGTTACGTGTGTACAATCTCCTTTAAAAGAACGACATGCAATAAAATGACGAAGATTCATTTAAACTGGCTGGATTGTACGTACTGAATAGTGATAGTACTAAACAAGCTGTTTGCTATGTTAAACCGTCTATAGGAGGGGGGGGGGCAAACTTTATGGGGTTCAATCTCAGTCCACCGATGTTCTTGCCATAGTTAAGACGCGTAACCATTGTCAATGTGTTACAAAAGGATTCCAGAAAATTTTACTGACCAAGGCTAAGCTCCTGTCAGTCGTCAACCTAATAAAATATCATATCTTTGGTTTATTGCAACAATTTATGGGGTATAAAGGTCTAAATGATATATCTCTTTTTAACACAATTAGAATCTTGTCTCCATGGTTATTTTAGACAAGAAGATTTTCCCTGTGCCCGTGTGCTTTAGTGATCATAAATATAAAAGATGGAATTCAAAGTTGATGTAAGGAAAGCATTTAAAGCGACACTTTATCGACACTGGATCTCTTTAGAGGACACGTTTTTGGCTGATTTGCTTAAAACCAATTCGTTTTGTGATTTAATTACTGATTGTTCATTTTGAAAACTAGAATCTTCATCTAACAATCTTTTAATAATGGAAAAATCTCAAGATGGTTATATTTCAAATCATTTGAATACTGACGTTACAATAGATGCAACGTTTTATTCGTGTGAGTCAGATTCTAGCAGAGATCCTTATATTGCTGATAAGACATTTAGTAATCTTAATTATTGACTTAATAATCCTGATCGGCGCAAAGTATGTCAATTATATCATATCAATATGCTAAGACCAAATATATTTATACACAGACACTAAACCGCACGGGCACAGCGAAATAACCATGGAGACAAGTTTCTAGTTAATGATAAAAACAGTAAGGCACCACCACTCATTTAGTTGTTTGTGAACATGTCCATGTTCACAAATAACTAACTACGTGGTGATGACTTAATTTTTTATCATTAGTATGGAACCCAAGTTTAAAGTTACAAACATTTCTTAAGTTTCTAGTTGTGTGGAAAGGGGGTATGTTATATACTGTACACCCATCATATTTGATTAGGTTGATGACAGACAGGAGTTTGACTTTAGTCAGTCATTTTTTAAAAATACTTTTTATGCATTGACAAAGTGGTAGAATATTCAGGTATAGCAAGAATTCAGGTAAACTGAATTTAAGCAAAATATTTCATTTGGCTTCAAGGTAGAAGACAGACAAGGGAGTTTAGTGGGGTCTAATGGATCTTTCAAACTCTTGTTCTTTTTATAAGCAATGACTGGCCGTTGCTTAAAACGATCGAGCTATTTTACTCTGAACAAGTTTATGTTCTTCTTTTATAACCCGAGCCATCCCAGCTACCACAGGGGATTGGGTCTCAGTTGGGCCGCCTGTGTGGGACCCGACTGTTTTTGGGCACTCGGCTCACATTGGGTCCCAATTGGCTAGCCCAATCAATCAACATTGAGTTTTTCTCACATGATAATTATAACTATCATATGAGAAAAAAATTACATGAAAACTCATTTTGTCACGACACCTTTTCGGGTCCAAGTTCAAAGGGTAACAATATGTAACGTTTTTTTCAATGGTTCTTGACGGAATAACCTAGAGTGTTAAAATGTTGTGCCAGCACATCAAGTTTAAGTATAATACTATATAAATATTTTTAACACTATAACACACGGGCACAGGGAAAACCTTCTTGACTAAAATAACCACGGATACTTATTGTGTTAAAAGGGGGCATGTCATTTAGACGTTTATACCCAATCATAAGTTGTTATAATAAACAACCACAATCCATGATATTTCTTTAGGTTGACGACAGGCAGGAGTTTGGCCTTAGTCAGTAGAATTGTCGGGAAAAGATAATTTGGCAACAAATAATCAGTATTTTTGGTAAAGTCAACATACCGATTTGGTATAGGTTTTAGAAAGTAATCAATTAGCTGTGAAATATTTAACGTTCACTACCGAAATCCGAGATAATAGGACGCTCTGGGGGCATCTTTTTGTCATACAGACTTCTGAGTTTCTTCGACGTATTGCTTGCGACATATTTTGCACGGGATAATATACACGATTTTAGAGGAGTCGCAATTAAGATTCTCTGCTATTTGATACCTGTTGCGAAATTGTTCTCCGAAAAAAAGTTCCACACTCTGGTCTGGTATACATTGTTGTACCTGAGAGAAATGTTGGGCGGCAATGGTACACTCGTGAAATAAAAGCAAGCGTGTCGGGGGCTGACGGGGGAGAAGTGATTTGTCTTAATGTGTAAGATTCGATCCTTCAGAGTAACCTAATAAAATACCTCTCAATGTTTGTATAGAGGCAAACTCAACATCTAGAGTAACCAAAAGGACATTCCGAGGGATGGATTTCTCAGATAATTTGGCCAAGAAACCATCATAATTTTTATATAGCTAGGATGCTGTTTGGCTATAGGTTTTAAATAATCAATTAGCTCTGATATTCTATAACTTTTACTACCACAATCCGAGATAATAGCGAGCACTGGAGGCATTGAAGGCTTGGGCCCTTTTTAAATCGGTTTGTGAATTTGGGGAAGAATATAGAAGACTGCTTTTAGAGTTATGATCAGATTCCAAATAGCGATACTGCTTTTCACTAAGATAACCTTTTTCTTCAAGAGAAAGAAGAACTTACATTTTCTTACATTTTCACGCCAAATTTCATTTTCAAGTTTTTGGTAATGAAGAGCGTTGCTTAGCTGCCGTTCTATCTCTTCAATATAATCCTGTCTAGACACAATAACTGTTGCCGAGTAGGTTTAATAACTACGTTATGATTCTGCCTTAATTTACTTAACACAAGGTATTCTGAATGGGTAAGGTTATGTTGGATTCTAGAATAAGCTAAACCATCAAACTTCCTTAATACAGAGTCACGACGTACGTTTATTTCTGGGTCATGGATGTGAGAATGGGGAATGTAACCGCTTTTAGATGTAAACGGCTTACGTACCCAACTTGAATCTCGGTAGATATTAGCCAGACCTTGTTTCATGTGGGGGTCTACATATCTCTCTCGAACACTATTGTTAGTTTGCCTATTGTTTGTTCGCCGGCTAACCCCAACGAACCATGAATATGTGCAGTCTCTAAAGATATGCAAATTTATGCTAATGCGTATTAGTCAGAGTGTTCTGGAATTTCTGAGAATCTAATGGCGCCTTTTTGTATTTTCGTCAGTCTCCAACTGCACTGAATGTGCCATAATATGTTATGCTTTATGGAATGTTATCAATATTTGGCTGGCTCTAATTCGAGAGTGACATGGTAGTTTATTTGATTAGTGATTATATTCTGTGGATTTACCTGTGTAATTCCACAATTTCATTCAGTGGATTTATATTTCGTGATCATCGGATTTATACTGTTATACCAGTGAACTTTGTGAAGTTATCAGATAACGATTTTCTCGGAAGTGTAAATTTTTAACTTGTAAAAGTATATCATTTTGATATATGTTTTCTTGCCACTGTTTGTATAATATTTGCATGTCAATAAGTTAATCTGTTTGTTTTGTTTCTTTATGTAAATCAAAATTTGTTCATAAAATTTGCTTGTATTTTTGTTACTTCTTCTTTTATTATTTTGTAACAATCTGCAATGTCCAAACAGATCTATGAGAACCCATATGTAATGTCCCTACAGACCTACGATAAATTCATCTATAAAGCCAATACAAATCGATGAGAACCCATCTAAAATGTCCCTACATATCTATGAGAACCAATTTCTAATGTCCACACAAATCTAAATTCCGAATCCACAAAGGTTGTCTTCCCTATACCGCCAAATTACCACATACTACTTTTTTGAAAAAAAGATACGCAAGACCCGAATTATTAGTTAAAACTTTG
Source organism: Lepidochitona cinerea (assembly GCA_963971465.1). NCBI lineage: Eukaryota > Metazoa > Mollusca > Polyplacophora > Chitonida > Tonicellidae > Lepidochitona > Lepidochitona cinerea. Next base: position 27,807,380 of record OZ020551.1, on the reverse strand, counting down.
GATTACGTTTTTTTCACATCAACTTTTTCTGTCCCTGTTTTAATAAAGATTTATCGCTGAAAATCATCCCATTTAAGCAAACTTGGCGCTGATTGTGTGTAGCCACTAGTCAGTACTAAAGCTTTGACTGAATATCCGACGAACCTACCCGGTCGGAATACTGTTAAACAAATCTGTGCGAAGAGATTCTCTCTAATCCGGTATTGATAATTTTAAACTTATTTTCCAATGAGTTTGAAAGTATACATATGTTATAATAGATCAGATGCGATACAACATTCAAATGTTGACGTACATCGGATATAGGGCTTTAAAGGAAGATGGCGGGCTTCATAAAAAAAGGTAAAAATGTCCACAAGGAAGGATGCAGGCCTATGTAGTTTTTTGTAGAAAGTGTAGCACCTTGTCGTCTAAATGAGAGAATAAGTTGATACGTATTTTGTTAATGGCAAGGGAACAATATCAAGTGAGGACAACAAAACCTAAACCAGATTTTCGGTGCTGCTAAAAACACACGAATTTAACTTCACAGCACATCTCAAAATGGACGTTTGGGGAGGCGTAGCAAAGGATAACAGAACGTATCGGTTTAGGGGGCATTTTACTCCTTTCTTGTACCATCATCGAATGAGTAAATAACCGACACTGATGACCCGGAAAAAATCAGGACCAGGGTGAGAATCGAACTCACGACTCAGGGTTACCGTCCCACCGCTCTACCAACTGAGCTACATGTACCCTGTCGTGCTGGGAACGGTTCGCTTGTTAGATACATAACACAGAACTTAAATCAAGCTCATTAGAATATATTTGTGAACTCAAATACACACGGGCACAGGGAAAATTTTCTTGTCTAAAATAACCATGGAGACAAGTTTCTAATTGTGTTAAAAGCCCATTAGAATATGTGTATTTAACTTTTCATACGTGATGAAGTGAGTGTCTCGAATGCAAGTTGCAATCATCATTAGATAAATTGAGCGGTGGAACGGTAAACCTAAGCCGTGAGTTCGATTCTCAGTCTGGCCTGGAATAAAATTTTCCGGGTGATCGGTGTCGGTTATTTACTCATTCAGTAATTTCCCTGATGATGATTTCAACTTGTACCATCTCCATTCCAGTAGTTCATGTGAAGTTTTAACAAATTTTATAGAACAAAAACAAAGTTGCCAGGGATACCACTTTTCTGATTTATTACTCACAAAATTAGACGGTACTCATAGTCCAACTCCATAAAGAGTATGTACAAACAATACTGATTTAATATGTTTAGGTCAGAGCAAAAAGTAAAGACAAGAACTCATTAAATGATTTGTGATCCTGAATCTATGCTGTACTTGGATATACGATGGCTAAGGTGAGAACAGATGAGGCTGGTTACACAAAGGGTTATTAAAATCAAATCCGACTTAACTATGCCATGTCATAATTGAATCCCTTCCGGATGCAACGTATTTAAGCTTGCTACATTTTATACAACCCGTTCCGCTATTACAAACTGGATGAAGAGAAATATAGTTACTTTAGCTTATTTCAAAAGAGCCTTTCATATATCACATGAGTAGATGGAATTTTGATCTTGGCGTATTAATAAGAGGATTAAAGGCACACTTGCCGCGAAATCCAGAATACTGTTGAATACTCCAGAAAAGCAGTGGGCGGTTTTGTGTATTTTTCCCGGACAGAAAAAGTTAGGAACTTTCTATTTTTACCAAAAGTAGAAAATTTTGGCATCATTTAGTATTTTTAATTTGAAATTGAAAATTAGATTTATCAAGTACCCGCAATGTAAACAAACCCCGAACCTGAACATGTACACAAGCGCCATAATGTTTGAGTCGTGTGAGTGGTCTGACGGCACAGTATAATTTTACGTAATTTATCGGAGAAATACAGACTGACGATCCGGTAAGAGTGACTCGAAAAGCCTGCAGATAATTTTTTAAGTATGAACCACAGACCAAAAGACCTGAAATGAGGGTAATCTGACCACTAAGTTAACCGACAGTGGTCGTTGTTGTTGTAATCACGCTTCGATTCTTCGTTTGTTTTTCACCCCCATTTATACATTCAAAACCTTACGGGACATATTTTATGTGGCACATGTTTAATTTTAGTGGTTTTAGTCCTAGTAAGATCATGTAAATTGGTTTTCTTAACAAATGTTCAACAGGCTGTGGCGGTAAGTGGGCCTCTAAACAGATGTGGCTTATTCGATGTAATATTAAAATCCCTTATGGACATGACATACAGCAATCTCCTGGGAGAAGTACGGCATCTTTACAAGATGGAACGTCACAAACGATTTTATGACATACCAGGTCTTGACCATCGCCGTAACAAGAGCACGTCTCACAAGGAGTTCTCTCATAGGTCTCGCCAACTGGAAGGATTAAATCCCAATCGACATCCTTACAGCCATGGGATCCGTCTGAAAGATAACATATCTACAAAGTATGAGTCTATACATAATACTTTTTGGGATGAAAACATAAATAAACATATTGAAGATAGGATTCAGATGCAGTCTAATTCACGGAAACTCTGAAGCTCTCAGTTTAGATGACCAGAGATACGTTTTGGCAGTTGTCTTTCAATTAATACTCATTATCAGTTTCTTGTTTCGTTGAGATGAGTATCTCAAACTAAATTCAAGCACAGCTGATTAAATTATATACTACAGTTCAACGGTTTTTATTTGGGATTCCCTCAATCTCATCACAATCGTTCATCAATACTCATATGAGATTTTTTCCTACTTTTGTCTTATTATGGATGCCTCTGTTTCCTAGAAACAGCATTCAAACGTTACTTGTTACAGTCAGAGTTAAACGTCGATAGCAGAATAAAAAATGGGTATAACGGTTTCTGGATTTCGTACATTTGAAGAGTTGTGTCGCTTTTATCAGAATCCTTAGTAATAGTAGTTCTATTTTAATATCTGAGTATTTTGTCTTATTTCTCACTCAAGCATATTTGCATGATGAAAGACATAACATCAAATAATAAACTACAAAAAGTTACAAAAACAAATTTATCGAATGTATGAAATCCAGAAACCGTTGTACCCATTTTTCGCCATTTTCTTAACTGCCGGAGGTCAACAGAAATTGCTAATACAGCTCTTACTCGTATGGTGGTACATTCGGCCACAGATCATTTATTGAGTGGGTCACAGACCCTTTATTTACCCTTGATCTAACCAGGAGAGGCTTCATATGGACTGGACTGGCCATTGTTATAAGCGATACGAGACGTTTTCATAAGGAACTGATGTCTGAAATGTTACTAACCATGTCCCTGGTTATGTGTAGAAGAGAAATAAAACAGGTAACAGCAAACACCATGTTGAATTTCATAATTTTGTTGTTTTGTCACATGATCAGTTAACCTCCGGAGTGAACTCTCCAACTAAAGTCCAATATATTAGAAATGCTCCGGTTTGGGTGTTAGAGGTACCTTCTTGATCTCAGACTTTTAATTTTAGATTTGCACGTCGCAAGCACGTTGGACCAATTCACGAGTTATCCGTCAAGTATTAAGTTTGATCTGAGTGGTTGAAATGATCTCAGTGTCACTCAATGGATGCCCTTAGATGTGATCATACAGAGTCGGTAGTAACTGCGCTACATTTTTGTAAGCTTTTGGTCCGATTTTCAAGATAATCTGCTTGCTTTGAAATTTTCCACATTATCTTAATAGAGCCGGGTGTCAAAGAAAGGGTACTGCTGAAAAAGTAAACAACAGAGACAAAATAGACGATAAGCTTACATGAAGGACAGGAGGGACAACAGTCTCCTGGTTTCATCTCCGGATTTTCACAATTTGGCATACTGCACATAATATGCTCACAAGGCAATTCCAACGTCTTCCCGGCTGACAATTTAAAAAAATGGAAAAAGGTTTCATAATTATATGAATGATATTTGAAATAGCCGCGGTAAGCTTATGGCAATTAGAGTGACGCACGCGCCCATGAAACCCAAAATAAGATAGTTAAAATGTGTGTTTTTCGACTGTCGTTTATAAACAGATGGGGTATCCAGATGACCATTAATAAATTCCATCGACCCATCAACTGCTAGAAAGCTAGTTTTACTATTGAATTTATTTATCTTCTTTGTTGTGCTTTGCTTAGCTGTGCTAGATACGCGCTCTATAGCTATACATGTGATGCATTTTCATTTTTAGTGTTTATTTTGCTATCTCAGTTTTAACCACATTTTTCAAACCTCTATAGTCTTCTCTTACGCATAGATTTAGTTGCCGGTCTTTCCGTTACACCCGAGTTTCTAGCCAAAGACAAGGGCTACCAGACTAATGAATGAGCGAGAATCCAACATCCATTGGACGCTTTCATCCAAATAAAAACTGTGCATTTTGGAGGCCATGTTTGCCGTCATCGATGGTGTCGCGTTTGTTTTACACAAGATGTGTTTTGTCTGGCTGTATGACATGTTTAGACAAATAACTTAATTAATGGATGATTTTAGAATTTATAAATTTGTCCATGTTTTTCAATAGTGTATTCAATAGTTCAATAGTTGTGTTCAGCCCAAAAATACGGCGAACGCTGTATAAAGTACAGGCTGTCTGAGGCTATTCGGAGAAGTTTGGGTACATATCTGGGTTACTCCTATGCCTAAGTTGGAACTCATTCAAGCGAAGACAGTCAAAGTTTGCTCTGAGTGGTTGAAATGATCTCCGTGTCACTCAATGGATACCCTAATGTGATCATACAGAGTCGATAGTAACTGCTCCAAATTTTTGTAAGCTTTTGATCCGACTTTCAAGATAATCTGCTCGCTTTGAAATTTTCCACAATATTTTTATAGAGCCGAATGCCTAAGAAAGGCAGTTCCTTAAAAAGTAAACAACAGAGACAAAATAAACGATAAGCTTACTGGAAGGACAGGAGGGACAACAGTCTCCTGGTTTCATCTCCGGATTTTCACAATTTGGCATACTGCACATCATATGCTCACAATGCAATTCCAACGTCTTCCCATCACAAAAACACGTTTCACATGCATTTTTTGGATAGCTTTCGCCCACAGGTACCAACACACCGTCATCGACACAAAATTGGGGTTCGACTGAGGATTTATAAAATGGAAAAAGATTTCATAACTATATGAATGATATTTGAAATAGCCGTGGTAAGCTTTTGAAATTTAGAGTGACGCACGCGCCCATGAAACCCAAAATAAGATAGTTAAAATGTGTGTTTTCGACTGTCGTTTATATACAGATGGGGTATCCAGATGACCATTAATAAATTCCATCGACCCATCAACTGCTAGAAAGCTAGTTTTACTATTGAATTTATTTATCTTCTTTGTTGTAGTTATGATAATTTACTTGGCTTAGCTGCGCGTAATACGCGCTCTATATCTGTATATGTGATGAAGTATCGGCAATACCTTTATATCTGTTAGACAACAATAATACCAGATCTGGTAATACTAGTACAAGCTGTCCTATGTATTTTAGTTTTAATAAAGCCGAACTATGGATGAATCTATGTAAACGAGTAATCATTTTAAGTACAATTCTATTTGCGTCATACTTCATTTAATGCTCCAAACCCAACAGAACGTCCTTTGGTTACTTGGCTGATTGGAATTACAGAGGGCAGTGTTCGATCGACGTCATCACATTTAAGCAGACAGCATTGCTTTCACTCGTTGTAGTTTCTAAATATGGGTTGCATATGGGCCTCTCTTACAAAGCTGGCGTAAATTTGCGCATAGGCCTACAACATGGACCGGTTGCGTCCAGCGCCAGTTACTACATTTTTTACACTGATTCACGTCCGATGTAACTTACGCCAGCTTCATAAGACAGGTCCCTGGACATATTTCATCGGCTCTGTTTAGTCGTGGGAGGGTCCCAAAAAATCGTATACGGGCAGAAAGGCCAGTTTTCTTATCAGCTTACGCCTAGCTCACCAGTCACTGCACTAGCGTAAGAGAAATTGGTCAACTCTGAAAGTCTGCCATTTAAACCTAGGTTATTTTCGATCATTTCGAGGCGCTAATAACAAAAGACAAACACTCTAATATTGTCTGGCTTGTAAATCAACCTTTTGGGAAGACGTGCCAGGCTGCATTTGGTGTCTACGCGACTTGTAGGGGTCGTTGTAGAATTTTCAGAAAAGATAGTTATACCTTAGACATTGCAAGTTAAAACCAATCTATACTCTCTTTGTTATAACCATAGGCCTACAAGCTCGCAACGGACGTAATTTACTAATACTTTTTCCAGTCAATTTCAAAACATCAATGGCGCGCACCACCGAAGATTGAACACGAGCTGGAGGATTCATTTTCAGTGTATTTTCACACCGTTTACCACGTGCAAGACTCACACACATGGATAGGATGGCCTATAGGAGCCCGTTCGATACAATTGCATGCAGTTTTACTATGACATTATTAGAATAAAGCACTATCTTACCAATAGGACAAGAAGGACAGCAATCTCCTTCATGGAGCACAGGTTGTGAACACGCCGGCATACTACACATTACCCTGTCACACATTAGGTCTCCGCCGTTTTCCGGACAATAACAGAATTCACACGGACTTTTTTGGTGGGTTTGTCCAGCTTCTACGAAAACATTCGAATCGTAACATCCTGCAGGACTCAGAGATTTTGCCCCTTGGACAGCTAAATAAAATACGAATATCTGAGCTAACATGTTGACTCCTGTAAACATTTTACCAGCCAACTGTCTGATATGTTGTGTAGAATAAAGCTTTCGAAGTTTATCTTTATATGGAAGGACAAATCACACGAGCTAATTATAAAAAAGGAAAACGTAATTAGAAGAGCTTTTTGGGAAATTACAGTTTTAATTGCATATATTGTTTGCAGTATGAAACAATATTTTTTTAAATTTGTTCAATTAAATTTTTGCGATATGATCAAGCCTCCTAATTCATAGCCATCTGTCACCAACATGAAATAAACATCTATCAAATATTGGCATTTCGATGAAGCCATTCAAAGAGTTTTGTAAAGACAAAACAAAAGCTCTGATGATGTAGGCCTATATAGTTTTGTACTTTTTCTTATATGCGACGTCAGATTGTGACATTTTTACTTCAATATGTTCACCCTGTGAAGCCAGATGGACTCTGAAGTTTCATACTTACAAGCATCTTTTTTCTTGTTTTGTTAAAATACACTTTTGATTTGGCTAACGATATCCTGAATAAATTGTATAGCTTATTGCCATTAATGGGGATTTCTTATCACCAGAATGTTGGCCTTTATGGTCACAATCGTTTCTGCAACATCAGTTTGCCACAATCTCCCTACACCAATGATTTTATCGGTCGGTGCAGACTTTCCAGGGGGGGTGCTTAACTTTTTTCTTTGTGTATATCATAGTGACACCAATATAAAAAAATCAATAATTTTTTTTTATTCCAGAAAAAAATAATTTTGCACAAATTAGTAATTGCTTGACATGGGCTATTAACTATAGGAATAATTTGTTGAAACCGAATCAGTTAATTGTTCGTCATTTTTATCATTTTATCAAGAAGTGCAAAATAAAAGGTATAGCAATTGATACCAATTTTGTAGTCAACGATATGTTGAATGGATTGAAGTTATTCTGGTACGCGCATATGGGCTACTGAAAAGTATTGAAGAAGACCATATGTGCGCATCAGAATAACTCCTCTCGACAAATAGCGGACAAGGTTATACCAATTTGGGGATATACGTTAAGGCAGTTTTTCTTATAAGCAACGAAAATCTTAAAATGCACTCACGCAGACCAAATATTTGAATTTTGTCCGTGATGTATGATGGTCGAAAGGGGATAACTTTCTTCATATTTTCTTTTTAATTTTCTTTGCTTTTGATTGATTGATTGGTGTTTTACGCCGCGCTAAAGATTATTTCCCTTGTATGTCGGCGTTGCCAAATTTGGGGAATGACATAGGTGTGTATTCGCCCTTACTTGGGATAATGAGTTATATGACTACCAAAAAGATTTTACATGTTAAATCTTTAGCTGTTGTTTCTCAAAGATTTCCCCAGCTGATATATCTATATTTGGTTACCCGAGATGTAAACAGTCTACATAGTGTGGGCGATTTTAAGGTGAATTGGACATTGTCAACTGGAATCGCTCATGATTTTTACTTTTAATGTGAACGCTCCTAACAGCCAGTGGCCATATATGCTTCAAAATCAGCTCGTTTCCATCACCAATATATTCAGCAGAACGAGGTCAATTCAGAACAAACAAAAAAACGACCAGGGGGGCTGTTTCTAGACACCAACGTAACTTTGCGCCTGGTCGTAACGTCATGGCAACATATACCTTCCACATTACGTTACGACCAGGCGCAAAGAAACTGAGGTTTATTTGCATTGTCAACTGTATTGAAAGTTGCTTACAATTAGTTTGATTGATTGATGTTTTACGCCGCACTCAAGATTATTTCGCGCATACGGCGGTGTTGTTGGCTTTAGTGGCGAGCGGTAACCGGGTTCTTTGTCCGGAGGAAACCCCCGATCTTCGATGAGTACCTGGCAACTCTTTCACATACGGCGAACGAGAGAAAAATGTACTCATAGATTTTTCAACTTTTATTTGGTCCCATCCGCGTGGCATCGATGGAAGGCCTTTGTTGGACTGAGAGACTATACTCTAACCGGCTCAGCATCGACACCCCCATTACAATTCGAAGCAGTTAATTAAAAGAAATCATCTTAAAATTCTAGACAGGTGCAGTGGCTGGAAATACAAGGTAGGCCTATAACTAGCCTTCTGGTGACTAGTGCCAAAATGGGTAATCAGTTGATCGTGATCTGGTAACCGTTTTTGTTTTAACAGCACCATAAGTAGAACCGTTCGTAAAATCCCCCCTTCTGATAGCTGCAATGAATTTGACGAACGCTTCCCCATAGTCCAGCCGGATATGGTTCCCAAACTTAAAGTTCAATTTCGTAACCAGGATATCGAACATGCGCGATGAGTTTTCTGGATTAACTCCGGTATTAATGTGGCTACTTAAACGTTTTTTAAGTAAGCTATTCCCTTGTATCTGAAATCGATACAAGAGTGCTAGAGTTATCCTTCTAACGTCGATATGTGACGTTACCAACCGACCGACCGAGTGACAGACAAGTGGCTCATAAAGGTTATACTGATAACATCGATATTTGACTATTTGTCGATGAAAACCAAGAATCAATTCAGAGTGAGGCTATTTTAAATAATAATGTGCTTTATCATCATAGGATGCCGTTTGCAAAATTTCAAAACCGTATCTGAATTAATACTTGAGTTATCCTTCTAACGTTGATATTTAACATGCCGACAGACCGACCGACTGACAGACAGAGTGACATAGAGCTGCTAGTCGTAGCTAAAAAAATGACGAAAGTTCCTGCTACAGATAGAGATAGATAGACAGACACACACACACACAAATTTATTCACAAACAGACATTATACCGCATTCAAGATTATTTGACTGATATGCTCCCAGATCGCATTGTCAGATTTAGCGGTGGAGGACACAGGGCTCTTTGCCTCGAGGAAACTACCGACCTTAGTTGAGTGGTCAGTATAATGTTCCTGGCAACTCTTCCATACAGGGATTCGAACCTGTGGCCCATCAGTGGTAAGTCAGTGTCGAACTCAGAGACTGTAGGTCTGCTGACTGATTAACTTTTCGAAGCTAGGCGGCTAGGGAATGGAGTGAAATAAATAACAAATTCTGAAGAGAAAAGACGTTTGAATTCCACTTCAACTAGCACAAGGGAATACCCTGGTACGCCAAAGATGGGTGTCGGTGTACATTTTAGGAAACACGAATTTAAGAAACTCATAATACACCACGCAAGGGCAAACACACTTTATACTTTAATATTAAAGACTTGATTTAAAGCGCGGTTATGCAAAAACAGAGTTTCCGCTGAAAGAATCTTTTGGTCACCTAAAACGACTGGGGGTTGGCTACTTATCACTAAGTTGTAAGGATGTAGTATATCAGCTTGAAGCCAAACCGCCAGAATTATTTTGAACCCAATTTAATTTTCGTTTGTGACACAACTACCTATATCTTAAAAATAGTTTTAAAGTCATAGGGGCTGTAGGGGAAGGTGGGGCAAAATGGAACTACGGGGCAAAACGGAACATTGAAATCTACGCCGACAGAGGGCGTAACTGTGACAAATGATATTCCTATGTTGCGGCGCGTCCCTCTTGAGACCTTCTGACGTATTTCTTTTTTAGCAGACGAATTTCGTTGAAGCTGTAAATCCAAATGAATAATTGAGCCACATTTGATCTAAGGTAAAGGTCTTTTTGGAAACCGAACCGATTGTGTTTCTACTCCCCAGCAATACCTTTTAAGTACTATTCTGATTGTCGAAATGCCGAATTTAACTGTAAACATGTCAATCGTGCTGAGCGGTGATCTCCTCTCAGTGTTAAAAGCATAAAGCAAAAATCATCATTTGGGGCAATACGGAACACATCGTCATGGGGCAAAATGGAACCCTGTTTCATTTTGCCCCAACTGCTGTTCCGTATTGCCCCTGCAATGAAATTAATATTTTTCCCCATTAAATTCAGGATTAAATTTACAGAAAATAACGATAAACTGATCTAGCTCTCAAAACTTACAATAACCTATACATATATACTGAACCGCAAAAGAAAAGTCACCCTATTCAAATGTTGCTAAATGCATACATTATCATAATTTTCAATAGTTTTTCTCTTTTGATAACCTTGGTTTGAAAGTTTGGTTTCTGATCATGTAACTAATATGCAAAACACGTCGTCAAAGCACAGTTACTAAAGTAATGATGGGGTGCTTTTTCGGTTCGTTTTGCCTGAAGGTGTGTGTTGCGAGGTGTCATCCCTATAAAAAAAAAGCCACCGAGCATGCACCGAATCATTCACAGTTTGACAGTAGTGACATGCCAAGACTGTCACGAGAGCAGAGAGATCAAGCCTTGGGAAGACTTCAGGCTGGCCAGATTGCAATAGGCCTACCTGTGGCCTACCACTTCAATGTTCATGTCGGCGTTGATATAGGCAGTTTGCCTGTTCGCCTATCCATTTTCGTCATTACGAAATAAATATTGTTTAAACCAATGTTCATGTCCGAACAATATACCGCCTGCAGCAACGGGTCCAAGCCACTGGAAGCACAGCAGACCGTCCTCGCAGTGGAAGACTGCCTGTAACAACGTTGAGGCAGGATCGACAGATTGTCCGTCAACTTCTGCAAAACCGCTTCGCTACAGCTGCGGAAACTGCAAGGACAACCATTGGCAATCACAAACGACCAATCAGCGACGACACGGTGCGCAGGCGTTTGAGGCAGGCAAATGTCAGATGAAACAGGCAGAGGTCACCATCGCCATTTCAGGCCTTCCGATAGTCCCGACTGAAGTTTTGTTTGTCTCTGTCACGCCAACTACCTTAACTTCTACGGCTGTCTCGTCCCTTGAAACCCCTTCTTTCAGATTGACTTCAGCAGACACCTCAACCCACGACGAGCCTTCCTCCTGTTCGATTCTGGTACCATGATATCATTTCCATCAGCTCAACTCCGACATCTACCCCTATTTATGGTATCCCAGCCTCCAGCCCAAAACCGGCAGTCATCTCGACATATGATATTCCTTCTGTTAGCTCAACTCCGACAGCCACCTGGACCAATGACCCACCGTCCGTTAGTTCCGCCCTCAGGCTCGATGTCCCGATATTGAGTTCACTCGCTGATTTTCCGCTACTGACTTCTAACAATGACGGCAGGCCAGACATACTGACACCTACCGTCCCGTTCGCAACATCCTTGGATTCCCCACCAGACACGACCTGATCATCTATAGTCAGCTTGGGTAATAACTATTTTCGGTCCAATGCTCTCTCTACGCCAGTTGAAGAGGTTTTAGCTCCTACGATGTTCGCTCAGTGTCTGACTACAACATCGTCCGATCACGGACTTTCAATTTCTCCATCTTCCAACCCAGTGCTGGCCTCCACAGTGACAAGCGAAACTTACATATCGCCGTTTACAATTTCTCCTCCCCCAAAAGCTATAATTCAAACCAGAAAACCAAGCGCTAGGCGTGGAAAAGCCACTGTTTTCTCAAGTAGTCCTTACAATTAAGCAAGCTCTTATAGACGCACATGATAAGGGCAAATGCAAGAAATAAAACAACAAAAACAAGAGATGAAACGTCCAAAGCTGGGCAAAAATGCAAACGAGAGTAAAACATCGAAAAATCAATTCTCTAAACGACACAAACGATGCGCTGGTGAAAAATAGACCTCATATGACGCAAAATGCAATTATTGCTGCGAGAAATGGAGCACCAGCATGCAGGATGGAATGATCCAATGTTCGGGTTGTTTGGAGTGGGCGCACTCAGCTTGCGCCGGAATTGACGATGACGAAGATGATTTTGTCTGTGATCTGTGCACCTAATATGAGTGTCACCTACACAAAGTTATAGTTGTTCTCTGGGTCGCAATTATAGGCCTACCCGTTTTGTTACCAATAGAAAGTTTGCTATTCGGCCTTTAATCTGCATGGATGAAATTATTTGTACACATGTTGAACTTTTTCGGAATAGTTTAAAACTGGAGATTATAGTTGGTTATAAATTTGATGTTGATTCGAAGAGCTTGTCCTATTTGTGCGTGTCAATAGCCATATGCGGCAGTATGAAACAGGTGTTTCATTTTGCCCCCGGATGTGTTTCATTTTGCCCCACCCTATGGGGCAAAATGAAACGTTTCCATATTTTTTTCTTTGGCTTATATTTCCCATTGGCATTAATAAAATTAAAGTTAATTCATTTCAGTTTTGGGTTATTATCGATATCAACCAGTATAAGTGTTTTTTTTACTGTTATTGCACTCTATTCCTTTGATGTACGCGCTCAAGAAGTTAAGTGTACCGTTTTGCCCCACCTTGGGACTCGTTTACCACAGGTTTAGGGGCTACTGTTGCTCCCGTCTCATGGCAGAACCATTCTCGTTTTCCGACTGGGCCTAACTAATCTGGTACAGATAGGCAGACGGACATCTGTAGCCATCAAAGCTACACACCAAAGTACGTGTCTGAACTACAAAGAGGCATACTACAATGGACAATTTAATTACAGATTTTCACAAATTACTCAATGTCAAAAGGTTGTTTGATTGTTTAGAAAAATCAATGCTATAGTTTTAAAGACATGAGACCGACACGAATCTGAGAAGAACAGACGGACATCGGTCTACCATATGTAAATAGGTGAGGTCATAAAGTGTGTTGTCATATCAATTTTAATGTCTCGTGTATTAAAAAGTTTGAAAGATAAATTTATACGAAATGCCCTCTGTTCTCGGCTTTGTTTTTGTGTCAAAGAGCATCTCCACCAATCCAAAAGGGTAGATTTGCCTCTGTAAGACAAGGCCCCGAGTTTGGTGGAAACTAACATTATAGGCCTACGGTAAATGGGAAAGAACTAAATATTATGGAACTATAAATTAAACTAGAGCGACGAACAAACTTCGAATGTGAGCGTGTGTACACGTTCCGTAATGGTTTCAGTCGTGTGGGAGATCTAACGATCGACACAGTATAATTTTACGAACTTTAAGAAAATCTACTAACGATCGAGTAAGAGGGGCTATAAAAGCATGCCGAGTGCATACCACAGACAAAAACGCTTGAATGAGGGTAATCCAACACTTAAGTTAACCAACACTGATCGGTGTTGTTGTTGTAATCGAGCTTCGATTCTTCTTTTTTTTTCCACCCTCATTTATACATTCTAAACCTAATTGGACATGCTTTATGTGTGTTATGTTTAATTTTAGTGGTTTTAGCTGTAGTAAGCTTGTGCAAATCGGTTTTCTTAAAGGCCCACTTGCCGCCGTAGCCTGTTTAAATTTGCTAAGAAAATCAATTTACATGAGCTTACTACGACCAATACCACTAAACTTAAACATAGGACACATAAAGCATGTCTAGTTAGCTTTAGAATGTAGAAATGGGGTGAAAAACAAACGAAGAATTCGAAGCCTGATTACAACAACAGCGATCAGTGTCGGTCAACTTTCGTGTTGGATTACACTCATTTCAGGCCTTTTTGTCTGTGGTTTACTCTCAAACAATTATCAGCAGGCTTTTCCAGTCGCTGTTAACCGATCGTCAGTCTGTATCTCTCAGATAAATAGGCCTACGTAAAATTACACTGTGTCGTTAGTTCACTCACTCGACTGAAACATAAAATCGCCCCTGCGAGCAGTTTGGTTTGATTACGTTACGGGCGCCTAACAATTCAAATTTTCAAATTCAAATTAAAAATACAAAGTGGCGTCCAAACTTTTAAATTTTGGTAAAAATAGAAAGTTCCTAACTTATATTGTCTGGGAAAAATACAGAAAACGGTCTTTCCTTTTTAATGTAAACAATATTCCTGATTTTCGCGGCAAGTGTGCCTTTAACCAATGTCAAACAGGCTACGGCGGCAAGGGGGTCATACGAGAAAACGGAAGTGCCTGGATACCAAGAACCGAAAAGAAAAGAAAACCTAACATTTGGGGCCTTACCTTCTTAGGTGTAGGCCTATGTATAAAAGTTAAAGGGATAGAAAACTCCAGAAATAGACATAACCTAACTAGCAGAATGCCCACCAAAGCCCTAAATGCACATAACGACTCTTACTGCAAAATACCCTGAAATTAGTAAACTGGTATTGACTAGTGTCAGCCTCTGGTTCTTATCAGTGTCGCCATTTTCCAGGCTTGTCTATTGCATCATATGAGGGCCGCTATTTTTAGATCCACTCTTCTATGTGGAGGTAGTTTTAGACGTAGAAACATGGCGACAGAGTTAAGCGAGCAAGAAATCTCAAGTTCAACGTCAGACGAATCGGACATCAATGATGTTTTGGGTATCAAAGCGGATTACAAAGATATTTGTGCGAACCGCGGAGAAAGGTGGAAGATTGTCTTTCCAGTGAGGAGAACATCGTCGAGAGTGCATCCGATAGTGACATGGGAGAGGTTGGAGTCAAACCTCCGTCTCGACTGGAAAATGTCGAAGCGTGGTGCAGCTGTGGGCACTGTTCCACTGCAACTTTGAGCAGGGAAAAAGAATGTGTTTGTTGTCAAGAAAAGGCAACAACAAGAAAACTAGCAACACAAAGGTAAAAGATCATGAATATTTTCATAAATTTTTTAACCATACCGCATAGCCTACATTTTTCGTTTGCATTTTTGTGTACATTTTCAGAAGACATGGCCTCTCCATCACTAGTCCGCAATATGTTGAGTGGATTGAAGGATAATTTCTGATACGCCCGCACGGGCTTCTTCAATACCACGTCAACATAGGGTGCATTTGAAAAATCTAAGAGTTGCTATTGGAATTTTAAAAAAATGATAACTCGCAATTTTTAAACATTACTCACCTAAAATTTTGTCCGAAAGCATCTTTGATAATCCCTTCGTAGAGCTAAACCATCATCTGTGACCATACGCATCGCCAAACAACAAAATTCTTAAAGTTTAAATTCCCTTTGCGTTATCACCGATCTTCCCCGACAGCCGCTACCGGTTGTAGTGGCGAGCATGATTTGAAAGTTCGCGGTAGATGGCGGTGTGATCGCCCGAGAAAATTTAGTGAAAACAGACGGAATTCAAACTTAACGAAATTCGTTGCTAACAGATTTTAAGGTCACATATGATGGTTTAGCTCTACGAAGGGATTATCAAAGAAGCTTTCGGACAAAATTTTCGGTGAGTAATGTTTAAAAATTGCGAGTTATCATTTTTTTAAAATTCCGATAGCAACTCTTAGATTTTTCAAATGCACCCTATGTTGACGTGGTATTGAAGAAGCCCGTGCGGGCGTATCAGAAATTATCCTTCAATCCACTCAACATATTGCGGACTACTCCATCACATACGGGCCATAGGCCTATTCTATAAGTTTATAACATTAAACTTTATATACTTAGACCATGCGGCTATATTACCTCTTGCAAAATGCAGAATTATACAACAAGAGCAAAACAGTAAATTGTACTATCTATCATTTTGAAAGAAATGTTTCAGTTTTTCATAAACTTAAGTGACTTGTGTGAGGTGAATGATTTCAAAATGTAGAAATAATGTAAATAAATAGTCGGGATTCCAATTCTACCTCTAGGCTTGGAAAGGAACCCTCCTTGTCTTTGTTTAGGGTTTTAGTTGCTCATGTGAAGTCATTGTTTCCAAAATTTGAAGTCCTGTTATTTTATCTGCTTTTTTACAAAGCTTCTAATTTATGGTGGGCGTCTTGTTGACTCAGTCGATTAGAGTGATAGTCCCTCAGTCTGACACAGTCCTTCCACCGATGTGACGGGGTTCGAATCCCACATTTCAAATTACTTGATCGTTGTATGTGAAAGTGTGGCCAACTTGCCAAAGGTTGGGGGTTTCCTCTAGGTAAAGAGCCCCGTTTCTTCGCCAAGAAAACCTGGCTGATTGATTGTTTGGTGTTTTACGCCGCGTTCAAGATTATTTCACTTATATGGCGGCGTTGCCAGTTTTATCGTGGGAGGAAACCCACGACCTTCCGCTGGTAACTGGCAACCATCCCACATAGGTTATTCGAGTGAAAACCCAGCCAGAAAATTTTCCAATTTTTGGACTGAGTGGGATTCGAACCAGCGACCCATTGGTGGAAGGCTGTTCGGATTGAGCGTGCAACGCTCTACCTACTGAGCCACGGAGGCACCGCCATATAAGTGAAATAATCTTGAGTGCAGCATAATACACCAATCAATAAATCTAATTTAGGCTTTAAAAAAAATGAATACAAAATATAAATAATCATGATTTTTAAACAAAGAAATAAATAAGATTTGCCCACTGATTTGACCTAGTCTTATTTGATCCAAATTAGATTGGCACAATATATATGCTAGTATGATCTATCACTTGTTTTTTTAGTTGTTTTTTTTTGGATGGACAAGAAAAGAAATATTTGTATTTTGTCTATTTTAGACGCAGACAGAGGTATAACAAATTCTAGTGAATTTGAAACTTTCTGCAGTGTACCTGCTGTCCTAAGGAATGTACTCGTGGGACTGAACAATGTCAGAGGTGACAGATGGAATGTAAATCCAGCAGACAATAAGTAAGGAAACCATATTAATTAAGATATTCTAGTTACAGATGGTTTAAGATGCAATCATGTAGTGTATCAATTCACCTTTTGCCATCTCCACTTTACCAGGCCAACTTTTATAAAAAACTTAGACAAATTTAGCAAAGAGAATGTATGAATTTAAACTGTTTCTCAACATCAAACCAGTCGTTTCAATATTTGTTTGTATCTTTTAATTACAGAGGCTACCGATTTGCAGCCTACAGGCAATTTACCTGGTGGGTGCATGGCAAACTTGGCCCAGGACGAAGACGAGTTATTCCATCATGTGCTATCCATTCAATAAGAGAAAGTTTTCCCAATGCTGGGCAAGATGTTTACAAGGGGTATATAACAGGAGAAGAAAGTTCGGATGATAACCTGTAATGTCTTTATTTCAAGAGTAATATACAAACATTCCATGTCAGAGGTTACATCTGCTGAGTTTATTTATAAAAATATAGGACATATGATATTTAACTAAACAAAGACTTTTTTTCATTTCTGGAACTCTTTTTGTTGTCAGAAATAAACATTTTTGAAATAGACTATTTGTTAAAACAGACTGATTCCTTATTAATGAACATCCAAAGATGGATTGAAGTTTTACTCTACTCTCCAGGTTATACATAACTTGATTCATGTATGGCTGCAGGCCTAGGTTTAGTTGGCGAGGAAACTGGTCTCTCTCATGGAGGAAAAACAACCCTCAACCGATACCCATCACCCATTCCACACAGGGTCAATAAGTGAAAAACACAATCATTTATTTTTTTCATTTGGACAGCATGATTCAACCCTATGATTGAACCTAGGATGGAGGCCTTTGTCAGAGTGATAGACTCACCCTACTGAATAACAAATAATATACCATTTAAATTTTCTGCTGTCTTTAATTTACATGGTTAAGGTACAAGTACCTACTTACATGGTTGCCTCAAGCTTGTATACAACATTGGTAGATAAGGTTTCCTATGAGATTGGCAAAGTAAAGGTCACACTGACCACAGTGTTTTCTGGGCACAGCAGGGTATTTTTAATCCTACCAGAGTCCATGTTAACATTACATGTATGTAATGCAGTATAGATATAGTATAGATACTAATACCGTTTTCAGCCAATATTTTTGTAACACCTCTCCCTGATTATCTTACCACATCAAATGTTTATTTTCTATCTGGCTTTATACCCCCCAATAGGCATCACCTGTTCAAACGGCTCACCTGTATGTTTAACAAGCCAAACCCTTCATTAATATCCATATAAATTCTCTGCTAGTTTGTTGATTAGTCACATTTGGTTGAAAACGGTATTAGTATCTATACCGAAACGTACCAACATCAATAAATAAGAAGTTGTTATCCAGAAATCTCTTCCTTTGTCTTACATCTTAAGTTATACTACATAGGGGGTATAAGTCCTTTAGTGCAGACAATTAAACAAAGATAATAAAATCAGCTAGAGTAAATCTTTAGTGTGACATCAGCCAAAAGGCATTAGCCCACTTATGTTCAATCTACCAAGATTCTTGTGTATCTGAAGATGAGCATTGTCAATATATTACCAAGTATTCCTGAGGCCAAGCTCTGTTGTCAACCAGTGGAATATCATGTTTTAGCTAATTGAAACGACTTATGATTGGGTATATAGGTCTAAATGATATACCTGTTTTTAACACATTTCCCTGTGCCCATGTGTTTTAGAGTTCAAAAATATATAATATGTATACAAAACAATGAGGAGGTTTATGGCAGGAGAATCAATTGCTACACTGGAGTGTCTTTGTTCCATCATTTCAAATTCTAATATCAGAGAGAAATAACAAACTACTATGACACCAAAAAGGACAATAATAGCAAAGTATTTCAAACTTTTGTTAACACATTTTAAAGTAATAATTTAGGTGTAAATTTCATGCACACCTAATGAGGTATTATTATGCAGTAAACTGAAGCATTGAACCAGTCTTAACATGAACCTTGAACATTGCCAAAGCCCCCCCCCCCCCCTCCCCCCTATGTCTAACCAGTCTAGACTAAAAATGAACCTTGAACATTGCCAAAGTCCCCCCTCCCCCAAAGTCTAACCAGTCTAGACTAAACATGAACCTTGAATGTTGTCAAAGTCCCCCCTCCCACAAGTCTAACCAGTCTAGACTAAACATGGTAGCAAAGTGAAATGTCTTCAATTGAATCTTGAGCGAAATGATCTCTCAAGGTCACTTTTTTCTGGTTTTTCCACTCTGGCAATGTTTTGGGGCATATCTGCAGGTCGATCAAAGGGCCTTAGTTCAACCTGATCACGATGGACTTCATGAACGCGTGCAACAATTTCATTCATATGCTGTGACTTGGTTTTGACGTATCTGTTTTTCGAAACAAAGGCCTTCCTTCTCTTGGAGTAGACAACCCTGGTTGCTGGCTTTCCAGGTTGATCGGTTCCTTATTGCCTGGTCAAATGGTTCCAATCGATAGCAGCAAGCATCAACTGGCCATACATAGCTATAAAAAAACAAAACATACAATTGTACAGATTCAATGAAACATCCTTGGGGAGATGCTAAACATGCAATCAGAGTATTTTTTGTTTCCCAGAACTAGATTGATTGATAAATTCTACTATGGAGTGGTTTTACTAAAGCCAAAACACATAGGACAACTCGTACTATATTGTACATGATGGTGTATATTTATGAGCTTTGACAGTAGCTACTCTCATCATCAGATCTTAAAACAATGAGGAGGTCTAAAATTGTCTATTGTGTGTTGTAAGAGAGTAGCTACTCCCGAAAGCTCATAAATATACACCATCATGTACAATATAGTACGAGTTGTCCTATGTGTTTTGGCTTAAGATTGATTGATCGATGTTTTACACCACACTCAAGTTATTTCACGTATGGTGGTATTGTTAGGTTTGATGGGAGGAGTAAACTGGGCTCTGGGGGCTGGAGGAAACCTAGTTCAATTTACCGAACTTATGGTGATATTACATATACCAAGGTTCGGAATACGAATTAGAAATACAAGGTGGAAATGATGCTTAAATTGCAAGCCATGAAAATATTATTGTAACTCCTCGGTATGGACGATTCCTACCTCAGACTTCTTTAAAACTCATAAAAGATTATTCTTGTCGGCTTTTATTACATGTAACTATTCCAAAGGGCGTACACCTGGTCTTAAACAACAACAAACTGTCATTTCTTGGAGACTTTGCCGCCATTTTGCGCGACGTTCGAACTGGGTCAAACGGTGCATGTCAAATAAATAAAATAAATAAAAATAAATAAAAGAGGAAAGAATAATCTTTTATGAGTTCTAAAGAAGTCTGGGGTAGGAATTGTCCATACAGAGCAGTTACAATATTATTTTCATGGCTTGTAATTTCCGACAAAAGTTTGTCGGAGTTTTCCGAGCAGCATTTCAGAATTCACAGACTGAACGTTGGTATATGTAATATCACCATAAGTTCGGTAAATTGAACTAGAGGAAACCCAGCTATTGAGTGACATGGAATTTTGGAAGCAATCGTAAGATTCTAAATTTTAGATAATTACCTTCATAATGGAAATGTTGTCGCTTCGAGCAGTACTTAAGCAGCATGCTATGGAACACTTCCAATTCTCCTGTGTGACAAAACTTTGTCAGATGACATATGTCTCAGAGGAGGCCCTTATCAGCAACAAGGCAGGATTTCTGAACGGGAACGAGTGGAAAGACACGGTCGCGTCAGACTTTCTTCCTTTCTTCGTGTTCGGACACCCAGCTGCGACACAGCACGGCATATTGTTTATGTAGAATAACTCTCACCGGACTCCTCCAAGTGGCTGTCGAGAAATGCCAGAGAAAGAAAAAGCACGGCAACTCTGTCAGTCTGACAGTTCCGATAATGGCGAATAAACAAACGCCGAGGATTGTGGGAGACTTTATTTTTAGAACAATGTCAGCGAATTAACCCCCGTCATTTCTCTGCCAAATCATTGGCTTATTAGATCAGGTCAAAGGTCGGCCCGGTGCTCGAATTTGATTGGGCAAAAAGACGGAGAAAATGGATGCGCCGAAGAACGGGCTCATGGCGATCGAATGCCTGCGACCACGGACTTTTCAAATGTTCGTTACTCGCTAACAAATCAACGAAAAATTTATTGGATTGCTGTTTTAGACTCAGGAAACACTGCTCTTTCAGAACACACTAGTGAAACGCTAAAATGGACCCTTCCTTTAAGGACAAAGCTGTCAAGCATTGCAAGCATTACCATATACCGCAGGCGTAGAGCGACTTAGTAGGCTATAGGCCTATAGTATATATAAAAGATATATTTCTAGATGATTTCAAGGTTTGATCAATTTACTACAATTTTTATTTTATTTTTCCGTAAAATACGGTGATTTACAAATGGCGTCGAAAGTATATATCAAAAAATTGATCAAACCTTTAAATCATCTAGAAAGATATTTTTTTCATATGTGTATTCTTTAGCCCGGTAAAGCACATGTTGTGTAACGCAAAGAAGAGACACAGTTTCGATACATTTCAGGAGTTATAAAACTGACCAAGTCTGAAAGTTAACAAGCAGAACATTATCACGAGGACACTTTCAATGGGCCCTCAAGAGGATGTGGAAATTGTATGTTACACGCGGCTACCTTTTTGGTCGCCACGTTCAAAATGATCTGCAGTCTATCAGAGGGTATTTCCCGCACGTAAATCCCCGAAGTTAATCAGACTGGGACTTCATGGGCGAATTCGACTCCCTGTTCTCGTGTTAAGATAACACGAGAACACAGTCACGAATGACAAGTTTACCATCGCTTTACCATCGCGTTTTCATCGTGTTTGTGATTTTCTTTCAAAACCAAATCCATAAAGTAAGTTGCAGTGATAATCCTCTCGATCAAAATATAGGCGGTTTAGTAAGTAAAACGCAATGAAAAGTTTCCATCATGTTTTACATATCAAGTGAGCCAATTTCATAAAGTATACCACGAAAATAAATATATTTTTAATCGCGCCTTAGATTTCGATTTAGCCTAGATGTATAACGCGATGTCCCTTCTCGGCCATCATATGAAGAGCATCATATTATCAACAGTGACTTGCAGCTGGATAGAAGGAAACCTCTTCCTGTTAATATAGTGCGAATTTCCACCAGGCATATTCCACATGCGTCTGTGAGTTCCGTCAATTGCACCCACTATACCGTTAAATCCAGAGATTTCTTGGAAGCTATCTCTGTCTCAGCTAATAAAAGATTTTCTTTTCCCACAAAGCGAATCTGATACATTTCTTATGATTTTGTGAACAATGCTTTCCGACATACCAAAGAGAATGGCCAACTCTCGCATTGAGTCTTGGTTTGCCATATACCTACCAAAGAAAAGTTGTTTAGAAGGGGATATTGCTTCCAAATTTCCACCGGGAGGTTTTGGTAATAGATCATCGTGTACGATCTGGAGAATGTATTCAAATGTCCCAGTTGAAAGAACATGGAGGAAACAACGTTTTCATCATAACCCATTACACGACCATGCTTAGATTTATGTAGTAATAAGACTGTCATAATAATAATTTATAACAGTTTCCTCGTTGCGCTCTTCCGGGCTTTAAGTCGTCAAAGAGCATATTTAAATACACCATCTCTTGAAGAAGAGCCATATCAAATTAAACCACACATTGAGATGTGAGTAAACACTTTCCTATTCGAATCAACAGAACATTGTACTCGGGTAACACGAGAACAGCGAATACGTTCGAGTCAAGCGAACATTGTACTCGGGTAACACGGGAACAATCAACGTGTTCGAGACAGCCGACACGAGAACATTGCACTCGGGTAACACGAGAACAGGTTACATGTTACATGTCAGTGGCCTCCCCTGCTATAGCTCTTCACGCTCAGCCACCTGTGACATCGATTCCTCACATCACGGTTCACCAAGATTTACAAAAAATAGATCATTAATAATTAGCAAATTTGCTAATTTCAGTCAGCAAAATGCCAATTATGAAAGGTAGAAAACTCACAGATTCCTTTCTACTTCGTCTATATCTAGCCCTGGAACACATGTCGCTGTGGAATATAAAAAAAAAAAATTATACTTAAGATGTCTTCCAGACCAGCATATTATCATATATCTCCCCATAGCTTAAAGTTTTTGAGCTGCGTCTATATCTAACTGACACAGATCTCCAAACTCTGTTGGTCACCCATGCTACACACTGCCACAGGCACAGAATTTGGAGATCTCCAATTAACTGAAACCCTGCATGCTTTTGTCGCGGGTACCCTAGCACCAGGTTACTATCCTGCCATTCTGTTGTATATTATATATATTATAAAACAAAATGGCAGGATAGTCACCTGGGGCTACGGATACCCTTTCATTTGCTTAGATACTTATAGTTTATAGGGGTAGGCCTACCAGTTTTAGAGGGTTAGGCTTAGGTGTATATTAATAATCTGTTTAAAGAAATAACTGCCCCAACAAATAAAATCAAATTTACAATTATTTCCTTCAACTGATCATTCCAACATAAATAATTTATTTGCCGCACGCATGTTATAGCCACACACATCATGACATGTGTCTCATCCTGTTTTACTTACTTTGCCTGTCATTTACTGTTTAATTACATGACTGCAAACAGCCCGATCAGAGGCGAGTACTTCGACTTTTTGATTGCTATGAGCCCTGACTCCAAAGTAAGGCTGTCAGTCTAAAAAAATTAAGTCAGAAACCCGGACTATAGTTTTAGTAAACAATCCTCTAATGATCTAGGGAGGGGTGGGGTCACGGTGGTCCAATGGGTAATAGTGATCATCCCACAGGCCAACACAGACCTTCCATTGACTCGACGCTGGTTTGAATAACACTCAGACCTAAAATTGAAACATTTCTGAGTTGATTTTTTTACTCGGTCGCTTTATCTGGAAGAATTCCTAAATGCTTTTTTGTGTCTCACAAATCAAATAATCCGTCTGTATTTCTCAGACTAATAACTCAACTGTTAGCTTGTTTTTAATAGTTGACATAGTTTAACCCAGGTTGAAAATTCTTCCGTTTAGTTTTATCCACAAAAGGTTTTTGACTTGAGGGTATGTTTTTGTTTTTGTGTATGTACTGTAGCCTACATTATCGTATATTTTTGTTCTACAGGTACTTTAAATGTGTATAGTTTTTGAAAGAGATGAGACTTACTTCTAAGGCTAAAAGATGTGGTGTGATGCTGGTGACACTGAAGCCTGTCAGACAGTACATTTACAATCCATGGATGAAGGCATCACTATAACAGCTTCCCAAAATGAGGCGGTTAGTGTTACAAAACACCTCCTTCAAAGAGCAGACAATTTGAGTTCCAAAGAATCCCAATTGGCCACACTTATTTTGTTGAACCAACTTCTGGAAGAAGACAACACCCAAAGAATAAGGTGTGAAGCTTCAGACCCCAAACTACTCTCTCTGCTCTTGAACTGTATTGATGATGTTTTACATTCAGAGCAGCGCTCATTGCACGCCGGGCCAACAGAGTGTCCAATTCTTACTGTGCAGACATGTGTAGTTTCACTCAAAATTTTATGGCACCTCTCCAGTCTTCCGATTGGCCAGCAACAAATGTTGATTACAGAACCCATTATCAGACGGTTAGTGGCTTTTACAGACCAGAACAACCACCACACCTTTGGCTACTCTAAGGAGATGATGGCAAAGGTCAGGGAATCTATAGGAGGTAAAATGTTGTTTGGTCAAGTGAGAAAGGAAGGGTTGAACTCTGATATAACAGCAATGATACACAGACTAACTCCAGGAGATGACCACATCATCTCTAATAGCCTTACTCTTCAAAGTGTTATATACAGATGTGTTCTTTATGACACCACTGATCCTAACCAGGATGTTAACATTGTTCACAGTTTAAGTGATCAAGGATTGGCATGGCCAGTCAGATATAAGTTACATAAAGAAGTCAAACCTGAATTAGAGGGCACGGGTGTTTATGTCCTTCATACAATACAAGGTCCATTGTTTTGGGCATATGTGGGAGATGTGAAAATTTATATTGAAACCATGCAACACCTACATAAGGTTATGCTAGGTTTGATTGAGGATCTTCCACCATTCCCAGAGCCATTGGTTGGATCACATGTCATTGTCATGTTTGTTACTGGGGCTGGGCCTGATTCAAGTGTTCAATTATACAGAGGGGTGATAACCCGCATGATGGGAGACAACTGTGATGTATTTGCTGCTGACTTGGGTGCAATGCTGACAGACCAACATAAGTCTATGCTCTACCAGCTCCCAGATCAAGCTGGATATAGAAACAATCCAGCATTGGCATCCATTTGCATTCTTGAAGGTTAGTCCAGAAGTAGAAAATCTATTATGTGCATGTACCAAGATACATGTATGGAATCAGGATATGGTCTTCAAAGGACTTCATACTTTCCAGTAATCTAACTTCGCAATACTTCTATTACTCAATGATATCTTTTGGGGTAATATCAGCCATTTACCCATTGTTATAACCATGGCTGGTGAAGCTGGGGCTGCTTGCACAAAGGTGTATTTAGTTTATCTGACTCCAGCGTCATGACTAAACTCCTTTCATAGTTTCATTTAAGACTGACCTAAGCTTACAACACTTTTGTATATCAGCCCCTGGTTACTAATGTACAACTTTTCAATACCGGCGCCTGATTACTTTGCCTTTGTATTTGGCCTTCCCTGATTACTATGCCTTCGTACAACGAGCCACTGTGATTACTGTGCCATCCATGCAAAATTTGTACAACACATATTGGATGCGAAGTCATATAATAACCTCATATTATGTGACCACTCTGACAGTACGTACACAACGGAAGTCATGTTTGATGTCGTATGTCACAGAGATTATTAACTTTTGTAACCATGGCAAAGGGGCAAATATAGCATTAAATTTTGTATGTGCTTTAAAATCATAGTATATTTTTAACTTAATATATTTATTTGAGATGAATTTTTTTTCTCTTTAGGTATAGAGCCTCCTTGTAGATTCCCACTGCTAACCCAACTGTCTGTAGCCTGTCTGGTTAACCTATGTAGATACAGTGTACCTGCTGGTAAGACAATGTCACTGCTCTCTTACTCATAAGCTTACATCCACAAAAACTGCACGCATTTTATTCCAACATTACCATACATGTGATTTCTTCTGTATGCCTATAGATGGCCTCAATATGTTGACAGTCTAAAACAGCTCGTCACTTTTAAAAAAAGAAAATAGATTTTCATACAATTTCATGTATACTGTAACCGTACCCCCCCCCCCCCCCCCCCCCCCCCAAAAAAAATAGTATGTCTGGCTTTTTCTGGGCATTTCAATTGATTTTGGGAAACCACCGTTCCTACCTAATAGGAGAAAAAGCATTGTATCAATCATTAGGGATGTCCGACAAATGTCTTAAAGAGCTTCAAAAATTAAAAAAATCTACCTACCTACTTTTTTCAAAGTGAGTTTAATACAGTAGACATATGATTTTGACCGACCATACATGTATATTCATTAAATTGGTATTAATTGTAAGTAAACTTCTTGAGAAAAATAACAACGACCATCAGGTTTTGGTGTAGCAAAAAATATCCTGACACTTTTATAAAGGGAAATGCTAGTTACATGTATCTGTGTTTAATGGTTATTTAGAGAAAACATGATTGTAATTGTCTCTACTGTTTATCTGTTCTAGGTGAAATGGTTATTCAGTCACTGTCTGGCCTGGAACTAGTGGCATATTTAACCATGTGTCCTGATAGAAGAATTTCCATTCAGGCTCTTCAACTTCTCAACAATCTGGGTTGTAACTGTCGACTTAATCACCAGCTACCGTTCACTCATCTTATTCACATCCTATCAGGTAGACAACATACAGCCTTCTCAGTATGTTTTGTTGTATTACCCTTACTTCAGATAGGTTCTTCTTCAATAAATTTTCAGTCATAACCAAACAAAGAATCAAACATATACATGTATCTGCAAGGAAGAAAACGTGCCAACAAGCCACTTTCCAAAACACTCTTAAAAACCTATCAAAGATACACTTGCAAGTTCAGAACCACAATAATATTTTCATTTGTAACAAATACATATACCTCTCCAGGATAGGTTTATTTTCATACCATACAATACCACCATGTGCACATAATTTGCTCAAGTGTCAAACTATTAAAGTTTTTGTTAATTTGAACATATTTTTGTCAAACTTACGTTGTACACGAACTATAAAAACTCCCAAAGTTGATTAAAAAGAACATTTTTTCAAAAGTTTACAGTTCACCTGCCACACTAAAGAACAGAAATATGTCATCTAAGACATAGAACTTCACCTTTGAAGAAAATTCAATTCATTTCAAGCGACATGAGCTGACAAAAATCTGACTATTTTTTACTTTGATTGACTCTGACTTTGATTGTCAACGATTGAGATCATTTGAAGTACCTTGACTTTAAAATTAAAGAATATTGGTAAAGCCTGCAACCTGCATGAACCAAAGATTTGTGCTAATAATGGACAATATTTATATAAGCAACATATACATGAATGTTCACATTTGAGAGTTTTTGTATAAGAGGTACTGTAAAAAGCATACCTGAGACTGGAGTGGCGTAAATAAGCCCTATATTTGGGCTGGCACACACCAATAAATCTAATCACCACCATACCTGAGACTGGATTGGCGTAAATAAGCCCTATATTTGGGCTGACACACACCAATAAATCTAATCACCACCATACCTGAGACTGGATTGGCGTAAATAAGCCCTATATTTGGGCTGACACACACCAATAAATCTAATCACCACCATACCTGAGACTGGATTGGCGTAAATAAGCCCTATATTTGGGCTGGCACACACCAATAAATCTAATCACCACCATACCTGAGACTGGAGTGGCGTAAATAAGCCCTATATTTGGGCTGACACACACCAATAAATCTAATCACCACCATACCTGAGACTGGAGTGGCGTAAATAAGCCCTATATTTGGGCTGGCACACACCAATAAATCTAATCACCACCATACCTGAGACTGGAGTGGCGTAAATAAGCCCTATATTTGGGCTGACACACACCAATAAATCTAATCACCACCATACCTGAGACTGGAGTGGCGTTAATAAGCCCTATATTTGGGCTGACACATACCAATAAATCTAATCACCACCATACCTGAGACTGATATCAACAGAAAGCTTGTGTACAGAGAAGGCTGTGTAAAATGACACTCCATTTTTTAACTGACATTTTAGCCAATTTCCTTCTGCAAAATTGACTCCAAATTCTTGCATGTTTTGGTTTTACTGTATTTTGTACTTCTTGATCAAAATAACGTACGATAACATTTGGCAGTTAATGTTTTACAGATACAGAGATCATGTACCGGGTTACACAATATAGTTAAACAGGCATCGTGGGAGTATAGACACAGACTGGTCAAGTTGACCTCACCTGCAGTCAACAGTGATCAGAACTAGTTGATTGTATCCCTTTACTTCAGCTAATAAAATTGGTTGACCAAAACGGAAAATAAACCTTTACAGTCAATTTGGGCCATTTTTAGTCTGCTTAAATTTGCTTTAAAGTTCTTGTACATGGGGTGTATTTGATAAACTTCACAGAAGGCTGAAAGAGAGGGTATTTTATCTCTCCATTTGTAGTTTTTGAAAAAAGTCTTAAAAAGAGTCGATTGTATTATGGTATCACTAGCACCGTCCGTCCGTCTGTCCCGGATTCCCTTCCGCTCCATAACTTGAAGAGGTTTGGTCTAATCTTTACAATTTAAAAAAATAGGTTATATAATGTAGATTAATCAGTCATAGTGGAAGGGGTATGTTGAGTTTACTAAAACTCTTGTTGTTTCTGTTTAGATTTGCTGAAGTTAGTAATATCTACACATGATATGGATGAGGTTGGAATTGATCAGACAGAGACATGTATTATAACACTCACAACATTACTCACTGTCTGTTCGGACAATAGAGAGGCATTTTATAAACATAATCATGGTAAGTGGACCTATCATATTATCTTTTACAGCCACTCATTATGTATGCTTATATAGGGCCTATTTATCAACGCTAAAACACACAAGCACAGGGAAAATCTTCTCTACTAAAATAACCATGCAGACCAGTTCCTAATTGGGTTAAGAAGTGAGGTGGGGGTATGGGATGTCATTAAGACCGTTATTACCAAGCCTAAGTTGTTGTAATAAACCAAAACTCATGATGTTTCATAAGATTGAAGACAGACAGGAGTTTGGTTTTGGTGCGGCGGACCTTCAAGGAGGCTAGTAAACTGAGATTAGACAAAATTATGAGAAATTTGAAAAGAAAGTGAAAATATGTAATTTGGTCCCATCAGAAATACTGGTAAGGGCATTTTAACCCTGACTAGTAGAACTTCCAAACTCTTCTTTCATATAAACGACGACTGGCTCAGGGGTCTACTACAAACTAAAACAAAGTAGTTGTATTCCTCTGTTATAATTGGGACCATATTCATGCTGGCCTTCCATACTGAAACACAAATAGTATAACAATTTTTTTCACGACACCTACCCGGGTTCAAGTTTAAAAGTAAAGAATATAATCAGTTTGTAATGTTTGAATCTAAACATTTTTACACATGTATGCATATAATAAAGGTCTATCATACTGACGTTACATGTATTGTTATGTTTTTATTGATAATTTATAACCCAACTTGATGATATATCTTATTAACTTATCAACTCACTGTTTATTTATATCTTTAGGTTTGAATTCATTACTGGTTTTATTAGCCTCTACAAGTAATCTGAAGCTGTTTAAAGCATCAACTAAACTTCTACGCGTTTTTTTGTGGGATGCACCTCTCGCTATTGGGTCAAGGTCACAGAAGATGGAAACTGTATTAAAAGACAGATCTGATGCAAGTGATGCTGAAGGTCAGAGGTCAAGGCAAATTTCCAAGGAAAAGACAATTCAAAGGTCAGCGAAATGTTGAATTAAAAGAGTTTTTGACTATCCACATTTTGTCAATGACATTTTATTAACATCGAGGTTGTGAAATAAGCAGAAACAAAGCATTCTCAATACATATTTGTTTTTATATTTTTGTTTGCCAAATTTTTAATACAGAAATCAAAAGATGCATTTTATTAAAGTATCAAATCCAGTAAAAGACCTACTTCCAAAGCAAGCTTAAATCTTTTGTTTTGTGTTTTATACCAACTTAAGCAAAAGGTGTTCGGGGCTCAGTAGGTAGAGCATTGGACGCTCAATCCGAACAGCCTTCCACCAATGGGTCGCAGGTTCGAATCCCACTCAGTCCAAAAAATTTGAAAATTTTCTGACTGGGCTTTCACTTGATCGACCTACAAAATGTATGTGGGATGGTTGCCAGTTACCACCTGAAAGTCGTGGGTTTCCTCCGGGCATAGAGCCCGGTTTCCTCCCACAAAACGGGCATAGAGCCCGGTTTCCTCCCACAAAACTGGCAACGCCGCTATATAAGTGAAATAATCTAGAGCACGGCCTAAAACACCAAACAATTAATCAACCAAAAGGTGTTGAAAGGGTACAGTTTTCATACTACTAGAAGAAGGAACCTTTACCCTGCTCCATGTATATCTGCCCTGTGTTTCCTTGGTCATAACCTATATATTTTCATAATAATGTTAATTTCAGGCCATAGTATTTCCCCCTAACGCTCCGTGTCGGCTAGCCTGTTGCTTTTGGGGTGCGCAAATTAAGGCCTTGATATAGTATGGCATTTACTGAAACTACATTGTGTTATCTGTACTGATTTCTTCCCAACATTCCAATGTACGGAACCCATTCAATGTTTCCGCCACAAATCAATCTTACAACTATTTGATGTTATATTTTATTTTAACCAAGGAGAAGTCTGAAGTCTGCTAGCAATCTCAAGAGAAGTATGTCTTTAGGTCGCCTGAATGAATCTCAGGAACGGAAAAACTTTGAAGTTAAACTGAGTGAAAGACGACTAACTAGGGTGAGGAAGTCATTTGTAAATATTTATTCTTGTTTGTTAAATCTTATTATGCAGCCATATAGAGGGACCTTATACTTCCTGATTGTCTGGTCACTATTACAGGGGCCTTGGTGGTCCAGTGATTCCATCGGTGGTCCCTCGGTCCCACACAGACCTTTAATCGATGTGGCACAGGTTTGAATCACACTCAGACCAAATAAAAGTGGATTTTTCACTTGATCGTCGTGGAAGAGTTGCCAGGTACTCACCGAAGGTCGGGGGTTCCACCGGACATTGAGCCCGGTTTCCTCCCCCACTATAACCTGGCAATGATTCCATTCAAGTGAAATAATCTTGAGTGCGGCGTAAAACATCAATCAATCATTGTATGATGCTGAAGTAATGAGTTGCATGTTAGGCTTACTCTGGCAATAATTGTGCATTAACTATTGACTGTTGCTATATTTTATAGAGTGGCGTCCATTTCTCATTCTCATTTATCTCCCCTACATATAATACTGGCAGTAGTGTGTGTATAAAATGGTTTCACAGTAACTTTTATTTATTTTTCCTGGTATTTTGTTTTTGTTCTTTACTTTCTTTAGAGTGATAGTGATGATGATTGTCAGACAGATTTGTTTTTAAAAATCCCAAGGGAAAAAGAAACTAGAAAATTAAATGGAGATTCACATTCATCAACCAAAGGTATTTCTTTGTTTTGAAACTCAGACATAAACCCTTTGCGGCTTAAAGATTAACGCTTGCTCAGAAACCTCTGTGTATGGCAAAATAACGCTACATTGAGTTTTTGGATCAATCTGGCGTTGAAATAGAGGTCATTTTGTCTAATGCAATGTGATTGAGGCGTGTCACAACCTGCAACATAGAAATAACATCTATGCCATGGCTGAGGCATAAATTGGTTGTAAATCAACATATTCGTTTTCCTCAGCATAATTTTTAAACAACTGTTCTCAACTTGTGTTGTAAAGACATTGAATATACACATCATTTTGCCACCTCTCAGGGAAACTATCATATGATAATGTTCAAGACACTGAGCCTGTGGTGGGATTTATTACAGAATACCCGAATAGCCTTCCAAAAAATGAAGTAAATAGTGATGTGGAGAAGGTAAATGCTCAAGACACAGATCTGGCCATTATAATGTCAATGGGAACAACATTACAACAAGCAAGGATAGCCCTGGAACTTAATGTAAGTTCATAGAAAAGGGTAAAAAATTACAATGGGAGGACAGGGACTGATCCAGGGAAAATTTGGGCATACCATTTTGGTTCAAAATGTTCCAACAATAAGACAAAAACAACATCTCTGGCCCAAAATTCAACATTAAATGCTATTTTGACATCAAAATCTGTTGGTTTTAAGAATTTGGGCGGATTTTTTTGCTTGTGAGTTTGGGCGCCCATACCTGTATACAGGTATCAAAATGTCTCTGGATCAGTCTATGGAGGAAGAGATCAGAATAGAAAATTGTTCCAACAATGTCAAACGGTCAATTTCCAAATGATTATGATAAAAAACCCCTTCAGGAAACCTAGTTTATAATGCCTCTGATCACTCAGTGGAAAATCTCTTTAAAGGCTAGAGAAGAAAGTCTCAAGATTGAAAAAAAAATTTACAGAAAGGAATTAAATACATGCCTTGTTTTATTGAATGCTAGAACACTTCTTTCAGAGATTCAATTAACCCACCCTTATTTTGTCTTGGAAATTTTACGGGGACTACACGAATGTATGTTTAGTAATATTATTGTAAAAGCTGAGATAGTCAGCAGCTTGCCTCCAGAAATGAACAGCTAACATGTTTCAGTCAATGAACATGCATATATTTTTTTTATATTGCTGATGTCACTTGGTAAAAAATATCCTGTTTAGCTTTCTGAAGTGTTAGGATGAAACACGGAATGTAATGATTGATTGATTGTTTGGTGTTTTACGCCGCGCTCAAGATTATTTCACTTATATGGCGGCGTTGCCAGTTTTATTGTGGGAGGAAACCGGGCTCTATGCCCGGAGGAAACCCAGGACCTTCCGTTGGTAACTGGCAACCATCCCACATAGGTAGTTCGAGTGAAAACCCAGTCAGAAAATTTTCCAATTTTTTGGACTGAGTGGGATTCGAACCTGCGACCCATTGGTGGAAAGCTGTTCGGATTGAGCGTCCAACGCTCTACCTACTGAGCTACGGAGGCCCCCCGGAATGTAATGAATCTACATGTATCTTTACTTTGTTTGTATCAGAACTTTAGTGGCTCAGGTCAATACAAACCTTCCATGTTTGTGTTTAAAGACAAAAATTGAATATACTTTGAGGGGATTTAATCACCTTATGTGGAAAAGTTTGCTAATGACAAAGAGTCTAAATCTGACAAGGCTACCATGAAAGTTAAATAATCTAATTGACTGATTGCTTGATGACGTCACTTGGAATATACGCGCAAAGCATGTCCGGGGATTGAGAGAGGTTCTCATACTTTTAAAATATGGCGAAAGAAATAATACTGTATCGAGAAGAAGACGTGAAAGATGTAAAGTTACCAGAAAAATGTGTGAATAAAAACAGGTACTGGCATCAACGTTTTCCAAAAAAGTGACATCTTGCTAATTACCAATTTTACCCAGAAAGCTTTGCGTAAATCTATGTGATGTCATCAGGCTCGGCGGTAATTAATCAATTATTTGTTTATTTCTCCAGGGTAGTAATGCTGAAAAGGCCTGTGATTGGGTTATTCAGAATGCTGAATGGCTTATGGAAGAATCAGGGGAGATAACTCCTAATTCTCCAATTGGTGGGTGTCTATTATTGTCAAGCCGTAATATAGATACTCAAACTTTTTGTCCTGCATTATGCTCTGATAGTAATAATATCTCTCAAATGTTGGATACATAGTTATGCTACATGTATATTGCTACAGCCTACAGTCACATGGGGAGTGTAAGTTTCTATATAGCTGTCATGTTGCTGGCTCTTCTTGTCACTTCATAAATTTCAGATCATTCCTACAAAATATTATCTTAGTTAGATCAAAATCTCTTGGACTAAACTCCCCATACATCCAGCAATTATTATAATTTGTTAAAGTGATTTCATTTATTCATACATAAATGTATTTTTGTTTATGTCCATGTTTGTTCATCTCATTAGTTTCATCTCGGCCATTTTCATTTTATTCGTTTTAAATATGTCACTTTCTGTGAACTCATTTTTTCATGCAAGCTGAAAGTGTCACTTTATTGTATCAATGAATAACTTACAATGTTGACAAATGTTTCCCATCGACAATTTAGTAAACAGCAAAATGTAACATAAAGGTGAAGATGAACAAAATGTTTTATTGTAACAATGTTTGTGTAGCCTTTTTTATATTCCAATGTACATTGTATTGTATATGTAGCGTTAACATTAGTACAAGCCGTTTAGTGCAACCTGGTCACGTGGGGAGTACATTTGCGGCATTTTTGTAAATTCATGACTATCTTTAATAAACGCCTATATGCATTTGTATAGGCTTAAACTGAAAAAAAAAAAAAAAAAAAAAATATAGTAGCATGCGTTGGTTTAGAAATTCTAAAGTGAATATTATGTGTAGTTTGTCTTCTTCTGGGCTCAGTGGTGTTAAGGTTTATAGGTCAATGATTACTTACCAACAATTATAGAAACTTGTCTATGTGACTTTAGTCATAAAACAGATTGCCAGTTCGACGTAATTTTTAAAAATTATATACTTATTAGGCTGGGGGCCTCCGTGGCTCAGTAGGTAAAGCACTGGACACTCAATCCGAACAGCCTTCTACCAATGGGTCGCCGGTTCATATCCCACTCAGTCCAAAATTCAATTGGAAAATTTTCTGACTGGGTTTTCACTTGAACGGCCTATGTGGGATGGTTGCCAGTTACCACCGGAAGGTCGTGGGTTACCTCCATAGAGCCCAGTTTACTCCAACAATAAAACTGGCAACGCCGACATACAAATGAAATAATCTTGAGCGCGACGTAAAACACCAAACAATCAATCAACTTATTAAGCTTGTCTTTTTTCAGATTCTCTCCAAACCCCAACTATCTTACCTGTGGAAATGTGTGCTAATCAGGTCACCTCCGATAAATACTATATAGTGGGTACGTGGTATTTTACATTTCAAATTTAACTAAAATTTAAAAATATATCTGTCTGAATATATCTGTTTCTGAAATGATTGGTGATTTGGTCAGTGTAGTCTCTTTCTGGTCATTTATGCTTTATAACTTCCATGGATGGACCACATGTCCAAACAATTTCAGAAAAAGATTTATTGTGGATAAACTATTGCCAGATGTGTATTTCAACTTCTCAAAAAGCATAGTTGTGTATTTATATATATACTTCTCAAAATGTCACAAACAACCTTTCACTTACCTTCGGTATCTAGATGACATTTTTATCATATGTCAGCATTCATTGATACTCTTAATTCCCATGATCCCAGCATTCAACTGCAACCTACTATTGGTCATACTTCTGTGGATTTTTTGGATATGTAAGGTGTCGTGAAAATATTATTATTCCATTTGTGTTTCAGTTCAATAATTACATAATTTCACCAAATAGGTAGACGTGAAGCGTACAATTTCCAAATCTTCTTGAGGACTCGTGGTAATGTAAGGGACTGAAACACTCGGTTTGTTAACTTTCAGCCTTGATCAGTTATATAATTGAAGCATTGGAGGATTCCTGATATGTACCGAAACTGCGTCTGTCTACAACATGTGGTTTTCTGGGTTAAATAAAATATATAAACAAATATCTTTCTAAATGATATTAGAATTAATAAATTTATAGCTATTTTTATTTTATTTTTTCGTCTGCAGTGAAAAATTTTGATATTTACTTTCGACGCCATTTTTATTCAGCCCCAAAATATGGCGATTTACCGTATAAAAAGCGCAGACTGCCCAATGCGTGTCAAAGCCGACTGGTAGCGAGCGAAGATAGACGAAGGGAGTTCCGACTGGTTAATGTCCCTGTGTCGGTGTGACTCCATTGTCAAAAATATGTAAACAACTAAAATGTAGATATTTTTGCCCCCCACCACCCATCCACCAATTTACATGCTTATTAGCTACAACTGTATGTATACGTACATGTACCTGCTGAAAAATTCTTAATTAATCTTGTAAAATGTTTGGCCACATGCTGTAAGAATGTCACTGATGGGTAGCCTCTTTTAAACAACACCTTCAATCTGTTTTTCTACCTTAATCATATATGCTTATGCAAAATTGACAGATAAGATGAATCATTTTGAGGAACGTTTGTCCTTATTTCAGACAGCTATGTTGATTTTGAACATGATGCTGAACATGAAATTCGTCCTAACATGAGTATCAAGCACGCTTCATCAGACATCATCTCTCAGATAGCATGTGGCTTCCTCAATACTGGTATGTTATTTGGATGAAGGTTTGTCGTTAAATTTTCTTCTTTGGATTTTAGACAACAAAGTTATTATCAATTATAATGTATTTTGTACACGTATTTCTATCTGAAGGGACCTTGGGGCAGAACTGTTGTCTCTCTGGTGACACAAGCCTCCCATCGATGAGGTGGGATTTCCCACTCAGTCCATAGATGAATTGAAAAATTTCTGAGATTTTTCACTTCATATGTTAAGAGTTACTAGTAACTTGACGGAGATCAGGGGGTTCCTCCTGGCAAAAGAGCCTGGTTTCCTGTTCCACTAAACCTAGCAAAGATGCCATATAAGTGAAATAATCCTATCTCCTCTTGGTTATGTTTTACATGATCTTGTGCAAGCTGTTCTTGTGAAATACAATAGATCCTCTTTGTAGAACAAGCTTTAAGAGCAGTTGAGACAATGTTATATACAAATATGGGTTGCTGTTATTTCTTACTGTAATTCATTCCACAAGAAAATGTGATTTTGCTATGTGTTGTTACGTTACAGGTAAACCTGGCCTGATAGGGTTTGGTGTGTGTCCAGACGGTAAAGTGCATGGAGTGAACCTAACCCGTGATGACAAGGATCAGTTTAGACTGGGTGTGGATAGAATGCTCCTTGATAAATTACAGCCCACCCTGATGCATTCCATGTATGAGGTCTCCTATTGCTCTGTCGTCCGACCCCAGGGTCATGCTGACCCACAAACCAGGTCTCCCTTACCAAACGTGTTTGTTGTAGGTTAGTCAATCTCATTATCATTGTAACACATGTATCATGTTAGTGATTTCCTTACCTGTTATGAGATAGGACACAGCTGATGTCATCCTGACAATAAACGGCATCATCATATCTAAATTTGTGTGACATTGAATGATGTCATGCTTAAACTTAAGTGGTGATGTCAGGTTGCTGTGTGTGCGTAGCCGTTCACCTCCAAAAGAAACTAAGGGGCCTCCGTGGTCCAGCGAGTGATCATCCCTCGGTCCCACAGGTACCTTCCACTGATGTGGCACTGGTTTTGATTTTTCGGATTTTTCACTTGG
Organism: Lepidochitona cinerea; assembly: GCA_963971465.1. Taxonomy (NCBI): domain Eukaryota; kingdom Metazoa; phylum Mollusca; class Polyplacophora; order Chitonida; family Tonicellidae; genus Lepidochitona; species Lepidochitona cinerea. The sequence goes on along the minus strand of OZ020551.1, from coordinate 27,769,666 downwards.
TTGCCATATGTGGAAAAGTTGCCAGGTACTCGCCGAAGGTCGGGGGTCTCCTCCAAGCAATGAGTCCCATTTCCCCCCCTACTAAACCTGCCAACGCCGCCATATAAGTGAAATAACCTTGAGTGCGACTTAAAACGTTAATCAATCAGTCAATCAACCAAAAGAAACTGTTGTTCGTAGAATAAAGCCAAAATGTGATTATTAAATTTGGCATCCAAACTCCACCAGTTAAAAATATTAATAATCTATGAAATTGATTACTTCGACTCTTATTTCTACTAAAATTGTCTCTACCTTTTACCATGATCCTATTGGATTCAATCCTAGTCTACAGATATTCTTGCCATGCTGTAGCTGAAGATGCATAAGCATTGTCAATGTATTACAAAGTGTTCCAGAAAATTCTACTGACTAAAAGGCATGTCTGTCATCAACCTAATGAAATATCATGGGTTTGAGTCTATTACAACAACTTAATTGTGATTGGATATAAATGATATACATATTTTTAACAAAATTAGAAACTTGTCTCCATGGTTATTTTAGATAAGATTTTCTCTGTGCCCATGTGTTTTAGTGTTCATTTATATATGTGTTGACAGAGTTGAGATTAAAAGCCAGTTCTGGTGAACTCTATACTCTAACCAGTGGTCACTGTTTCTATAGATCTGGTTCAAAGACCATCAAGCTCAAATCACAGGTAATTTTTATCACTGTCATCTTCAGTGGGTTATCTCCCTTGGTCCATCTGAACGCTCCTTTCCCAACAATTTCAAGTCTTGGATTGTTATATTCCTAGTGTCTCTCAGTCTGACACAGGGCTTCCATTGATAGGTCATGAGTTTAAATCCCCCTCAGTCCAAAGACAAATTGTAAAACATTGTTGATACAAATGTAGGCCTATGTTGGCAAAAAGCCCAGTTTTCTCCCCTCACTAAACCTGGCAATGTCACCTTATAGGTGAAATAACATTGAGTGCTGAGTAAACATCAATCAATCAATCTCTTCCTATGACTTCACTTTTTCTGTTTTGTTTGAAAAAACCCTTGTAAAATAATAATGCAGAAAAGCCTATTTAAATAATGTATTTGTACATATGATATATCCAGAACAATACATTATACTTTCTGAACATTAAATAAGTGATTATTATTTTCTAGGATCTTCGGGAATTGATTGTAATGGAAGAAGAAGAGATTTGCCTGAATAAGATCAAGAAACTGCAAAGTCAATTGACTACTTTAAAACGAGTTGTAGCGCAGCAGTCAAATGGTGACAAATAGGACTTGTTGATAGAGAAAAAGTAACCTAGAATAGATACATTTTCATAGGCCTGGCTGTGATATAGTGTCACCATGATATCACCAGTGTTCATATGGCATCCACTTTCACAACTTCTACAAATTTGGCTTGAGCGCGGCTTAAAACACCAAACAATCAATCTACAAATTTACGGGGCCTCGGTGGTCCAGTGGGTTAGAGTGATCGTCCCTCAGTCCCACACAGACCTTTTATCGATGTGGTGCGGGTTCGAATCACACTCAGATAAAATTTAAATATTTCTGAGTGGATTTTTCAGTGAGACTGGTTTCCTCCTCCACTAAACCTGGCAACGCTGCCATATACATGTAGGTGAAATAATCTTGAGTGAAGCATAAAACATCAATCAATCAATCTAAAAACTTAATGAGAAATAATTAAGGCATCACCACAAAGTTAGTTTATTGTGAACAACACAAGCTTTCAACACCTATACCGATGTCTTTGTAAAGTGTAACTGACAACCATTCAAGGTATATACCTTATTAATAGACATGTTACACAATAAGGCAGCCATATGGGATTGTTTCATTTTCCCTTCTGCTCCACAACTTCTAATCAGTTCCAAACATCTTTTCAGGATATATACCCTATAGCTGGACTATGATCTGATTTTTATTTCAGTAATTCTACTCCATGTATCTTAATTTTAGAGTTACATTCATATACATTGTACCTAAGCAGTGTGTTGTGAAATATTAATGTTATCATAAGTTGTATAATATGGCTCTCATGTTGGAACATTCATACCACCACAAGCTGTGCTATATTTTGGGCACAGCTTGGGGTTTTCGTAACTCTTGTTTCTTGTTAAAGTTCTGTTTATAGTCAACCAGTTTTTTTGGTTGTACTGTTTTGTTGAAACCATTTTCAAAGCTATTGTTGCATTACATATAATTTTTAATAAAATCATTTGACAAGAATCTGTTTGATCTTTGTTACACATACCTAGACATCCTCCCATTGACTGTTCTAATTACCAGGTCACATGGCTCATTGGGGGATTATTAAAACCCCTGCACCTTTTTGTGCATCCTCGGATGCCCAGGGTTAAATTCTCAACAAGCTCACCAACTGGGATTCAAAGCCTTATTTTCTGGGAATGCCCATTTACTGTCTAAACGATCAAAAGTTCTCTTCTAAATGTTGGAACTATTCAGTTTTGAAGACACGTTTAAAGGATTGAAGTAAAAGTCGAAAAGTCGTCAGTCTTTGTTTTAAACACTGCCTGGATGCCTACATAACGCCGATTCTGAATGGTGAAATTTCTGTAACCAATCAAAGTCGGATTTAGTTCCACTTGTCCCACATGTAAAGTGAGCGTAAGTTTTAATCGTGGGTTCCAAAGATGCTTTTTGTGTGAATTCAGAATTTTTTTAGTTTACTTGGACTGCATAGGATCTGAACCCAAAACCCCACCATTTGAATGAGTAAAACCTGGGTGGTTGCTAGGAACGAGTAAATAAGTGTAGTTTGCTGTTCAAAGAACTAGCTTTCCTTTCAACACCGGTAATAACCTTTGCTGGCATATTGATAACTGAACAAGCAATAAACGTACAAGCAATTAATCAAAAACACAAAGTCTGTCAATCTGTAAGCACTCTTTAATGCTTTGCTTCTTTTTTTTTGGTTTTGTGCTTAACACACCATACAGGTAAAGTGTAGGCAGTCATAGAAATATCGCTTTTAGTCATTATTCTACAATTAAAATTTTTGTTTGGATATATTTTCCAACTGGCAGGACTATGGAATCCAATTTTAGGGCCCACTTAAGAGAAAGTGTTCCCCAGACGTAACAGGGACCTTTGGCCGAGTAGGTTGGTGGTGTAGCAACCCTGTCACATTGGTCCATCCATAGAGGCTTTGTATCGTACTGAAATGCTAAACATTGTTGGATTAGCTGGATTAATCTCTTACAACAGCAGTTTGTGAAAAGAGTCACTGTTTTACTTAAATAACAAAAAGCTAAATTTCTCCCCTTTTATAAAACAATTCATATCACATTGGTAATAATAAAAAATCTTTAAAATAAATGATGCTAAAACATATTCTTTTGTTTGTTTTTTTTCCTTCCTTTTTTGGGGTGAGTAAAAAACTTCACAGACTGGCTTAACTTATCAACCGATGTTCATTTGTTTTAAGCATTTCATTTAAAATGGACGAAAACTTTTGAGCACTAAGTAAACTTGAACAGAAATCTCTGACAAATTGAGTAAAACTGTTTTGCTAAAAGGTTGCATTGTGCACTTTTTACAGACTTGCGCTAAAACTACTAAATGCAAAAAGATCAAGCAACTACATTTGAAAAAAAAATCATTGCAATACATCATAGTTTTAGAGTTAGACAGATAATATATGAAGTTAACTGTGTGAGTAAAGCAGGGCTGTTGGCATGGTGGAATCCTTGACTTGCTGTGGTGACAGGCAATGCCCACAAGAAAAAATATACCACAAAAAAATTTAAAATGAAATTGCTGCAAGTAACCTCAAGTTCAGCTAAACTTACAATCAGTGGAGAAAACAAATCTGCTATAAATAATAACATTAATGAGGCTGCCAGTTTGACTATATCTATGCAAATGTGGAGTTTATCAGTTTATAAGAGAGGTAGCTTAGAACAGTTACTGAATATCTCTTGAACAGATTTCATAAATAAATAATAAGAAATTTGCTACTAAAGAGAGAATGTTATAAATAAAAACATGAATTCCATATCACCGCTGAAAGTTCTGAGATCATTGCTTTCTTCAAAAAATAAAGTTTACATAAGATTTTTTTTTCTATAAAATCTTCATTGTACTTTTTAGTAAAAGCCGAAGTATATATAACATGCCAGTTTAAAAGCATAAATATTTTTGTTAAGATTATAACATTGTCATTTTGTTGTTATCCATGTATCTTGAAAACCCTAATACTTGTCTTACAGGTCACACATAACCAGCATGTTCTATTAGAATAATACTTGACCAAGAAAGAAGTTAATGAACCGAACAAAAAGCACTTCTGATGTGATGCCTAAGTTGAGTCTGCATTATAAATCAGCGTTGCTGCTTCATTTTCTTATTTTTCAAAATGAAAATAGGCGAAAATTACTGAACAGTTTGAAACCCAACCCAAACCAAATTCATACATTATACATTGTGAGTGGAAGTCATTGATAGTGATAAATAAATATAAAAACTCTACAGTTATTGAGGTTTTAGTTAACAATAATAAAATAATGAAAGAAAAAATAATGAAAGAAAAAACAACAAAAAAGAACTAAAACAAAAAATCAACAATTTTTGTAAGATGAACTCTTCTTATCACGGAGCAGTTTTATATTCTCTTTATACTGACGTGCATTGCTCTGTGAAACAAACAACAAATATAAAGTTTTTGAATATTTTCAACTGTTAAAAAAATTGCCGTATTTAAAAATATAAAGATAGATATAAATAGAATTCTACCGTGGAGTCCAACCAAACTGAAAAATATCGGCTAAAAACTTTTTATGAAGTTTTGAAGAGAAATAATATTGATTCGTTGAAACAGATATGGCACAAACTGGTTGAAAGTTAAAATGGTTTTCTATTTAAATATGTACAGCCAGAGAGAAAATAATTACAAACATTTCTGGTGCAAAAATCTCAAGTTTTGAGCTAGAATTTCGTCACATACAAAAAACGGTGCCAAGTGATAAATTTGTACAAACCATTGAACATTTAAGGCTTCATATATACAAATATGGTTTTTATCTTTGTGGTAAAATCTTTTTACAACTGTACATAAATTAGTCAGATTTTATTAAAGTTTTCAAAGTTTAAGATATATTCATCATTGCTGGAGGCAGGCACAGTTCTATATTTATGTAAAATGAGTGCCATTTGTTGCAATTGAATCCACTTGCAAACTTAAGGCAAACCTTTATCAAACCTTATTATAATTAATGAAATTAGGAATATTAAGTACCCTGGGACAAAATAGAAAAGTGTACACTTTCCTGAACATTGCACTGTGTCAAACTTTTTTACAAAAAAGTTTTTTAAGCCACCGTCAGGATTTTAACTTGGAGTGGGAGTTATCGCTGGAATGAGACGACCTTGATCCCCGCTCTGTTCGACCATGATGTTTGTCTTTATCTTTATTTTCCCTCACATCCTCATTCCCCATCTTACAGTTCTGTTCCTGCAGTTTCTTCCACTGAATCCTGTTATCCTTACACCCAGTTAGAAGAGGTTCCAATTTAGTATTTACACGAGCTATGGCCTAGGAGAGTAAGAAGGATTTAGTATGAATTAAAGTCGTGTGAGGAACCATTGATAAAGTGAACGTTATTCTGAGTTAGCAAAAAATATGTTACTCTAGGATAAAAAATCTCCATATAAAGTTTTGACATCTACAATACATTTTTCTCCCCAAAAAACTTGCTATAAGAGGATGGCGTCTTATTAAGTATGGGAAGAGGTAACCCTTGACCTTTGCTTCAGTGGCAACTCTTCCACATTTTGAGTGTGGCGTTAAACTTTGATCAATTCACCCAATCGACCAAAATGGATTGATTGATTGGGGCTTAACATCGCACTCAACAGCTAAGGTTATATGGCGACAGAAAGACCAAAAGACCATCCAACATCATTCTACTCCATGATATATTAATGCCCCCCCCCCCAACAACAAGATAAAATATATAAACTCACAGAGTATACAGGTAAGCAGATGGTATCAATAAAACCAACTTGCATAGAGGGAAACTGGTCTTCTTTATCACGATCCATCATGTCCTAAACAACACAAACAATGTCAACGATATAAACTTTCAAAATTGATTTACAAAATTCAAAATGATCAAAACTATTAACACATATATATCATGGGTTGTGGTTTATTATAACAACTTATGATTGGATATAAACGTCTAAATGATATGCCCCTTTTTAACACTATAAGAAACTTGTATCCGTGGTTATTTTAGACAAGAAGATTTTCCCTGTGCCTGTGTGTTATAGTGTTAAAAAATATATATACTAATAATCGAAACTAGGGGATAAAATAGTTCAACAATAAATCAGTCTTATTCCTTTTATGTCACACTAGAGATTATTTCAGTTTAATAATCTCTAATAGCACCCCCCCCCCCCCCCTCCCCACTTATCCCCTAAACAAAAAAATCACAAAATAAGTCATACACTACCTGTGGTTTAATCTTCAGCTCAGTCTTCTCAATATCACCTTGTTCAAAAAATTCTGTTGCAATCAACTGGGCAACCTGAAGAGGCAAGTAATGTCAGTAAAATGATAATAAGCCAGTCAAACAAGTTAGCGTAGATGATTTTTAAGTCCTCCTTACACTCATCCACCAATACCTTTCAGAGGTAGGCCTATTAAGCACCCATCCCACAAACATCAATTGGATGGTCTCACAGAAAGTTAGTATTTGTTTGCTGTTTTATTAATCAGCATACAGAATTATTTCACTTACATTGACCAGTTGCAGGGTATATTATATACCTGGGAGAAGGGCACTTTTAACTGGCAACTATCACAAATAATTTCATAATTGTCGTGATTTTTGGAAGCTGCAACCAATTTATATGTCGGCGAAATTTTTAATAAAGCATTCAAAGCGTTCATTTTTGGAAAAATCTTAAGAAAAAGTATGCCTGGAATTAAATGTATGACGGTTACATTAGTCATTAAGATAAGGGTAAATTACCTTTTGCTGAACACCCCATGGTTTAGTTATTGCTGACACATCACACGCAGTCATCATCATCGACCTTCAAATAACAACTCACATATAATACAAGATAAACTCTGTCATAAAACACTGTCCAGGCCAACAGTATACCCAATTTCTGTCTGTATTAACATATATGTCCAAAAAACCTGGATAAACTGACACATCTAGAAAACTGGCAACTTTTTCTTTCCATAGGAGGTGCTGGTATATACAGGTTTCATTGAAAATATTAGAAATCAGTCAAATTAAAATAAAACTCAGTACAGATACTTCAGTTTATGATTTGTTACAGAAACCCTATTCTGGAATGAAATATCAACAGAAATATCAACTACAGATAGCTTTGCTGCTTGCTAATCAAAAGTTGGTTAAAAATAAATAATAATAATTCGTCTAAATAAATAAACCAATGGAACTATTACGTCTGTAGCATATTAATGGTATGGTAATTTGTCATTCTGTATTTTACTGGTAAAGTGACACTGGGGGGATAAATGACCAGATTACAGCCTGTCTGTCAGTTCTTTCCTGGTCTATATGTATTGTTATTATTTCATATTTAGGAACCTGGTCAGTTTGATACCAATGAAATCATGTACATCATTTATTAGACATCTAGTTTATACAGAGACTGCCTGCAACTGTTGTGGGCCTAATGTTAATGAACATATATAGAATGGTAGTCTGGTATCAACTATAACGGTCTTGATGTAGGAAATGTTTGAAACTCTTTAAACATGGGTTCCATACTAATGATAAAAAATTAAGACATCACCACGTCGTCAGTTGTTTTTGAACAACACGAGCTTTCGACACCTGTTCCGGTGTTTTCGTAAAGTGTACCTGAATTTATTATTATTGAATTAAATTCAGTTACATTTGACGAAGACACCGGCACAGGTGTCGAAAGCTCGTGTTGTTAAAAAACAACTGACGACGTGGTGATGTCTTAATTTGTTTATCGTTATAAAGGTCTCGTTTGGATTTACAACCTGGCCATAGCATAGCAAATTATCTGCACAGAACAAAAATAGGTATTCAGTCATGAGTCATTAAGTCTTGTCTATGGCACTAAACCCCAAACAATCATTCAAAACAGGAGATAATCAATACCATCTATTTTCTAGAGGGACTAAAAAAGACCCAAATATTAGGCCTACATGTAAATTCTATGTCAACATTACCAGATCAGATTGGATACAAAGAGAAAATTCATATTAATAAATGGATTGATGTTTCATGCCTTACTTAAGCTTATTTCACTTATATAGCAGCCAGCATTGCCAAATTCAGTCAGGGAAGAAAATAAGATTTTTGTCTGAATGCAACCTGACAACCTTAGTAGAGAACCTGTCAAATCTTCCCCATAGGGTAAGCGAGTGAAACCCATTTACTGGAACATGAGAACGCAAATCTCACCTTAATAAGTCTTTATGGTCATCACAGTTCCAATCAGCCCGATCTGTATGAACCAAGTCAAAAAACTCACCTCTATACCTATATCAAGCAATGAAAAAAGACCAGGGTTGATTATAGATGAAATTTTAAAAGTTAATATCTTCTACCACCACATCCTCTATATTTCACTCCCAAGCAATGTGTGGGTGTTTTTTGGGTTTTTTTTCATGATCAACGAGTGAAATTATGGCCCAAGTAAAGCTATGACTACACAAAGGAACTATCAAATCTGACATCTGCAAAGAATTTCGTCATCAGGTATTATGACGTTTATATCAGTCCAGCAAAAGCCATGGGCCTGGATTATAAAAACGTGTCACACTCAACTCAGGCTTTATAATCCCGGCCCCATATCTTGAACACACTGGGATGTTGTCGCTGACAATGTTATTTCTTATGTAAAAAAATTATGAAAATAGAACAGCGACATCACATATTCTTTTACTTCATCACTTAATTTTTGTGTCGTTTGAGAAAAAGATTAACCAACTAGAGCCATATTGTGTTACAATGGATATCAATCTCATTTATTAATTTTCAAAGTTGCCTTTTGATCCGATTCCTCAATGGGCGATTGTATTTACTTGCACCAGGTGTTATTATTTGCCTACCTGAAATAGAGAGCTAAATCAGTAGCTAGGATTGCTCCTTCAATCAACTGTATAATTCTCTCATACTCTTCCTGGTTAACACTCCCTAGAATGTCATTACCCTGAAAAAAACAAGGATATGTGCATCTATTAAAACAGACAACAATCTTTTATAGATAACTCCAATGCCATATATATAGATAACTCCAATGCCATATATATAGATAACTCCAATGCCATATATATAGATAACTCCAATGCCATATATATAGATAACTCCAATGCCATATATATAGATAACTCCAATGCCATATATATAGATAACTCCAATGCCATATATATAGATAACTCCAATGCCATATATATAGATAACTCCAATGCCATATATATAGATAACTCCAATGCCATATATATAGATAACTCCAATGCCATATATATAGATAACTCCAATGCCACATAAAGCAGATGGCTTCCAAGAAAAAATAATTAGTTGTGATTGAAAAAAGTTTCGAAACAAAATTGCAACAGATGGTTTCTGGAAAGCTAAGGTCTAAACTATCCAAAACATTATTAAATAGATAGCAGGTGTTGTTAATCAGTAAAGATTAAGTTCAAGATCATTCCAATATCCGTTTTGTTCTTTGATTCTCCTGAAGCAGAAATTGTGTATAAATAACATGAAAAGTTATATAACCAATATAAATTAGGACCTGGAAACATGTAAAGGTGATGTTAAAATGAACTGTCAATTGATATAATAGAAGATCTAAATAATCAGTTATGCTTAAGGTTATATGAACACCTTTGGCTAATACATGTATATCTTACATGTAGTTAAATTTTCTTCTGAATGTGAACTTCTCTAGTCAGACAAAAAAAAAATGATTTTGAGACTTAAACATGCAAAATTTAATGGTTTCTTTTCAGCGGTTACTAATAAGCTTGATAAAACTTGTCAAAAGTGACGCCATACACAACATCTGCCAGTGCTTATACTCATCCGAGGTCGTGTATCACGTCATATTTGGCGAGTTTTACTGAGCGTTACATAAAATATGCATATACATTTTTAGCACCCACGTTTACAGCTAAATAGAATATTGTATGTAATTTTTACCTTTGTACTTAGAATCATAATACATTGATCAAAATGATGATGTTCCATTGTTGAGGTAGTATAGAGTTGTGCTAGGGGAGAAGCAGTCCTACAAAATGAAACAATTAACGTTTATTAACCACAAAAATACAGATCTTCCTTCTTGATTGTTAGTCAGACCCCTAGCCAGGATTTGAGAGGGGCATGGGGGGGGGGGGGGGGCAGGGGGCCCGTAACTAGCGATTTTTCATTGGCGGACACAACACTTCGGCTTATAATTAAGCGTACTCATGACTGAAACCAATAATGATATTGATATAATAAAGTAAATTTGAACTAAAATCAATAAAGATTTTTTCCACCCCTTTAATGAAACGGTGGAAAATCTTCAAACATGTATATTCCAAAATACGACCGTCAGTATAAAAAATAATAATTTTGGAGTCCGAGACCCGGACTAGTCGGAACCTAGGAAAAGTGTTTTATAGTCTTAGCAAAATGAATGTAGGCCTGTCCTTCTATTTTCTCCCGTTTGCATTTTGAATAGCCGTATATAATTCAGCCTTACTTTATAGTTAGAGCTCATCTCCGCTAGAACTCATAATCATATCTGGATTACTGTGAAGCGACCAAGCAGCTAAAAGTCAACAACATAAATAGTTTCCCGCTCCGTGTATATTTTTAACACATCTGTGTTAAAAAAAAGAACTAGAACCACACTTACAATACGGTAATATGTAGACCTAATTTATTATCCCGTTCCGTTAACTTTTTTACACTACGGTCGAATCCATGTGTGATAGCAGGACAGACAGTAAACATAGCGAGTCAGTTTTGCCTCTGATGATACCCTCGCAATTCAGACTTTTACCGCGGCAAAAAAAAAAGTTGTCATTTTTCTTATTTTTGTATCCCACGGGTCACATGTATTGCAGTACCTTATAAACTACTTGTATAACGTATAGCAGCTTCTGTCAAAGATTCAAGTTCGTTTTCAGTAACACTACATACTGTAAGTAGTTAAGTACAACAAATGTCAGCTTTGTTGCACGGCCTGGGCCATATTCTACAAAGTACAAGACACACGGAATGGGCCGCTGAAGATTGGTAGTCAGTTGTCCATCTACACCATATGGAAATTGGATGAAACGGCCTCTTCTTTTTGAGCGTGGTATAAAAATCGGCAAATCTGTATACTCCCTATGATATTTTTCATGAAATGACCAGAGGAACAAGGGGAATTAAAAGGAAACATTACCACAGCAATCGCCGGACTTCAGTTATTTTAAAAGCAGTAATTTCAGAAGATTCATGAACGAGAGGCTCGTTTTCAAGTACACAGCGTTGTCACGTAAGTCGCGGACTTCGTCGAAAACATCTCCTACAGTGGCGGTAAAACGATCACGGGCAGCGATCACCGGTTCTTGCTGGACAGTTTTTTCAAAACAAAAAAAATTATAGTAACTTCGTCTGCGGTATTTTTGATTGCCGCGGAAAAGCAGTTTTACGACGGCAATCTCTGCGCCATTGCCGATTGCCGTGGTGAATTGCGAGGGTTGACAACAAGGCGTGCTGGGGTAGGCCTACTGCAATTTATCCCGTCGGCCAATAAGTCCTTTCTCAGGACGAGAAAACTAAGTACTTCCATATCGTTCCGGTAAAAACGACCGCTGACAACCACGGTTCTATTCAATAGCCTGTAAACAAAATCACCATCCTTTGTTGAGGGTAAGTGCTGTTGATGTTTTATTGGGCTACCATGCAAGGGCATACGTGGTGCTTTGCCAGGGCATACGTGGCGCACTTAAGGGCGGGCGTGGTGCTGCGCCAAGCCAAATACTTCTAGCTAGGGGTCTGTTAGTTACCCCTTCATATACTCTTCATGCAACAAGGAATGGCACCTGTTATTACATATTACCCACTTATATTGTAACAACACATCAGATAGGGCCTTACCAATATCACCATCTTCAAAAAAATGAAATACCATAATAAGGGCATAAAAAGACCCTGGCTTAATTTCAAACATTCAAATTGAATCTGCTGATATTCAAACTTTAAACCATGTTCATTATTCCTTTGAGCAAGGTTTAGTGTATCATAAACCATACTGACATGGAAGACTTACTTGATCATGAATTGGTTGGTGGTACCCCTATGATCCAGGTCATGACATAGACAACCAACCATTAGGGCCAAAGTTTCATGTTCAGAAAACATATTTTGAAGTCCTCCACACTGAAGTCAAAAATATATATATATTTATGAAATCAAAAATATATTTTCGAACACATGGAATATCTTCTTGACTAAAATAACCATGGAGACAAGTTTCTTAACGTGTTAAAATGGGGGGGGGGGGGGTATGTCATTTAGACATTAGTTGAGGACCAGGGGCCTGTTTCACAAAGCGGCGTAGCGTAAGTTTTTGCATAACTGCCATAGCAACCCATAGTGTAGAGATAAGATGCTAGGGCAGTTACGTACTGTAAATGCTTTGTGAAACAGGCTCCTGGTCAGAATTTAGACAGCAAAATCATGAAACCATAAGTGTACAATAAAGTGTTCAGATTTCAAGCTGTTGGGTATAGGCTAGATTCCTCTTCTCTCTCAACAGGAAATTTGTCACAAAGAAACTGGTGTGTTAGGGTTGTTTGGGAAAACAGCAACAGTTGGAATGGCCACTTCATTAAGTCTGAAAACTGCATCTTCATCGTGTTTTGCTGTATAGGGAGCATATGTGATGCAAAAAAAACCACAACATGCCGAGCACTTCTTAAACATTTTATTTTTAGCTCTGCTGGTATCTACCATAGACAAAGGAATAGATAAATTCTCAAGTTTGAGATCTCATAGATGCTTTTATATTACTGTCTTTAGTGGCATTTAGAAGGTGGTCTAGATAAATAACGTAAGACTTTCGTATGGGTAACATACTTCTAGGTTTATTTAATGACGTTTCTGTCTTTCTCCGAAGACTGTTTTCGAATCATTTTATATTTTATATTAGATTTATAACATTAATGTTCTGTCCAAGGTATTCTATGGGAGGAGGAGTAAATGGTGTCTGGAGTGTACTTTAAGTTGTAAATAAAATACATGTAGCTTTGTTGATTTGTTAAATGATTCCTGAACAATGAATTAAAGTAGAAAGATTGAGTTCAATTAAAATAAAAGAAACTACATGTCTGTTATAATATGTTTTCTTCTTTTCTAGATTTGTGTCCTTGTTCAGATATACATGTAGTTACCTTAATCATACAGAACATAGTCTGTGCCACATTGAAGGCATGTCTCCAGTTATGATAGGTGACATTTCTGTAATTCTTCTTCACACTTAATAACCATCTGCATAGTACCTGTTGAAGGAAAATTATTTTTATCAATAACGAGCTAAATTACTAAGCAGCAACACAGGGATTTCTGTCTAATTTTCCTGAAGATTTTTGTGTTAAATGTGCCTATAACTTGGCACAGTTTCAATTTCTTTATGAAATTTCCTGAAGGATTAGAAACATTATTTTCCAGAACTAGAGAAATTAATTAAAGATTGTTTCTAAAATTAAAGAAAACTGATCCTCTTTGTTTCATTCGTTGAATAATTGGATCATTTGATAAAGAGCTTCAATAGCTTGTGGCTTTAATACAAGTACAATCCCCCCAAAATACAAATTATATTCAAAGCAATAATAATATATCTAGAGTCTGCAAATCTTAATGAAATACCTCATAATTGATATGGAACCTTTCCAGTAAGTTGAGATCAAGGAACATACGAATACAGGCTCGTATTGTGTCATCATCATCCAAACTGAAGTCGTTAAAACCATAATCTAACAAGTTGAAAAACTTGGAGGACGGAATGCCTAAGTTCTAAAACAAACAACAACAGCAAAGGTTAATGTTATACACGTATAACGAAACTCCTGAATCAATCAAGTTTGATCTATCCATGTAATTGGCTGAAGGAGATGGGTACATGTTGCTGGATATAATAGAGGCTTTATAGTAGATATTTTTGTTCCTTAAAACCAATTTTTCCAGAAAAATTATTTTCCAATTCAGCATAAAATAAAATCTGTTGTACCAAGAGCATCAGTCAAGGGACTGGGTTCTTTACTCACAGGAAAACCAACAGTAAGTTGATCAAAGAAATAAGAGAAAACATTTTCAGGCAAAGAGGCAGGAAATTTGTCACAAAGAAGTGTTAGGGTTGTTTGGGAAAACAGCAACACAGTTGGATTGGCCACTCCCTTAAGTCTGAAAACGGCGTCTTGATCTTGTTTAACTTGATGTGTAAAGTATATGTGTCGCAAATTGCTCCCCCCCCACCTCCACCCCCCCCCCCCCCCCCCCCCCAATTTTTTTTGGGGCAGAGCTGGAGACAACAAATACTAAATCCTGCTTTCCATTTAATTTAATATAGATAAACCACATGTAGGTGGTTTGTCCAGTTTTGGTGAAATTGACATGCAGTGTATTCTTACTTTGATTCTTTGAGCTTGTTCTACAGGTGCTATAGCATGATATGACAACACATCCAAGGCTACACTCTGTTTGGCCATAGCTCTAACAGCCTTCTCATACATCTGAGTATTGCTTATCCCCAAACCACAAAATATTGCAAAGGCCTGGAAAAAAATTCCAGGAAGTTATTAGTTCAGTAAAATGATTCAATCAAAACAAACTATGTCTGCCAATCACAATATGATTTTAATGAAAAAGGTGATTGGTGGGGTTTTTATAACCCCCCCCCCCCCCCAAAAAAAAAAAAAAAAAAACATCTTATGATTATCTCAGTATGATAGCTTTCACAAAGAATCTTCTACAAAGGTGAAATATGGCATTAAAATGACAAACTTACCAACAATGACTGAATTAAGTACAAAGGAAATGTCGTAATTGTAAGATTTAAACCTGCAGTCAATCAGTAATGTAAGGAAGAGGAAGACTAAGCCAGACAAATCTTCTGGCCTTCAAATTGGTACCACAATTCATTCTCAAGTATAAAATTGGATTATATGTTCTGAACAATAACCATCTGATGCTTTTGGATCATTTAATGAACACAGTATACCATTAGTGGGAAAAAATGACAGAAAAATCAATACATATTCCAGTCGCTCTTACCTCAAATAAATTTTCATCATTTTTGTTAAATGGAGTGTGGTCGAGTTTGTTGACTAGTTGACTGACTCCTATAACTTGACCTGATGCGTTTTTGATGGGCATACAAAGGATGGATTGGGTACGGAAATTACCCTGTCTCTCATCAACCTGCCAAGAACACAAGAATTTGTTATGGCAACTTTGACAGCACGGAAATTAACTACATTGAGAAAAGGAGGGAGAGAGCATGTACTTTGTTACATTATAATTAATACCCTAAAAAATTTAGCCAGGCTTTGATAGAAGTGTAATAGTTTTAAGTTCAATAGAGTACATCTGAAAATGAAGTTTATCTTAAATGGGTTTCTTTCATTCAGATATCATTAGAAGTAGCCAATCATTTATTCTGCAATTTTGCACCCATTTTTAAAAAAAATGTAACTACCAATAATAATCAGAAAGAACAGCAAGCACACAAAGAGCAACTCTACCAATAGTTCACAAATACATCAGTCTTAAAGAAGTTCTGTTCACTGAGTTTCTATTCAAAACTTAACCAGTGCAAACAAGCTCAAATGTCCTTAATAAATTTGTCAAGAACTTTTATATAAATTTCTTGTATAACTCACAGCTGGGTCAAATCTGTCATCTTTATAAGCATCTGGGATGTTCAAAGGCTGCAAGATAATGACAAATTAAATACTCTATATGGCCATAAATAAATAGAAAGATTTGGGCTATTAAGACTGTTCAAAGGGGTGTGCATTACACACAACTATTAAAGTGAAATGAGCTGGCAAAATTTGGTCTGATTGTCAAGAAAAGGTGAGTTGTTTTAGAGGCATTTAGAAGTCGGTAATAGTAACACAAAGGCAGAGATTTCTGGATAACCGAAACGTACCAACATCAATAAATAAGAAGTTGTTATCCAGAAATCTCTGCCTTTGTGTTAAGAAAAGGTGAGTGGTTGAAATACCTTGAAAAACTGAAGGATGCACGATAGAATAAAAAATATCAGCAAAGCCATAGGGAATAAGAAAAGACGATATGCGCCAAAAATTGACAAAATTCAAATAACCTGGATGTAGCAGTAAATTTTAGTGGACTTGTTGCTAATTAACTTACTTTACTGCATTAGTTTGGTGTCAACTGACAGCTCTTTATTTTGTACTTATAAAATGACAAATAATTATCTCATTCTGTTTTAATGATTTTTTTCCTGCATTTGGCAGCTCATTTCGCTTGATAATAATATCATGAACTATTACAAAGTCATACAAATGTATATCACAAACAAGGGGCAGAGACAAAATAAATACCAGAGATAAGGAGATAATGCTAAGAAATAATGAAACGGGCAATGATTGCCAAGAGTTTTTAATAACTATATTTCCAAGTTTTTCTCTATTAACCAGTATAGCTGATGGTACATGTATATCTAATGACCATTTCTCTGATAGGAATTGTTACCATGGATCTATTAGATCAACAAAGGGCATACAATAGAAGTATGGAATGTTTTATGAGTTGCTTTATCAGAAGAAGTGAGTGATGCCAGACAGCCCTGAAGGTCTTTGATAAGAGAATACAAGAATAGACATGACTTAGTATGTAGCAAATAAGTTAAAATGTCTATTAGGCTTATCAGAAAGTCTGGAATAAAGACCATAAACAAAGAGCTATTTCTGGAAACCATCCATACCCACATACATATTCCATAATGGGAAGATAGGCTTAGCAAATAGCTTCATAAAATTGTATCATGTTCCCATCATTGGCATTCCAGGAACCAGCCAGAACTATCCAGACATAATAAATGTATTCTGTAAACATTATCCTTTCTTTCTTTGGAGTACATCAAAGGATGGTTTTTAATAGAGACAAACTGTGAATTTCAAATGGTGTAAACTGTTAACGCGAAACATATTTGTCCTATGTAACTGCCATAGCTGGTGGCATCAATATGATTGAACTAATCCAAAAACAACAAGAAATCCTTATCTTGAAAACTGTGCCAGCAATTTGTTTTTCACAACTTTTATCAAATGAGAAAATACATGTTCCATCATTCTTAAGCCTATGATATAATCTCCACTAGTATCAAGTGATGGTTTAGTGATGGTACAATAAGACAACAATTTCCATAGTCTGTTTCATATACATTCAAACAATCTCATCTCTAAGCTATACAGACTATCTCACCATAAGAAAGTATAAAACGTACCTCTCCAGTTGTAGCCACATAACCAGTGATACCAATATTTATGGGAAAACGAGGCTCTGTATTTCTGTGAGATCCAAAATAAAAAGAACGAAACACTTGAATTATTTCTAATAAACATACATGTATTAAAAATGGTCCTTTCATGAAGGTTTTCAAAAGTAAGGTAATAACTTTACTGAGATTTCTCTTTTAGGACAACAGTTTGAAATGTGTGTGAAGGGCCTCTTGACTTAGTCAATGGATGACCACTACCAAGACAAACCAGGCATACATTGATGGGTTGGAGGTTCCAATCACACTCAGAAAAAAAAACTGGAGTTGGTTTGAAGTACACTGATTGATTGATTGATTGTTTGGTGTTTTACGCCGCACTCAAGATTATTTCACTTACCAGTATATGGCGGCGTTGCCAGTTTTATTGTGGGAGGAAACCGGGCTCTTTGCCCGGAGGAAACCCACGACTGAAGTACACTGAATTGTTCTATGTGGAATGTTTGTTTAGGGAAGGAAGGGATCTCCTGAGGACACAGAACCTAGTACACATCGTAACTAAGCCTATGAATGCTGCTATAGTAGTGAAAAAATCATGAGTGCAGCAAATACGTACATCAACCAACTGATAACAGGAAACAACACAGATATGACCTTGTATCAATTCATTAAATAGATGAATTGTTAATGACTTACCCTTCTCTATGATATGTGTCATCATTATCAAAATCACTGGCTTGTAAATCAAATACCTGAGAAAATATACCCTGTCAAATAAACAAATAGAATAATCAATAATTACCGGTAATCATATACACTGGTTATATTGCTTACATGTTGTAATGGCAGAAAATTACAGTTGCACAAAGTTCCAAATCATGCAAGAGTATAGAAGTTACATAGACAGAACATTAACTAACAAAGGCACAACACAGGAGCTTATTCAGCAAACCAACTACATGTAACTTGTTGAAATGAAATATAACATTTGATTTTGAATGCAAAAGGTATCAGTGTGAATATCACAAATGTATAAAATTGTAAGATATAATAGATCAAAACTGAAGCAAACCTGGACAAGTGTTACTGTTATCCATATTGGTATTTAAGGGAAAGTGTGATAGAAACAGTTTTAAAGTGTTTTAAAATGAGACATATCATTGAATATTTAATAACAGGGGAAATAAGAAAACCAAAAATTGGGTGAGGGAAAGAGATTTAAATATCCTTTTACAACCAAGGTTAGGGGACAGTTATTCAGAATAAAATATATAAATGTAGCTTCCTTAAAACTATGCTCAGTTTCAATCCACAAGAAGTTGGACAAGAAGGAAGACAAAGTGGACACGTGATGTTCTATATAAGTAAGATTAGCAGTGGGACAATCTAACAGAATACCACACCCTATGAAAGTTCTATTCCATTCACACCCAATGATCTACATTATTTTGTTATGTGCTAAGCATTTTCTTGATCCAGTCTGTCAATTTCGGCATAATTATTGATGATACATATATTATTATTTGTTTTGTTTGAATATTGTTTTGTTTCCTTTGGAGTATTATGAAAATATTAGTATGTTAATATAAATATTAGGTTGTGTATATATTGTTTAAAGTTTAATTGTTATCAGCATTGCAATTTAAATAACAAAAGCACAAATTTATGGAAATGCCAAGAGCTATATTCTACAATCCAATGAGTTTTCTATCCATCTGGTATTAAATTTGTAATTAAATTCTCCTTATAAAATAAAACTGTTTTGTCGAAACATTATTACAAAATGTTTGTATATTCGACTATACAAGTATAGTGACCTCAAGTCAGGTAAAGTTATAAGATATGAAATAAGCTATGTTTTATCTTGGCTTGAGACAAAAGCTGAAAGCAGGATTTCAATAAAATCTTCTACTATAGGCCTACACATGTCTTCAATCTACTTTCCCGGGATCTCTTGTGAATGTTAAAGTCATGATTTGTGAGGGGAGATTTGGCTTTTCCATTCAGTTAACATTCCTCTTTACAGATCACCATAAAGTCAGCTTCAGCAAGGCAACAAATAATGGAAGGGAGTTCATTGTACTCTTATCACCAATGATTCCATTCCCAATCTATCTCCCCTCAATCTCACGCTCAATACAGGCACAGACAACGTAAAGCTTTTCTCATAGGTTTGCATTAACTGATGGCAGCCTTTAGGCAGAATAAGTGTTACATTTATCACTGAACAGTTACTTAATTCCTCTTCTCTCAATGAAAGTAGCCTCAGAGACAACCAAATTTCAGTTATATGGACGCCTTGCCGGGTTGAAATGGGTGGAAATCAGGCTATGTGACGGAAGTAATGAACAATCAACCTTTAATACATAGTCAAAATCCAGTGAGATTTTTGGTTCAATTTTTGGAGGGACGTAGTGGTATTCAAACCCACTATAGATCTGTGCTGGTCACACAGACACCACACACCAGTTAAAGCTTCTCTTACAGCTTATTATAGTTCAGAAATAGTATTTACTTGTTAAAAAACCAAATGAGTTTTAGATAATTTTTATCCTTTTTCAATCATCACAGAAAGCCAGTTTCTCCATTTATACCAGTATACTTTGAATATAATCAGTATCAAAGAAAGCCAGTTTCTAGATTTATATCAGTATACTTTGAATATAATGAGCATCACAGAAAGCCAGTTTCTACACAGGGAATATTAAACCTTGAAGTTCCATAGTTCACACAATGTAATGATTAATTATTAACGAGATTAAACGGAGGAGTCGCAAACCACACGATCTCTTCCACGTACATTGTATTCAACAAAATGTGTAAGCCATCTAAGTTTATCTAGTTTAATTCAATCAAAATTCACAGGAATAGTCACAGTTATACCATTGGTTTCAGCTAAAAATCATGCACATATCTACAGACATCAGTTAATAATCATGCACATATCTACAGATATCCCATTGTCAGGTGAGAAATAGGGTTCTTTCAAAAGGGGCATCCAAAAAAGACGAAGAATCAAAAAAAAAATATTTAGACAAAGACCTGTATGAAGTCACATTAATAACCCAAGCTAGGGATTTTTGAAAGGGAAAAATGGCTTCAAGGCCGTAATGGTTTGAGGAACTGGAAATGTAAAATCAGGAAACACACCAGTCTTAATTCAGTAACCACTGGAAAGAGAGTGACTTTACAAACAATAAGTGGGTTAATGTCTTTAGAAGTATCTACAAGGTATATAGGGTATGTCCAGATGGGACCTTTCAATCCAGACATCTTTCCTAGCCTAATGGGGTCTTAGATACTTTAAGGTGATTTGGCAAAGGGAAGCTGGAAGACCATTTCCTCCTCAGATATTTTGATTCACCACTTCAAGAGCAAAGGGCAAAGCCAGATTAAACATTGTTGACTTCAAACCAATTCCATTACTGGAAATCCCTCACATCTGATGGATAATATACCGAGACATATTATGTGGGGCCACTTATATCAACAAGATTTGGTCTAACATATCTTTTAGACAAGAAGATTTTCCCTGTGTCCGTGTGTTTTAGTGATCATAAAAATATTTATAAATAAAATGAAATTACAGCCTAACCGGATTACGTCACACAGATTTACGCAAAGCTTTCTGGCTAACATGTACCTCAGTTTGCCATTTTGTTAACAGGTACTAAGGCCTATTAAGTTATAGCAAGACGTCACTTCCTTGGAAAGCATTGATGAATGAAGCAAGCTGTCAATTATCTTAATATTCTATGATGTTTTGTTGCAAAATGATTAATTTTATATGAATTTTCTAAGATTCAGTTCACTTTTAAGCCTTATTTTTCGTTATAAATGAAGTTTTATTGACTCGGTAATTAAAACAGAATTGGTGGTTTGCCAGTTACGTAAGCCAAGCCATATATTTGACTGCTGGCTGTAGTAGGAAACTGTTGACTTCAGGGAAGTTTAATTGGAATCTAACCACACAACGGCAGGGGGTACTTCAAATCAAGTTTGATTTGTTCAATGTAATCGGTGGGTAGGACAGCAGTTATAAATACACAAACGGTAATGAAGGAGTCTGTGCTGGTACAGGATCTCGTCAAACCAATTATGTATCTGCTAAATACTACCGTTTAAATACAAATAAAATAGATTGATCAGTGTTTTAACTTAAGCCGTACTCAAGTGTATTTCACTTATATGACAATTTTGACAGGTTTAGTGGAAAAGGAAAGCGGGCTCCTTGCCCGATAGGAAATCTCTGATCTTCGGCCACTACCCGACCACTCTTCCACATATGAGGAACGAGTAAAAAATTCACCCATAAATTGATCTGAATTTGATCTGAGTGGAATTTGATTTATACACCCCACAGCTCTTTCAACAGATCACTTGTCTGTGCCACAGCCCCTCCCCTGCCCTACTTATATGACAATTTTGACAGGTTTAGTGGAAAAGGAAAGCGGGCTCCTTGCCCGATAGGAAATCTCTGATCTTCGGCCACTACCCGACCACTCTTCCACATATGAGGAACGAGTAAAAAATTCACCCATAAATTGATCTGAATTTGATCTGAGTGGAATTCAAATGAATGCTGCATTGATGGAAGGACTGTGTCCCATGTATCACTCTAAGCGATTCAGCCACCGGAACCCCCCAAAATTAGAACAGTAAAGCATATACCACACAGTCAATTGATCTAATGCAATACATAAAACAATATTCCAAATCTTTAAGTCATAGAAAACATGTGAAGTTTTAATTTATAATTGTTGATCTTGAACAATTCTAACAAGGTTATTTCATAGAAATCTAAACATAGCCAGGTGATTTTGGAAGGGGGAGCACTTTCAGCCACTAAAATTTGATGTGGAAGGCTGTCTTAAAGATTGTTCTGATAGGCATATAAAACACACAGGCACAGGGAAAATCTAAAATAACCATGGACCAATAACCAATTTTCTAATACATTTAGTAAAGTATTGACATTGACATTTGATATAATCAAATATAATCATTTAGATCCCTGGTGACAATGTTTACGCATCTGCATACATATAGTGGTGATGCCAGGTTAAGTAGGGGATACAAAAACTCCTTGACATTTCTTTTTAATTTTTGATTGAGTTTGATTTATACACCCCACAGCTCTTTCAACAGATCACTTGTCTGTGCCACAGCCCCTCCCCCCCCCCCCCCCCTCCTGCAGACAGCTTCATAGGTCTTAGATTGGTTGTTGAATCACAGAAGAAGAATCTTCTAAAGGTTTAATGATTGATTTGGCATGTCACAATATTCTCCAGTTCATACACAATGGTGTTTGCAAGCTTTAGTTTTTACTGTAACACCATAAAAATCTAAGTAATATGCAAGGTAATGGGATACCAAAAAAACTGATTTTTTTTTCTTGATTTCATGCTGAGAATAATTTTGGATCAAGTCCAAAAAAGTGATTCCCTGCGGATCTTTAAGTGTATAAACTTGTTAAATTAATTAGATTTCATTAAGATAAACAAACCTATTAAACGGCTGACTAGAAATCTGCTGCATTTAGATCCTTTTATACAAGTACGTAATATAAACAATTAACCTGGCTAAGTCAACCAGGCCACCCTGTACAGATATATGCACCTGTCTAACTTACACTTGTTACAAAATCGGCAATTTTCAATAAACAACACTCAGTTGATTTGAATAACAGGAAAGCAAAAATTCTAATTAGTTTTGTTTGTCATTAAGTCTGGTTTTAATGAACACTTGTTTACAGGAACATGAAACAAACGTTAATTGAATGACGGAAACAAAAGGCAGCTGTATTATATTGTAAGAACATGTAATCCGATTTTTTATTTACTAATGCATGTAATTTCCTTGATGATGATTGCAGCTTGCTTTCGAAACACTATAAAAAAAACTTCAAAATAATAAATGAGAGATTTTCATGTAAAGTTGTTATTGTCAATATTGTTTAACTTGAATGTTTCTAAATACGTTTTGATTGCAAAATCATCAACATGAAACTGAAACAGAATGTTATCGAGGATTAACATACTAGATCCTGAACATACTAGATCCTGAACATACTAGATCCTGAACATACTAGATCCTGAACATGCCTACATGTAGGTACATTAATTGAAGCTGTTACGATTGAACTAAAAAGTACACAAAGACCATGACATATAATTGGATAGATTTAAGTTTGTTATTAGTTGCAGACATCTCTATTCCACAATCATTAGGCAATCATTAAATGTCCCTATTAAATCCGTACCAAAGCCCAATAATCTGCTTTATATAAAAAAAGTAAATGTTTCAACAAAAGAATCTAGAGATGGATTCTTTGTTAATACAAACAGTTAGCCTCTGACAGAGATTACTTAATCAGAAATGTTGCATATTAAATGGATGAGTAAATAAATGGTGGAAAACCCTATGTTGAATAAAGCTACATTAGCTTGTGAATAAATGTCCTTGCCAATATCATTAAAAAGGGAGGGGGGGGGGGGGAGGAAACCCCTAGATAAAATGCAATTAAATATAAGCCCAGGAACCATTTAATATTTTATGGGTGGGGGCTGAGAAAGATTAATCAATAATGATATAAAGATTGTTGGAAGTTTTTTTAACTGGATTATGGGGGGGGGGGGGGGGGGGCCGTGTCATGGATTTAGGAAAATATTGAAATTTGTTAGTACAATGATACAGTATTAGAATTTATGTATCCATAGCCAGGTTAGTTTGAGAGGATAATCATGCAGTTACTAGATAGATATGAGAAATAATACATGTCAGAATCTTTCTCCAAACAGCCAGTCCAGGTTAAATGTTAGTATATGGAGTTATGGTGGTTGAGACATAGCCAAAACTTCACAGACTACCTATAGTTAAAAGCCTGGATGTAAAGGTGTGTTAGGGAATTACAGAGAAGAAATTACCATAGTTCGTGTCACTTTGAAACGTTTGTTTTTATCCTGGAAATAAATTTAGTTCATAAAGGTAAATAGATAGAGAAACACACAATAACTGTGACATATATAAGTCATTTATCAGTAAATAAAAACCAGTCAATTAAAAACAAACAGCAAAACACACACACTCTATAAGAACATTGAGAGATGAACAGGTAGAATCACCAATACAGTAAGGTGGTTTATTAAGGTGGGTATTATGCGATAACAATTACAAAACAGAGCAAAGCATAAGAAACGCATAGACAAAATATTAGGTGACATATCAGTGATGAATAAATGGCCTGGAAACTTGTTCACCTACATAACCAAAATACTGCTAAAAATCTGAATGTGGAATGATCTTTTTTAATGAGGATCAAATGGCCAACTGGTACAGATTAGATAAGTTTTTTCCTGAAGATGTTTTCCTGAAAACTCTGAAGCCTAAACATGAAAGCAAGGTCAGTCAGTAAATTGGACGGTGACCTTATCGGGCAATGTGATATAGTTCATGATGGATTGATTGATTGTTTGGTGTTTTACGCCGCGCTCAAGATTATTTCACTTATATTGCGGCTTTGCCAGTTTTATTGTGGGAGGAAACCTGGCTCTATGCCCTGAGAAAACCCACAACCTTACGGTGGTACATAGTTCATTGAAACCATTGCATTGTCTTGACCTAACACAGCGTGCAAACTAAAATAGAGAGCTCTGTATTAAGAGAGAAAGTTTTACCGATTATAATGATGCTATGGCAGCTACCTGTACATGCAATTAAAAATCTAATTTGTAACATCAAAATAAAGTATATATCATAATAACATAGAGGGATACATTAAAATGGTATGATTTTGAAAGCTAAGACTGTGATCAGTACACAGGTGCTGTAAAAACTTTTAATCAGACAAAGCAATAAAATAGGATAGAAGATATACATGTAGATCAGGTGGTATTCCAGAGTCAATTTGGGCCAGTCTCAAAGAGTAAATGATGCTAATATCAACAATATGATATCAGTAGGCCAACGCATATAGACTACTTTCTATCAAAGTCCTATATCATGGATGGTAATTGAGGAGAATATACACTGGCTTCAGAAGGTCTTTGTCACATTGACATTTACTCTTGGGACAGATCCTTTACCATTTTCTGGTGACATGATAGTCAGTTGTCAATGCTGATACATCAAAGACATAATCATCTTGGATGTGGGATGTCACTTTTTTAAGATTAAGTATACATAGAGGAGCTAATTGTTTCAATTTTATCGACCAATATGATATTACAGTGGGGGAAAAAGGCATCATTGCAGTGAATATTACCATAATAGTTGATCTAATGTGAACAATTAATGAGCAACCAGAACTCAATGATAAGGAACAGGCTGGAAATACAGTTTGCTAATACATTTAAATAACATAAAGACAAACAAAAATAAATGCATTTGGGGGTATGAGAAGAGAAGTTGAGACAGTTCATAGGCGGACATGTAGAAAATATGTCATATTTGTTAATCACAAAACAATTCTAAATTTGTAGTTTTCACCGTAATGAATTTTTTTTTAAACATTATAGGAATTGTTTAGGAACAATACCTTAATAAACTTTTTTACAACATTGGTGTTAAAATTTACCCCCAGCAGTAAAAAAACTTGCATGAAAGAAATAAATTTTGATGTACCATGTGAATCAAATGGATCAAGTTGGGCAATATGAAAACAACAATGGTTAAATTATTGAGATAGAAATAAGAATACTTAATTGTACAGTACATTTCATAAATTTATGAACGCTAAATGTAAGCTATATGATATGCATTTTTTACATCTTAATAATATGAAATATTTTTTCAAAAGTGTTCAGATATGGCATAAAGAAAGTGTTGTGTATACAAATAGTGCTGAAAAGACAATCATAAAAAAGTATCTATTCATCTATACAGGGTACTTGTCCCCATTTATCAAACAGATTCCAATAGACTTATCAGAAACAACATTATTCCCTTTACATGGTGATGATGATGTCATGGGACTATGATTGATTGATTGTTTGGTGTTTTACGCTGCGCTCAAGATTATTTCACTTATATGGCGGCGTTGCCAGTTTTATTGCGGGAGGAAATCGGGCTCTATGCCAGGAGGAAACCCACGACCTTCCGTTGATAACTGGCAACCATCCCACATAGGTTGTTTGAGTGAAAACCCAGTCAGAAAATTTTCCAATTTTTTTTTGACTGAGGGGGATTCGAACCCCTGGCCCATTGGTGGAAGGTTGTTTGGATTGAGCGTCCAACGCTCTACCTACTAAGCCACAGAGGCCCCCATGGGACTATAAGTTTGTTGACTAATGTTCTACACTCACTCAAGATTATTTCACTTACATGACACCATTATCAGTTTTAATAAGGAGGAAAACAGGCTATGTGGTCAGAGGAAAGAGACAACCATTCCATACTGGGATGGAAAACCCAGCAATAGGGGATAACCTGAGAAATGTCCAAGTTTATGGATTTTCTTCTTAGCTTATAAATCCCATGAATAAGCATTGGTAGATAATACCTTGGTGAGAAGTAAACAATATAGAAAATGTTACAGATAACTATATTTCTTTTTGGAAAATGGAGGAAGTTACTAGACAATATACTGTACAAGGGGCGATACGGATCTATCTAGACATACAAGTAAGAGAATCTCACCTCAGGACGTCCAATTATATCCTTACATGTATAAAGCTGAAGGTGAAAACAGAAGATAGCAAAACTGTGTCAGATTCAACTTTCTTTTAAGTACAAAAAACAATTAAATTTAAAAAGAAAACTGTTCCTAATTAGTTTTGAATGTCAACTAACCGGTCGCTTATCCATCTAGAATGCCTCTATATTCAAATTTCAGGTAAACACATGTCATTTTCTGCAATCTTTCTGTTCCTTTCCCTATTTTTTGTCATGCTGCATGCAGACTTTAAATTTATGTAATATTGTCATTATCTAATGAATTTGTCAATACTGTCCAATATGATAACAGGATAGAAGAAGTCATTATGAGAGTCACTCCCACCATATTTACATATGTTCCTAGAATGTCTATTGTAAAGATATTCACGGTTTATAAATACAAATACAGAAAAATGTTATTTTTACACCGTATTCAAGATAAATCACCAACATGGTGGTGTATAAGTTTGATTAGAGGAGGAAACTAAGTAGTATAATCAATGGAAACAGCCAGCCTTTCTGATAGTACCGGACAGCCATTACATATTTTATTTAAAATGTCTACACAAGCTTTGATTGATTGAAGCTTCTCACACACAACAGGCAACTACTCATAGGGAAATAGTTTCTACTGATTCAATACTGTCAGGAAACAGGACATTCAACAACTGATTTGATATTTTTACAATGTTTTTATACATATTTCTGCAAAAGATCACAAAATCAATATCAAAAGGCTGATTAGCAAATATCTGAACTGAAAAATAGAACTGGAAGCTTTCAAACATTTACTTATGATAAAACAAAGGCCTTTCTAATAATCGTACATATTTACAATTTGTCATGATCATTGT
This sequence comes from Lepidochitona cinerea, assembly GCA_963971465.1. Taxonomy (NCBI): domain Eukaryota; kingdom Metazoa; phylum Mollusca; class Polyplacophora; order Chitonida; family Tonicellidae; genus Lepidochitona; species Lepidochitona cinerea. The sequence goes on along the minus strand of OZ020551.1, from coordinate 27,741,648 downwards.
TCAAGCTCTGAAAAAAGCAGGATTATATCTGGAAACATGACAGAAAGACAAACAGAAGACAAGAATTATAAATGCATTATATTTACTTAGAAGATATCGAAGGCCAAAGAAACAAACAAAAACAAAATATTGGAAAACTGAACAAATACAATTTGGTTTTAAATTGTGCCCAAGGCCGATTCTTGTAGAGGAAGTAATCTACAGCGAGTAAATACTGGCAGTCCGATCATATAACAGAATCAGATACCCTCCATCAATATCTCCGTGATATGAAAAATTCTCTTATGAAATCAATGGTTTTGCTTTGAGAGAAAAAGCACAGGTGCTGCACGTCTGACATGGACGTAATTTGGTTTACCTGACAAAGCCCTTGTCTCATATTGCTGAGAGACAACTGAGCTATCGACCATTCTACTGTGTGACAAATGTTATCTTTCATATAAATGGCACGCTGTCTCAGCTTTCAATACTAAAGGGAACATGAGGAGATGTGTACATCATTGAACACACCTAGAAATCTCTGCCAATCCATAGAGGAGAAAATAGAAATCCACTGACAGGTTTAATGCTTAGCAAATGGCTTGGAACACCTGAGATATGACACTATCATAGAGAAGGTCAAGGTTAAATGAATCTCCAATATCTCATCAACCATTAGGAGACAATCAGGCAATGTTCATGTGATAAAAGAATGCTAACAGTTGCTATGATCAAAACAAAATTACGTCTTAAAGAATGAGCGATTAATAAATACAAAATCAAGTATCAACTAATTCATCTTTTGCTTTAGTTTTGCAGAATGGTTTGCTGAACAGTTTGGCTTGTCCGTGATACCAACTCTGCATAATGCCTAATGTATGACAAGAATGACTTGTCTTCTAAAGTGACTAAACCTTGCTGAAATATTTCTATTTTGTTTGAAGCAAATTGGAAGATTTAATTTAACACTTTTTGACTTTGTATACATCAAATTAAGGTTCACTCAATACTTTTGATGTTCATATTCATCTTTTACATGTAGCTTCTTGTTTGGATTAACTTAAAAATGCAATCAGAATTCATCGGAAAAGTTTCCATTTTGACAGCTTACATATAATTGCCTTTAAAAAAATCTTATGCCTTTAATAGGAATTTGCCTTTGTTGTTTCGTTTCTTTTGGACAGTTGCACTTTTTACTGATTGAAATTTTCAGAGCATTTTAATACCTTTAGAAGATAAGTGTTATGTTGGCATGCTATGTGCTTACAGAATTACAGAATGCATATAATCAAATGGGTTATGATTTAAATAGATGATTTGCCAGATTGGTTTATGCTTAATGTTTTTAAGTGTTTGTGTGTGTGGAATAGGGAGAGGGTGCATTAGCTCTTTTCAATACAGAAAGCAATGGGTGGTCCATGGATTTGTGCTTTACCTTGGACCGAGGGTCACATGTATGATGGCATTGCCAGGTTTGGGAAGGGTCACATGTATGATGGCATTGCCAGGTTTGGGAAGGGTCACATGTATGATGGCATTGCCAGGTTTGGGAAGGGTCACATGTATGATGGCATTGCCAGGTTTGGGAAAGGTCACATGTATGATGGCATTGCCAGGTTTGGGAAGGGTCACATGTATGATGGCATTGCCAGGTTTGGGAAAGGTCACATGTATGATGGTATTGCCAGGTTTGGGAAGGGTCACATGTATGATGGCATTGCCAGGTTTGGGAAGGGTCACATGTATGATGGCATTGCCAGGTTTGGGAAAGGTCACATGTATGATGGCATTGCCAGGTTTGGGAAGGGTCACATGTATGATGGCATTGCCAGGTTTGGGAAAGGTCACATGTATGATGGTATTGCCAGGTTTGGGAAGGGTCACATGTATGATGGCATTGCCAGGTTTGGGAAGGGTCACATGTATGATGGCATTGCCAGTATTGGGAGTGGGGCAATGAGTGTAATTCCTGGGGGTACCTCTACTAGTATGTGGTAAGCAATCATCATTGTGAAGTATGACTTATGACACTATAGTAGTCAAACAATATATCACAAGTTACTCAAAGCAAATCCTCAATTATAAAAAAGAGAGACGTGTTAAGTTTGACAGGGGTACTTAATTTAGAGCAGAGAGCCTTCCGAAATCTATTTAACGTGTGTGTTTTCGACTGACAGGTTAGTAGGTCTTCCACTGGTGGGTAAACATGAGAGGTAATCAATATAAACACATAGCTCCAGTCAAATGAACAACTCTTAATGCCTCTTATTAATTCAAGTATTCTCGTCAAAAGTCATGCAATATATACACTTCTTAAGTGCCTTTTCCAACCTATAAATCTCAAACATGATGCCATAAGCAGGAAGTTTCTCTGTAATTCTCTGGGGTGTTCAGCAGGTGATATGTTAAGAAACCTTGGGGGTAGGTAATCTGATAAGTATCTGTTTCTGCCAGACTCTGGTCTTAACTAGACAGGGTAAAGTAAGAGTGGCAGCTAGTCAACACTAATGCTGTCATTGCAACCCTTCCTTCCATCCGACAAAATTCTGTTAAGAAACAAGGTCAAGAGGGCATGGTCAATTTGGCAAAAGATGGCATCTCAATTGAGTTGGTCTTCATTGTAAGCATGACCCTCGCCGTAAATAGAAAACAAATAAGGGACACATTGGCATTTATATTGACCAGGAATAAGTAAATGAAGACAAAGCTCTGTACTTCTGTAAGTAAACCTCTTGTAAACCATATTAATTCTGCTGCTGAATAGATAGAAATAAACTGGAATGATTATTGTATAAACTTCAACTGGAGCCAAACTGCCACACTTTTCATCTGATTATCAAGTGGTTGTGAACCTTAATCATTTACACAATCGGAACTAGAACGTATGTTGTCATCCGTGAAAGGGTAAAAAACTGCTCATCAAAAACGCTTATTGTAGACCCTTGCCATATTCTTATATCTTTATAAGAAGAAAGCAGAGATGAACCTGTTGTGCAGACACTACAACTTTGCCTCTTGTCTGTTTGGATTTTAAATTCCTCCAAGGCTTTTCAAGCACCTAGCCTGACAGACCATTTCCGCTGGATGAGTGAGATATATACATTTACTATAAACAACTCCACCAAACTGCCCAAACGTGCACTGGCACCATGATTTCTACATGATGGAGATGGTCTTAAAATGCCCCCAACCAAGAAGCAGGTACAGATCTAGATGACCCATGTGATGACTAAATCTTTACAAAGGCGTTTTCATGGTGTAAACACAACACCCAAAAAGCTTAAAAAGTATCCTTCATTCCTTTGTCTTGCATGACACTTAGAAAACAATAACATGTGTATCATTAAAACCTCACAAAAACCCTTCATGGTATAAACAAAATGTACAAAGCAAAAAGTACATGGAAATCTAAAAAAAAAGAAATATGGGCCCATTAACTAAGAACACTTTTTAAATTGTACTAAATGTTGAAACCTGAAGACAAACCAGTTTGTGTTATATAAAGAACACCATAAAGGAGAATGACCAAAGATTGTTTAATTGATGTTTTACACAGCACTCAAAGTTTAATATTTCACTTTAAATAAATAGTGGCTTTGGCCCATAATCAATTACTAAAAAACATTATATCTAACAAATTCAATGGCATAATGCAGAGGGATCAGAAAAAAGACAAAACAGTCAACTAGTTAATACAAAATACATGAATCACTTGAAAAAATTCATACAAAGCACAAATAGGCAGATCTTAATAACTTTATAACAAATATAGACAAATAATATTTTGGAAACTAATGAAACATACCACAAAGCATAAATATTAAAAACTTCAAAACACAGCAGTCTTCATAAAAAAATATTAAAACATACAAATTCCCTTACTAAGGGATCTTCACGACAGACATAAAACACCCAACCCAATAATTTTAATGTCAAACATCAAGCAATATGTACATGTACATGAAGAAACAGCAAGTATATTGTGTAAAATACCAACCTTATGCTGGTCATCAACCAATAAAACTTGGCATCTTTCACATTTTAAAAGACATTGTGTATGCATCATTATTTTATGTATCAGGTTGGCAACATCGCTCTGCTCTTCAAATATTACACGAGCCAAGTCTAAAAGTACCTGAAATATACAAAAAAATAATTCAGTTCTTTTACAAATTTTATAAATAGAAGGGCAGCAGTTTATTATTATCACTAAACTTAACATCATCTTTCATTTCTTGTGAAATCAGTCAAATTTGACTCATTAATACAACTTGTTGTATCGAGTGAACCTCTTTTACATTCAACTATGAACAGTTTTAGTAAAAAAACTCCTAGATAAAAAGAAACCTTCAATACTCATGTTGATTGTGTGAACAAAAGGAAAAAACGGCAAGTAATACAATTATAAAAATCAAAAGTCAATTAGGTTATTATGTTTCGCAAAAATTTCGAACAAATTGTATATTTGCAGTCTTCAATGAAATGTGAATTTGAAATATCATTAAATAATCCATTAAAGTAGTTAAATGTCAAGCAGATTAATGTCCTTGCATAAAGGGACATAAAAGAAATCAATGAAAAGGTTTGAAATGTCCAAATGGTTTCAATAAAAAGTAATTAAAAAAATGCAATCTTAATGGTCTAAATTGAAAAAAAAAACTGCAGAGAAGTTGGAAATTTACTAATGGTTTCAATAAAAAGGAGTTCCATTAGAGTAATAACTGGCACAACAGTGCATATTAAAAACAGGCTATGGATTGTCAGATATCAAAACCTCTATTTCTTATCAGAGTTTATTCACTTGAGGACCTTAACTGCCACAGCACATTACAAACTTCCTACATTCTTATTAACTAGTACTGACGTTTTTCTTCAGGCCATTTGTAGAAGGAACAAAGCCTGAAGGCTGATCACGCTGAGAGACCGGTCAATATAATGATTGTTTACACAGGCTACAGTTTCCAGCAAACCAATAACATCTTCTTTTCAATTCAGATCTTTGACTCCTGAAACTTCTACCTCGAGATAAAAGTGACGAAACCCTGAACAATTAGCTCAGCACAACACACACGCAGAAGAAATCCACACAATTATTGAGACCAAAGATAGGTTGATTGAGGTTTGGACCAACACGTTAGATTCTTTCTTGTATATGGTGATGTTGCCAAGTTTAATGGGGGAGAAAACCAGGCTTGAACGTTGAGGGGCCAGTATATATGATACCTGACCATCTTTCCACAAAGGGTGGGGAACAAAGACGATAGATAGGTGTAACCGCAAATTGAAGTCTCCAATTTCTCTATGACTTAATTAGAAGAAACTTTGCCAGGTTTAGTGGTGGGAGGAAACCGGGCTCATTGCCCAGAGGAAACACCCAACTTTTGGCGAGTGCCTGGCAACTCTTCCACATATGGCGGTAAATTTTAAAGAAAGTTAGATTTGTTTGCACAAATTTCTTTTCTTTAGTTTTAAATACATATACTATGAAACATATTCTTAAAATATCTATACTTTTTTGCCACAGAAAGCATATGTTAGCAGCTCAAGAAAAACGACGACAATGTAAAAGTATATTCAAAACTGTCTTGGGTATTCTATTTTAAGCGCACACAAATAATTTTTATAGGTCTAGTGTTGAGAACTCAGAAGTAGAGAGTACAGAAAACAAGAACTCATAAAATCTGTTTATCTCAAACTTACTTCTCTGAGGCAGGCAGAGGTTTGTCGTATTTTTGTCTGGAGAAAAATATATACCTTACAAATGTATATACAGTCTATGATCTGTGGTATTCCAAGTAGTATGAATGATTTATTGTTCAGTCATTGTTCATTCAAAACAACTGCTATTACACATGTATGATGGCCTTGCCAAGTTAATTTGGGAGGGGGGGGGGGGGTAGAGATTGAGGCTGAAGCAACCATTTCTATTCGGGTCAATCAGATTAAAACCCACTCACCTTGGATTCAACTTAATTATTGTAATCCCTGCCTTTAATAGCATACAAAGTATTGTTTTGAAGCATGACTGATGTGTGAAATTCGCCTATATCTTAAGTGATTAACACACTCAAAGTTTCAGAGAGGCAGTTTAGACAATTCATTTTCCATTTCATTTACACCCCTTTTTAAGTTATGATTGTAATATCATGAACAGATGAGGTTATTGGAATGGTGAACAAAAGAGAGAAATAATTTGATGTTAGGGAGATTGTATTAGATGATCTGATACGCCTTCTTTAAAATGGAAGCTGAGAAGATAAATGGAATTTGATACCAGTATTGATCATGTATTATAAATAGCACAGCGGCACCTTGCCAAATGGTTTCTCCACTTGAAGTTGATACAGTGCCCCCCTGGGAAGCCATGGACCTAGTTCAATGTTGACCTGCCTTAATGGTCTCTTGACTGACCAGAAAGCTCATCAAGAACTTGGATATGTAAGCGATAAGACAGACAGAATTCAAGCTGGGTCAACAAAGAATTCCTAAATATACCTCTCCATAACTGTCATGTTATAGTGTGAACAAATAAAGTTTAATGTCTTTAATTGTCAGGTCTAAACACCATAAAAAATGTTAAATGCTTTCAACAGCACAACTCACTGTCAAAGTCAACATTGACCTTGCTTGAAGATCACTCAACTCTAAGGGTTCTCTCACACTATTTGGGAGGGTCCTTATGTAAATCAACAATATATTTCTTAAATGTGATAATCCCCGTGCCAAAAAATGAAAATGCCTTGGAGAAAGGTTTAGATTATTATTTTGATAAATTTTGGTATCTAAATACATGTAGGCCCTAAATGGCAGTAAAATTAAACACAACAGCTTTTCAGTATGAAGAAAGAACGGGTTGAAAATAGAACAAACCTCATTTCTCTTGTTTTCCAACAGGGACCTTTCATATAACTGAGCATTCTTTAGACCAATTCCACAAAACGCCAGATAGGAAGCAAACACCTAGAAAAAATAAAAAATAAAAACATAGATTTTTAGTTTTAAACAGAATATAAAGTAAACTACTAAAATTCTGTTTTTCTTTACATTAAAGTTAATGTGTTAGAATAGAAATAATGGATTGATTCTGTGTGTATACGCTCTGATAACTGCAAGAAACAAGAGTCATCAGAGGATGATGTATCCCCCCGGCCCCACATACGATTGTGGAAGTGGAAACGTACTAAGAACAGATAAAAGTTCATGATATTCCCTATGTCCACCAAGTTTCGGAAAAATATTATGAAAACCATAGGAGATGATGCGCTGATAAACACTAATTGTCTATGTCATCCTATATTGTGCGGAAAGGGCAGTAACTCTAAGAATAATGAAACCAGCGTAACCAAAATAGGAGGTGCACATCTTGGCATGATATCCAACATGTCCACCAAGTTTTTAAAAAATTTGATGAACACTATGGGAGGAGATGCGATGACAAGCACTAATTGTCTATGTCTTCGTATACTGTCGGAAAAGGGCAATAGCTCTCTGAAAATAATGAAACCAACGCAACCAGAATAGGAGGTGCACATTCTGGCATGATATCCAAAATGTCCACCAAGTTTCGAAAAAAAATTATGAAAACCCTGCGAGGAGATGCGATGACAAGAAATGATTACGGACGGACAAACAGACGGATCGCTATTTCCCCCCGCATTATATGCTGGCGGAATAAAAAGGAATGTGTCCACGTGTTTTCACACCAAACATCGTCCAAAAACAAAGGACACTTTCTTTTTTCTCCTGTTTGTCTTCAACCTAATGAAATAACATGGGTTTCTTTTGAATACAATAAGAAACTTGTCTCAATGATTATTTTAGTAAAGAAGTTTTCTCTGTGCCCGTGTTTTATAAATATATAATGTAAAATGGAACTTGAACATTTGTGAGGAAATATGTTACTTTTTTTTATTAGAAAATTTTGTGTTTTTCATCAATTAAGTGCTACATTTTGCTAACTTTTGATGTACATTATTTGACCATAGCTGTTGATTGTAAGGCTGAGTTATAATCAATTATGTTTAATGTTCTTCCTGTGATCAACAAGTTAATGAATTTTAACGAGAGACACACACCGCAACTGATCAGCATGATTTAGATTTACAAACATGTTAATATAAAAGCATACTCATTATAGAGCAGCAACACAGTACTTGATATTGTCACAGTGACTTTGGTCAACGCGTCTGGTTGGCTTTAATCTCATATTTCCTGCTTGGTAATGATCTCCCCTTGTGTTTTGCTGGAGCATACCTTCATTATAGACTTCTCCTTAGGATAGACTTTAAAAGGTTAGCTCTTAATTAAGCTGTTTTCTTTGTACTCTATACCCATGTGTTTTCCCCTTGGCAGGGTTTTAAAGAACACATTGTCAACTCCATCGTCCTTCCTTTCCAGCATCCGCAGTGACCAGTAGCCAATTTGTGCATGTATGCTTTATTAACAGGGAATTTTCTGCTGTGCTCTTGCAATTTTCTACCAGCTTGGGGCATTATATCAGCATTCTTTGTGGCAGCCTTTATACAATTGCAGAAATATATCAGGAATAGGACTTTTTGCCTTACAAAAACAACATATTATTTCTCAAAGGATTTTACAGCTGAGTTGGGCTTCTAAATTAATTATGCTAAAAAAAGCCGTTATTTAAAAAATAATGCCTTTAGGCCCTGATAAGCACTTGTTTCAATGGCCAAACTTGTGAGTTATCACCAAACAACCTTCAAGCAGATAAAAAAATGGTTGATGTTTTGCTTAAAAAAGCGTTTATTTCTACCGACATATTATTTCTATTTTTTTCCCTCTTTACAAATGTGATGTTAATTTTTATCAATTGTAATGTTTTACGCCACACTTAAGATTATTTCACTTACATGGCGGAGTTGCAAGAGTAACAAGGGGCTCAGGAAATTGGGCGAATAAGTGAAATTCCACTCAGAAATTTATCAGTTCGATGGAAGGTCTGTGTCAGACTGAGGGACAAATTGACAATCACTAACTGACTAAACCACTGAGGCCCCCATGATGTTAAGGACTTGCTCATGTTCTTTTATGGACAGCCTTGAGTTTTTTTCATGAAAGGCCACTTGATATTAGAGCTATATTGGATTTCAAATGAATGTATGCAGTATCCATAAAGATCTGTGAAAATCTACTCAGCATTGTTAATCACATATTAAAAAGACTGGCACCAGCTGGTCTTATATCCTAACCAGAAATACTTTGCATCTTGCACCCCTCTGCACAGGGGGAACCTGTATGGTGGTGGTCTAAAAATGATGACACAGGTCATGACGTCATGACGTCAAATGGATTCTTAATTATTTCATTAATTTCCAAGACTTACTATTAAGCCAAGAAAAGATGCATTACAGCCTGAAATAATAAAGCATTCGTGTATCTAGAATATCACCAGGACTTTTTTAAAGATCAAATTCAACAATGAGGCTAAGCATGCAGATCAAGCCAGAACTATGAACTCTGACATTTTCATGTGGGTTAATTGAGATTCAATCTGTTTTTTTTTGTAAACTAAATTTAAAAGTTGTTTCTATGGCATCGTTGGTCAGGTATAATCCCTGGTACGGGCAATCCTCCAGAGGGATAACTACATGGAATAGATTCCTCAAGGTGGTATTCACCAGGATTACAATGAAATAACAAAGCCTTATGATGTTCAGGTGGAGGAGTAAAATATCAGGTTAAAAGCCTGGATAATCGTCAGCAGCTATAGGCTCCTATCATTCACATCCTGAAAACAATGAAATATTACCTTACATGTATCAGGCATTACAGATACATGTAACGCTGGTGGCAAAAAACTGCTAACAAAAAAAAAAGAATCTTTAACAAAGTGAAGAAAGACATCAGAAAAATAGCAGAACAAAAGTACATAGCTAATGAAGCATCAACTCTGTTTGTAGCACTCTTGTCAATATCAAAACACAAACATGTATTGAAAAGGCTGGTTACAAATTACTCGGAACATAATAGACAGCTAGCCAGAGGCTGTGATCAATTATTACTGACATTTCTTTTGTATTTCTGTTAATCAAGTAGAATATCTTAGTGTTACCTAGAAGGTGATCAGTATTGAATAGTCAGCTAGCAAGATTGATAGATTATCCAGTGTTTCAAGGTTGGTATTCCGAGAAAATCCCACACCTTCACCTTGTGTTTGTATCACAATTGATAAAAACATAGTCAACTTTGTCCACAGGGGAAAATCTATAATCACTTTGATACTGCAATATTTTCGAGCATGATCCATCATTTGTTAATCTCAATATGTGTGAAAAATTATAACAAGTAGCTGAGGTCATACCAAAACAAATCCTTCAATATGTATTTGAATTTCATTTTCAAAATTTCCGAGTAAGCGGATTTAAGCTTGGTAAAAGGCCAAGCAATGTCAACAAATCGAAACCGTACCACAAAAACCTGAAGCCATTTGTATCAAATTCAAATGGGCTATTTGGATCAACAATCATTGAATGGTATACTCCATACAACTCATGAATTCAAAGTTAAACATTCAGGATGGTGTTTGTTCACATTGTCTACAAACAAGTATGCAATACACTTTCTCAATGTAAGTTAGATTAAAACATTTAATTGTTTTAGAAAAACAGTTCATAATTTACTAATCATACTCAAACAAATGTATTTGTAGTGAATGGCTATGAAAAGCAAAACATTCAGGTGCACTTTTCAGGCATTCATCCCATAAGTTAAAATCTATGGAATTATAAACACTTTGCCTTGTAAATCTTGAACTCTGTTTTTAGATGGAAATCATACACACTGTTTTTAACAGGAGACAGAAGATTCAAAAGTTAGACAACCGCGTGTGCGCGGGTGTGTGTGTATGGGGTGTGGGAACTTCAATGTCTCAGCACCTTAATATTTTATGAAATACAGCAATTTTACACAATACTGTTTATCATATATTACTCCATATGTTGGCAGCTGATAAAAAGTAAAAAAGTAATAATTTCAAAGGTTTATAAGTACTCTTCATCATTTAAGTAGAAAGAATAAACTAATCTACAAATTGTGAAAAAAAAAGAGCAAACTGTAACAAGAAAAAAAAAAGATTAGCTTCCCTTCCAATGTTTGCACGTCTTTATCAAGCTTAGGAAAAATTCAATACAATCTCAATGATTTTGTGCTGTTTCTTTAGCAGGATGCTATAGAAATGCTGCAAATTACACAATTACTTAGGCTAAGAAGATTATATTTTTTAATTGGAATGTTTAAAGTTCCCCCCCCCACACATTATCTGTTAATGCAAAATGGTTTCTTACAAATTATTTAAGACTCAGAAACAAAGCATCGTCTCTAAAAACTTTGTGGCAGTCAATTAAACATAGAATTCTGAGTTTCTGGTTGCATCTAAGAACAATTTCATGACAAGCTACATAGTTCAAAGGCATCTTTTTTATGTTAAAATTCTGCAAAATGTTTTTGAAAACCGGGCTTATCCTAGAAAAATCTTTTCGAAGAAAATATTAACGCGGTCTAAGCACAAGTGGCTTTGAAAGAACAAATAGCCTTTCTACAAAAAATATTCCAGTCTCTGACATTTTACATAAGTTAGAAGACGAAGTGAACAAGCGCTATTTTTTGTTATCATTTAAGTGGTTTGTGTGATGGTATTATTCAATATGCAGACGTGGGTTGAGGTAGAAAGGTTAAGGTAACTGTAATGATTCAGCTGCTCAGTCCCCTCTTAAAGCCAGACTAGCAGAACAGAATCTTCTAACATGGGACCTAACATGACCAGAATAAAACCGTGGTAGCAATATAGGATTAAACTGGCCTGCCAGAATCAATAGAGATTTACTCTGTGACCATCACCTGTCTGTTATCTTGTCATAGCTCTAAACATATGGTCTCCTTTCATCCTCGGGAAATTCATTTAGGCTAGGCTAGGCAATAAACACCACTGTGACCCGTTCCTGTCATATCATCTCCCACGCTTGTCGATTTGTTAGTGTTTGAAACTGAAACTAACTTGGCTTCTCACCATTGCCCCTTTACATTTATTTGGATAAAAAGATCTTAACATGTCTGACATTTTGACAGGATTTTTTAGGAGTGTTTCATTGAAAGCCTCTGGGAAGCATTAGCCTCTGAAATTATTATCAACGGGCAAAGTTCAGATAAGGAGAAAAATATAATCCAAGGTGACGATTTTCATGCAAAAAGATGTACAAAAGTGTTATTAAAGGAATTCCCTTTTGTCTACCAGCAATAAGAAACAGCCTAGAAAGCATTGCAAGCTTTGGCAAGGATTTGTATCAAGTAATGAAAGATGAATTATTCCAAGCCTTGCATTTACCACTTCTTGACCATACTGCTAAATTTAGGCTCATAATAATAAGAATGGAAAATTTCCCCCAAAACTTCAATATCCAGAGCTAGGAAAGTTACTAATAGTCATTCAGCAACCTCATCTTAATGTACACAACATTGCAATAGTCCACATCTTTAAAAAGTATTCTTGATCCTTCATAGCATGTCCCTTTAAGTTTATCTAAAGGACATTACTTATTGAAACACACTTCTGAATGAATATTTACATCCTAAATAAACTGCCTCAAGATTGGCATGCCAAATAAAGTGAACTGAATTCTGAAGAGTACACAGATTAATCTTATAAAGAACAAATTATTTCAAGTAGTATTGCATAAATAAAAATTATGGAACAGGCTTCTATTTCATGAAGTTTTGATGAGTCAAGCTTGAGATGAAGGTGGTTAGAGGCTGACCTTTCAATATCCCTCAATTTTCAAGATATACACATAACTGAATTACAGTATAATTTTGGATGAAATAAATGTACTCTATTGAGCATAAAGGTGCAAAATTGGCCAACTACAAAAGTGAAGAAGTTGTAGCTAATATAAGATTGTTCTCTTCAATCTGTTATTCCATTAGGAAGAACCTATCGTATGACTGTCAGACTGTTGTTGTTTGTGTTATCATTTTAATTAGCTTCATGTTATGTGAGAAATTTGGATGTCCCTCTGGTCATTCACCTTATCTAGAAGCCAATCAACTAATCAGCTGCCTCATTAGCTCTTCATTAACCTGATCTCATCCTGTTCATCTACATTAAGATCAACTTACTCACAGTCAATATCGTAACAGACTTCAGCCAATTGAACTGAAAGACAAAATTAATTGACTGCTTTTCAGACAGATTCTTGGAAATCTGACTTTTATGGTTGATTAAAATGAAAGGTTTCAAATGGATCTACTGCTGTTTGATGAAGAACTAATTAAAAGTGAAAGGTTTCTTAATGAGAAATTATGTCACAATTATAGATAGCTGATAAATCCATTACTATAGGACTTATATGGGATTTCACTCGTTGAAACGTCTTAATGATTAAATCAAAGAGTTTCAAGTTGCATAGATAAGATAAGATCATTTTGACAAGTACATTCTCATCATATCTGTAATATTTTGTATGTTCATTAATCACCAGTCATTCTAATGTCCCTAGGCCTAATGTTAAAATATTTCTTTACCCTTTGACATGAAACAAAATGTTGAAAAGCCTAGAAACAGGCATTCTTGTATACATTCTGTGTTAATATAAGCTGATCAGTTGATTCATATAACATGCTAACTAAATCCACAGTAATATTAATATTTTGTGAATAAACTATTCAAATCAATTTCTCCTTCCCTGCTATCAATATTAATTGATTGATTGAATGTTTAACAGATGATTAAAAAAAAACTAAAAAGAGGTTTTAAAAGAGCAATCTATAATTGTCATTTAGATAAATGTATAAAAGCCAGGTGTGAAAGCTGACAGCTGATTGGTTTGTTATCTTCTGACAAAATCAGGAATATTAAAAGTAACCATACTTTGAGCATTAGGAGTACAGAAAATGAGATGTAATTGTACAGTCTATTGACTTGACTAAGGATCAATTTATGGAAAACTCTGATGTTATCAATATGGAATTAATGCACAGTGATTTATTGATGGTAGGATCCCTTTGATCTTCTCAATGTATTCATCTGTCAAATATGATGTTAAACACCAGGAGTTGTATTGCTAGATGGAATCAAAGCAAATGGCAAAGAAATATTAAAAGAACACCCTTAACTCTTGTATATATAAGTGAAATAAAACCCCAGGAAGGTATATAATACGTATATTATAACCCAATGAGTCAGGTTGATTGATTGATTGATTGTTTGGTGTTTTATGTCGCGCTCAAGATTATTTCACTTATATGGCGGCGCTGCCAGTTTTATTGTGGGAGGAAACCGGGCTCTGTGCCCGGAGGAAACCCACGACCTTCCGCTGGTAACTGGCAACCATCCCACATAGGTCGTTCGAGTGAAAACCCAGTCAGAAAATTTTCCAATTTCAATGAGTTAGGAAAAAGGTAGATAACGCTATAGTAAATATAGAGATCAGTTTTATTGTAAATTTATTTTTTACTATGGTCAAATCCTCCTTGGTCTTCAACCTCCTTCATACCTCCCCCTACCCCTCAAAGAAAAAAGTGAAACCTTGATTCCATATTAAAGGGTAAAACAGATCTTCCATACTTGTATATTTCAGGCATTGCTACATGTACAGCTCAGCCAAACATATTGCAATTATGATAGAGAAGTGCAGAAAATTTTACAATAGGATATTATACATGTCAAAAGATTATTATAATTACTGTTGAATCCCATGTCAAATCTAACCAATATCTGTTAATGTCATATGAAGCCTAGTTAAAATCACCTGAAGGGATTCTTTGCTTATCTCACTCTTGAGGATTTATCATGTCTTGATTAAATACAGTAAAATGATATGACAGAAACCATCAGGTGTTGTCCTTGCTTGTATATGATTATGTAACATGATCCTAATGATTGCAGTGATCTCTATATAGCATTGTTATCAAGGCTGTTTCGCTCCATCGCCATATGTGAAAGACTTGCCAGGTACTCCCCAAAAATCAGGGGTTTCTTCCAGCCAAGACCTCGGTTTCCTCATCCACTAAACATGACAATGGTGACATATACATGTACGTAATGACCATATTGTTTCAAAATTCAGAGTTTTTAGAAAACCAAACGTTAATTTGTTTTAATCCTTGCAGTACTTTACAAATTAGATATTTCAACAATTTATGAACATTAAACATCATTTAAAAACGGTGCTTCAAGTTGCAGACCTTGTCTCTTTTAAAATTAAATGGAAAAAAAAACCTTCCATTTGTGGGGACTGTGCTTTGTAGGGCTAGATACTAGATTGATTGATTGATTGTTTGGTGTTTTACGCTGCGCTCAAGATTATTTCACTTATATGGCCGCGTTGCCAGTTTTATTGTGGGAGGAAACCGGACTCTATGCCCGGAGGAAACCCACAACTTTCCGCTGGTAACTGGCAACCATCCCACATAGGTCGTTCGAGTGAAAACCCAGTCAGAAAATTTCCAATTTTTTGGACTGAGTGGGATTCAAACCCGCGACCCATTGGTGGAAAGCTGTTCGGATTGAGCATCCAACACTCTACCTACTGAGGCTAGATACTAGAAGCTGCTGTTTAAAGTAAGTAATTGCTAAGCTGTGGTTTATTTAAGTTCCATCTGTGAGTATTGAGAGAGGTAAGAACACGCCTTATTAAGCTCACAAGGATACAATAGACCTGCCTGAGCTTTGTAAGCTTAACCAGGGAAGTTTATTTGAAAGACAAACTAGGAAAATCTTAGCAAATTAAATACTTTTTTTTATCTTATTCTCTTTGTGAAACGCCTTGCCATACCCCAAGTGTGAATCTGACAGTACATGTAAATTGTAGTTTTTACACTGAGTGTGTAATTTAAATGAGTACCAGAACAGTCTGGTACAACCTACATGTAGTTACAATTCTGTCAGCTCATTTCAACCAACAGAAAGTTAGGGTCTTATTCTATTATCAAACTAGTAAAATTATCAAATTCAAACATATTCAATTGGTGGCAATAGCTGTAGCTGTTGCAAATATGTTTACAGTTTCTCTGGACGATGAATCTATTGTAAAATGTGATAATTTAGGGTAGTGTTCTGAGTTCAGAAGTAAGCCTAACTTATTAATTAGAATGAAATTTCTCTCTTGACCAAGAATAAAAATTCATCCAGACCCATGGATGAAGTGTATGACCATGATGGCAAAATTTCACAATTGAGACTTTCATCGGGGTGAAAAAGTGCTATGGACTGGCAGGTTTTCTGCAACTGAGAAAAAGGATTTAAAGCAGCCTTTTTTATAATTGACCTGTGTACACAATTCACATTTTCTATGGTATTATTTTGTAAAATTTACTGCAGTAATCAAGGCAACATAGCATATTGTCAAATTAGTGGTTAATTCTGTGGGCTACACATCAGACTACCCCTGGACTTAATCCTTATGGGATGGAAGGCTGTCTTGACTTAACAACAACTGTGCATGGGAGTTGTGGTTGCATAAAAAATATCCGTATCAATACTTCTTTTTCTGAAACATGAAAAACTTTACAGTTGAAAGACTTTAATCAGACATCTTGTACTTCATTCAATGTAATCTGAGCAGGTTATATTTGCTTCATGGGTCTCACTTGTTAAATGCGTATGTGAAATAATCCTGAGTGCAGCGTAAAACATCAATCAATCAATTAAGGTTGTTTCTATACATGAACAATGGGTAGACTGGTACATGCATATGAAAAGCTAACAATTCTAGAATATTGTCTCATATATAAAAATATCACTCTACCAGAGTATTACCAGTTAATAAATGAGTAGATCTCTATCTACATGAAGTCATTCAACTCGTGAATATGATCTGATGTATGAAACAAGTCAATATTTAAGTGCTTTTATATTTTTTGAATACTAAAACTCATGGGCACAGGGAAAATCTTCTTCTCTAAAATAACCATGGAGACAAGTTTCTTATTGTGTTAAAAAGGGGCATATCATTTAGACGTGTATACCCAATCACAAGGTTTGGACTCACTCAGATATAGGCATATGGAATAATTCAGGAACCTACTTTATAGATAAACTATTGAACTTCTATATGTCCCGTTATGAAGGTTTATGTGGTATAGTTGGAGGTACTTCCTCCCACACAAACCTGGCAACTCTCTCATAAAAATAAAATCAGAAGTCAATGAATTGGATGAAATATATATAAGTGAAATAGAGTTGAGTGCATTCTAAACCATCAACAAATTAATCAGAATTATTTCACTTATATAGTCAGTGGTGTGCTCGGTAGTGAACTTTATTGTAATAGAAACTGAGAGGCTTCTTCTTATACCTGACAACAAACATACAACACCAGTCTATCCCTTATGTATTGCAGCTAGAAATCTCGATGGAGTTCCCTTGAAAAGCAGAGTACAGCTATTCCACCATATAATTGGAAAAAAAGGAACTAGACAACCTCTCAAAATCTAATTGGTGTTCATGTAGCACTAAATGCCCTTTGACAGAAATTAAATGCCTTTTGCAGTTCAACTGGTTATTATAACACAATACGGACGAGACACGCTAATTGCAGAGCTGGTATAACAGATAACAAACCAAAGAGTACAGTGTGGGAGATAATTTGACAGGCAAAGCCCAAGAAGTTGTTTATAGCACAGCCAAGCCCATATAAATTCCTTTTGGCTGAAAGGAGACAATATTTCTGTCACTGTGACAAGATAACAGACAGGTGATGGTCACAGAGTAAATCTCTATTGATTCTGGCAGGCCAGTTTAATCCTATATTGCTACCATGGTTATATTCTGGTCAAAGGTTCCATATTAAAAGTTTCTGTTCTGATGGTCTGGGTGTATGAGACAAGCAGTTTGATTATAACAGTGACCAGACACCAGAGCACTTCTACCATCAGACACACACCTTCATATCAATATTACCATCAGAATTCACTTGTTAGGCGCTAACCAATTAAGCCCAAACATATTAGACCTTGTCTTCTACTTAACAGAAAATGTCAAAGGCTGAAATACTTTGGACAGAATGACCGAATGTGTCAAGTATGCCTTGTTCTGTCCAAGTATTAATACACCAGTCGTAGTTAAACTCTGAAAAACATAATGCTGATTTTTGACTTAGTAAATGGGCAGATTATTTCCCGACTATCCACAATGAGGGGCCTTGAGTGAAAGCCCCTCAGTCCAGCACAGGCCTCCTATGGATAAAGCACGGGTTCAAATCCCACTCAGACCAAATAAAAATTGAAAAATTTCTGAGCGTTTTTTTTTCACTTGATTGACGTATGTGGAAGACTTGCCTCCAGGCAAAGAGCTGGTTTTGTCCCGAACTAAATCTGGCAACAGCACATACATGTATAAGAGAAATAATCTTGATTGAGGCGTAAATCACCAATCAATCAATCAAACAAAATATGCATACAGTCTTACATCGTTTTCTGTAAACATTTATTTTGGGACAAGTTTTACTTTGTAAATTCACATCTTTTTGATTGATTGATGTTTAAAAACACTGAAGATTTTTCCACTTATTATCATGGGGGCAATGCTTGGTTAAGTGGTTGAGGAACTAGGCTCTCTGCTCACACTTCATCAGGTAACTAGATATCAATTGGATAGTACTGAGTTGCCACACCGAATTTGTCGTTTTTGTTTTTTTGAACGGATTGAGAGGGATCCAAACCCACAATGCATGGATGAAAGACTTGTGTTCCGAGACTATTGCTCTAACAAATAAGCCACTGGAGCCAAGATAGCGGCTTCAAGAGCACATTCTCAAGACAAACTGATTTTTTGAAAGGATTCACTTACACTTTGTGGATTGCTTTTTTACATAAAGAATTGAAGATACAAAGCATGAAAACATCCAGAACACTGAAAATAACAAGTAGAAAAATGAGGCTTTTACCTTTTCATCATGTTCATCAAATGGCTCATCTTGTGTACTGATTTTGTTGACTGCCTGAGCTACACCTATCACATCTCCTTCTGAGTCTTTAATGGGCATGGAAATTATACTTCTAGTTTTGTAGCCAGTCTTTGTATCAATTTCATCATTAAATCTGGGATCCTGAAACAAGAGTGAAAACATGTTATAATTATAATCCTCAGATTACTATCCAAATGCACACTTTAAACTACATATAGTGTAATGCATGAACACATTTCATTGAAATAGGTTTTGGGGCTCTTTGCTCGCAGGACACCCCTGTGAAACTGGGTGAAAAATCCAGTCAAAATCATTTATTTTTTTCTTTAGTGTCAGTGGGGTTTGATCCCCTAACCCATTGATGGAAGGCCTGTGGCAGACTGAGGGGCTATCACTCTACTGACTGAGCCACAGAGGCTTCGGTAAATGACAATGGAAAGATCTTAATAGTTCTGAGAAAAACCCCTAAAAAAACAACATCCACTTTAAGAAAAATTGTATTTTGAGATAAATTACAGCTATCCTGCATGCAATGGTTTCAATCACAGGTTTAGAACTGACAATATGACTAGAGTTTATTCTTCTCCTTGAACTTGATACTGGTGAGAAGTGAAGGATTATCAGAAAATAATCTAAGAAATGTTGTAGAAATATCAATAGTTTTATAGCATCCACTTAAGTTCAGAGAGCTTATTTCACTAACAAAACATGGTCCACAAAAATAAAATCTGATAAACATGAGTGATTTGCAATGTATTCTATCTTTCTCAGAAATACATTTTTCATTGATTACCCAGATTATAGAAAGTAACTATCATTTATTTTAATATAGATAAAATAAAAATGATATTCACAAAATGCAACAGCTGGCATTTGAGTACCTTTTTATATATAAAATGACACAGATATTTTTTGCCAGATTCTGGATTTTTTTGTCACAGCAGAAAATATATTTTTATGAACACTAAAACACACATGCACAGGGAAAATCTTCTCTAAAATAACCATGGAGACAAGTTTCTAATTGTGTTAAAAAGGGTATATCATTTAGACTTTTTGAAACACCTTGTAATACACAGACAATGTTTACGCATCTTAAGCTAGAATATCGATAAACTGAGAATAGGCCAAATAGGATCCTAGGAAAAGAATGTGAAAATGTTTGTTCCCACGGAAATACCTAGGTAGAAGACAGGCAAGGACTTCAAATACATGTACCTGCTCCTTTTATAAACACTATGATCTTGGCCATATTGATGCTGGCCTTGCTATACTGCATCACAAATGGTATAACAGTTCCCCCACAACATCTTCTCGGGTCCAAACCCAAAAGATAAACAGTTTGAATCCAAAAACTTTAGCTTTCTAACTGTTTGTGCTTTGCATCTGCAGCAGAAGAGAGATGGGAAAAGATACTCAATGTTAGAGGAGTCGCAATTAAGATTCTTTGCCACTCGATATCTGTTGTGGGATTTTTCAAATTATACAAGCACAATTCAGATTAGTGACTGCTTCAGGACAAAGAAATATCTACATTCTAACACAAAACCAAACTTAACCGTGATCAGTACTTTATAGTAGAACATTTAGAGAACAGATCCAAAAGTGAGATCCTTGAGATGATTCTTAAAGTGGAAACTAAGACTGGGGATATTTGAAGGGAATCAATATAAGTCTACACGTTATCAACTGGATCAGTATCCAATTCTATTGGTAAAGGAATTGTAAATGCCACTAATGATAGATTTTTGATAAAGTTTATGATAATATTATACAAACTTTATCTCGATATGAAAACATTAAATAAAGAGCCATTTGTGCGATATTTCCATAAGCAATGGATTAAATAGGTTTGAATAATTCAGTAGTGTGAAAGGCAGATTTTGCACAGCTTTTAACCTATATAGTTCAGAGACTAGAACAACATGTTACAACCAGCAAATAGCACTACCAATTGTATACACCATACTACTTCACTTTTGCCAGATCATCAGGAAATTAAACCAACTCCATTACAGTAAAGACAAGGAAAATTCAGCTAAGCCTATACAGATCAAACAAACTAAAACGGTCAATAATGGTCAAAGCAAAATGATGAGAACTGAACTATGTTCAAGAAACACTATCCTGGCATTCTTCATGGTTAATAGAGGTTACTTGTCTCTGACCATTGAGTGAATATTTTGTATTTAGAAACCTCAGTCAGTATTGCTTTAGCCCTAATCTGATGGGTGATTAAACAAACCCTGTGTTATAAAAGACGACTGGAACTTTGCCATCAATACATCTCCTTCATCCTGAAAAACGTCGATAGAACTTTCTTTTCAAACCAATACACAGATAATACACAGTGGGTAGATTACCTTAAATAGACCACTAATCTAGTTCTTTTAAAAAAAAGGACAAATTGCCATGTTTTTATAAAGAGCAAAAATATCATTGAAATAAAATCTTTCACTTGACAAATACAAAAAGGGTAATCTATATCAATGAGAGCATGATTTCAAAAGCCTACAGCTTTTTGGGGCTTTAGCTATTTGTAGCGACATTATACAGATTGTCTGTTGAATCACAGTGTCTTCATGATTAATGTAAATGAAGATGAAAATATACAAAATCAAATATGAAATATGAGAATTTGCCGAATGTTGACCAAGAATATTTGCTGAATTTTTAGGAGGATTTCTTTGACCCTCAAGAAGCAACAAAGATGTTTATAACTATGTTATTGGACTAAATTAACAGACTAAAGGTTCACAGGTTAAATATGGAATGCAAACAGCCAAAAAGTCTCAACCGGTATGTAAAAGTGTTATTGTTAATTAATATCTAAAAAAGGCACAAGAAATATATCACAGTTCCAGGGCATTAAGCATGCTTTATTTAATTTACAAGGGCTTCATTTGTGATGTAACCCTCGAGCAAATTGAACCTTGTGTTAATCTATTATTAACAATTTGTTAATTGTTAAGTGCTGTGTTCATTAATTATTCATTGTTCAGGGGGAAATGAAGCATTATTCAAGATAATATTTTGTTTATATATATGTAATGCAATGATTCTTGATAACATGTCAATTACTTTGGAATTATAACCATAAACCTAAGATTCTCCCTGTGCCTGTGTGTTTTAGAGTTAAAAAAATATATAATTTAAAAATGTAGACTACATATTTGCACTACTGACCTATTTTTGACTATATTATATTGAATTGTTTTAGGGTGGTCATGGGGTGTGGGTGTTTGGAGAACTTGGAAAAAATAAATAAAGTTTGTGTAAATAGCATTCCAAGTAATGCAAGGCGTTATATATACACATCTATTTCTTTAAATTCTGTAGTAATCTTTCCCCAATTCACAATGAAGCCCAATTGTTCCAGAGATAACCAGATGTTCAGGAAGAGGTCAAATTAGGGTCAGGATCTCCGACAAGCAGTATCAAAATGTTCAGAGTTTAATATCCCTCTCACAGGGTTAAAAATCAGATTGATTGATTGATTGGTGTTTTATGCCGCGCTCAATATTATTTCAATTATATGGTGGCATTGCCAATTTTAATGTGGGAGGAAACAGGGCTCTATGCCCGGAAGAAACCCACGACCTTCTACTGATAACCCTCCCACATAGGTCGTTCCAGTGAAAACCCAGTCAGAAGATTTTCCAATTTTTTTGGACTGAGTGGGATTCGAACCCGCGACCCATTGGTATAAGGCTGTTCGAATTGAGCGTCCACCGCTCTACCTACTGAGCTACGGAGGCCCCCTAAAAATCAGAAGACCAAAGCCCCTGATGAACCCATAGAAGGTAGCACGGGCACAATGCCACAGGCTTGAACATGTGATACATTGCCAGCAACCTTCAATAATTTTCAGACATTCAGCATGTGTACGCTCTTAAAAGGTTTCAGAACACATCTCGCATGTTTTATTCTCAAGAATAAGGCAGATCACTCTTCAAAATGTTTTTTTCCAATGCATTCTGCATGTTTACAGCTGGGGGCCGTTTCACGAAGCCGTCGCATAGTGCGATCATTCGCAGTTGCCATGACGTCATATCTCTACACCATGGTATCCATTGGCAACTAGGGCTCATTTGCAACGCGACTGCTTTTTGAAACGAGCCCCTGGAATATACATGGTTCATGGTTTCAGAATGTTGTCAGTGCAGTGATATAAGTAAAACCCTGATGCATTGCCAAAAAGGTTCAAAGCAGAACAAAACCATGAATAATCACACACAATTTTTTTTATTCAAGAGAACACCCTCAAAGCGATAAAGTCTGCAGTTAAAAAAAAGAACCCAAACCAGCTTACCAAAGCTGCAATGTTTTATTTCAAGGCTGCTTCTAATAACAGTTAGGTCACTCTGGATTTTTTTTTACAAAAAGTGTAGGTTGGTAAGCTTATTCTATGTAAAACCTGATACTATATAGACAGAGTATTTCTGTCTTAATAAGCTAAACATTTGGCAAGTACACAAGTTTGTTTCTCGGTATTTTGTTTTGGTATATTACAGACAATTTTGCGATGCAACAAGCATTAGTATATCATACGATTCCTAATACCAACTAGCGAGCACCTACAGTCTTGGGCCAAACATATGTATCTTATCTAGCCTGTTAAGTAGACAACCTGCCCATATTGAAAACAAACATATGGTTTTAAGGCCTTTAGGCTAAAGTGAGGTAAGAATGAGATGTTTTCTATTTCACAGAATGGTAACACATAAACAAGATGAAGTAAACTCTCAACAGAATGTTGTTGGAGCCCAAACCTATACTAAATGTTGATAGCAGAAGTTTTTAACTTTGTACTTTCAGAGCTGAAACTTCAAACTTTATCTTAAGAATTAATAAGAACTTTACATAGTGGATCAGTTCACTTAGAAATGGGCAAGCTGATTTTTTTACTTTTCAGTTACATTGTGTATTTAATCTAAATTTTAAATTTGACAAAAATGATTTATCTATGTGAATTGATACATGTAAATGGATTATATTTTTCCGAAACAAAGCAAAAATCACCACACATTTACATATATAAATAGAATTATATCGGATTAGAATTTGGCACATCGGTCATTGGCCTATATTTACGGCAAGCAAATGTACAAATTACGAACAAAAACCCTTCCTAAAATATGAAACGGGGAATAAATGATAAAGAAATTTGTTTACAGGGAGAAAGTTGGCAATATTTTCTTAGCAACTACATTAAAAGTCTGTGGAAAAAGCTGTTACAACAAAAAATGGACCGCCAGGATGAGAGGCAAGAGTCATTACGATAAGAACTCTTAGAGCACGCACATTCAGCAGTTGATGGCATAAAAATTGATTTGGCGCCACCTCAAGTATAATTAAACCATCACATAGTACTAAAAGCGACAGAATTCTATTTGGCAAACATAAATACACAGAGCTTGAGTCAATACAGACATGCTGATAGGCTGAAATCAACAGAGGCAAATATCATATTAATACACAGCAACAAACGTTTCATGTTTTAGTCAGATAAAATAAAACAGTGCTAAACTTAAAGGCACACTTGCCGCGAAAATCAGGAATATTGTTTACATTAAAAAAGAAAGTCCGTTTTCTGTATTTTCCCCAGACAATATAAGTTAGGAACTTTTTATTTTTACCAAAATTTAAAAGTTTGGACGTCACTTTGTAATTTTAATTTGAAAATTTGAATTGTTAGGTGCCCGTAACGTAAACAAACCACACTGCCCCCTATTGGCGATTTTATATTTCAGTCGAGTGAGTGAACTAACGGCACAGTGTAATTTTACGTAGGCCTATTTATCTGAGAAATACAGACTGACAATCGGTTAACAGCGACTGGAAAAGCCTGCTGGTAATTGTTTGAGTGTAAACCACAGATAAAAAGGCCTGAAATGAGGGTAATCCAACACGAAAGTTGATCAACACTGATCGTTGTTGTTGTAATCAGGCTTCGATTCTTCGTCTTCACCCCATTTCTACATTCTAAAGCTAACTAGACATGTTTTATGTGTCCTATGTTTAAGTTTAGTTGTACTGGTTGTAGTAAGCTCATGTAAATTGGTTTTCTTAGCAAATTTAAACAGGCTACGGCGGCAAGTGGGCCTTTAATATTGAGCTGAGTTGCTGAAGTCAATATCATGTACCATGATAGTTATAAACTCAGAAAATCTAAGAAGAGATAAAAGTGTGGTCATCAAAAAAAGAAACATATTCTTAAGCCAAAATTATTGATGTTTTATGCAGCACTACAGATTGTATCACTAATATGGCGGCATTGCTAGGTTTAGTGGGGGAAGGAAACCAGGCTGTTTGCCTGAAAGAAACCTTCTACATGCAGCGATTGAGTAAAAAATCAAGACGGAAATTTGTTACTTTTTATTTGGTCTGAGTGAGATTTGTCCGCACTGTATCGATGAAAGAGCTAAGGAACTTTGGATGAGCCACCAAGGCCCCCCCATACCACATATAAAGGTATTACCGAAAACATGTGTACAATGTGAGTCTTTCAATTCTTTTTAGTTCACAAATAAATTCCAGTTTGCCTTAAATCCTTTTTTATGGATTATCTTCAAGAAGCTGCAGATATCAACCTGATATTGGATCTAGTTAGAATAGGGAGCGCAAGTCACGTGTGAATTCCACATATTTCCTGTCACCGGCACTGCATTCCACATGTGACTGAGCGTTTTTTCGTTCCAGCATGACGTTTAAATCTGAAGTTATGGAACAAAATACGTCAAATGGAATTGCAACGTCATCAAAAACGTTCTTAATGGCGTCAGCTGTCACCGGATATCACAAAATCTCATAATAATTCCTATGAGGCGCTCCCTATTATGGTAGAAGTAGCTCTATAATTGATTTATGTTTTACGCCACACTCAAGATTATTTCCACCAATGGGTCGCGGGTTCGAATCCGACTTAGTCCAAAAATTGGAAAATTTTATGACTGGGTTTTCACTCGAACGGCCTATGTGGGATGGTTGCCAGTTACGAGCGGAAGGTCGTGGGTTTCCTCCGGGCACAGAGCCCGGTTTCCTCCCACAATTAAACTGGCAACGCCGCCATATAAGTGAAATAATCTTGAGCGCGGCGTAAAACACCAAACAATCAATCAATCAATCAATCAAGATTATTTCACTTGTATGGCGGCTTGGCTAAGTTTAGTGGGGGAGGAAAACAGGCTCTTTGCCTGGAGGAAAACAAACTGAAACAAAACTGGTGCTCGCCTCAACAGAAAAAGATAGAGAATCTTTTTGAATGTTGAATAAAGCTCTTAAGCCTATACTAACGTTGTTTGGTGCAACCATACATGTCCTGTTTAGAGATAATTGCATAATCTCCTATACAGTGTATTCCCCTTTTGTTATACATGCTTTTTAACTTTACTATTTTCCCAATGCACCCCTCCACCATTGCCAAGTGTTTTGAAAGGTTAGACAAACTATGATAAGTGATGTTATAAATATCATGAGATCACTTTGTTTTGACTGATTGATACATTATGTCACTCAGGATTATTTCACTTAGATCCCGGGGAAGAAACAGAGTTCTGCCTGGAGAAACCTACCAGCTTTGCCAGAAAACCCCTGAAAACACAACAAAAGGGGACCAAAATACATGATCGAGCGAAAGCCCACACAAAATTATTTTCTTTCAAATAGGTGGGATTTGAATCGTGACCTAAAGATGAACGACTTGTATCAGTGAGAGAAACTTATGCTTTATATCTGAGATTGAGCGACAAAGGCCATTGGGACATTTGCAACAGCAAATTCTAAGAAAAAACATCGTACTGGGATTAATACGACAGTTGAGGTGATAAGATAGATATACGACCCATTAATGATGAAGTATGCCTCTGGCTGGGAAAATAATACCATTATTGTCACAGATATGCTACAAGAAAATTTATCACATGAATAATGTCTTCTGGAAAAACACTGAGTAAATAATATTACGTAAAAATGGATTTTTCTCCATGTTTTATGATCTGCCAATGTGTGAGAGATGTTGCTATTCCAGACACACATAAGAGTTTAAGCGATAGAGATTTGAGTAATTGCGAGTTTCAAGACTAAAACCAATAATGACACATGGCTTTCAAGCATCCATTTTGTTGTGAGAGGAAGGCCTAATAACATCAGATTACATCATCATTGTTTCCTGGAAACATTAACTTACATTTTATCTCATCTAGCTATTTGTGGAGCAACAAAAAAAACCTTTAACGTGGCAAAATTCATAATTTTTTATTGTCTCAAGATATTTTAACTACCTTGAAAAACTAAAAAAATTACATTAAGAAATGAACACAGTTATTATCGGTTGCAACTCTTGGATTGTATTGTACACAACGTTTCGATGTAGAAACTAGCATCATTATCCAGTGAATGTGTGCTAATAATGATCAAAATTCAAATAGTGAGGATGTAAGCATACAATTTTGAGTCCTTATTGCTTAACATACATATCCAAGATTGATAAATGAAGAAAGCTCCTATTATATACTTATTGACAAAAATGACAAACAATTTATTAGGTAAATCTGTTTCAACAAAATTTTCCATTTATTTGGCAGCTGGTGTCACTTTTAATGATAGTGAACAGAAAACACTTCTTGTGATTAGGTTTTATACCACCCAAATATTGCTTTTCCAGAGAATGGAAGGCTTAAAAAGATTAGCAAGACAAGATACTATAATTTAAGTCGATAAATTATTTTTAACATAGAAATCAATTTTCATTATTAGCTGGAAAATGTTTCATAAATATTCTTAGAACAAAATATGCTAGTGTCATTTGAAGGAGTTTAACCTCTGAATAGGCATCCCATTTATTTCCCTTCTGTATGACAATGCCTATACAAGAATCATAAGAAGAAGAAATAAAAGAAATCAACCGATCAGTTTTGGTCAAGAGGGGTAGTCACACACAGAGAGATGTAAGAGCCATATTAACTCAATTCTGTGGCACTTTTATTTTGCAATTATCAGTAGAGTACAGAATTTAGCAAATTAAAGAAAAGTTCTCAAACTTTATTTTATGTTTTAAGGGTCTGCTCATATGGAAAGTAACCCAGAGAAAATTCCCGTCCATAAACTGTAAAAAACAAGAGATCAGTGAACTGATCTTAGCCCACCATAGAACACTATCAGAAAGTGAGGCTGCTTATAAACGGATCGCAAATTTGATATGTGAAATTTATTTCTTCAGATGGTGGCTGGCTGGACAAGAACAAAGTTTCTTCGGTAGATAGTGGCTGTTATCTGAAAACTCAAAACCAACTTTCTTCAAGGAGGCCGCACATTAACGCTACTTACCGGAGCTATATGTACTTGCACACAGGCCAGTCAGTTATATCGCTTGTTTGAGTCCTGTACACAATTAAAATTTACAAAATCCAAAACGATTGTACACATGTTACCAAGATGCATTTAGTGTTTGTTTACAAATCAAAAGATAATGTATATCTGTCAAAAATAGCCCGTGAAAAGTGAAGAATAAGCGACGTATCACTCGTCTGATGAGTAAAAATTTAAACATGACGAAAGTCAGTTTAAAAATTAATGGCAAAAAATGTCCCGATTCGTTCAGAAATTAGTGAACTCTTACAAAAAAAATCTTCATGCACGATTTAATATAAATATATGATTGAATAAAAACATTTCAGTTACTTTATTGGTAAATAGCATTTACAATTGCGAAGTCAGTTGCTGTACATAGCTGCCTGAATGCAAATTCGATCGGCAAAATAGTGATTGTACGTTGCCGCGTATTTCATTTCATTTTGAAATATTCCTTCCTTTCAAACTCTGAAAAATACAATATGGATCTTCTTAAGTGTCTTAGGATTATTGTTACATTTTTGGAAAGACTTTAGGCGTTTAAAATCCAAATTCGAGAAGGCCATTTTACTGACTTCGAACAAAAGCCGTGGCGGCTGGCAACATGCATACATACATGTAAACTGTTTCTTATAGTCGCCCTTAGAAATCTGAAAGGAGTCGATTTTGATACGTTTTAAAATGACCCGAGGATTGCAATTTCACTCTGAGGTTTAATAAAGCTCCGATAAATGCCTTTTTCCACTACTATGGACTAGGGAATTCCAAAATAACGTCCTCAGTGCGTTAACGTCCCCAAAAATAGCTTATTTGTCTTTAACTGGGTCATGCTTTTAAAATGCCTGGTAGGGGCCCTGTGATTGACAGCGGGAACTTGCACTAGCAAACTAATTTTAGCACCCGATTTTAGCACTTTTAAATCCTATATATTTAAATATCTCACTCACTGTCAGTATATTGGAAACAAGGAAAATATATATTAAGATATGAAGCTGTAAATATAAGGAATTCCACAAGCTTTTATTGTCAAATTTAACATTTTCTTGTTATATACGTATGCTTGAAGTGTCCGTTCTAACTTGGACAAAGTTGGAAGTTATCAGTGAATTGCGCGCCCATTAAAGTAAATTAAACCTCTTTAACCGTATTCGAAGATTGACAAAACAAAACACAAAGCAACCAACAGACGCAACATGTGATTTTATTTGTGCATTTTCAAAATCAGTTGAAGTTGTAAGAAAAAATAACCATACGGCATCAGTGGGGTTTTAGCCGACTTTTCTGCTGTCGCCATACGATGTCTTCGGTAATGAAGCAGGCTAGCACTCTAACGCCAAATGGCGACAGCGGTACCGAATGTGTTAAATGAAAACATCAACGACGAAAAAAATACATGTTGCATAACTTGACCATATGAGAAAGCAACACAAAAAAAAATTCATCAAGATCCGCCTGGTAGTTTTGTTGAGTCCGCGATCACAAACTATGTAGATAGAAATCACAGAAAAAGCTACCGGCCGCCATTTTAAATATGCAAATGAGCAGCGACTGCATAACAAGGCCATAGGGTTAACCTGCGTATAACATTTTACGAACATCCTTTTATTACTTTAGAACAGTGATAAAAAAATAATGGCCAGTGGCCGCCATTTTGAATATGCAAATGAGCAAAAAAGTGCAGAGTGCGAAACGAGACCATAGGGCTAACATGCGTAAATTAGTTTACGAAAATCCTAGCCTTTCTTTACTTTAGGAGAAAAGTGACAAAAAGAAGAAAAACAAATTGGTCGCCCAGCGGCCATTTTAATATGCAAATGAGCAAAAAAGTACATAGTGCGCAACGAGGCCATAGGGTTAACCTGCGTACAAAGTTTTACGAAGATCCTCTCATTACTTTAGGAGAAAAGTGATAAAAAGTAGAAAAACAAAATAATCGCCTAGCGGCCATTTTGATATGCAAATGAGCAAAAGAAATATATGTTACACAACTAGACTATAGGAGGAACGTGCGTGTGAAATTTAAAGAAGATCCGACAAGGACTTCTCTTGGAATCGCGGTCACAAGAGAGAAAAGTGATAAAAAATAGAAAAACAAAATGGTCGCCTAGCGGCCATTTTAATATGCAAATGAGCTCAGAAAA